>JARYHS010009186.1:261814326-261902411 GCA_031002005.1 Vandiemenella viatica
GTCAATTTTAATAAAATGCGTTTTTTGTGTCTCGAGCCACTTATCTTCCTGGATATCTATCCAAAATCGATAAATCAAGTAAGATTATGAGGAATAATGTCTCAGCTTTGTGACATCATATTTTAGGAAAGTAGTTTTTGGAATTCAACTCTTAAAGGGAAAAAGTATAAATTTTTCTACAACGCATCTTTGTGTCACGAGCTATTTATCTCCCTTAATATATAACCGATATAGATAAATGAGGTATCATATTAAGGAATAAGATCTCCGCCGTGGTAACATTATATTTCAAGAAAGGAATTTTTCGTAACTCAACCCTTAAAGGGCAAATATTTGAATTTTTTTAAAATGCGTTTTTTGTGTCTCGATCCATTTATCTCCCATGGATATCAAACCAATTCGATAAATGAAGTAGGATTATGAGGACTAATGTCTCAGCATTGTGACATCATACTTTAAGAAAAAATGTTTTTGGAATTCAACCCTTAGAGGGAAAAAGTATAAATTTTTCTATAACGCATTTTTGTGTCACGAGCGATTTATCTCCCTTAATATCTAACCCAAATAGAGAAATGTGGCATCATTCTAAAAATTAAGGTCTCCGCTATGGTTACATCACATTTTAAGAAATGAATTTTTCTGGATTGAACTCTTAAGGGGCATAATTATAAGTATTTCTAAAACGCGTTTTTTGTGTCTCGAGTCATTTATCTCCCTTGACAATTAAACAAAATTGATAAACGAGGTATGATTTAAAAGATTGAGGTCTTCGTAATGTCTTCGGATCCGTTACCACATTCTAAGAAAGAATTTTTTAAAAAAAATTCTAACATTAGAGGGCAAAAGTATTAATATTTTTATACAACGCATTTTTCTGTCACTAGCTATTTATTTCCCTTGATACCAAACCGAAATCAATAAATGAGGTATCGATTTAAGTATGGACACATCACATTTAAAAAAAAAACTTTCTCCAAATTCAACCTTAAGGGTCATAAATATCATCATGTCTCAAAACTTTTTCACTAAGGGAAAAAAAAGTACGTTTTAACTTATCATTATATTACAAGCACTCAACCTCACTATCCATCGCATTTTATTCGCGAAATTTTCGCACGGATCGTCTAGTTGACATTTATAGTTGGCAACGTAAGTTCCTTCTGAATTCACAGCTCACGAGTGAAGCGTAATATTGCTGCGTAATTAAAGTAATAGGTTGGGATGGGTGAACCGACCACTTTCCTACACTTGTAAGATGTCTCTGTATTTCTCCTCCGATCATCTGGTTTCAGTCAACAACAAAACACTGACGGTCTGAATTACCAAAACATAGACAGACAACTCCTGGAGCACAAGACATATCTTAGGTCACCGCGTTAGTATAATCCGTACTTACCAGTTGCTGGCGGGTCACTCAAGGTAAACGGCACCGACTCACCTGTAACAGCAAAAAAAGCGACTGTAGGCAAAAAATTCGGCGACACGGGTAAGACATTACATAGTGAGCCCGCAATCCCAAACACAACAACAAAGGGAATTTACTGGATAGAAGAATTTTTGAAAGGTAGAAAACAGAAACTTATGGTAGGAAATGCAGTATCAAAGGAAATGGAAGTAAAAATGGGAGTGCCACAGGGTAGCGTAATGTGACCATTGTTATTCATTATTCTAATTAATTAATGTGTTGATTGTTTACTATCAGAAATTAGATTGTTTGTAGCTGATATAATGCTACATAAAAGGATCAAAACGGTAGAGGACTGCAAACAGCTGCATAGTAATCTGGACAGGATATCTAGTTGGGTTGGTAAACATGGGATGAAGATAAATGCAAAGAAGAATCAGCTTATTAGATACACAATTAAAAAACTAAAGGTTGATAACTATTCTAAGGAGGGGAAAGAATTGCTTGTTGAAGACATTAAATGTAAATATTTTGATTTCCCAAATCAATCCAGGCGGGATGCTTCCTTCAAAAGGCCATGGTCGAATTGCTTCTCATTCCTTGCCCCCGCCCAATCTTTTCCCGTCTCTAAAGACCTCACTGCTAAGAGACGTGAAGCAGTTTAAAAAAATTACATTTGATAACAAGCATAACTGGGCAAGACACATTTGACAGGTAGTAAGAATAGGTTTCCAAATTCTGCACTTGTTGGAGAGAGTGATGAGGGGATGTACGAGAGAAGTAAAGGAATTGGGTTACAAAACTTTGGTCAGGCCATTTCTTGAATATGGTAGTGTAGTACGGCACCCACATTTTGTGTATGAAATACAGGAGTTGGAAAGGGTGCAAAAAAGGGCTGCTAGATTTCTTTCTGGAAATTATCGCAGAATGCAATCAGTAACAGATATGATAAAAGAACTGGAATGGGATTGATTGGAAGACAGGAGGATGGTGTAGATGGTCATGGGAGTGTACAAGGCGTATATTGGTGACGAGGCATGGAAAGATATTGGTGTAAGAATGACATGTAATGCATGGAAGGAAAAAGATGACCATGACCACAAGCTGGCACTGGATTTCAGGCACCAGAATGTAGGAAGATTCTCTTTTTTAGGTAAGGGTATGAGGGATTGGAATAAGTTACCAAGAGAAATGATGAATAATTTACCAAAAACAATGAAAGAATTTCAAGTTATAATTTGTAGAGGGCATTGTAGGTGAGTGCAGGAAAGGGGGAAGTTGGGTGTGTAGGGAAATTGCCACCGGAGCCTCTCTCGGTGATTCTTCACTAATAATCACGCAACAAGCGGAAAATAACTTCAGCTAGTGTAAGTGCAACCACCAAAGTGACTGCGATCGTTACAACGAACCAGGTTCGATCATGATCCCCGAATACCAGGGTCACCTTTTAAGTTTTTGGCACTACTAAATTTGTTTTTCGTTATTGTTAAAACAGTGGTAGCTCAGAAATTGGTCGAGAAGTTTTTTTACAGTGAGAGTTAAATATTGTGAAAAATATAAATTTCACGTGAAGGGTTTCGCTGAGTGATTGTTTAAGATTTTTGTTAAGGCCTAACTCAACAACAATGCCTCGAATCATTTCGTTCAACTTTTGGTAATCAAGCACCATCAGAAAAAACTGATTACAACCAGGTTGCGGTATTTCGTTACGCTCGTGAGATGTATTTAGTGAAGGTCGACCAAAATTTCAATTTAATTAAAACTTTCGCCAATGTTGCTGCTTGGCCAAAGATAATAGATTACGGTTTATTTGCGTTTTACGTATTTTGCTGACCACTTTCGTTAATGGTCTTTGTTCATGTTCGCTGTACGTGAGTTATTAGGTTATTTAAAGTGGACATCAGACCAAATATGTTAACGAATGGAGTATTCTGGCAATTCATTTCTTAGAGATGCTCAACTGTTTAATAATCTAGAATCTGTATGAAGTTCTCTGGCTGTTACAGACACTATAACCATAGATTACATTATGCATGTTTGCCCAGCTTCAAGAAAAAACAACCTGATGTTTTCGAAGCAAAGAGGAATTCTTCAAATTTCGCACAGTGAACTTTAAGAGTCAAATACAAATTTGTATTTCAGAACGTTCGAATCTACGATCTTTGAAACAGTTATACGATAGCGTGTTTAATTCCTACGTCTGTGAATGCTTCTGAGTTCTTCAAGTTGAAGAAATTTTATTCACCCTAAGTGTGAAACAAAGGTCCAGTTCATATTTGGTCAGATCAGGTAAGCCAGTTATAATCTTTGACACTAAAAACTGTAACTATTCTATACCCATGGCTTTACGCAAAAAACGATCACGGGCTAACACTACCGGTTGGTAAAAAACAATATTTTTTGACACCAATATAGAACCCGCTTAGGAAATTCGCAGAGCAAACCACTGCGGCAAAGTTCATGTCAAGTACGTATTTCAAATTGCCAGCGTTTGTTTTCATATCCGTAAGTCAAATATCGCCACCAGTGAAATAACAAGTGACTGCTGACCATGCACACGCTTACATAATCTTCTTCGGTTTTACCTTTACCCGTTTTTTTTTTTTTTTTTCACTTACCAGATATTAACCAATTACTTTAATTCTTTCAATACGACCTCAAATATCTGGTGTACGACCAACGCCTTTAACACATGAAATCACAATTTCAACACTGTCCCAATACTATCTAGTATACTTCTCTTAAACGACTCATTAAGGCTTTCTTTGACACATCATTATTAAAATTCCTGTTACAGTTTTAAAACTCTATTAATATTAACAATTAGATCTTTACTACGTTTCACAATGACATCCAACATTCACAGGCCCCACATTAAAACATTTCTCTTTGCCCTGAGGCTATATACGTATCACATACGAACATTAAAGGGCTCTACCATTTTACGAGGATTAATTCAATTTTCTTTTCTCAAAATCTCTTCCTAATAACATTGTCATCCCGCATTAATGGCTTCAACCAATACCAGTTTCTTCCATGCATCATTCCATCAATTATTGCCACAGTAATCCGATCGCCAAAGATATTGTTTCATACCTCTGACGACATCTTTGACCATTTTAACCAAGATTTTCAGATTTAAAATTGCATTTTAATATTCTATATTTACGAAAATGTGTTCACAATAATGGTCATAGATCTAAGTAAGGACTATGTACCTGAAAAAAACCACATCAGCCTAAAAAGCTTTTTTTTCTCCAAAAACACATTTCTGTGTGCAACGCATTTTTGGTTTAAATAGACTTTAAGGGAACCGAGCGTCGTGGTGTAACGATTAGCGTTCTGGCCTTGCATTCGGGAGGACGGCGGTTCGAATCCCCGTCCGGGCATCCAGATTTGGGTTTTCCATGGTTTCACAAATCCCTCCAGGCAAATGCCGAGATGCTTCGTTCAAACGGCCATGGCCGAATTCCTTCCCATTCCTTGCCCCCCCCCCCCCATCCATCTTTTCCCGTCTCTAAAGACCTCGCTGTTAAGAGACGTTAAGCAGTTAAAAAAAAAAAAACTTTAAGGGATCCAAAAATGATCGCTCTCATGGACCTATGATCCTGACCACTCACATTTCTACATCCAAAACACGGTGAAAGCTTTCTGGTGATTATTGATTTTAATTAAAAGTCACTTATTGAACACGAACAATTATTAATTACATTAAAGGTTACTTGAGCCGCGGTCGCCAGGTTTAGGTACTGTTCTTCGTTGGGATTACTAAATGAGAGAGTCATATAGTTTAGAGTGAACATCTACCAACAAACTTTATCCTAGTTCATTAACCTCTGCCTCCTCACCGACGGAAAGTACCACCACCAAACAATATATCAACAAGGAATCGGACTTCTTCTCCGAAAACCACAGATTCGTGGGACAAGAGAGGTTGACTTACAGAATAGACTCCCACAACACTATCGTCCTCATAACGCTCTACAGCGTTCCACTTAAAACAGTGAGTTCCACATATTACAAGTCTCCACCATCCACTTCACCGAAGTTTTCACAATTTCTACTATTAGACCGAAAAATGTTCGCGCGTCAGAGCTTCACCTGACGGAGGTCAAAGACTCACTCCCTCATACCAAGACAACATATCATTAACTCACCACGTCTGCCACAGATACTATTGCAGGGCACAGACGTTTGTTATGTTACAACGGCCATTGAACAGACCGTGACTAACGGCGATCTGAAAAGGGTGAGGCGAAATGGACTTTAAACTTTGGAATGATATAGAAATTTAATGGGATAGCTTACACAATCGGTAGATGTGTCACTTTGTAGCATACAACCTCAAGTTTCACATAAAAGGTACACGAGGCCACTAATAAGAAAAAATGTTGACTCAACGCTGAAGATTATTGTGTTCAGGAATGTCTCGTAGTCCTCTATCCGATGCAACATTACCGCACTGAATTCACCACTAGCAACCTTATCTGCATCACTAATGTCCTGTGCCATTGTGAATCCACATGATTTCAAGAGTAAACGGTCTTTTGTGGAATGCCAGTCTCACGAGACGCACGTCGTGTTGATTCTTGTGGACTGCGGGCAAAGTACTCGCCTACCTGTTCGACATAATCATCAACACGCGGGCGACCTGGTGATTTAGTACCATGTCGCAGTGAACAACCCGTCTCAACAAAGTACTTGTGCCAAGAGTAAATTGTATGTCTGCTTGGAGGTTCTTAAGCGTATTTGGTGCGAAATTTACGCCGAAAAGTTGTTGCAGAGTTTGTTTCACGAAACCAAAACACACAGCGAGCACGCACCGCACCAGTGAAAGCAGCCATTTTAACTGTGCACAACGCTAGCGCCCTTGAAGGCGGAATGGTGTACTGATACATCAAACTTGAGGTTTGAGTGCAGACTTTCCCAGCGTATCGATGCAACAAAATCTTCTAGTGTGTCCAGTCGAGGCAGAGATAGTCAGCTGAGAACAACTACAGATACCTGATGAAGACAGCAGTCAGCTGTCGAAACGTCGTGTTTTTACACCACCATCCGGCTGGACACCCGAGAAGATTTTGTTTCAAATTTGAGTTTGTTTGCTATAAAATGACACATCTACCGATTCTGGAAGTTATCTCAACAAATTTCTATATCATTCCAGAGTTGTGAAGTCCTTTCTGATTCATCCTGAACAGTTCCTTTACAGAGAGTGTAGACAGGGGAAGCTTATCAATTTACTATCGTCCGCAGCTATAATTTCCATTCGGCCCACGCCGCTGAGGGGGTACAAAATACAAGTAACGAGAGAAACAACTTAACGTCGAGGGACTACACATCTTAAAGCTTCGTTTCGAGGGCCACGGGAGTCCATAAAATTTAAATAGCGATTAGTGTGCATAATAAAACTGCTGTTGGATATTCATAGCCCCTCAAGACGCGGCGAGGGGCGGAACAAAGAAAGAGGCGGAGGGCGGTGAATGATTAAAGCGAAGGGCCGACTCTAAACATCTCGCAGCGGCGTCGCTTTAAAACACAAATACATTAACTCGCACTGCCAACTTCACTGAATCCGAAACCGGGCAACAGCAATGTATGAAGTCAGTCGAAGTTCTCACGTGATTAAGTTGAGGGCAGTGAAGGAGAATGATAGCACCAGGATATTGTAACTGATGTTTTCAAATAGAGTAATATATGCATGCAGAGATGTTAGAGATAAGTAACTGGCGACAGTTAAATTCTGAATTTACAATAAACAATTTGATATTTGCAGAAAATAATTGAAGTTTATTCAGAACGTAACTTCTTCAGCTGTGGTAATAGACAACGAATTTAAAGGTGGAAAGTAAAAGTCCAATCGAAGCAATACTATACTGAAAAACGGAAGATAAATGAAATTATTTCAAAACTAGTGTAAGTCCGCGACCGTTTTTTACGTACCGTCACGGGTCTAGAATAGTTCCAGTTTAAAGGATGAAAGTTTATGACAGGTTGACGTGATATGACCAAATATAAACTTGACCAGTGTTTGACGGTGAATAAAATCTCTTGAGCTTGAAGCACTCAGAAGCGTTAATAGAGGTAGGTATTAAACACTAACAGGGATATGCCGCAATCGTATAATTGCTTAAATAGAAACTTAATTGTATTTGACCTTTAAAGTTCACTCTTAAAAAATTTAAAAATTCCTGTTTGCTTCGAAAGCATCACTTTTTTTTTTTATTGCGACTGGGCAAATACTCACTCATAATGTAATCATTGGCCATAGTATCTGTAAAGGCCAGAGAACTTAAAACACATTCCAAATTATAAAACAGTTGAGCAACTCCGAAGTGATGAATTGCCAGAATACTCGATTCGGTGACATATTCGGTCTGATGTCCACTTAAAATAACCTAATAACTCACATACAGCGAACATGAATAAAGGCCAATAACGAAAGTAGTCAGTAAAATACCTAAAAAGCAAATAAACCGTAATGCATAAACTTTGGTCAAGCAACAACATTAGTGAAAACTTTAATTAAATTGAAATTTTTCCAAGCCGGAATGACAATTGGCATTCATGGTTACAGTAGAAACCACGAGTAATTTAATTTTTTTTTAAAGTTTTTTAAATTGCTTTGATTGGCAACATGTTATTGCAAAGCAGATCAAAGTTTTTTCAGCAGCAACATTATTCAATATTTTTTAACTATAAAACGCTACAAAAAGCAAACTTAATGAATGTATTATGGTAATTAATTTGTTAGCAGTTGCTCAGCTATTAAATTGTGAACATAACCACGAATTTCTACTAATGGTATCTCCGGTCGCTGTTTTCCGAACGACGGCTGACACGTGACACCATTCTCCAGCCAATAGCTATGGTGGTGAGTGGATGAGCTTAGGAAATTATACAGTAGATGTCTGAACTGTGAGGATGAAGGTGGCGTTCATTAATTACGTGAGGTCGAATAGGAGGGGGGAGGAGTGCGGCGAAATCTCACCAAGGAGTGGAGGGGTGGGGGTGGAATTTTTCAATAGAAATCTCACGTTATCTTTTTACTTCCTGGAAAAACAGTAGAAATTTTTTTAAAAAAGGTTCACAAACTACTCTCAACGTCGATTCCACGCTATGTGTGAGTTTGTGTGTTGTGTGTGTGTGTGTGTGTGTGTGTGTGTGTGTGTGTTGTGTGAGTGCGTGTGTGTGTGTGTGCTGTTTGTGTTTTGTGTGTGTGTATGTGTGAGTTTGTGTGTGTGTGTGTGTGTTTGTGTGTGTGTGTGGGTATGTAGTGTGTGTGTATGTGTGTGTGCGTGTGTGTGTGTGTTTTGTATGTGTGAGTTTGCTGTGTTGGGTGTGTGTGTGTGTGTGTGTGTGTGTTGTCTGTGTGTGCTGTGTGTGTTGTATATTGTGTGTGTGTATGTGTGTGTGTTTGTGTGTGTGCTCTGTGTGTTTTGTGTGTGTGCATGTGAGTGTGTTGTGTGTGCTGTGTGTGTTTTATGTGTGTGAGAGTTTGTGTGTTTTGTGTGTATTGTGTGTGTGTGTATTTGTGTGTGTGTGTGTGGTTGTGTGTGTGTGTGTGTGTGTGTGTGTGTGTGTGTGTGTGTGTGTGTGTGTGTGTGTGTGTGTGGTGTTTTGTGTGTGTGTGTGTGTGTGTGTGTGTGTGTTGTATGTGTGAATTTGTGTGTGTGTGTGTTTGTGTGTGTGTGTGTTTTGTGTGTGTGCTGTTTGTGTGAGTTGTCTGTTGTGTTGTATGTGTGTGCTGTGTGTTTATGTGTTGTTTGTGTGTGTATGTGGAGGGGTGTACCCGACTTTGAAAGACAGGAAAGCTAAAAAAAGTATAGTCAAATCTCACCAAGAGGGGGAGAGGTGTTCTGATTTTCCAAAACAAAAAAACCCATATCACGTAATTAATGGACTCACCGTTACGAATATTCAGGTAAATACGAGATACTGATACGAGGGAAAGCCTTACAACGTACACACACTTGCATCCCTGGTAGAGACAAGGGTAAACGACCCCAGTTTAATCTGGCAAGCAAGCCTAGGTGACCGGGTAAGACGTTAGTTCTGCGTGGACGGTTGCTGTGGACTGGTAACTCTGGTACTCTGCAGCGCCCCGACTGCTGTTGTGCCGCCATTAGTGAATTGCACGTGGCGGCGGGTGCAGGTGCAGGTGCCGGCACTCCGCGGCCGTCTCCTCCTTTTTCTTCGCCCATAACCGAACAAGTTTCACCTGCCGAGCCACAAATTAACCGCACTCCCACCACCACTACGCTACCAAACTTCTCCGCCGCCAAACTTCTTTCTCTCGCCCCTAAAGAGCAGCAGTCCTGCCAACTATACGGGTCACACATCCGGAGAGAAACAGTGTAATGCCCAAAATTACCACACAACACACTTACAGAACACTTTGAACCTGCTTTTCAGTGCGGTCCGAAATCAGTGTAACCAGTGACACAACCACTGATTCACTTTGCGGGCAATAAGTCTCTGCTAACACATGAAAGATAATACTGGATCACTGAATTTAAATAACTGAGTACTATTTCACCCTACGCAATTGTTGGACGAAATCTTAAATCGGGTCCACACGCTTGCCAACATCTGAATGGCAGTGCTAACAGAAGCCAAATAACTTTGCAGCGTTGATCGTAACTGGCGGCAGAAATGCTTCACAGAAATCAGCTTATAACAATCTCTAAACACCGAAAACACAACGGCGATATCGGAACCACTTGGGGAGCGTGCACAAACTACGTGGCTCAGACCAGGGGAGGGGGGGGGGTTGGTTCAAGGCTACACTGGGCTATGTGGGGGGAGGGGGGGTTTCCGAGCCAGGCCACGTAGCTTTCCTTTCATAACACTCAACAGCATGTGAATATTCATTTCCCTTAGTTAATTATCTCCTTATGTAATTAACCAGTCTGAGGGAAGAAAATAGTACAAAATGACTTCTGGAATCAAAAGGGGAGAAAGGTACGTGCTACATGGGGGGAGGGGAGGAGGTTAGAGGCAAAAGCCACGTGGGGCTTCGTGGGGGGGGGGGAGCTTTACAGGAGGCCAAAACGGAACTACGTGGATTATGGACGCTCCCTTGATGGAAGTTGCTGAAATTCAATGTTCAACGAAATTGGAGTGTACCCTGTCATTTTTTTTTAATATTCCAGAGTCACACCCTAGTCGGTACTACTGCGTTCTATTAACATTTAATTTAAGAACTTTCTTTCCTTCATTCATTCATTCGAATTTGGTTACATGATAAATACGGCATAAAGCATTAATTTAGGGGTCTTTATTTAGGAGCAAAAGTATCACTCGAAGCAGAAATGAGGAACGATTTACAGACAATCTATGTAATCCTTACTCCACTAATCCGTAGCAATGTTAAACACGTTTAACAGTTTCATGAAACACGAAAAAAACTAACATCGTCTATAAGGCGCAGATTACATGGATCCTACTGAAGGAGGCGTACTGAGTCATTGTGTTAGAGGTATTACGGCCAGTTCCTTTCCTATGGGACCTGCAGTTTAACGTGTATTCAGATACATGGAACGACATGGCGTAGCTCCTACGATCAAACACTACTGTTAAAACTTCCTGTCCTCTCCGGGATTTGAATTCCGAACATTTCACACAAAACTCACTTGTCACGGCGCTAATGACATTGCTGTCAATGCACCCTAAAGCAACAACAACAACAACAACAACAAAATTGTAGCGGTACTGTTTCTTCATAAAACATAAAAAGTGCGAATCTCGCCATCTGAGTTCAGTAAGGAAATTGTGGCTTAAGGGCGCGTCGACAGCGAGGTTATTAGCGCGCACTGGGATCACTTAAAGCAAATCTCGCATGTGGTAAGTAAGATGGCAGATTTTCAGAGTTCGATTTCTCACCTGTCACGTTATGTGTTTAGGTCTTTCGACCACTGAACCTTAATATTTAATTAAATTGCAATGGAGCACAGGCTCCGGTGGCAATTTCACTACACACCCATCTTCCCCCTTTCCTACACCCATCCACATTCGCCATTTTCAAATTTCAACTTTAAATTCTTTCAACTTTTTTGGTAAACTTTTCATCATTTCTCTTGGTAACTTATTCCAATCCCTGACACCCTTACCTAAAAAAGAGAATCTTCCTACACCCTTGTGCCTGAAATCGAGTGCCAGCTTGTGGTCATGGTCATCTTTTCCCTTCGATGCATTACTTTTAATTCTTACACCCAATATCTTTCCATGCCTCATCACCAATATACTCCTCGCACACTCCAATGACCCTCTTTACCCTCCTCCTGTGTTGTATGAATCCCATTCCAGCTCTTCTATCATATCTGTTACTGATTGCATTGTGCAATAATTTCCAGAAACAAATCTAGCAGTCCTTTTATGCACCCTCTGCAAAATTCTGTATCACAAATGGCTCCCATACTACACTACCATACTCAAGCAGTGGTCTGACCAAGTTTTGTAACCCAATTCCTTTACTTCTCTCGTACATCCCCTCATCACTCTCTCCAACAAGTGCAGAACTTTGAAACCTTTTCCTACCACCTGTCCTATGTGTCCTGCCCAGTTAAGCTTCTTCTTAAATACGTCTAGCTAGAATCCTTGTTGCCTGATTTATTAATCCGTTCGTTTTACTGCAGTGTAGATTAACAACAAGTCATAATAACGCTGCCCCTTGGGAAATCGCCGTAGGTGTTCTCAACTCTTACGCCTGCCCAGCTAACTAATCTGTTTCCAAGGGAGATACGACACTAATTTTTTTTTAAGCGGCTCACAGAATCCGACGTTACCCGAAATTCGTTGTCACTAGCCGTGAGCCAAAAATTGCCCGGGCCTATTAAGCACGCGCCGTTACGAGGCCCAAAATAAAATTTGAGTGTCTCAATTACCCCCCGCGCGCTAGTGTGGACGCGGCCATTTGTATTCATAAGAGGCGGCGCGCCCGAATTATTCGGCGATCCCGCCAGCCCGCGCGGAGTGGCGGGCTGCCGCGCTCCAGGCGCATCCACTCGCCGCGCCTTTATCTAATTAAGCGCGGCCCTAACGCCCGCGCATAAAAATAAATTAAACTGCTCGAGACAATGAATAAAAATTGCGCATAAACGGGGCCAAGCAGCAGTGAGTGTTTGTAGTTTAAGGGGCGGGCGAGAAGTTGGCCGGGCTATTAATAACGAGCGCAGAGGAGGCGGAAATTATTACCGCCGGCCCGGCCGTACGGTATTGACACCTCGTCGCTGCAATTAATCTGCCTTTGAACGCTGCGAACGAGGAGCGCAGAGGTCCTCTATGGATTCCAGTCCTCAAGGCGACGCCGAACCGAGTCAAAGACCAGCACACTTTCACGGCTATAAATTAAAACTGAACATAGATAATAATAATTATAATAACAAGAACAAATTGGGGGACTGAAAACTTAACTATGAATATTATACGCTCAAGACATCTTACTTGTAGCTACAGATATCTAAATAATAATAATTTCGTTTGGTCGTAATGATCTGGTGACAGGGTATCAATTGGCTGCGCATTCCGCCTCTGTCTTAGCCGCCTGCACCTAACCCGGTAGTGCTACAAGGTACAGGGGACCTATAGATATCTAAATAATAATAATTCCTTGTGGTCGTAATGATCTGGTGACAGGGTATCTATTGGCTGCGCATTCCGCATCTGTCTTAGCCGCCTGCACCTAACCCAGTAGTGCTACAAGGTACAGGGAACCTACAGATATACTAAATAATAATAATTGCGTGTGGTCTTAATGATCTGGTGACAAGGTTTTTATTGGCTGCGCATTCCGCTTCTTTCATAGCCGCCTGCACCTAACCTGGTAGTGCTACCACGTACAGGAGACCTATAGTTTAAAATGAAATCCGAACCACGGAAGCGTTCTGGCGTACTTCACACTACACAACAAGCTGTGACAGAGGGAAAGATCGAGTTAATGGTCTATAAAAATCCCCGCCGAGACAGGGATTCGAACCGGGGACCTTTCGTTCCCTCATCAGACACCTTGACCACTGAGCCACTAGTCCGCTACAAATTGACTGTTACGATTAGCATGTCTGTGACGCGAACTCATAAGATTAGCATGTCTGTGACGCGAAATCATAAGATTAGCATGTCTGTGACGCGAACTCATAAGATTAGCATGTCTGTGACGCGAACTCATAAGATTGGCATGTCTGTGACGCGAAATCATAAGATTAGCATGTCTGTGACGCGAACTCATAAGATTAGCATGTCTGTGACGCGAAATCATAAGATTAGCATGTCTGTGACGCGAACTCATAAGATTAGCATGTCTGTGACGCGAACTCATAAGATTAGCATGTCTGTGACGCGAACTCATAAGATTAGCATGTCTGTGACGCGAACTCATAAGATTAGCATGTCTGTGACGCGAACTCATAAGATTAGCATGTCTGTGACGCGAACTCATAAGATTAGCATGTCTGTGACGCGAAATCATAAGATTAGCATGTCTGTGACGCGAACTCATAAGATTAGCATGTCTGTGACGCGAAATCATAAGATTAGCATGTCTGTGACGCGAACTCATAAGATTAGCATGTCTGTGACGCGAACTCATAAGATTAGCATGTCTGTGACGCGAACTCATAAGATTAGCATGTCTGTGACGCGAACTCATAAGATTAGCATGTCTGTGACGCGAACTCATAAGATTAGCATGTCTGTGACGCGAACTCATAAGATTAGCATGTCTGTGACGCGAAATCATAAGATTAGCATGTCTGTGACGCGAACTCATAAGATTAGCATGTCTGTGACGCGAACTCATAAGATTAGCATGCCTGTGACGCGAAATCATAAGATTAGCATGTCTGTGACGCGAAATCATAAGATTTTACCCATCCAAAATCACCAAACGCGCATGAAGAATTTTTCAGTTCCAAAACTAAAAATCTAATTTAGCCCACAATCCGAAAGTTGGTCAAATCTTCCGTAAGGATATTTATCAAGTTATTGTGTCAGAGGCAGGAAGCCCATTTCCTTCCCTCAGGGACCTTACAGTTTAACAAGGAATCAGAACCACGGAATGTCCCGGCGTAGTTGAAATTACCAAATCAAATACAATCCTGAAAATTCCTGTTCACCAGGGGATTTTAACCCGCGACCGGACAGAGAAACTTTCAGAAGTATGCACCTTACCCGCTTCTCTACCAGACCACCTAGATTTGAGGTGTACGTGTGTTAAGTACTATCAATATCGGATGAAAACTATGGGTTTCTATGAACAACGTTAAAAGAAAATAATTGGGGGGGGGGGGGGGGGGGAAAGGAGGAGAGAGTTTAGTTTTTTGTAAATCAAACGTAAACAGCGTTGTTTTAAAGTATACGTATGCAAAGATCCATCAAAATTGGATAAAAACTGTTTGTTTGTATGAAGAACGTTGACAAAAAAATAAATAAAAAAATAAAAATATAATATTTATATATTAAATACAATATGCTCGTTTTGCAGAATTATCACATTCTATACTTTTATTGGTTTGCAAGCGCATTATGTCATACTCGTGGCTACAGGTACACTGTTCATATTAGGATGTTCGTGACGCGTCTAACGCGCATATCATAACATGTTGGTGACGGGAAGTTGTGAACTCACAGATTTACATCCGTGCAGACATCGCCTAGGGCGAATATAAAAGTTTTAACTTAAAAAAAAATAATAATCGTGTCACAGTTTACTTACATTCATTAGTGGAATTTCATGATAAAAACCACTGTATAATCGTGGAAAATCATTCAGATCTTTTGAAGTAAAAAATCAATTTTCCAGCATTTGAAATTAATACGAGGCATTGAGATAGTCGACAGTGAAGAAGAGGTAGTGCTGCACCATTCCTAATCACCAGATTGTGGATGCGTCAAACTTCTGTGCTAAATCCCACACCTCTCCGCAGTGCGTTTCGAGTGAAGCCATACAACACTGTAGTAGCGATTCGTCCATCGTATGTGTAAGTTTGGCGGTTCTCTTCCTCCATCCTTTATTTGTTCACAACGTATTACACTGCCATACGAAATAAATAACTGCAATTCACGGAAACACTAACACGTAAAAACAGTTTCTGAGGTACATGATCTCACTGCCTGTGTAAATAAACAGTTCATAAATGAAAAATTAATTGTGCGATATTAAGCTTAAAGGGCAAAGGTCATCAAGCCAGGAGAGAAGCAGACTCTTTGACTTGCTGAATCCAGAGACGGTTCCGATGATAGAGGAATAAGCTGAAACTGATTTTGATGGAGTGGAGAAAGTACCTATTTATCCTCAAAGTAAAAGTTCGAGAGTATGAAGGGATATTGTGTAAGTAATGTGTTGTTGGTTAGTTGAAGAAAAAAAATCATATATCGAAACTTTACTACAAGCTAAGTATCGATAATACGAATCGAAGTGTGAAGTTTTTATGAATCAAACGTAATATAGTAAATAAATTTCAAGGTTACGAGAGTATTTTCCTTTACTAGACATAAAATCAAAATATATATTGTGTAACTGGATAAATGTTAATAACTGTATAGGAAGAGTGTGATTTTACAGAGATGGCAGAAAAGCTGGTAGTGGAATCATGTTGCTAGCTCTGTAACAAAGCAATATCAGGTAGCGAAACACATGAGGACTCTAATGTCTTCGACGTGATCGAGGCATAAGCTCCACCAGTGTTCAGCTGACTCTATTTTGCAATGCATAACGTCAATCCACAGCTTCGTTCGGGTTGTCATCAGGTAAAGAATTATCTCAAAATAGTAATCCAGATTTCTTTAGAAGAGCTTCAGTAATCTCGGACGTGTGAATTCCCAGCAGCTGTTTGAAATACTACTTCACCTGTCGAAGACACCGAAAGAAGCTGTGGAAACGTTGTGTCTAGTGTAATTTATCCGATTGATTATTCGTGAACACTAGGAAAAGCAATACGACGGGAAAAAACTCAATTATCACTAGCAACAAACCGATAATCACAAGCGTTATTTGTAGAACCATTGCTACGATCAAGCTGTACGATACATCCCACGAGAGAACAGAGGAGTGGGCACAGGGGCGGGGCATTAGCAGAGAAACACAAGCGGCGATGTTAACCAGGTGCCTCGGTAGACGTCCAGACCGTGAGATTTCTCCACCCAAGTGACACCTGTCCACGCTAAAGGCGCATTCCCACGATCCCTTGTAACGAAGGCGAGACGGGACGGGACGAATACTCGACCACACGCCATGGGAACAGGGCCGCCTCTGCTAGCAGAGATGAGACGCCGCTACCCACTCTGAGTCGGTAAACATCACAGGCGTGTGTAGCGGTGCGCTGTTGCCATCGGTTTGCAGCAGCGGTGCGCACCCCTTCTGTTGCTGTAAAGTGCTCTGTGCCAAACGACACTAGGCAACGTGGTGCGTAGGTGGCCGCGAGGTAAGCTAGGACTAACCTGCGGCCCGCGCTCGTCCATACACTTCGGTTAATGAGGTCCCGTCCCATCTCGCCTTCGTTACAAGGGATCGTGGGAATGCGCCTAAAGAGCATCAGACTGCTCCAACACGAAATACCCTACTTGGGAACCATCAGACTTGTTAAGAACGGATTTCGGTCCCCTTCATATATGTTGAAGGGTACACAGCGTATGTGTCTGTGGTAAAGTCGTTTCTCAAAATGTGCCCTAGTTTTTTAAATATTCGCATGTAAATATACAAAAAATTCTAAATGTTAGGTATATAATAACTTATTGCCTCAGTTCATCAAATAGCAGCGTGGTGTACAAGCTACGGTGTTGGCTTCGTAATTTTCTGACCCGAGTCAAATCCCTGCAGAATCAATTATTTTTATTTATTTTTACCATCAGAAATTGTCAAGCTTGTCCTTTTTAAATTGTTAAAATTTCATTTACGTACTTTTATTAAGTGAAATAATATTATAACAAATCATATTACCTACAATTCAGCGCCAATTTTTCTTCCTGAAATTCTTTTTTTCGTAATGAATTCACGGATCTACCAACGGATTGTCTTTTCACAACACAAATCGGCCGCACACCCTTGAAAACTTCATTGCAACCATACGTCAGGAAAGTCTCCATTCTTACATTATTTTTTTAGTTTTTTTTAATAAGTTTATTGTGTCGGTGCGTTTTCAATTGAATTTTCATGTATATGATTAAGAGGTATTTTAAACGAAATATGTAGCATTGGGAATACAGTTTTTTCTTTCTTTCTTCTATAGACAATTTGTTCCAAGAACGGTTCGTCTAAATGGTTGAAAATAAAATAGTAGGCCTATCCATGACGAAAAATGGATCTCAACAAAGAAATGGAAGAACAAGAGACAAACGCTTATATACATTGCAAAATTCTTGTGTCAGATTCGAGTTTACTAGCAGATTCGTAGATTCCTGTCTTAATTTCATTGGGAATATGCGGTTCATATTAGGAATCCATTGTTGACATATGGGCCTTAATTATGTTTGGTGTATCTGTTATAAGCAATGTGATTTGTTTTAAATTTTATTTCACGCAATAAAAGTGTGTAAATGAAGTTTTAACAAAATAAATAAGTCAAGCTTGAAAATTTTTAAACATAAAAATATTTGTTACAGCCGGGATTTGAACTCGGGTTAGAAAATTAAGAAACTAACACCGTATCGCATAGACCACGCTGCGATTTGAACATTAAGGGCAATAATTTACTTTTTTTTTTTTTTTTGTAACTGCTTTACGTCTCTTTTTAACATCGAGGTCTTTAGATACGGGAAAGGATGGGGGGCAAGGATGGGGGGCAAGGATGGGGGCAAGGAATGGGAAGGAATTCGGCCATGGCCTTTTGAAGGAAGCATCCCGGCATTTGCCTGGAGTGATTTGGGGAAACCATGGAAAACCCAAATCTGGATGCCCGGACGGGGATTCGAACCGCCGTCCTCCCGAATGCGAGGCGAGAACGCTAACCGTTACACCGCCCCGCTCAGTAAATAATTTACTACATACCCGACATTTAGAATTTTTTGTTTTTTTTTTTGTTTATTTGTATGCTAATATCTCAAAACTAGTGAGCATTTTGAGAAACGACTATACCAGAGACATATATGCTGTGTACCCTTCAACATATAAGGAGGAGATCGAAATCCGTTCTTAACGTGTCTGATGGTCTCCAAGTTAGAGGACAAAACGAACGACGGGAAACCGGGCGCTACAACGAACTCAGTACGCCACAACAAGTCGAACACTGTAAAATCCACAAACAGGAGCTATGGGCAGGTGCACCACAGTACAGCTCCTGTACTGTCGGTTGTTTTACCACTTGCGGCACGGTCTAGCCCGTTCTCTGAGGTAAACTCTTGACAGTTGGGGCCGAAGCAGTCGTTCCCCCGCCGATAACCTCCTGGCTGGCGATTTATTTGGTTCTTTGCGAATTAGGATTCGGCGGGCGGGCGCCCGGGTCACCGGAGTGTGATTTCGGCGGCGGAGGCTAATAATTCATTTAGGGCGCGCGCGCCAGGAATAGCAAGTGTATCGGCCGCCGCCGCCGTAATGAATGCAAATTAACGAAACCTAAACCTCCGCAGGTTATCGGACAGACGGCCGCCTCCCACAGTCTCAGTGGACTAAACCAAATCCTCACTGTACACCACAAACACTGCAATGCAAGTTACGTCCTATCTAGAGGATACTTTCAACCCTCTTCCGGATTGGTACACTACATTATAGGTCACGGGCCATACAATAACTGGCTCCGAAGTCGAAATATTGTGGACTCAAGCAGGTGCGAATGTGGTGAAGAGAGTACGCCGCAGCACGTGGTATGGGAATGTGAAATAACGGCCAGTTTGAGAGAACACCAACAAGCTCGGCTGCAAGGTAGGAGAATATTCACAATCATCATGAAACACACGGAAATGAAAATTAAACATATTTACAGGTATTTATACGCAGAATTATCTATATAAATCAGTCCAAACCATTGAGAACTGTCCTCTAAACACCGTGGCTCACATGAACACAATTACAAACTGTTAATCAATGTCTCATACATAACACTGTCCTTGGACGTGTTACGCAGCATCTACATAGTTTCATTTACTTGACGGATACACACAGATTCACAATCAATCACACGGAAAATATACAAAGCCACAATTTATCAACTCCCATCTTGGTATACACCATTCTTAAAATAAAGATTCATTAGAAGGGCTGTGTGTGAGGGCCGTTCTACCCTTAAACCGACCTTCAACTCTGGCACAGCCCATGCGCAGTGTGAAATGTACTACAAAGCTTCCTTTGCTCCGTGTTCCACGTTAAGCTACAGGTCTCCTGTACACGGTAGGAGTACTGGGTTAGTGAGGGTAGCCATGTCACTCGGGGATGCTGCCACACGCCCTGTCCTGTTAGGCTGAGGATATCGAAAGGCGTGAACAAAGTACTGACGGAAGATTTTGGACTAAATATAACGCAAAGCAAGACAAAAGTGATTAAATGTAGCAGAAACTATAGCAGTAATAGTAGATTAATATAAAAATAGGATCGACTGCAATAGAAAAAGTAAGAGAATTCTTTTACTATGGAAGTAAAATTACAACTGAAGGCCGAATCAGGAATGATGTTCAAAGCAGAACAGCACCTTCTTGAAAAAGAGAAAGCTTTTAGTTTCTAATAACGATCTAGATTTAGATCCGGTCCATGGGCCCTATCAATAAGGCCCGCGATCGCAATGTGACACAGAAAGAAGAATCATGTTTTTATATTATATACTATACAATTAAATAATAATGTTATAATAGTTCCGTACTTTTTTTTTTTTTAATCTGGTCCGCCTACAAATTCTAAATTTAATATACGGCCTCTGCAAAATTGAGTTGGACACCTATGAATTCTAGAACTCAGACAGTTTAAAATTCGATGTGTCGAGCACAGCACATATTTCAATGAAGAATGGATTTTCGTAATACCGGAAAGAAAGAAAATTGAAGCATCTGAAATGTGCTGCTATAGAAGGATGCTTCAAATTAAGTTGACAGATAATATGAAATGAACGTGTTCTGGAAATAATGGGTGAGGAAATAAGTTTGAGGAAGAGTCTTACATAAATAAGAATCAGGATGGCTGTCATATTTTGAGATATGCTTGGTCATTTTGTTAGTGGAGGGAACAGTCGAAGGTAAGAACTGTAGAGGAAGACAGAGATTAGAATATATGAAGCAGATAATTGATGACGTAGGTTGCAACTTGTATACTGTGATTGAGAGATTAGCCCAAGATACGAAGAGGGTTGCAACAAACCAGTCGAAAGACTGTAATCAACATTACTGAGGGCAGATATCCAAAAACAGTAGACATTTTATTGTTTGTCTGTTTGCCCGTCTGTATGCTCCCAAATCAGGCAAAAAATTATGGATGGATTTTAACGAAAATCCAAACAGAGACAGGTTACAAATCTGGTTATAGGCCATCATCCTCAGTTGTTGATCAATAGATTTTAATAAAATTTTCGTCTAAAAACAACTGTTGATTTATTTATTTCCATACGCGTTTCGCCCTTATGGTGTGGGTCATCATCAGTGGAGGTATGGTTATGATCTTCACATGGCGGTCTGCAACAGCACAATGTCACTTCTACAGATCTTCTTCTGTAAAGCTGCACTGTGCTGTTCCAGACCGCCATGTGAAGATCATAACCATACATCCAATGATGATGCCCCACACCATAAGGGCGAAACGCGTATGGAAATAAATAAATCAACAGTTGTTTTTAAACGGAAATTTTATTAAATCTGGAGACAGGTTATTTCATACGCTGTCAAACAGAGTTCATTTTATCCAGATGGGAAAAAAATCATAATTCCAAAATTTCTGTGTGTCTGTACACGAATCACGCGATGAATAATGATATTCTACGTCATCGGTTAACATGTATGATACTTTTTGTCTGGATCAGTTACATGGCTGTTAGTGACGCAGTGGACAGACCAGTTTACATTTTAAACTGTCTGTGTATGTGCACCTCACCCATTTTAAAGGCGTCGCGTGCAGTGGGACGCCCCCCCCCTCCCCCCCGAGTAGTAGGTGGGAGGCCGCCGCTTAGGCCACGGACAGGTTGCCAGCTAGTCGTGTATTGGACAGCGAACGGCCCGGGGGGAGGGGGCAGGTGGGGGCGGGACGGCCGGAAACACCTGCTACACCTGTCCGCCGGGGAGGTGGGGTGGGGGCGGCCAATCGCCGGCCTGTAAGAGGCCAAGGAAATGACGCTCCCACTGGAGGGGACGAAAGAGGTTTTCAACATGAGCTAACCAAGCAGGCTAGCTTTAAACGTAAGCACACCTGTATTTGTTTGTTTTCTCAGTAGGATAGTAATATATCGATCTCAACAAATCCAACGTTACTGTTACTGATCACCTTTCGTGGTGGGTGAGCGATTAGTGCTCTGGCCTCGCATTCGGGAGGATGACGGATCGAATCCCCGTCCGGGCCTCCAGATTGGGTTTTCGATAGTTTCCCTTAAACTACTCCAGGCCAATGGCGGGATGCTTCCTTCAAAATGCCATGACCAAATTCCTTCCAGTTCCTTGTCCGCAGTCCCATCCCGCCTCTAACGACATCGACGTCGACGAGGCGTAAAGCCGTAAGTAATAATAATAATAAAAACAACTGATCGAGCAACATGGGTGCAGGTCACAGGTTGTTAGATTCGGTTCGTAAAAGATTTCGTTTCCTCTGTATGAACTATTTAAGACACACACAGTCCTGAAAAAGAGATGAGGAGACAAATCGCCTTAGGGAATGTGCCACCACTAGCTAGCCAAGATCCGACAGAGCAGCACAATAAGAAACGCTCTAAAGATCCGCCTGGTGGAACTATTTCGTTTCTCGACTGTCATTCATGGAGCCTAGAGGCCAGGTATAAGAACAACAATGATGAGATGTGGCTTTGGCACAAAATACTGTGCGTGTCTCCACGTGGGAATCAAGAGGGTCGATAACCGAGGAACGTAATATCTTCCAGAGTAATGCAGGTAATGCACCAGCATTAAACGTAGTTTTCTTCGAATGTACTCGCAAAGACGGTTAGAAGGTCGTAATAAAATGCCGAACTCACAATCTGCCTCTCCGACACAAATTCTGAATCAACGATTCCCTCCGCATCGCAAAAAGATGAGCGTGACATGAACATTGGTCTTCCCCGGTCGGCATTTCTTAGATCTTTCGGCGAGCTAGGACTCTTCCAGTGCTTCGTATCCAAATGCTTCCCGGATCATTCCAAACGCTTAAGTAGCACTTTTCCTGAGCTTAAAACATAATTCCACATTTACGTCCTCCTTTTTTTTCCCCCCCGTGTTCACCGCAAAAATCACGAGACTGTTAAACTTTGACACGAAGGGTTAATAGGGGGGCGTCTATTAATTACATGAGGTGAAATAGCAAGGGGGGAAGAGGGGGGTCGGGAAAAATCTCACCACATCTCACCAAAAGGGGGGGGGGAAGGGGTCGACTGAAATCTCACGTGAACTTTTGAAACTCTTTAGGGACAGCAGAACTTAAAAAAGAAAAAAGTTTCACAAACGACGCAGATGTCGACTTTGGGGGTGTATAACGACACTCGAAAGCAGGGGGAGGGGGAGGGTTCGTCAAAATCTGAATTTCCGGAATTCCCGGAGAAGCACCTCACATACTTGATGGACAGAACGAGGTACCAACTTGAAACAAGCCACTGAGCGTTCTCAGGGGCGTTCGTAGTTACACCTATCGGCGCCCGTCAGTACTATGTCGCTTTCTAGTTATGTAATGTCGATCCGGAAATTTTGGATACCACTCTGATACGCTCTTTGTTAATCAAACAATTCGTCCTGACGTCAATTAATGATGATTTCCCTTAATCACTTCGATCTCCAATTTACAGATTGCTGTCCTCCCACCAATGGTTACTGATTACTACTGCTTTTAAATGGATCAAATAGGTTCTATCAAATGACAACACTGACCAATCTTTTTTCACTCCACTTTTAATTTGTCAAAAGGTTCGTATTAGATTAGGCACAAGAGACTCGTCCACAGATACTAAAGCCCAAATACAGCGACTGAACACTCAAAACTGTAACTAATCAGGCAGCTCCCACTAACTGCACCTATCTGACGTCATCGAAACATCCAGATTAACACAAAGAAAGTCGACTCATGTCTAAAATGCAGCCTAAAGTTAAAACTACATTAAAACAATCAAAGCTAATATAAAATAATTCACAATCATCATTAAACACCCGGAAACGAAGATTAAAGACATTTACAGGTATTTACACACAAAATTATCAACATAATCCAGTTCATATCGTTGATAATTGTTCTCAAACCACCCTGGCACACATCAACACTTACAATTACAAGCTTTAAATTAATGTTTAGTACACAATACTGTCATCCTTCACATTACATAGCATTTATACAACTTCTCTGCATAAAACAATGTCCACTTACATGTCTAACAGACACAGATTCACAATCAAACACACGAAAAATACACAATTAATAAACACCTACCTTTCTATTCATAATTCTTAAAATACAGTTTCATCAAAGTGCCCGGTCTGAAGGCTGTTATTACCTACTACGGTTTCGTTTTTACTCTATGAACATGGGGGTGCCATAGTAGTCACTATACCAAGGGGTGAGTCTAATGCTTGAAGTAGTGACAGCACGCAGTGTGCCCTACTGACTACCCATCTGAGGAGTGCCGTGTTCCGAGTGGCTGCTTATTTATTTTCGTAGCCTCCGACTCCGCTCCAGACAAGTTGTCTGGAAGTCGGATGTAGCGGTACAGCCTTCTGTGTGCCCAAGTTTGCTCCGAGTCGCTGGAAATGTATCCCACTTAAGCCGGATCAATACTGGAGGGATCGCCGCCAAATCCCGCTCCACTCGCTACGGGAACAGCGAGCCGACAATCACATTGGACCCTCCACAAAACAAGTGTCGCGCACAGAGTGAAGTGACGAGATTCATGTGAGAACCAAGTCCACTGTCACAATATCCACAAAAACACTGAAACGGTCACGGCAAAATTGTTAAAGATAGAACTACAGTCGTAAGTTTCACTTTAGGCCCAAGTTTATTCTACCACTCGAATTTCGAGTACCACCAGCTATTCCGTTATTCATTAGAGCCCATGCACATTTCCTAGTTCAGTGACTCCGTTCGCAATGCTTTTAGAGACCATTTTTTTTTTTTTTTTTTTTTTTTAAAAAAACCTCTCCTGCCTCCGAAGGCGGTTATAACCCCCTCCCCCCCTAAAATCGATATCCCCGTTGTATTTACCCACTTATCGTCGACATCCGTGTGTTTTGTAGACTTTTTTTAAGCTCTACAGTCGTTTCTAGAATTTCAAAATTTCAGTGAGATTTCCGTCGAACCCCCTCCCCCTCCCTATTTCACCTCACGTAATTAATGGACGCCCCCTTTGATGCACGTTGGTATGATCATCCTTCCATCTTTATGCTGTAGCCCTCACTGACGTAGAGCATAGGGGTGGAAAGGAGGCAAGAGACGGGAAGGGATTCGACCATGGCCTACTGAACAAAACATCTGCGCACTCGCCTCGAGTAATTTCATGAACCATGAAAGTCTGAATGGCCGGACGGGAATTGGAACTAGCGTCCTCCCTAATGGTAATCCCGAGTGTTATCGCTGACTAACCAGGCTCGGTCGCTGATCAGCCAAACCAACATCTGAGAATGAAGCGGATACTGTCGCTAGCGGGCGTGATTCGATGCAAAACCATCTTACCGGGACGTCTCCGTGCGTTTTAACGTCTCGGTGACTTTGTAAACATAAATTATTAGGGATTTTTCGGTATGTGTTGCAATAAGTTTGGAGATGTTATACCACAGGTACGAAAAACATGACGAAACATTGTAGTATAACAGGCTACAGTTATTAATACAGTTTAACGTGAAATTCGAACCACGGAATGAAGTATGGAATTAAGCGATTGTCCAATCAACGAGTTTGAGCACTGAAGAAGTCAGCATACGAAGGCGCTTCATAAGTTTAAAGAAATCGTATGGCTCAGCGTGGAATATGTTGCAGTCCGGTTCGAATCCCCGTCCGGGCATCCAGATTTGGGTTTTCCATGGTTTCCCCAAATCACTCCAGGCAAATGCCGGGATGCTTCCTTCAAAAGGCCATGGCCGAATTCCTTCCCACTCCTTGCCCCCATCCTTTCCCGTCTCTAAAGACCTCCCTGTTAGAGAGACGTAAGCAGATAAAAAAAAATTTTAATTAATGTTAGAAAGTAAGGAGCCTCGCAAGTTCCTTGCCCCCAGTCCATTTCCGCCTCTAATGACTTGTACGTCAAAAAGGCGTAAAGGTACAAGGGGTAAAAAATAGTTAATGGGCTGTTATTTCTTCAGATACTAATGTACAAATAGAAAATTGTGTCACTTGGCGGAAGAACAATACTTCTGGAACTCTCGGCCAAGAGTGTCATACGATGATTGTATTTGAAGGTGAAGGAACACAGAAATTTACAATTGAATACGAGTGGCATTGTTACGTGAGGAGTGTTGTTGTGACGCTGTGTCATGTGACTCGCAGGTATGTCGCGGCGAGTAGAGGCGCACTACCTGGGCCGAGGCCGCCCACGAGCAATTCTCCAACTTGAAATGAGATACCGCACCAACACGTCGCAGGTCGATACCGCTAAAACTTCCTTCCTTCTCCCCCAGAAAAGAAACTTCCCTTTATCGGCCGCGGCGCAAGATGAACTACGCCGCCCGACTCCCAACTCGGAGCGGTCGACAGAAACGGCAAAACCACAAGGAACGGCAAAAACACGGTAGTTTACGTCTCAAATAAGGTGATTATTAACACGACATGCCAAAATACACCAGACACCACACATAAAAGATACAGAAACTGTGGAGTAGTTTGCGGGCCACATTTTAGCTGTCAAATACTGGAGTTGGAGAGTGTGCAAAGGAGAGCAACTACATTTGTTTGTGGAAATTATCGCAGGACCCAGTCAGTAATTGATATGATAAAGGAGCTGGATTGGAACTCATTGGAAAGGAGGAGGGCGAAGAGAGTCTTGGGTGTGTGCCACGCGTATGTTGGTGATGGGGCTTCGAAGGATGTTGGTAGAAGAATTCGTAGTGCATGTCAGGGGAAAGATTACCATGGACACAAGCTGCCACTCGGTTTTATCCATAAGGGAGTGGGAAAACTTTCTTCTGTGGGTTTTAGGGTGTCAGGGAGTGGAATAAGTTACCAAGCGAAGTGATGAATAATTTACCCAAAACGCTGAAGAAATTGAAAATTAAAATTCGTAAATCGCAAAAGTAGTTGGGTGAGGAATTTAACACTCATGGTATATAAGATATTAATAATAATAAAAACACTAAAAAACGTGTAATTAGATGATTAGGGAAATCGAAATTCAGTTCAAAATGACCAGCATGGAAGGACAGTAGACCTCATCGCCACCATCACTACCACTAACAACATCATTAACACCAACAACTGGAACCTCATCGCCAACATCACCACCAGTATCACAATCACGAAACAGAGCGTGATGGGAGAGCGGCAAGGGTCCCGCCTCGCATTCGGGAGACCGCTGGTTCGAATCCCCTTCCAGGCATCTAGATTTCCATTTTCCATGATTTCCCCAAATTACTCCACGCGAATACCGGGATCGTTTCTCCAAGAGGTCATGGTCCAATTCCTTCCGATTATTTTCCACCAGTCCTTTCTTGCCCTTAACGCCCTCGACGTCGACGAGGCGACAAGATAGAAGTAACAACCGCCGACAGAAACACCAGAACCATATGTAAGACAGAACACACCCTTGAAGCACTCTTCAAGCTTAGAACGATTCATCAGAATGTTTTATCGAACATAAAATAGTGCTCATGGAACAATCAGCTGAAACACATTCTGGTCCGACTACTATGTTAGGCTCTGTTCTCACTATACGGTTTTGACCGAACGGCAAAAAAATCGTCATTCTTTCAGTGGCGTGGAGGATAGATTGGCCCCTTTCTCATTAAACGGTGACGGCAAAACGCCGTCCGGTCGCCACGTAGCAGCCGTCCACTGCAATACACAGCGACAGATAACTCAGTGGCGTATGGGGCAAAATGCACGCTTTCACATTAGACGGTTTTAAATCGTACGGTCGTGTCCGCGAGCCAATGTATATATATAGTCAAGTTTCTGCCGTTCGGTCAAAAACCGTATAGTGTGAAAAGATCCTTAGAGGGAAGGGGAAAAAGAGATGGACGTTCTTAACACTATGTGAGTCGTAATGTTAAGATGGCGATACTTTCTTTAAAAGATCGATTTGTCGCGTTCCCGGTTCTCTTAGAACTCCGAGAAACGCCTCTACAGTGGCTATAGCTAACCCTGGTATTGCCTTGTGGCTTGGGACGCGGGGTAGGTACTTATGGGAGCAATTAGTCGAGTAGCTTGACTACTCGGAGGGAGCTAATCACTGTCAAGGTCTATAGCGCGGGAGTGCATGCTTCTATTACTGCTATTAATGAAACAGTGGTGGAAGATACAGAAGCATATTTACAACCCTTTCATAGAAAGGAACAATGAGAAAGATACATAAGGTCTCTACAAGATACATGGTACTATGGCCCAGTAGATATAGATACAGATGCTTACAGGTTTAGAGCAGAGCAGAGGGCGGAGGCAGTGGCGAGGCTTCGGAGTCCGGTGTTTGGGCCCGGGCTGGCCCGCCCGAGCCGGCGATAACTTCCGTGCGACGTCCCCGACCGACCACGTTCGACCCAGTTCGACCAACCACTGTCTTGTGGCCTCCTTTATATACGCAATTACTGCTGATGTGACCCACTAACGCCTCAGTTGCCTCAACATTGCCTCACCTCCGCCGATATTGCTAGAGATCCAGGCATGGCACGCGACAGATTCTTGAATCGATTCAAATAGAAATTTGATAAATCGATTCACAAAAAAATTGAGGTGTAAAAGATCGATTTTATAAAAAAAAAAAAAAGTTTTTCTTTTCGTATTCGTATTTTAAATATAATTCCAATCATGGAAAACAAAAAAGGACACTATAATAATCGATCTTTGATCATTTTTAAACTAATTAAAGCTTTCTTATAACTAAATCAAAAAGACATTTATTTCACAAATTTGTCGGTTACATAAAACAGTTTTGAAATTATATATTTTACGATTCCCAGTGCTTAGTGTCCAAGCTTTTCGGGAACAACAGTCTGTCCAGTCTACTAGGATTCTAGCGGTTTCGCTCATCACTTGCGATGTTGCCGGCAATAAAAAACAGGCGCTCTTAAGGTACTTATCATCCCACTATATGGATATACTTCTTGGCTGTTGAGTAAATTAACATGTTTTGTTCTTGCCGGTAAAGTATAGGATCAGACTTCAGGTTCACAACTGCTTGCGATAAATATTGTTTGAATTCTTCGTTTAAACGCTGACTTTCATGTGCAAGTGGATTACATATAGAAAGTGCTTTTCCACATTCGATTTTCACGGGGGAAATATCGATTTACTGGATCTATTCAGTACTATAAATCGATTTTTTGGTCCGAATGATCTATTCTTCCATTAATCGATCTCAGATCACCATCCCTAGATCAGGTAGTGAGTGAGTTCCAGGAGGCAGGGGTGAGCATGTTCCGCCAGCTGAGTCGGCCACGTCACGTGTGACAGCGCGTCCCGATCTCCATACGAGACGAGTGTGTGCGGACCCTATTGATATGCGCATCGCTATCGCAACCCTAAATGAATTGGCTAATCCCGCGTGTCAGTCGCGTACGTCACGCGTCTATCGGAGCGCTACTAACTCACAAAGCTCCCACCACTACACAAGCCTAACAGTCTACACTCACGGCCTGTCTAAAAGGACGCTCGAATCCAGACTGCTCTCTAAGTTTTCCGCAAAATTATTAATTAGTATGGTTGAGACCGCCCTAAGAGAACCATATCGATTATTACCGTTGCCACACTGATTGGGAATGACGACTTGTTTTGGATAATTCTGTCCCATTTATCATCACTAACACATGCTACCCGTCAGCTTTGATAATAGTAATTACTACAGTTAAATATACATGGCCAACAAACAAACGGTAGGCATTATTGTGAAGCCTTGAATGAAAATGCACTGTTCTCATCAAATTCAACTGAGTTTAAGTAACTCCATTTGTAAGGTGCGCAACCCCACCACTTGAGAATTTTAATATTATAAAATTATTTTCTATTAAGTAATTATGATTTGGATATTAACTTTGGGTTTCTAAGTTCAAAGGTCAGAGAACTTCAAATCATAGGTATCGAAGATCTCTGGAGAGAAAAAAGGGTGACACAAGAAATGAGAGGATGTTTGGCTAGAAAAGCTTAATGAAGAAACTAGCTACAAAATCCTGGCGGGATTCAACATGTAAAATATAAGCCCGAGAGCGGAAGAACAGGATGATGATAAAATTAGTGAATTGTAAAAGTGGTATTTGTAATTAATTGTCGTTTGTAAACGGAAGATGAAAAGATAAGTGGATGATCTTTGTATCAAAATAAGTTTTTTTTCACTGATACAACCTGTTTGCTAAATATGTAATTACGATTGGTATTACCTGTGCCAAAAGTTGCTTAAACTTTCTTATTTATTTATCTATATATATATATAAAAGGATGAATGTATGTATGTTTGTTCTTCATACAAATCCACAGTTTTCATCCTATCTCGATGAAACTTTGCACACTTATCCTTTGAAACAAGGAGAAACATACTGTCTACATTTGGTTGAAAAATTATCTGTATATAAGGTTGTCTCATAATTTCGAAATACTACTGAACGGCGATAGACAGACGCGTTGGATATGGAGGTCTCTCTACTGTTTTTCCGTGTAGCGGTCATGTAGCTCAGTGGCTAAAGCGCTGGCTTACTAATATTTGGGTCGTGGTCTCCGGTTCAAATCTCCGTGTAGGCTAAGATTTTAAAAAATTGTTTTTGATCGTAAGAGTCACGCCTGGGCCGTAGGTTATTCGGATTGAATGTTAAACTCTAGATATTAGAAAGTTAGGGGTGCAATGCGAGGCAAATCCTAGGTAGTCTTGAAATGCCGTAGGTGTACACACTTTTACGTTATAATGATTTCTCAGGGGTTGTTCGCAGTTAGAGAGAGAGAGAGAGAGAAAGAGAGCGAGTGTGTGTGTGTGTGTGTGTGTGTGTGTGTGTGTGTGTGTGTGTGTGTGTGTGCCGCAGTAATAATACTATAAACACGGAAGTAAGTCTCTGTCTTTTTGTTACGTATTGACGACCAAATGGCTACATCGATGTTGATCTGAAGAAAATCTGTATAAAGGGCACAGGGCATTTTCTCCGGTATGTTTAATTGTTGTAGTCACGAAATTTTGAGACCTTCTCGAATGGTGACAGAAATATGTTGGAAATTGATTCTCTTCAAGAGACTGGTTCGACGGTATAATGTTATAGTGATAGCTTTCCTGTCATATTATGCCGACTAGGTGTTGTTTGGGTCCAATCCTTCGTTACCAACAACTTTCTATATTCAATTCTGGCAAAAAATTCTTAATCCACGCGTACGAAGTCGCGGGTACGAGCTAGTATATATATACATTAGTCTTGTTCCATACATCTCTACTGAAGAAGGGCAGCGATTTTCGCAAATTATTCATAATTTTTCTTGCCTGTTTACTTCAATTAAGAAAATCTTCCCATGCCTTTATACCTGAAATCGAGTTCCAGCTTATTTTCAGGGTCTTCTTTTTCCTTCCAAATACTTTCACCAAATCTTTCTACGCCTCATCACCAATATACGCCTCGTACACTCCCATGACCCTCTTCACCCTCCTCCTGTCTTTCAATGAATTCCATTCCAGTTCCTTTATCATATTACTTACTGATTGTACTAATCGGTAATTTACAGAGAGACAAATCTAGCAGCCCTTCTTTGCACCCTCTCCAACTCCCGTATTTGATACGTAAAATGAGGGTCTCATACTACACTACCATATTCGAGCAATGGTCTGACCAAAGTTATGTAATCCAATTCCTTTACTTCTCCCGTACATCCCCTCATCACTCTCTCCAACAAGTGAAGAAATTTGAAACCATTTCCTACTACCTGATCAATGTGTCCTGCCCAGTTAAATTTGTTATCAAATGTTATGACAAGGTATTTACAATTCAAGTCTTCAACAAGTAAATCTTTCCCCACTTTAAAAAAATTCACCAGTTTTTTATTTGTGTACATAAAAAGCTGACTCTTCGCTTGTATTTATCTTCATCCCATGTTGACCTACCCAACTACATATCCCGTCTAGATCACCCTGCAACTGTTCACAGTAGTCTACCGTTATGATCCTATTGTACAATATTATGTAGATATCTTGGCATTACATTTGATAACAAGCTTAACTGGGCAGGACACATTGGACAGGTAGTAGGAAAAGGTTTCAAAATTCTGCACTTGTTGGAGAGAGTGATGAGAGGATGCACGAGAGAAGTAAAGGAATTGGGTTACAAAACTTTGGTTAGACCATTGCTCGAAAATGGTAGTGTAGTATGGGACCCACATTTTGAGTATCAAATACAGGAGTTGGAGAAGGTGCAAAGAAGGGCTGCTACAATTGTTTCTGGAAATCATCGCAGAATACAATTAGTAACAGATATGATAAAGGAGCTGGAATGGGATTCATTGCAAGACAGGAGGAGATGAGGAGGGTGATGGGAGTGTACAAGGCGTATACTGGTGATGAGGCATAGAAAGATATTGTAGTAGGTATGAAAAGTAGTTCATAGAAGTGAGAAGATGACCATGACCACAAGCTGGCACTCGATTTCAGGCAAGAGGGTGTGGGAATATTCTCTTTTTTAGGTAAGGGTGTCAGGGATTGGAATGAGTTACCAAGAGAAATGATGAATAACTTACCGAAAACGTTAAAAGAATTTAAAGTAGAGGGCAAATGTAGGTGGGTGCAGGATAGGGGGAAGTTGGGTGTGTAGGGAAATTGCCACCGGAGCGTGTGCTCCATTGCAATTAAATTAAATTAAATTAAATTATGTCATCTTCCAACAATCAAACTTCTGATATTAAACTATTAGCAGAATAATTCTTTACAGTAACGAATAGCAACCTGTACAAGATGAATAGTTATCACAGTGAAAGAAAATATTATATATTACAAACAAATATCAAATTGATAAAATAAAATAGAAAATAGACATTCATTTTTACAACCGAATTTTTGAAATGCATATTAGGTACAATTAATTCTATTGTACTATATTTTGCGTAGAGTAGAAGGATTTGCCAGCAAAATAATCCCTCAGTTTTTTAATCCCGTTTTAGTATCAACAAATTGTTATATCAATTGTATAATGAAAACACAGCCAAACCTGTTGCAAATATTCAATGAATAAATTCATTGAATATTTGCAACAGGTTTGGCTGTGATTTCATTATACAATTGAAGAAATACCGTTGCTGTTGATGCTGCCATGTTCAAGATTTTGAAATTGTTATATACTTTTATGAACTTTATTCAACACATGTGTCCAAGAGAAATTAATTCCTCTTTGTTCTAATGACGATGATGTTTGAATTTTGTACAAGTTTTTTTTGTTTCTTGTGTTATAATTGTGTACCTATTAACTTTACGTAAACAACTTAAAATGTTTTATGATAAATCGCATGAGAGAACACATATACTGAGAAAAAATTGTACTCTTCCGTCAGATCTGCCACAGATCACCCCCTACCCTGCTTTACAGAGCGGGCAAGCCTCCGACCTCCACGTTCTGTGATGTGGAGTGGGTGTCCACCACATTGTCGCCTACTCGTGGTTAAACCGTCCTCGAAACACTTGCCATAGATGCTCACTATAGTAATCCGCAAACAGCCGGCCTGCCTCTCCGTTTCCGAGATGCTCGTTCCTAGCCATCGCACCCACAAACCGCTGGTCCGTAATTTAAGGGAATTTCGCGACTTGTTCGTAGAAATCTGGTATCAGATAGCTCTCGAAGGCTACCGAGGACTTGTAGAATCCATGGTGCGCCGAATCGCTGCTGTATTGCGTTCGAAAGGTGGACCAATATGTTAGTAATTAATGTTTTGGCTGATCGAGTCACGGTGCTATTGAAACTGTAATCAGTGCCCCCGCTATTGATTTCGAGTGTTATATTTCGTTTAGCCACTGGCCGGGGCGAGCAGTGTAGTCCAGTTTGTCGCGTTAATCTGTGGACCGGGGGTCCCGTTCAGCCGGCCGATTAATTTCGAAGCAGTGTCGTCCATTACGCTAATCCGCACCTGCTGTGCATTAAAACGGCGCGGGTTTATTTGTCTTGGTCCGCCAGATTTATTGTTCCCCGCGCCCTGCAGTCTGACAGCGGTCATTAACAGGGCTTCGCGTGACGCCTTCTCACTTCACGGTTCCACCGTGATGGGACGAAACATCTTCAGCAGACGCGCATGCAGACATAATCAACAGTAGTGTATCCACCTCGCTGGATAAAATCCAAACGAATCGATACAAAACAACACAGAAAAAAACGGCTCACCAGGACACAGACAAGCTGTAACCTAACTCGAAATAAGATTCGTAGACGTTTAACAAAGCACAAAATTCCACGTTAATCAGCAGCAATTGTGTATTAATGAAGACTGTAATAGTACATATGCGATCCTACAATTAAGTTATAAATAATAGGATAATAATAATTTCTTTATTTTATAAGTGGGCGATGGAACATAAGCCCTCTGCAGCAGGTCTTAACAGAGTTCTTGCCGTCATTATGTGAAGCAAATATAATTTTATCTAACTTGTATGTGGTCCAAAAAACAGTAATTTCCGGCTACCCTAGTGTATAACATGAACGAGATTGAAATATCCAACTTTATAGAAACCTGGAAAAATATTCGATTCAAACGGCCAAACAAAGGTGAGCTCTATGACAAGTCTGGAAACATGCAGGAATATAAGCTTTTATAGCCCCCAATGTTTGTATTCCCATGACTAGAAAGGGGTGAACCAACCAGCAGGGTCCATTTACAGATGCTCTCATAACGGCTGGTCTAATGCTAGTTAATATCCCGATACTAGGAGGCATTCAAATAAATAAAATCGAAGAAAACTTGCCTTATATTTGAATTATAAATATATTACGCAATCTGTTTGAAAAGTTTTAAGGTATTTTGCATCCTATAATGGAGGGGAAAAAAACGTTATGGTATAAAATATAAAATGGAAATGTGTCAAGGTGTTGTCATTTCCCCGGTATACCCCACTCCCAAACTGTCATGCTAAGAAATCTTTTAAATTAGATAACTTTGGATGAACTTTGCTTGATATTTAAACGTTAAAAAATACACAAAGGACTCATCACCAAAACGGCCAATGAATAGTAAACGACCAAAGCGGCGTAGCCACGTGGCAGCGATATTCTGAGCGACTCCACTGGCCTGCATCGATAACTTGTTTACTTTAACTCGCGATAAACGCACGTCTCTTCAGTGGAAACCCCAGGATTTATAAACGATCAGAACGTTACCATGAGATAACATTACATCATGAAGCAATAGTTCAGAACCACCCGTCACCCTGGTAGGTGAAGATGATGGCTGTATCGTGTGTCGTCTCCACAGCAGCAAGTTGACACTCGCATACTGTGTTTCAAACCGAAGTAAGTCTTTCTTAGCGTCACATTTTTTACCCTGCAATCCAGATCGGCAGTGGATAGCCTCAGCGCCATCAGAATGGCACTCCCAATCAACAGGCACTAAAGGGAATCGACCTTGCCCACAAGACCTGGGCTGCTCTTAACAGAGTGATGGTCTGGCCACGGCACGATCTGCTTCAGCTCTTCACACGGGGGGAATGAGAGATTACACCGAGTCGCGACTGTGGTGAGGAGGGAACAAACTCATCCGTCACGTGACCTTTGACTTGCCCACTTCAAGTCTTCAGGGGATCACCGAAAGACTTCATAGACATTTCAAGTGAAGCATTACATTGGCTGCACTAGGTCGCTTTTGAATTCTAAATATAATTTTAACATTGAATTTTAAATGTAAAATTTTATTAGTATGAATGCACGGAGGCGAATCAAAAAGTGAGTTACACTTCCAAACAGTGCCGGATCCAGGATTTGGTTTGAGAGGGGCTTAAGCGGACTTCGTTTTGGAGGGCTTGAGTCGGGTGAGGGTAGGGTTTATAGGGGGCGTCCATAAATTACGTAAAGTGAAATAAGGGGCAGGGGGGGGTCCGGCGAAATCTCACCAAGGGGGAGAGGAGGGGGGTCAACGGAAATCTTACGTGAGGTTTTTGAAATTTTTGTAGGACTGTAGAGCTAAAAAAATTAACGAAAGTCGATTTTAGGGGGGGGGGGATATTTCGTAGAAAAGTGTAGGTGAGACCACGGACCAGATCTCCCCTCTGGTGATGGGGGGGAGGGGGTCAGACCAGATCTCACGAAGTCTCACCAGAGGGGGAAGGGGTCCGGAAATTCGGAAAAACACCTCACGTAATTTGTGGATGCCCACATAGTCATGCCGTCATTAAAAGATGAGTAGAACGCAAAAAAATGTCTCAAAAATTAAGATTTCAGTGTTGGACCTAGATACTTTTGGGGGAGAGGGTGGAGCCCCTTTGCCTAGGCAGCACGGCTATGACAACATACAAGCGTAAGTTCACAGTTACCACATAAGTCCCCAAGAGACTGTAAAGATTTCTCTGAACGGTAACCAACTTTTCGATTCCGAACGTGCAGAAATCGCCTCCAGCGCTATGTAACCACCTGGAGACAGCTGCTTTCACCTCCTCATCGTTTCTGAATCGTCGTCCACAGAGATCCTTTTCAGATTACCGAACACGTGATAATCACACGATACCGTAACACCTCACACGGCCCGCAAAAACGTCTGAACTGCTGCAGCGATTCGAGTGGGAGGTGTGGCGACATCCTCCATACAGTCCAGACTCAGCGCCATGCGACTATCACGTGTTCAGTAAGCTGGAAAAGGATCTCTGTGGACGACGATTCAGAAACGATGAGGAGGTGAAAGCAGCTGTCTCCAGGTGGCTACATAGCGCTGGAGGTGATTCCTACGCATCCGGAATCGAAAAGTTGGTTGACCATTCAGGAAAATGTTTACAGTCTCTTGCGAACTATGTGGAAAAGTGAACTTGCATTGTATGTTGTCATAGCCGTATTGTCTATATGTAGGTGGTTTCATAAATGGTCATAACTTGGAAGTGTAACTTACTTTTTGATTCGCCCTCGTACTAATGCAATAATATGTAACTAGTTTGAGTCCGTGACTGTTTTTTGCGTATCGTCACGGGTCTAGAATAGTTCTAGTTTTTAGGGTCAAAGATTATGATAGGCCAGGTCAGGTAATGACCTGGCCGAATACGAACTTGACCTGTGTTTCACCGTTAGAATGAATAAAATGTATTTTACGTGAACAACTCAGAAGTATAATAATAGACGTATTAAACATGGACAAAGACGATCGCGCTTTCGTATAATTGTTTCAAACGCCAAGGTCTCTTGACTAGAACTGGCTGAAATACAGTTTTATTTGACTCAAAAAGTTCACTTTGCTAAATTTGAAGAATGTCTTTTTAATGTGAACAGATTTGTGCCGACAGATGCGGCCTGACTGTATGATGCGTTTTCAGTGTGTTACTATACGATAACATGTTATTTAACCCATGTTACTTAACCCCATTACTACAGCGGTAGTTTAGTTAACTACAATCAAAGTGAACACATTATGCATTAGAAATATTGCAGAAATTTTTTGTCCTGTAGAAATTAAGTGTCATTTATTCAAGTCGACATGTTACTGAAAAGCAGTCCCACGTTTTCAGTTGCTTAGGTATTAAACACTGCATTTCTAAAATCTCTGCTTGCTGTTCATTAACGGCAAGAATATCGTTGTTGAAAGTGCTGTCTTTTCTTGAAATAAGAAGAAGAAAATATTTTATTCACATGTTTTAAATAGTAAATGATGCAGCTAAAGGAAAAAATCAAGTGAATTAATCTGTTTCACATGGCGTTTATATAGTCAATATCCTTTAAATTTATATAAAAAGGTAAGTTTAGCGCTCATTTAATAGCTATCACGTGTATAAACTTTGGTCATAAAGTCGACATCTTACTGGAAAGTAGTTCCACGTTTTTTTAACAGTAAAGTTTATCGGTATTTTTTTTAACTATAAAATGCTATTAAAATCAAACTTAATTTGGTACTTAGGTATTAAATTGTTGACATAACCTCGAATTTCTTGCAATGGTATCTCTGGTCGCTGTTTTGCAAGCGAAGGCTGGCCCATGACGTCACCATTTTCCAGCCAATAGTTATCGAGGTGAGTGGATGACCTTACGAAATTATATAGTAGATGTATTATTGATTATGTGCTATGGCCATAGGATAAATAAATAACGTGCAGTTTAATCGAATATCTTACTTTAGTTTAGCTGTTGAGTTTCTGGTTCTTTGCGCCAAGAGCGATCTCTCTGAGCGCTACTGCATACAGTGAACCCCAATCGCTCAGCTGGTTAGTACGCTCTTCGCAAATACACGCAAAGCAGGTAAACTGGAAAGATCGCCAACTTTCACACGCGTCCTTTGAAGGGTGGGGGAAAAAAAAGTTATACGCAGTCCTCGCAGTAAACAACATAAACGATTTACCGGTAAACGCGGTGTGCAAACGAAAGACCAGGCCTTGCAGTGACAGACCTCTAAACAGATAGGAAGCCGAAAAATCGTGTCGGACGCTCACTCCCCCAGAGAACATGTTCGTAGGAACGGCTTCATAGCAGCAGGTGTTTGTTCAGTCGTCCGCGGTCCTAAGCAGTCATACTTCAAGTGTTACAGTGAGATGTCAAACGTAAAATGCTGGACTTCTTTCTGAACCACTTATACAATTTGTCTTCAAATTTTTCAGAAAGTGCCCTATGAGTAAAATACAGGTCCAGCTCGTAGATAAGCCAGAAATGATCAAGGCATCAAGACCTTCCATCCTTTTCTAAATCCATATCATTGTACCCGCTACCGTCACGCGACCGGCCTACGTTAGCAGATTACCAGCGGCCAGAGATGTCACAAGGAAATCGAGGTTATGAACTGCCAGAACACTTTTGTGAAGTCTGCTTTTCTGGCCTCGCATTCGGGAGGATGTTCGCACGAATACCAGTCCGGCTATCAAGACTTGGATTTCCCACGGTTTTTTCCACATTACACCAGGCAAGAGCCGGGATGGTTCCTTCAAAATGCCATGGCAGAATTCCTTCCCACTCCTTTGAAGCCTCCAATCATCTAATGGCATCCACGAAGCGTAAAGCCTAAAGGAAGGTGGGATGTTTGCTTTTCGTAGAATTCCATTTAAACTGAAATATGTCTATTTAGTTAAAACATTTGGTAAAAATTAACGACTGAAAAAAAGTGAAATAAAGTTTTAATTTAAGATTCGAAGACGTCCTTCCCATGGTCGCCATATTTCAATCACTACTGTCACACTACTCGGCCGTATTTAGATACTCAGATAGCACATCAGACCTGAGGGTATCACTACCAAAACTAATAAACGGGGGTGATTTTTTACTACCCTGAAATTTATGTGAAAATACTTGTTTAATTTTAAAATTCATGTTTTAGCCAGATCAACGTATCAAGACTTTTCACCCTAAAAACTGGAACTACTCTGCACCCGTGAATATCCGCAAAAAAAATGGTGACTGGCTTACACATAATTTGTAAATAATTCCTTGTTGCTGGTATTCCTAAATTCAAATCTTCAGTACGACAAAAAATTATCCTCGATAAATACAGATTTATAAACTTAATTCTGAACGTTAGTTCAATGACTAAAACTGAAAGACATGTATTTTGATGAATATACATAGTGATATTTTACTTTTTATTTCATTCTTTCAGTCATAAATCGTAAATTTAATTCCTAAATGTCAAAATTCTCTTAGTTAATAAATTATTAATTTAATTGCGATGGAACACACGCTCTGGTGGCAATACCCTGTAAACTAATTACCCCTTCATTATTTTATTTCTTAATTAACTTACATAATTAGAATGTTAAAAATTTTCCCCCAATTACTTCTGCGATTTACAAATTTTATTCTTAAATTCTTTCAGCGTGTTTGGTAAATTATTCATCACTTCACTTGGTAATTTGTTCCAATGACTGACACTCTTATACAAAAAATAAAATCTTTCCACTCCCTTATGCATGAAATCAAGTGCAATCTTGTCATCTTTCCCCTTCCATGCACTATTCCTAATTCTTTGACCAATATCCCTCCATATATCACCAACATATGCCATGTACATTCCCAACACTCTCTTCGCCCTTCTCTTTCTCCACCTCCCTTATCATATCAGATACTAGCTGGGTCCTACGAAAACACATACAAACAAATCTAGCTGCTATTATTTGCACATCCTCCAACACTGTATTTGACATCCACAATGTGGGTCCCATACTACACCACCATATTCAACCAATGGTCAGGCCAAAGTTTTGTAACCCAATTCCGTAACTCCTCTGGTACATCCTCTCATCACCCTCTCCAGCAAATGAAGGACTTTTTAACCCTTTCCTACAACCTGCCCAGATGAGTTTATCATGAAACATTATGCCAAGATACGAGTATTTACACTTCCAGCCTTTAATAGGTAATTTTGAGCCCACCCCATAACCATTAACAATCTTCAGTTTTTTATCTGTGTTCTTATTAATATGACTTTTCTTGTCATTTATCTTCATTGCATGCTGTCCTACCCATTTACGAGGCGCGTCCAGAAAGTAAGTTCCGTTTCAATTTATCTCCGCTGCAGCGCAGCGATTGCAGTTCCGCACATGCGCTGTAGACGATGTGTATCAAGGGGAAGAACGTGCACCATTAGGAGATCGCTGTCAGTTACGTACGTTGTTGTGCTTGTTTGAAATGTCGGCGTTGATTGAAAATCCCGCCGCCTGTGAAATCAGGTCTGTGATTCGGTTTCTGAATGCGAGAAAAGTGAAACCAAGTGAAATTTATCGGCAAATTTGCGATGTTTACGGACCAAATGCGATGAGTGATTCGATGGTGAGAAGATGGGTCCGACAGTTCAATGGCGGGCGTAGTGATGTGCACGATGAAGAACGAAGTGGGCGTCCACCTTTGGTTACAGAAGAACTGGTTCACGCGATTAATGTTCTTACATCTCAAGTCTTTCCTTGGCGGTCATCACTTCAGCAATGACGACGAGCTGAAAGAAACTGTTTCCAACTAGTTGAAGACACAGGCGGCAGATTTCTATGAAGAAGGTATACAAAACCTGGTACCACGCTATGACAAATGCCTGCAAAATTTCGGCAGTTATGTGGAAGAGTAGTTTTAGAGTTGTAGAATTTTGTGCAATAAAAATTTCTTCTGTATCTGTGTACAATTTAATTTTATTACCAAACGGAACTTACTTTCTGGACACGCCTCGTAGATATTCTATCCAAGTCACCCTGCAGCTGTTCACAGTCTTCACCTGTTTTGATCCTATTGTATACCATTATATCATCTGCAAAATACCCAGGCTCTGACCGCAGCCCATCAACACAGCCATTATGAACAGCAGTGGTCCCAATACACTACCCTGTGGCACTCCCATATTTACTTCCACCTCCTTCGATAATGTATTACCTACTCTAACACTTTCCTTTCCGGCTTTTAAGAATTCCTCTACCCAGCAAGTAACTTTTTCATCCAATGCAATATATTTCAGTTTATTTAAAACTCTGTCAAACGCCTTAGATAGATCTAGTGCCACACTATCAACTTGGCCTCCCTTGTCCAATTCATCTGAAATATCTTGCATATAGCCCACCATCTGAGATTCACATGAATATCCTTGCCTAAAGTCATTTTTTCGATCTGAAAATCAGTTCCTTTCCTCACAGACATTTCTGATATAGTTGCATATGAAGCTCTGCATCATTTTGCCTATCACTGATGTCAAACGAACTGGCCTGTAATTTTCAACCCTATTTGTAACCCTTCCTTTTTGGAACCGGTGCTACTATCGTTCTATTACAATCCTCTGGTAAGCAGCAAGACTCCACACTCACTTTAAATAAACTTTCAGGGTAAGGTACAATATCGTATGCCACAATCTTTAAAAACACCTGTACCAATGTTATCTACACCAGACCCTTTGCGTTCTTCTTCTTTTTTTATTTCTTTTTTTTAGCTGAGTTGCTTCATAATTTATTGAGTTCAAATTTTATACTTTCCTGTTAGTGGTCTCATTAAACGAGTCTTTCAATATGTCTGCCATTTTAAAGTCCTCGTTGATTTCAACTGCATTCTTATATAGACTACAATTGCATGAATACCTTCTCTTGCCATCAGTTTCCTAACATAACCAATTCCTGTACAACTACTAACGTTCCTTTTATACTTACAATAGTGATGTTATTTTCACTTTCAGCTGGAATTTATTTATACTTAACTGAAATTCCTCTGCCAGTATTTCGATGATGACATTCAGTAATTTCTCAATATCTTACCTTCAGTCGATCGACAAGATTACTGTACCAGAAAATCGCAACATACTGACCATGTGATGGTACTATGATACCGTAAGGAATGCTGAGTGGTGCGATATACAGGAAGCCACTGCGGCACTAAAGTAGTGACTGAGTTATACAACTCGCGAGGCGCTTAATACGTTACAAAGGAGGCCTCTTTCTCAGCCGTGATGACCGGTCCCAGTAGCAAGTTCCAAAACAGATTTAAGGGGCCATAAAGCACGGGCAAGTTGTGATGGATCCAAGTTGCCGGTAAACGAGGATTATAAATCCGGAGTGCCGGGGGGGGGGGGGAGGAGGAGGGGGGATGGGAGGAGGCAGTGGGATAGTTTGGCACGGCCGACGGCCACAAATCACTCGCTCCCTGCACAAAAACACCGCGCAAACACTGCACCTCCTCAACGCGCCGCGCTAAGACCTCGGTACTGCTGCAGCTTGCACTAGACCCTAACTACTGTCACGCAGTAGTGCCAACTCACAGACTTCATAAAAATTCCCACCTAAAGTAAACTACGAGAAGTGATAGTAGTAATTATTGGTTACTGGTTACAGAGCCCGTACCGTTGTCTCAGTTGGTTGTGGCGCCGTGATGGTGTCCGGCGCTGACACGGGGTTAGCTGGTTCCAGTCCTGGTGGTGGACTTGGCCGGCATAGTAGGAGAGGTGGTGGACTAGGTATCTTTTAGAAGAATAGGCTTGAGCTGGCGTCGTATTTCTCACTCTCCGTTCTTTCAACTCTTATTCACAACACAAACAACACTCTGCACCGAACACATACATAATCACAGTCTTAAACACTTATCATCTCGATATGTCGGCCATTTCCTCAATTGCGAAAGGATCTATGGATAATTGTCGCGCCAATGTAATAGATTTTTTTTTAAAAAAAAAAAAAAAAGTTTCACTTCATTCTCTGAAGCATGTTCAGCGGTTCTGTATTTTCAGAAATCAATATAGTATAGTGCAGTGAAAGTCCTACGAAATTATTCATAAAGATGCAACAAACACCTGTGATACAAACTGCTATTACAGATACAACTGAGGATGAAATATTGTACAATCACAAGCAATGAAAAATACAGAACCGCTAAAGATGCTTCAGAGAATGAAGTGAAACGCGTTCCGAAAGTAAAAATAACAAATTCAATTGCATTGGCGTGACAATTATTCATAAAAATTAAACGCTTGTTGTAACACAGGGAAGGCAAAGTGAATTCACCGCGCTTATTTCCTCCCAGACTTTACCATGAAAGGTAAACACCCGCCACGGCCTACACTCATAGAAGAAAAAGGAGGAGATGGAGTGCTTATAAATTACTTTATCGTGTAGCCAATAGTGATTGTAGGTGGGAGTAATTAGTGAGGGTGGGGAGAGGTCTGGATGGATGCTGAGGTGGATGAGGCCCGGGGGGCGCGTTATGCAGAGCAGAGCGGCTCCCGTATGACTTATGGCGGCCGCTTTGCAATTCAAAAGGCGCGCGGAGCTGCTAGTCAAGTTTTCATAAGGACCCCGCCGCACCTGCCAAGCGCCCCTGTCGCAGGCTGCGCTTCTTATTCAGTGGGTCACTCAGCCTCTCCAACCTCACGCCTGACAAGAAGCAAGCACAATGCCAACTTCCGGAGCTAGTTATTACTACTAGGCCGAGTAATGGTAAACATTGCTGGGAGGGTATTTGAGGCATCATGAAAATTTGTGTAATACTTCTTTTGTAATGTTTAAGGGGGCGTCTATTAATGACGTGAAGTGTTTTCCCGGAATTCTGAGCCCCCCCCCCCCTCCCCCAGCTGGTGAGACTTCGTGTCATTTGGTCGGACTCCCCCCCCCCCCATATCAATCAAATTCGCGACTTTTTTTTTGGTCTCATATTCCGAAGGGCGGTTATACCTCCCTAAGGTCGGTTTTTTGACCAATACACCCAGCCTAGACCTTTTTTTAAGCTCTACAATTCTACCAGAATTTCAAAACCTCACGTGAGATTTCCGCTGACCTCCCCTCCTGTTTAGTGAGGTTTCGTGAACATTTGCCCGACCCTCCGCCCCCCCCCCCTTTTCCTATTTCACCTCACGTCATTAATGGACGCCCCCCAAGTACAAAATCAAATACCTGGATTACGAGTAGTGAGGCACAGCGGAATTATTAAACTTGAAATTTTTTTTTTTAAAATAGTAAAGGTCACAGGTTTCCTACAGCTCCTGCCGCATCCTGTAGGATTCACGGAGGTACAGCTCCGCACTCCCTGTACAACTTTCGGCACTAGAATGGATGTGACTGTACTTCCCCGCGGAGTATCCTCCACGGTACTCACTGGACAGCAGGCTGAGTGTGCCTGGGAGGAGAGCCGTTCCAGACGTTCAGCTTCGAGGAAAAATCCTGGGCTTCGTCGGGGATCGAACCCCGGTCGCCCTGGCCGCAGTCAGACGGTCTGCCGCCTTATCACGACCTTTCCAAATGATATCAGTTCCGCCTGCGTTTTTGCTTTAATATATCATTCCGTAAGTTATAAATATTATTTTCTTTTATGTCGTATTTTATACATGACGTTTAAAAAAATATATCAATCATTTTCAAAAGTTTCTAACTCAACAGCACAAAAAATCAATACGTTCATTCCTCCCCCCCCCCCCCCCATTTTTCATCAACTTATCTTACATATTATTACAGTTATCAACATCCTTTCTTTCTTTTTCCAAAGTCAATATCGACGAATAAGATAAAAATGGAAAGGATATTTTTTTTTTTACGTATTTCTGATACAGCACACACATATTTCGTTAAAACACATTGTTAGTTTAAAATTTAAGTTAATGTCAGGTATAAGGGCGACGGAGGCAAAGTTTACCTAACCGCAGGGTACGTGTGGGGGCGATACTCAACCTCGTACAGCAGCTTATGGGGTACCACTAGCCAGGGTTAATTATTTTATATTAAAACAATATTTTGATACCTATTACTGAAACTCTGAAAGAAAGAGTTCAAGATTGTTGCGTTCTTAAATCAAATATTCCGTATGATGTTTTATATTTTGAATACGTTCACATTAATAAAGTACCTCTGCTGTTTTGTGTATACATTTCATTGAGTACATAATTTCAACAATACAAGACTTAATTATTAATTTAGTTATTTATTTTGAGTAGGAGAAGTCGAATGTTTATTACGCGAAAGTTTCGCACGGGTTTACTGGTCCAATAACGCTAGGATTGCATTACCTACATCCTGCAATTTTCTGAATCAAAACCGGTCCTCCTCTGTTCTTTCCTTTGCAATCGCCGTTAACTTCGCAGCGTGTTATATATATATATATATACATATATATATATATATATATATATTTGAAGAGTCTACTAGCCCCTTCTTCTCCCATAGACATCAGTAGTTTTTGTGGGTAACTTATCAAGTCTTCCTACATTAATTCATTTAAAATATTTGAAATCATTGTGAATTTCGGTTATCAAAACGGTAGTAATCATGTGCGTCAGTCATTAAATGATGTGGCCTCTTAAGAGTTATACTTCCTACATAATTTGAGCCACCCCTCCTTTCTATGTATTTGATCGAAAGTATAGAGAAAGTACAGAGAAGAGCCGCTCGATTCGTGACCGCTTGCTACATTCCTTATGAAAGCGTCACAGAACTGATTAGTAGACTGGGCTGGAAGTCTCTGGTAGATACACGACGCACGTTTCGTTTAAACTTATTGGTTAACATGCGCACTCCCACTTTCACTTACGAGTGTAGTGAAATACTTCGTCCACCAACCTATTTGAGTCGGAATGACAGGAAAGATAAGATTAGAGAAATAAGGTGCCGCAATGATTCTTATATGAATTCTTTTTTCCCTCGTACCATTAGCGATTAGAATGCACAACAAAGAGATTAGCTTTGGTGCTAAGCAACCTCTGCCACCCACAATTTTGTGAATTGCAGAGTATATATGTAGATGTAGATGTATTCGTTCTATCGGTAAGCAATTTCTTCTGAGCTCAAAGAACGTTACTCAATGACACATTTAAGTTACTATAACTATTCTTCATTTCTCATTCTCTTCATTCTATCGTTTTTCGAAAGTGCTTTTTGAATTCGTATATGTCCTATCATGTGCCTTCGCGGGCAACTGTCACCCCATAGGGAAAAAGATGCCGGTCGTTCATTTGGTTGGAACAGACTGATGTAATATCGTATTAGTTTTTACTACAGTATTTCTCCTTTGCACCATATATTCCTATAAATGAAACAATAATTTCGCTGACTTAAATAAGTCCATGCTGTGTTTTAAGTATTTCCTATGTTTACGGCACGTTTTACATTTCTTATTGTTTCGCGGCTAGACGTCTGTCTACTTTGCGTACGCGACGCTTGCTGCAGGAGTGGGGGCAGATTAATAATAGTTATCACTCTGCTGCCGACTGGTACGTTCGAACCCGAGACTCCGGGCAGCGGTGCGGGTCCGGAAGAGACGGAGAGGCGGCGAGTGGCAATCGAACGACGCGCAATCGTATTGATCGGCTGGCGACCGTGTCGTCCCACTGCAGGCTGCAGGTGTCGTCACGCGGGACGCCGCCTTGCCAGGGGCACCAGTCAACACGCCGCCACACTTCACGTCCCACTCAGAGAAACAGCGTTAAAAACTAATCGGGGGAGAAAGAGGGACAGTCTTAATATTATGTTCCAACACCACCTCGATCATGTGAACATTCCGATATTATTTTTGTTATTATTATTGGCGAATTCTCCCAATAAATGGAAGACGTTAGCAAATGACCCAATCAAGATTTCTTTGAGTTCTTCTTGTTGTTCCAGTAGGCTTTCATTCTTTCCGAGAAAGCTTGTTTACGTTCTTCACACAACTATCATCGGTATTATTTTTGCTTTGGTTGGTCAGTTATAACTTCCCATTTGTCTACTTTGTGTCTGAAGGTGTCTCTTTCTAAGATGTCTGTTGCTGCTAGGCTTGCACTATTAACATCCTTCCGAATTTCATTCAGCCAAGGGTTTGGATTTTTAAGTGAAATTACATAATCTATTATCTTTTTTGTGAATCGATTTTCTGGTAGCCTTATCCAGGTGACCAAAGAATTTCATTCGCCTTTTCCTGATGTCAGTTTCGATATTTGAAAACTTTTCTGTTGTTTTGATTGATTGTAATCTGTAACCATCTTTACTGAGTCTTTCTGCTAGAATTTTTCTAATGATTTTTCTCTCTACTTTTTTTATTTCTTCAAAATCACGTTTTCTGTTAAATGTTAACGTTTCACTTGCATAGAGGACTGTTTGTTTTATGGCTGTGTTGTAGTGCCCAATTTTGTCTGTCTTGAGATGGATTTTTCGTTGTAGAGATTTTGCACTACTCCTAACGCTTTTATTACTTTTTGGAGGCGATTTTGCTGCGAAATTTTCTCAAGGCCTATCGGTTCGATGAATTCCCCGAGGTATTTAAAGTATGGGACCCTGTTGATTTTACCATATTTTGTTCTCAAACTTGCTATTTCTGTCTTTGAACATACGAATTCAGTTTTCTCGAACGAGATTTGTAATCCTACTTTTTCTGCACATTCTTTGAGTGTCTCAAGCTGTTTGATGGCAGTCTCTTCATCTTCTGCTAGTATCAAATCATCAGCAAAAGCGAAGTATGGTATATAGAGGTTGTTTTTGGGAAAGGCAAGTGGAATTGGTTTCCAACACTTATATTTCTTCAGTTCCGATATTATTATTATTACTCTGCGATTCAGTAAAAGTGGATGGCGGAGGGTGGACTGCACCAAGCCTAATGTGTAAAAATTTGTGCATAGGGCGGGATATAAGGGATATGGCAGGAGGCGCCCAAGGGCTATTTTAGGAACCAGCCCAGCATTCGTCTAGAGCGAACTGGGAAAACCATGGAAACCCAGATCAGGATGGCCGGAGGGGTATATAGATACCTACTCCTATCGGAATCTAAGTTCTCTCGCTCGTTAAATCCTTCCTATTCCACTCCCTAACCGCTCATGGAAGACTGATGCCATTCTTGTTTCCAATTTCTCTCCCCTAACAAATTTTCTCCGGGTCTTAGTTATCACTTAACCTTATTACTTTCTCCTTGGTGGTGTCGAAGTTCATTGATTCCATCCACTATGCAGAATGTAAGGAGATATGTGTAATTCTATGTCCTCACTCCTTCAGATCTCGCGCTGTCGTGAAAATATCTCAGCTTGAATTACCGAGCGTGGTGGATGAGTGGCTGAACAATCGAGAGATCCCGCATTCGAATCCCACGTTCATACATACGGATTTAGATGTTCCATCGTTTCCCACAATCACACAAGGCGAATTCCGGGATGGTTCCTTCACTAGGCCTTGGCTGAATTCCCCCCGTTCCTCACCCCCAGTCCTTTCCAGCCCATAATGACCTTGTCATCGACAGGGCGTGAAGTCATAAGGAAGAAAAAGTCATCTTCTACTAGTGCAACGAACAATGATTAAATCTCAAAATTGAAACTGGGCGGGAATTGAAGTCAAATAAAGGACAGTGAGATAGGCAAGGATTTCATGAAGCGAGCTCTTTAGGCCGTTGCTACAAGATTGAAGTGGGACCTGGCATCACCGCATAGCGTCTGAAGAGGAATACTGTGAACGCGGCCGTATTCGTAATAACCAATAAGGCATATACCAACTTGACTGCCAGAGTTGTTGTTGTTGTCGTCGCCGTCGTTGTTGTCGTCGCCGTCGTTGCTGTTGTTGTCGTCGCCGTAGTTGATGTCGTCGATTTCGTCATCGTCGTTTTTATCGTCGTCATTGTTGTCATCGTTGATGTCATCGTTGTTGTTTTCGTCGTTGATGTCGTTTTCGTCGTTGATGTCGTCGTCGTTGATGTCGACGTCGTCGTTGTTGTTGTTTTTTTTACCTTTGGTCTCAAACCATTTAGCCATTAACATTTAACATTATCATACGTTTATCCTAGTTTTCTTGTAACCAGTTGTGGGTTAGAATCTTCATTTCGGTGTTTTGGAGGAAACTGATAATTGCTTTATAAACCAGTACATTTTTTATTGCAAAATGGTAGTAACGTTAGCTAGAAATCTGACAGACAGCTGTCCTAGGCACCTGTAGAATCTCTTGCGTTGTATCTGCTACCGCCAACAGGAGAGCATGATGTGGCTGGGGTCGGAGAACTCCTGATCGGAGTTGCATGTCGGTGATTCTATTATCCGGAGGAGGCATAAATGGTGTGGATAGCAACCGTGTCCTAATCTCATTCTAATAACGATTGTTATGTGTCTTCTTGTATATTGTGTTCTGTAAATCACGGTGACTTTGGTACTGTTGGTTGTACTGCTGCGTACTGTATTGCTCCGAATAGCTTCGTCAGTCTTCATTCCACTTAAGGTGTGATTTCCTAATGACTAGTGGAATAAGATCCCTCCAAAGTAGATGGATGTCTGCAATATGCTTGTTTATAGTGTCAGCAATAATTCATCCAGCCGTTACCAGAGAAACGTAAAGGACCTGTGACTATTCCAATGTGACTGTGCGAGAGAGTTCTGTGAGAGGGATATAACCATTCCAGACGATCGCTGCCTGCGGGGTACCTGCGGCTTTCAATATCCCCTGGAGAACTGCTCCATTTATGTATGTCTATGAATAACAGAGAGGTAGGAATGGAGAGCCAGATTCCCGCGCAGTCTAACTGTGACCTCAGCTACAATCAACTCTGAGTCCACAACGCATGACTTCCCTGATCACAACTCTGTCATTTCCAAGCGAGAAAGCGGCCAACGTCATCAATAAGTATGTAAGAAAAACCAAAGATATAAAATACACGCAACCTCGCTTTATTGTTGCTGGCTGAATTTGCCCTAAGGCTGGTATGGATCCCATATGAGATCTACGTATGACGTTCGAAAGTTTCTTGACACTACTTCATAATGCGCAGTAGGATTTGGACTCCTCAACTGCAATAGTATTTCTTTTTTAAAACTTCTGAGCACAGAAACGCATTTCTGGTTTCTATTTCCACCCCCTCCCCCTCCCCACTTTAGAGATGGTTCCACCTGGGCGGTAAAGCTGGAGGCAAAATTGTCCTTTTTTATTTACTTATGGCTTTACGCCTCGTCGACGTCGAGGTCATTAGAGACGGGATGGAAGTGGGGACAAGGAACAGGAAGGAATTCGGCCGTGGCATTTTTTTGTGGGAACCATTCAGACATTCACCTGGCGTGATTTGGGGGAAACCATGGAAAACCCAAATCTGGATGCCCGGCCGGGGATTCGAACCGGCGTCCTCCCGAATGCAAGGACACATTTTTTTTTTACCTATTGCTTTACGCCTCGTCGACGGCTAAGGTCATTAGAGGCGAGAGAGGGCTGGGGAAAAGGAACGGGAAGGAATTCGGCCATGGCCTTTTTGAAGGAAGCATCCCGGCATTCGCCTGGAGTGATTTGGGGAAACAATGGAAAACCCAAATCTCCATGCCCGGACGGGGATTCTAACCCGCGTCCTCCCGAATGTGAGGCGAGAACATTAACGGTTCACCCACCACGCTTAGTCACAATTGTCGTTAACGTCACCAGATTGTTGGCTGAAAATGATGTTTCCTGCATTTTCATAAAAGAGAAAGAATAAATACAGGTTGCAAGGAAACGCAAGGGTAAATAGTGGAGTAACATGTTAAAAGAAACAAGCAACAGTATTTGAGATGAGGAAGAAAGAACCGAGGACGAACTGAAGTAGCGGTTCAGGGAGGTGGAAAGTGAGGGACGGTAATAAGAGCAGCTGCACGTTTAATTGGAAGCAGTCGGCGGGTTTGAGTATTGTGTTAGATCTGCATATTCAAACAGCGCGGGCGGCCGGGCGCGTGGTCTTCTTTTTTTTTTTATACACAACTCTATTACGGCGAGGTTTCGATGACTCGTGAATAATGCAGGCTACGATAGCAGTGCAAACACGGGCGGGTCGCAAGACTAACGGGGATCGATAACCCAGTCGACTTCCTCCCGGTCGAGATCAACCGTCTCACCTCACTGCTACGCGGAATAACTGCAACCAACAACACTACGAGCAGCTACAGTCGGAAAAACACTCATCTAAACTATTCCATCTAAACTATCTGAGACAGATTCAAAATGCAAGGAGCAATCATCAACGATTCACTCAATTGAGGATTTAATATAGTTTACGACAGGGGTCGGCAAAATATGGCCCCCGGGCCTAATACGGACGGCGTGTTACTTTTTTTCCTTACTTTTTTTCCTTACTTTTTTTTTTACTTATGGCTTTACGCCTCGTCGACGCCGAGGTCATTAGAGGTGGAATGGGATTGGTGTCAAGGAACGGGAAGGAATTCGGCCATGCCTTTTTGAAGGAAGCATCCCGGCATTCGCTTGGAGTGATTTGGGGAAACCACGGAAAACCCAAATCTGGATGCCCGGACGGGGATGGACGGCCTGTTAAAATTGTGTTTGGAAGTACTGTGCATATTTATGCGAAAAGATGTTTTCTAAAAGAAGTACGCAAACCCCGACATAGATCACTATTTACTGGTGATATAAAGATAGGAATTACCGACTCGAAAGACTAGCCAGTGTGATGAAATATTATCCGAGAACAAACTATTTCTTCCTAATAGTAAAAATTTTGAAATTTCTATACCTACTTCACCAAAACGTTTTTACATTTTTAAGTGTCAGTAATAATGAGTATAAATATTATGCTCATAACAATATCAATTACTAATTTCAAAAAATAACTTTTTGTCTTGTTTTTGCTTTATTTTGTTACTAAAAAAATTTGTTTATCCCAGTTTCGAACCTCACCTGCCAAATCAGTTTGTTGTTGTTGCTGTTGTTTTTTTTTAAATTAAAAAAAAAAAAGAAGTAGATTATTTGGCCTACAACGCTGGATACGGTAGCTTTTCTCGATTTTTTATTACTAAAATTATATAATTCTGATATAAACGATATCGAGTTTTATTAAAAAAATTACTGTCGGTTAGAAAAAACAAGGAGGTCTTCTTTTTCATTTGTACAGATAAAGTTGGCATCGAGTAGAACCTTGTGGCATCTGGAGCGGAAAGAAATTAAATGTAATTTCACCAGCCTTCATGCTTTAGTTTTACATTTAACATTTACATTTATAAAATTTTATTCGGACAATTTTAGCGAAAATACTACATAAAGTTGCTATGAGTTACTGTATCGAGTGTAATTTTTGTTTTGAAGGTTATTTTGTTTGACGTGTTGGTGCTCTGGTTGCCACAGTTATATGTATCGAGTGTCATTTTCGTTTTGAAGTTCATTTGTTGAGCTTCTGTTCACAGACTGGTTTATTCATTGTTGCGGATATCGAGTGGTGCCACTGATGTTAGAAAATGGTGTGTCAAATGCATAAAGTGGGACACTTCCGACATATTCTTGTACCTTAGTTCAATAGAGACGCGAAAGTAATGGAGGTTGGTCAGAAACATTAGCACTGTGTGTGTGTGCAGATAATTTCATCGGGGAGAGAAAGGGAAGAAAGTGGTTTTCTACATCTTCATCCATACTCTGCAATTCACAAATATTGTGGTTGGCGGAGGGTTCTTTGCACCAAAACTAACTCTGGGCGTTCCAACCACGAACAGCCCGATCAGAGATAGAATACATATAACCATCGGTACGGCATCTTATTTCTCTAATCTTATCCCTCCTGTCATTACGACCTAAATCGTTTACCGGAAGAAGTATTTCAACGCACTCGTAAGTGAAAGAAGAATTTCGCATATTCGTCAATAAATTCAGACGAAACCGACACCGTCTGTCTTGTATGAAGGAGGGTCGTTTCGACATTAGTGACACTCCACTTTCAGGAAGACGTTCGAGGTTTGATGAAGATCGCTTAGACACATTAATCCACAATGATCCTAGTTAGCACACTCGACGACGGCAAATGTGTACGCGTGAGGCGATGCTGTGGCGTGATTATACCTGCCCGCACCCTGCTAATCAGCCAAAAAAAAACAATATCCAGGAGTGAAATCATTCCGCATCCATCTCACTCACGTGACGATACACGCTCAGATTTTTATCATTTCCGCTCTCAGCCGAACACTCCTCAAGGAACTTTAATTACAAATGAAAATGCGCTCCGGAACATGGCTGGGCGACTTATTTGACTCGGAAGCGTGTGATGTCTGGAGACGCAGAATCCATAAACAACCTCAGAATTGGCGTAGTGTTGTAATAAATAAAGGAGAATATACTGTTGGTTATGAACTTGACTCTTATATGTATCTGATGTGTTTGACAAAATCATGAAGAAAAAAACGCTGCGAATTTATACATCAACCTAATACATATGGTTGCAACAACCTTAAAGGTGTGGCGCCGGCAATATACCACTATTAGGCTGGCTTGTAACCTACTGCTGCACTGCGAACGCACTGCCCGGTTAAGGCATGTATCTTGTGTTCGTTGTTGTTATTCGCCAGGGTACTGCTCGCCGCCAGGGAAATTCTGGGCGTATTAATGGCTGCAACTTGGACAGCGGAATAACGAATTAGCACTAAGGAGCGGCACACGGCACTCACAAATCGTAATCACTGGTAGCAGCTTAGAGCGCGCGGCACTGTCCGACACCTTCCAGACGCTCTCAGCGCCATCACTGAAACGGCACTCTCATGGTCGCTACGCCTAATCTATTTAGTCTGTTCATTACTAGATAACAACTAATTCAACGCAGCTGTTTAAGTGTCGTCCCTGAATCACGATAGGGATGTGCAAATAAAAAAATATCGACAGATATGGCATCGATTTTTCCAAACAATATCGATATGTATCACAAAAATATTGATATCTCGATATATCGATATTTTTTCCTAAAACCAGTAATGTGCTAAAAACATTCCCCAAATTCATCAAAATATTTAAGAAAATTCGGTCAATTAAAGACACATGTGGAAATTATAGAAACTTTTATCAATTTATGTATTTTTAGAATCAAATTATTCATCTGATGTAGACATCAAAAGAACTCTCTCTTGTATACGATCCGCAGTCAATCTATTCCTGTTGTCCGGTGCCACCAAGTTAACTGCAGAAGCCACTCTTACAGGCGACACAGAAGAGGCTTGGCATGACGGATCCTTCGTCATCAACGCATTAACTTCTCCTCGTCATTGAAAAAAACCAGTTAAAGCAGAAGCTGTACATTTACGTCAACCCTCAATTTGACAACACGGATGCTTAGTCACTATTCGTCACCTTGATTAAAAAATGATTCAATCGTTAACATTCAAATATGTTCACAAAACAATGACGTTGACGCTAACGTAAACCTGTTAAAAATTAACACCTTTTTCAACCTATTAACTGTTGATGAAAAACTGTTAAATTACGACGAAATAACTTTTTTTAAAACGCGTTCAGATCATATATGTACGTACGTTTATCAAATATAAATGTAAACCATGAAATTGGATACTGATCACCGTTCGTACAAAAATATCGATTTGGTACTTAAAATTGATGCTCCAAATAAAATATCGATTTTTGAAATATCGAGAGTAAAAATATCGACGATAAATATAGATTATTTTATAAAAAATATCGATATTTTATAAAAAAATATCGATATATCGATATTTCGATATATTCTTTCCGTGTCTAAATCACGCCCAAATTATTTAATTAGGTACAGTGGAAATATACTCTTAGTTTACAATACATTAAAAAAAGCTAAAATGTACACGTAGGAGTAATCTTATATCTTTAAAGGCGTGTGTATTAATAAAGTCTACTTCCTCTTCTTCTTCTTCCTAGAATTTATCCCGCATTGCAGGGTCTGCTTTTTCAATTTCAGCCAATCGTGTGCATGTTCAAGTGAAGCATTGACTAGTTTCATGTCGTCCCGCAACGTATACAGCCAGCGTTTCCTGGTTCTCCCTCGTGGTCTTCGGCCCTCCGGAGCAGTATCCGCAACAGAAGGGTCGTTGCTGCGCAGTACATGGCCGTACCTTTGCAGACGGCCCTCTCGTATTTTCTCAGGTATTGGATCGACACCATTCCTGACGCGGTCCAATCTAGTAAGTCCCCGTGGGAGATTGCTGGGCCCCCATCGGGCGCCTCCCCAGGTGGCGGACTGGGAAATGCCTCCCAGATATGGGAAATGAAACACCCGGAGCGGACCAAGACAAGCACTACTGTAGCGTCTGGCTCGGGGCGGGCGGCTACGAACGGTGTCTGTATCCCTTGTTAGGGAAGGCCACATTGAATGCTGGCACTATAGTGCGCGCCACATACGAAGGCTGGTGACGCAGAGAGAGAGAGAAATAGGAATGACATAGAATATTCGACCTTGCGGAGTTTACCTATTCGCTGTACACTTCTAGGGCTAATATCACAAGCTACAACAGTTCTCTCCTGAGCTTTGGCAAAGTCGCAGATCGGCCATCTGGCATCTGCTTCGCACTTAAAATGCTTATATAGTACTTTAAAAACTTGTACTCTGCTTTGACTGTGCTTTTGATGCTCGTCTTGCATTATTTAGAATAGGAATTATTGCAATGCTCACTGCTTTACAACCGTCTACTTCACAAAAACATAGCATCCGACACTCGTGTTGCCATGACAGGCTCTGGATTGTTACTGAATGTGATTGGCTACTGGCAGAGCGATGACGTACATGCGCATACCCTCGCTAAACTGGGCCGCCATTGTTCGTGGCGCACACTATAGCTCTAAAATGCCAGGCGTCAGGTATGTCGGCCGAAATTTGAACGTCGCATGATGAGGGACCAAGATAATACTGTAGTAACAGCTAGGGTGACCACCAGTATCGCCCGAATGGTGTGTGAAATGAGCTAGGGATACCTACTCAAGGACGGGGAGAGCTGAATAAGCGACTCCAAAAGATCAGAATGCATACCACTAACATCGAGTCTCACAAGGGCCAAAGCCAAGAGCTCGCACTGAATAAAGACTTTTGATTTTCTTTAAAAGTCCAAAAAGCGCTGCAATTATTTTGAAAATAGAGTAGTATGATTTAGCGCCCACTTACCACTCCGCCAACGCAGAGAAACGTACCTGAAACAGAAATAAAACGACGTGAATGTTAGATCAACTTGTACAGGAAAATTATGAGTTACAAATAAAAGAGCTACAAGCAAACACAACGTCACTAAAAGGAGACATGACAATACGAAACTGTGTCTTTTAAATGAAGTCTTCTGTTGCATAATTAACTATGACATTCACTGAAAGCACAGTGATACTTTGATGGCTGATTGTTTACGGGATTACTTCACTCCCGCTGCTGACATTTCGGCCGAACTTTTACCCCCTACTTCTAGGACGACACTGATCTTATATGCGTGTTAAAAACTATATTATGCCGAAATGTGACACTGACTATCGGGATGCCAAACAGTGTATCTACACCAATGTTATGAGAAAGTAACTTTGACTCTCTGTCCGTTTGCTACGTTTTCACGACTAAACAGCTAAATCGATGTTGATGAAATTAGACAAGGAAATACTAAGCATCATCAGGAAGGAAATAGGAGAATTTTCCGTGATAAATGAAATTTTGTCATGGAATTTTGAAAACTAACAGAACGGTGACAGACAGACGGATAACGTGTTTAAGTCTTTGAAATCTAATATCGGTCGCTCAGGCTTTGTTTCTCTCGCATTCAGTTTGTGGGACACCTTTTACGAAACTTACAGCTCTCGGTATCAAATACTAGCAATAAACTTCTGAATCCACGCATACGAAGCCACGGTTAGCAGCTAAAGGATGCTTTAAATTAAACAGCAAGCATGACAAGCCATGAATGCTTAATAGCAATAAGCAGATCACCAAATAGTGACTGAAAAGCCGCTATTTCTTATAAAACCACCAATTCTTTTGAATATGGCTTTACACCCTGTCCAAGGTCACTAGAGGCGGCAAAGGAATGGGGAGGAATTCACCCATGGTCTTTTGAGGCAACCATCCCAACACTAGAGTGGAGTGATTTTTAGAAACCACAGAAATCCTAAATCTGCATGATGGGGCGGAGGTTCCGAATCAGACCTAAGCGTTACTGCTCACTCATCACGGGGATTGGTAAAACCGCTTATATCTAACCTCTCGTTACATGAGCTAAATACAGGCAAACCCTAAGTAATACGCGGGAAAAATGACCCAGGTGCTCATGATTATCACTGCTTCCCCTAGACTACACGGACTTCTTATTGTTGGAATTTGATATTTATTATTACAGATTATCAGAGCACCACGGCCTTGCCGCAACAAAAATCCAGAGCATAGTGATGGGTTGAGTGTTACCGGAGTTTGTAATGAACGACCTGAATATTAAAATCAAACTGCACTCTCGTACAACGTCCTTTGGCATACCACCCATAACAGACATCATCAAAAGGCTCAAGGCAACTACACTGTTTCTATATGAGGTATTAACTATCATAACAACAACAAAAAAAAGGACCCAACTCTGCTTGGAATTTTAAAAAAAAGGGAAACGTTGATCCTAGAAATCTCGGTAGGTCCTTTCCTCTGCACCTAGGCTATCATCTTATTGTTTATCAGATGTATCAAGAGCAAAGGGAAGTGGTGTTTTGAAGGCAGAGGGAGAACCTACAGTATTCTGCACGCCTTGTTTGTTTTCACTGCGGATATGCCCACTTTCACCGAGTCGTGATGTAAGAGTATTAGAAGAGGACGGGAGTGACGTCACCGTTACACAAGCCTGTTACATCACTGTTATAGCAGGCAGGCCGGCGACATTGTACGGAGCGGGTTCGGCAGCGGAGGTATTCAGTTTTGATTATTTATGGTTGGAACTTGTCTTCACATAAGCGCTGTCATTTGCCGAATCTTCCGACGGGGCAGGTGGCAATGGACTGGCCATGCGTGGTGGACGAATGGTAACGCTCTGGCCTCTCATTCGAAGGACTAGGGTTCGAATCCCTGACCGGCCATCCAGATTTCGGTTTTCCGTCGTTTACCCAAATCACTCCAGGCGAATGCCGGGATGGTTCCTTCAAAATTCTATTGCTGAATTCCTTCTGTTCCTTGCCCTCGTCCTCCGCCTCTAGTGACCACGACGTCGGCGAGGCGTAAAACCAGAAGAAAAATTTTATGAGCTACGGCAGGACGTTCCATGGTTTGGATTCCACGGTAAACTATAGGTCACAGAGGATAGGAAATGGATGTCTCACCCCCCACGCAATGGCTTAGTATGCCTTCTTCGGTTAGATCCACTCTACCTTAGGGTTGTCAACTTAGTTTTTTTTTAAATAGCACATTAGTTTAAAACTAGTTAGCGACGATAAAACATTCCTACTGACTGAACATAATATTACTGAATTATTTCCCTCCAAGCAGCAACTGTACGAATCAATTACTTGTTGTGATATGTATTTTATAAATAATAGCCCTACATTGGATGATAATGTACATATCAAACTTCTGGTCCAAAATCTTCCACGGTGGTGTCACGAAACTATTACAAGGATGAACTGGAGACTCGTTCGAGGCACCGCAGCTTGGAGAATTCTGCTCCTGTCGTTAGGTCGTTGAGGATTTCAAACAACGAGCACAGGCAGCCTTTCAGAGATGGCTACAGAAAACTGATAACGGCTGAGGCTCATGTCAAACGACTCACTTCTGTAAAAATGGAAATGATGTTGATTTTGATTCGGAGCATTACAAGAAATCGCGTAATTTCGTTGACTGTATTAGGCAAAAAACTGAACTGTCATTAAGTGGTGAAAATTTGCTTCGGCCACTGTTGCTGGAGTCAGAGTAAATTACGTCTTATTAAATATACAAATACAAAGTCAGTTAACTAGGTATTAATATTAATAATACAGATTCATAATTATTATAAAATTAAATGGAAACCTACATGATTCACAGTTTCGCAGAGTCAACCGAACAAAATAACGGTCACTGGGTGAACATTCAGATTATTCCTAGGATGTTGCCATGTTACAATTAGCGTACATAAACCACTTACCTCCATTTTGATGTCCTGTGAATCCTGTGAACCACTACACTCTCCTCCACCCCCCACCCCCCCACGTAGCCCGACGTGGCTTTTTCCTGCCCCCCCCCCCCTTCCGTGGCACGTAGCCTTTTTTTTCTTATTGATTCGATAAGGCATTTTGTGGTTTTTTCTCTTGTCGGACTATCGTAAATTACATACGGAGATAATTAAATGACGGAAATAAATATTCACATGCTGTTGAGTGTTCTGTACCTTATTTTAACTGTGATAAACCATGTACGCTTTCTTACGACAAATCAAACTGGAATTATAAAAACAGCTGTATTAATAATTGTAACAGACAAATCCTATCATTGCAAGGCTCACTATAAAGGTTTTAATGTACATTTTTACCCTGTAAACCAGTTTTTTTAAATGTACCGAATGTAGTATACAACTTATCACTTTAACCTCTACAAGGAATTATGTAACTAAAATGTTTATGTAAATTTTGTACCTTGTAAACTAGATATTTTAATGTACCGAAGGTAGTATCAACTTGTAGTCATTTTAACCTGTACAATGAATTATGAAATTAAAACTTTGATGTAAATTTTGTAATTGTAAACTAGATATTTTAATGTCAGGAATGTAGTATACAATTGTGGATGTAACCTGTACAATGAATTATGTTTTTAGAACTTTGATGTAAATTTTGTACCTTGTAAACTAGATATTTTAATGTACCGAAGGTAGTATACAACTTATCATTTTAACCTGTACAATGAATTATGAAATTAAAACTTTGATGTAAATTTTGTACCTTGTAAACTAGATATTTTAATGTACAGAATGTATTATGCAATTTGTTGATTTAACGTGTACAGTGAATGGATAATGTAACAGGCCACATGAATGTACCTAATCATGTAAATGGAAAATGGTTAGATGGCCTGCAGGGCTGAAGGAAAAAAAAAATTAAAACCTGTGATAAATAATATGAATGAAAATCTAAGTGGCTTATCTCTGAACTCTCCTCCCCCTTTACCCACGAAACCCAGCGTAGCAAATCGCTCAGAGACCCCCTGACAAAGTAACGTAGTTTATGGACGCTCCCTTAGTACGGAGTATGCTAGATCCTGCTTAGAGGGTCAGACTAACACCGATGTAAGCGGAAGTCAACCAGCGTTGGTTCCAGATCTTGACAATCTCAAGTTGGATTCCGAAAACAACCTCCTGTAAGTGGAAAAACTTGAAACATCAAAAACAGGCCAAACCGCACAAAATATTGCTTTGATTCTGAAACCTTGCTGCTCCCATTTTTAATCCGTTCTGGTTTCTGCTGTAAATAAACAGTCCGCGGTGGTTGGGTTAATCAACCTGCGAGACTTGGCTTACGACCACGTTTACTGTATGTCTTCCAGCACGCGGCGCAGATATTAGGCGACACCAGCACGACTCACAGACTAACTGCGCAGTACCGTGGAGGCGCTGGCGCTGTAAACAGGCGCCACAAGCACGTGAACAGAAAATTACGGCTGGCAATCGGAGATATTAACGGCGCTAATACGGCTCCCGGGCGGGTTCTAATTACAGGGACAACTCTTCCCCAATTACAAGCTCGCAGCCAACACCGGAGGGCGGCTCTGCTGGTAAGGCCTCGAATCAACTTGAGCACGCTCAGGCGAATGAACCGCTCAGTGAAGCGAGCCGATCAAGTGTGGACGCCTGAGCACGCTAAGGGCGAGCCTATCGAATGCTCAAAGGCGAGCCAAGGTGTGTTCTGCGCTCAGTGTGCACGCTAGGTTGGCGGTTTTTACAATGAGCGCGAGCATGGGGGACAACGACAGTTGCTTGACAACAATTAATCGGTAGACATCTAAGAAATTGTGGGAAAGCTCGGACGAACAGTATATGTAGTCGAAGTAAATGAGAGGATGCATGGTGTGAAATCAGCGAGGTATTAAACCATTGTATTAATGGCGTAAAGAAAAAAAATTAAAAACATATAACAATCTTTGAATATATTTGGTGGTAAAAGTCTATAAAAAACAATAAATAGGTACGAACCTAAATATAATTTTGGAGCGACTGAATAATACTGTCACAGACTACCGGTACAAAACGGTTGATGCTGTAGGTCACTTTGGACTTATGCTGCTGGTTTCCATAGGAATCTTCCGAAGGCAGGAATCTTAAAGTTATCATTGATTTATTTCATAGTGGGATCGCCTCACGCATAGGCACACAGTGCTTTTTAGTATGAGGTTCAACTACACACAGGTAATGTTTGAAATCGATCATTGACATTGTCAAAGTTTTGAAAAGGCTCACTATCTCCTTCAAAAGTCAACTCGCGAATTAAATTATTAAGATAATTTCTTCGCTGACTACAACTTTCTCTAATCCACCACCTTGGTACTTTTCTTCTTTGACATCTTATGGATAATAAAGGCCGCAACACGAAGCGTTTTCTGAGCAGTGCCACAAGGCTCGTTCGACCAATGTTTCATTTTTCTTGAACAAGCTCAAACGAGCGCTCTGAAAAGAATGAGCGGGTCATTCGCCTGAGCGTGCTCAAGTGGATACGAGGCATAACGTGGGGCGAAGAAATGGACTTACGGCGCCAAACAACAGAACTCTGAAAACAAACGTGTCTTTGAAGGTGAAAAAAAAAAAAAAAAAAAAAAAAAAAAAAAAAAAAAAAAAAAAAAGAGGCTAGATCAACGTTACGTTGAACTAGTGTTCCCTTGTGACGAAGCCAGCTCGGTCAGTTCCAGACGCCATTAGATTACATCCCCTCGCAATGGGCAGCCTCTGCCGTCGTCGATACTTGGCGATGTTTCATATATTTATTAGACACTGCGGGTCACCACAAGGTGTTCTGTACGAGCGGGAACCCCAAAATAATCGGAATAGAAAAGCATTCACTTTATTCAAGTACAAAGAAAGAAACTTGAAGCATTTGAAATGTGGTGCTACAGAAGAATGCTGAAAATTAGGTGGACAGACAAAGTAAGAAATGAACGAGTTTTAGAAATGATGGGTGAGAAAAGAAGTTTATGGAAGAAGCTTACAGGAAGAAGAGACAGGCTGGTAGGTCATATTTTGAGACATGCTGGATTGGTTAATTTGTTAGTGGAGGGAACAGTTGAAGGTAAGAACTGTAGAGGTAGACAGAGATTAGAATATATGAAGCAGATAATTGAGGACGTGGATTGTAAGGGGTATGTAGAAATGAAGAGGTTAGCACAGAATAGGAAGGGATGGAGGATTGCATCAAACCAGTCTAAAGACTGACGACAGCAAAAAAAAAAAAAAAAAAAAAAAAAGTACTCTGCAGGTAAGCATCGTGTGCATTCTGGCTGGGAATAGATGATAATTTCGATAGTTACAATGCTTATATGACATTGTTGGTTCACCTATGATTAAACTGAGGAAATAGTTTAGACCAGGTCCAATGGTCATCACCAGACAACCTAAAAAGACAGATGCCGGGCGAAGCAGGCATTTAATTGGCTTTAATTTTTGGGCTTCGCAGCCGGTTAGCTCAATACTGGAAGATTAATAACTCTAGCCAGAATATCCATCATGACCTTAAAACAAAAACAAAAGAGTTTTAACCAAAGATGAAACGGAAACAAGGAACAATTCTTTCCCACCCACCTTATACCAAGTTCGTTAAATTCTAATAATATTTCGCATAGCACTATTTCACAATACTCAATCACTATCAGAAACGTATTATGTTATTAAAAATGAAACAGGAGAGATTTCCAATGTTTTTAATAGAAGTGTCGTCTTTCACACTTCCGAAGAAAGCACAAGCTGACAGATGTGAGAATTATATTAGATTCATCATATAATGTAAAAAAAGTTAATGTAAAAAACAGTGGAAAGTGTAGTAAAAACTATAATAGGGTAAGATCAGTTTGGCTTTAGGAAAAACGACGGTATGAGAGACGCGATTCTGGCGTCAAGATTAATACTTGAAGGGCGCATCAAGAAAAACCATTTTTTTTTTTTTTTTTTTTTTTTTTTTTTTAATGGCGTCTGTTGATTTAGAAAAAGTTTTTGATAATGTTGGGTGGAACAAGATGTACTCAATTTTAATGAAGTCGCGTATAAAATACCGAGATAGAAGAATATTTTATAAATTACATAAGAATCAAGTACTATAATAAAAGTAGACAATCATGAGAGACACATATCAGTTAAAAAGGGTGTGAGACAAGGTTGTAGTCTATCCCCATTAATAATCATCTTGTATCTACAAGAAGCAATAAAAGAAGTAAAAGAAAGATTTGAATGTGGCATAAGTATTCAAGGAGATAAAATCAGTATGCTACGATTCGCTGATGACATTGTCTTGTTAGCAGAACAGGCTGAAGATATTGATAAGTTACTGAATGGCATGAATAAAATACTGAAGGTATATTTTGGAGTGAATATAAATCAAAGCACGACAAAAGTGATGAAATTAGCAGAGATGACACCAATAATACTAGATTAAATATAAAAATAGGATTAGATGCAATACGAGAAGTTAGTGAATTTTGCTACTTGGGAAGTAAGATTACAACCGATGGCCGAAGCAGGAATGATAAAAGCAGTATAGCACTAGCAAAAAGAGCCTTCATGAAAAAGATAAAGCTTTTAGTTTCATATCTAGGAATTAGAAAGAACTTTTTAAAACTTTGTGTGGAGCACAGCACTTTATGGTAGCGAAACATGGACTTTAGGAATAGAAAGAAGGAAAATTGAAGCATTTGAAATGTGGTGCTAGAGAAGAATGCTGAAAATTAAGTGGACAAAGTCCGAAATGAACGAGTTTTGGAAATGATGAACGAGGAAAGAAGTATGTGGCATAGTCTTACAAAAAGAAGCGACAGGCTAGTAGGTCATATTTTGAGACATGCAGGATTGGTTAACTCGATAGTGGAGGGAACAGTTGAAGGTAAGAATTGCAGAGGAAGAGAGATTAGAATATACGAAGCAGATAATTGAGAACATTGGTTGTAAGGGATGTGTTGAGATGCAAAGGTTGGCGTAAGATAGAAAGGGATGGAGGATTGCACCAAACGAGCCGAAAGACCAATGACAGCATAAAAAAATAGTGAAAAAAAGAACAGAATTCTGCTAGGCCCAATACTTGCTGCAGTGCAAGAAGATACCGTATGATTCGTGGCTCACTCACTCTCGACGCAAAACACAAAACCAGAATGTCTGTCTGGCTGAAGCTCGCCCAAGCAGCCGCCGCGCCGTAAAGATAACCGAGTGTCGGGCGTGACCCGCAGCCAACTTCGTAACAATAAATATCCCCAGCGAGGGCGGAGCGCGTCACGGTTCATTATGACCCCGCGAGCGAAAGTCGGGCGGAAAAAAAGGAAGAAATTAAACAGAGTTCCCGACAGACAGGTGTTTTATTACTGCGCGGGGCGTACTTCCCGGCCGCGCGCATTAATCTGCAGGCGCCCCACAAGTCGGCAATATACAGCCGTGCCACCAGCGCAGATTCTACACTATAAGTGCCCGCCATCCATTCACCCAAACTGAGGAATTTAATCGAAAAGATAAATAAAAAATTACTCTATACTTTTCTTTTGCTGTCATCGGTCTCCCGTTACGTTTGATGCAAACCTCCATCCCTTCCAATCCTATAGGCCTACCATCCTAAAATCTTTATCTCTACAAACACCCCTATTTCACAGGTGGTAGGAAAAGTTTAAAAGATCCTTCATTTACTGGTGAGGGTGATGAGAGGATGAACCTTTTTTTAATTATTTTTTTTTACTTGTGGCTTTACGCCTCGTCGTCATCGAGGTCATTAGAGGGGGATGGGACTGGGGACAAGGAACGGGAAGGAATACGGGCATGGCCTTTTTTTTGTAGGAAGTATCCCGGCATTCGCCTGGAGTGATTTGGGGAAACCATGGAAAACCCAAATCTGTGCTCAGAAAAAGAAAAGACGGATCCGGGAATTTTTTTTTTAACTGCTTTACGTCTCTCAACAGCGAGGTCTTTAGAGACGGGAAAGGATTGGGGCAAGGAATGGGGAGGAATTCGGCCATGGCCTTTTTAAGGAAGCATCCTGGAATTTGCCTGGAGTGATTTGGGAAACCATGGAAAACCCAAATCTGGATGCCCGGACGGGGATTCAAACCGCCGCTCTCCCGAATGCGAGGCCAGAACGCTATCCGTTACACCACCACGCTCGGTCGGATCCTGGAGTAAGAGGAAAAATGAAGATCTATACAGAGAAAATTACAGACACAATGCACAAGAGAAGGCTAAAATTTTATAGACACCTTATGAAAATGTATGAGAGTTGGCAACAAAAAGAATTTTCAGCTACATCGCTAAATAAAAGGTGGTAGCGAAATGTGTTGAGGAGACAAGAAAAGATACGGAAACAGGCGGGATATATGCAGATGAGACAGACAATCGAAAAGTGTTTCAACTTAAAATGAATAAATGTAAGGAATTTCAGGAACGAAGTACAAAGGTCAAGACCACGTGGTCTGAAGAACGGTGGAGGACTGGAGTGAAACAATAAAAATATTCTGCGAGGAGAAGAAAATTCGAACCAGTAAAACAAGTGCGTGTCGTGGTGCAAATTACAACAAAATAGAAAGAAGAATAAGGCGTCTTTGTCCATACAGGTACATGTTTGAGCTGTTTCTCTCTACGAAACGAATTGGTTGAGCGATTTTTATTTCTCTTTCCGTCGGCCGCGGGCATCTATGTTCGCGGCAGATTACAAGTCACCTGGCGTAATTCAGATATCCAGTGGTCTATACAATATTTGCGTGCCTTGTTCCACAAGGAAATTATATATGTGTGACTTTTCTTTTATGAGTTACTATTGTTACGCTCACGTCCGTGACGGTTAAGTTTGCGTGCATAAACATGTAGCGAATTAAGCTTCTTATTTAACTGTCGGCGAGTTATGCCAAGTTTGAGAGGATTATAATAAGAAATAAAATTACGTGTGAAGAGTATTTTACAGCTCAGATTCAGTGCATCCAAGTTACATCTTGCTGAAAATAACAGCCGTGTCACGTTACAGCCTGACCATGCGAATCGACGCTACAGTCATAAGGGGAGTGGATTTCTGTTTTCTGCGCTATTACTGGCCGAATCGCTGCTGCCGAATTTCGGGTGCCTGCGGTCGGCGGGAGTGAGGAGAGAAATCGCTCACCAATTAATTACCTACGATTACGTTCCCCGCGGGAAGACACTATTTACACTTGGCTTTCCCAAATAGATTATCCATCATATACGAATGAAAAAATGAATTATCTGTCAAGAAATTTAAAATAACTGTCTGATCCCGCCACTGAAGTGCCAATGACGAGAATTCAGTCCTGTAGGCCAACAGTTTCCCTCCGCGACACTATCTTGTCCCTCGACGAAAACTCTCTCCGCAGGTTCTAAAAGAGGATGGCGAGCCAGCAGCAAATGGAGAGTGAAGCGCCGCCATACGTCTCCGTCGATACCAAACAAATCTCCTTAACCTGGAGCGCAGCCAGAGAGTACGCCCACGCTAAACCAGGCACTCCGTGAGAAGCTACGACCAGCGACTGGGAGCAAACACACAGAAAGAGGATAAGTGGCCGCTCGGTAGCGGCTATCAAACAAAAACGCTGCTACACCGGCAGATTACAAGACTTCACTCTCTAGGCGGCATAACAACATCCTTTCTCTTTTTTTTTTTTTTTTTTGCTTATGACTTTACGTCTCGTCGACGTCATTAGGGAGCGTGCATAAACCACGTAGCTCCATTTTGACCTCCTGTGAACCTCCCCTCCACCCCCCCCCCCACGTAGCCCTACGTGGCTTTAGTCTATGCCACCCTCCCTCCCCCCCCCACATAGCTTTTTTCCTTTTTTATTCCAGAAGACATTTTGTACCGTTTTCTCATGTCAGAGTATTGTAAATTACATACGGAAATAATTAACGTTTTCCATGGTTTCCCCAAGTCACTCCAGGCGAATTCCAGGATGCTTCCTCCAAAAAGGCCATGGCCGAATTCCCTCCAGTTCCTTGTTCCCAGTCCCATCCCGCCTCGAATGACCTTAGCCGTCGACGAGGCGTAAAGCCATAATTAAAAAAAATATTCACATGATGTTGTGTGTTCTGTTCCTCATTTTAACTGTATGTTGTTGTTGGTGGTGTTTTAGGGCGCGTCGACGTCATTAGCGCCCATTTTAACTGCAAAGAAAAAAAAAGTTATAAAAGGAAAGCTACGTGGCCTGGCTCGGAACTCCCCCCCGGTCGCTCCACGTAGCTCAGCTTAGCCTTCCAGCCAAACCCCTCCCCCCCCCCCAATGGATAGAGCCACGTTTATTGTGCACGCTCCCTTAGAGGAGGATGGGACTGCGGCAAGTAACGGGAAGGAATTCGGCCATTGCCTTCTGAAGGAACCATCCCGGCACTCGCCTGGACTGATTTGGGGTAACCATGGAAACCCCAAATCTGGATGCCCGGACGGGGATTCGAACAGGCGTCTTCTAGAATGCGAGGCCAGAGCGTTAACCGATCATCTACCACGCTCGGTAAAAACATCAAACAACTCTTTCTGCAAAGATAATGAACCGAGAATTCCTTCACGACTAGATCTTTAGAGCTTTCCTTCATTAGCCGACTTCAACAACCAGGGCAGCGAGCGAAGATTCAAATTGTATGTTGACATTTGCACTCCTCAGGAAATACCAGCGCCTTATCGACTAGAAACCATGTCCCATATCGAACACATGTAAGCTGCTGCTCGCTTGATGTTTGAGTCACAACACTGTCATTTACTTTTATCAGAAATACAAGATGAGAATTAATGTTACGAAGAAATTATAATCACTGTTGCAAAAACACTACTGCATCTACTACCAATATTAACATATACCTAACGTCACTCCTTGATTTGATTTATGATATTAACATATTAATAACCCCCTACTAAGTACTTCCAAACAGGCACCCGTGCATTACGAAAATTGGCGCTCAACACGCACTGGTTTCAGCTGTTTGCAATCGTTAACACCGAAGCTGTTAACACTACTTATCGATACTACATTATCCTATCCCCAAAGACTACGCATACTGTGGCTTGTTGAATTCTACGATACAACAAAGAAATTTACACACATTGGTGGAATTACCGATAATCATAAACATTTAATTAAGGGAAAATAATAACGCTTGGTGGGGTGTGATACTGTCATAATCTCTGCTACTGGAATCATGATCTGAAATACGCTGATGCACTGGAGACCATCTCTCTGTCTTTCTTAATGTTTCATTTATTACGCACTTAAAAATCGAGTTATACAAACGTTGGCTTATTATCAGATGCTTAATAACACGAACTGTTAAATGACAAAACAACATTCAAAGTGCCGAATTAACTATTTGGTATACCAGTTTATGGCTTTTTATTTTTACTCAGTGTTTTGGAACTGGGAGTCATTTTACACAAAACAATCAAATCCACATTACCAATTAGCCTACATCGTCATTATGATCATCGGTTTTCTGCTCTAGAGCAGGTTTCCACTTGGCTGCTCTCCATGTTCTTCTGTCTTCTGTCTTTCTCTTAAGGTCCATGTAGTCGCCGTTTCCTCTGATGTTGTCTGTAATCATGCACCTCCTTCTTCCTCTTGTTCCCCTTCCACATACTACAAACCTCCAACGCGTATTTTATCAGGCAGTCCCCTCTCGGCAAATGTCCCATCCAGTTCTTCTTTCTCTCTTTTATTACTCTTTATTATTTTTCTCCTTTCACTAACCGTTCCCAGCACTTCAACATTACTTCTTTTATCCACCCGGCTTATCCTTTCCATTCTCCTCCACATCCACATCTCAAACGCTTCTAACCGTTTTTCATCCTCTCGTCTCAGTGTCCACGTCTCCGCCCCATATAGAGCCACACTCCATACTAAACATTTACCGGGTCTTTTTCTCAGTGCTTTGTGTATTTTTCCAGTTAGTATCCGCCTTTTCTTGTTAAATGCTTCCTTCGCTACGGCAATGCGAGTTTTTACCTCTCTGTGACATCTCAAATCTTCTATGATCGTACTTCATAGATATTTGAATGATCTTACTTGACTGATATCAACTCTTCCTAACTTAATAATTATTATTTTCCTTCCTTTTCCAATCAACATACTCTTAGTTTTTGCTGTATTGATTTTTCAGCATTCTGTTTAGAGGTTTCTGCTAACAATACCACATCATCAGCAAATCTTTTTTTTTTTAACTGCTTAACGTCTCCTATAACAACTAGGTCTTTAGAGACGGGAAAGGATGGGGGGCAAGGAATGGGAAGGACTTCGGCCATGGCCTTTTGAAGGAAGCATCCCGGCATTCGCCTGGAGTGATTTGGGGAAACCATGGAAAACCCAAATCTGGATGCCCGGACGGGGATTCGAACCGCCGTCCTCCCGAATGCGAGGCCAGAACGCTAGCCGTTACACCACCACGCTCGGTCAGCAAATCGTATACCACACACTATTCTCTTGCCACCAATACCCATTAGCCTACGACAGTAGGTAAAGTTTCGACGCCTTGTTGAGTGAAATCTTCAAACTTCAGTTGTTTCCAAAAGCCTTCAAACGTCAAAGATTGTTTGAATTTTTTAAAAAAAGTATATAACTACCTTGGTTGTATTACGTTTTTAAAAAAAGTATGTAACGACCCTGGATAGTCCGTTTGTGAAGCCCGGGGTCACCGCAAGGCATTAGTGGGATAAGGAACGGGAAGAGTTCGGCTATAGCCTTTTAAAGGAACCATATCTGCATTACCCTGGAGTGATTTCGGGGAAGTATGGAAAACCGCAATCTGGATGGCTTACTCACCCGGCGCAAAAGCAACCACCATCAAAAAGGTGGCTTAACAAAAATAAATAAAAAAAACGTAAGTGTCAGCTCAACCTAAATGGAAGTACACAATCAGTAATCAGTCCATCCGATACTGTATCAATGAAGTCCTTCTTTCTCTTTTTAGAGCTTCACAGTTATTCGAGGTCGGGATAATTAGAGGCTGGAGTGGATTTGAGACAAGGAAGACGAAGAAATCTGGACATGGCTATCGGAACCATCCCAGCGATTACCTTGAAAACTAAAATATAGACGACTGTGCTGGGGATCGAAGCTGCAACCTTCCGAATGCCAAGCCGGGTTCGGTTTGGTGATGTTAGTATCACGGTGAGTGGCATGTGTGTATCTCTAATGGAGGTATACATGGTACCTTTGTCTAGATGGTTATTTGAAAACCCGACAGTTAAATTAGTGTGGTTAGTTTGGTAATACAGGGTGTTTCAAAAATGACCGGTATAATTGAAAATACAATAAAAACTAAACGGGCAGCGATAGAAAACACCGTATGCTTGGGACAACAGTAAATTTTCAGGCAGTCAAACTTTCGAAATTAGTTACAATTTTCAACAACAGATGGCGCTGCAGTCTGGAAAAATCTAAAGCACGATTGTTCTAAGGAATAAAGCATTTTTTCACAGCAAACTTGCAATCTGTGAACAGCACACACTTACTGCAGAAAGACGACTTACAGAATGGCGAACTCACAGACTGCGTTTACTTCTATATCTTTCAGATCGCCTGCAGCGCCATCTGTTGTTGAAAATTGTAACTAATTTCGAAAGTTTGTCTGCCTGGAAATTTACTGTTGTCCCAAGCATATTGCAACAAACGGTGTATTTCTATCGCTACCCGTATAGTTTTTATTGATTTTTCAAATATACCGGTCATTTTTGAAACACCCCGTTTGTTCCCCTTTGATTTCTTAGCAAGTGGTAGTACCCGAATCCAAGCGCGAAACTAGCAGTTAGCCCTGATGCGCTGTTCTCCGGCGCAGGATACGACAATGGCAGAGCGCAGGCTTTGTTCCTTAGTCACGGCGGCAGTTTATACAACCGCTCCGCAGCATCGCTCTCCGAGGGGCCGGAGTTTGCAGATTCGCCACCAGAGGTGGTGTGGCGCTGTCATCCCAGGGCCCCCATAAATCGCGCCCTAATGCCGTCCCGCGGCGGCAATTAGCGAGAAGGGCCAAGCAGATCCGAACCCGAGGACCGACCCGAAGCAAAGTGCCTGCGTTACACTGGCATAAGCACTTGCAGCTACTTTCATACCTACTCATATTTCCAGTCTTAACTACAGGCCTCTAATGAGCCGTCCATTATTGACGTGAGGTGAAATAAGGGGGGGGGGGAGATCGGGCGAAATCTCACGAAACCTCACCAAGGGTAAAGTGGGGGAGGGGGAAGGGGGAAGGGTTTAATAGAAATATCAGGAGAGGTTCTGAAATTCTTGTAAAATTGTGGTGCTAAAAAAAAGTCTACAAATGAAGCGGAAGTCAATTTTAGGAGTTTTTTTTTGGTCAAAAACCGACCTGGGGGGGGGGGGGGTATTTCCGCTCTTCGGACCATGAGACCTAAAAAAAAGTCTCTAAATGTTGCGAGGTCCATTGCTGGGGGGAGGGTCGCCGTCAAAATCTCAGGTCATTTTAGAGGGAGGGAGGGGGGTCCAACCAAATCTCACGAAGTCTCACCAGAGAGGGGGAGGGGGTAATCCGGTATTTCAGAAAATCACCTCACGTAATAAATGGATGTCTCCTAATGATGCTAGGAAAAGGGACTTGCACAAAACTTCCGTCGTAGACAAAGCTAATTCTAAATAACAATTCATAGGTAGTATTTTGACAAGTTGTAATGGTCATACAAAGGAAATAGAGTACAAAACACTACTGCGTCCGCATTTGGATTACTGTTGTGGAGTTTGGGATCCGTATCGGAAGAGATTGATTGACGCGTTAGAGAAAGTACAGAGGAGAGCCGCTCGATTCGTGACTGCTAGTTACGATTCTTACGACAGTGTCACAGAATTGATACATAGATTGGGCTGGGATTGTTTGGCAGATATAAGACGTCGTTTTAGTTTAAATTTATCGGAAAATATTTGACACTCTTTCATTTACGAGTGCAATGAAATACTTCTTCCGCCAACCTATTTAGGTCGCAATGACAGGAGGGATAAGATTAGAGAAATAAGATACCGTACAGATGCTTTTTTTTTCTTTTTCTTTTTCTTATTGCTGTACGCCTCGTCGACGGCTTAGGTCATTAGAAGCGGGATGGGACTGGGGACAAGGAACGGGTAGGAATTCGGCCATGGTCCTTTTGAAGGAAGCATCCCGGCTTTCGCCTGGAGTAATTTGTGTAAACCATAGAAAACCCAAATTTGGATGCCCGGACGGGAATTCGAACCCGCGTCCTCCCGAATGCGAGGTCAGAACGTTAACCGTCGTACTGATGCTTCTATGTATTCTTTCTTTCCTCGTTCTGATCGGGATTGGAATGCACAGAATTTGGATTGGTGTTTAGCACCCTCTGCCACCTACAGTATTTGTGAATAGCATAGTATAGATGTAGCTGTAGAAAATTTGGGTATAAACTTTTATTTCAGTGCTACAAGAAGCTGAGAGCCAGTCTTAGAACAGCACTGCACTACGGCGGAAGTGCTAGCGTTGCGGATTGAATTACATCGCAAGTAACTTAGCACGTGTTGATCACGTGAACATCACGGTGTTACTGTTCAGCACCATGGAGTTCCAGTGTATTCTGGATGACACAAATCTCCCACCAGTACCTTGTCACTTCGGCGTCACACGTCATCTTGTCTCTAATTGACGTTATGAGTAATGGCGGTGGTCTAGTTAGAGGTTGCAGACAGCTCATAAGTCGATGTTAAACTGTAGATAACACAAACTTAGGGGAGCATTTCGTGGCAAATCGTAGATGGACTAGCAAAGCTGTAGGTCTACACTCACTTTTTTACGCTATATTGATCCCTCAGGAGTTGATACATTCTCGGGAGACAGCCAAGTAATCAAGGTGTTTCCACACGATATTTCGGCGATCTGAAACTCCGTCGCCAACTTCTGGTAACTTCACCAGAAGATGGCGATGGAGTTTCAGATAACCGAAATATCGTGTGGAAACACCTTGATTACGAGGCTAGTCTCCCAAGAACACTATATCAATTCCAACGCCAAGAATAACTTCGTTCTCTCAGGAGTTGTTTCTCTCGTAGTCAGTTTGTATAAGTAATCCGCACTGATAATAAGTCTCCGTCTTTTTGTTATGTTTTGACGACTAAAAGAAAACACCAAGTTGAAATAATGCTGCCCTCAGTTACCCCCCCCCCAAAATCACATCCCCGCGCCTTCATTTGTTTTTCTGTTTTTAAATATATTGGAAATTGATTCTCTTCATGAGACAGGTTCAACGGTAGAATGATATAGTGATGGCTTTCCTGTCATATTACGCCGACTCGGTGTTGTTTGGTACAAATCTTACGTTACTAACAGATTCCTGTATCCAATTCTGGCAAGTCCACGAGTACGAAGTAGGCGGTAACAGCTAGTAGAATTATATAGCTCTAATATATATTCTGGAACAGTTCGTGACCGAACTGATATGGCCCATAAACTGCAGTATACCAAGGGGAATGACAAACAAAATGACGTAAAATACATTCTTGCACAACTATAACTGCAGGGAATATCAATAACCATTCTAGTGGAGGGTGATTACCACCTAGCCAGAACCCACTAAGCCTCCTGACATACCCCGTATATTCCTTCCTATGAACAAATGGTTACAAATTACGATAAGTGCTATGCACCGTCCACCACTCACATTTAGTTAATCCCCGAGTAATAATAATAGCAAGTTTTAGAACAAAATATAGTAAAATCAACAGGGTCCCGTACCTTAAATACCTTGCAGAATTCATCGAACTGAAAGGGCTTGAGAAAATCTCGCAGCAAAATCGCCTCCAAAAAGTAAATAAAGCGTTAGGATTAGTGCAAAATCTCCACAACAAAAAATACATGTCAAGACAGACCAAAATTCGGCACTACAACACAGTCCTCCATGCAAGTGAAACGTTAACACTTAACAGAAATCATGACTTTGAAGAAATAAAAAAAGTAGAGAGAAAAATAATTAGAAAAATTCTAGGAGCAAGACTTACTAAAGATGGTTACAAACTACAATCAATCAAAACAACAGAAAAATTTTCAAACATCGAAATTGACATCAAGAAAAGGCGAATGAAATTCTTTGGTCATCTTAAGGGGCTACGAGAAAATCGATTGACAAAAAAGGTAATAGATTATGTAAGTTCACTTAAAAATTCAACACCTTGGCTGAATGAAATTCGGAACGATCTTAAAAGTGCAAACATAGAAGCAACAGACATCTTAGAAAGAGACACCTTCAGACACAAAGTAGACAAATGGGAAGTTACAAATGAGCAACCAAAACAAAAATAATACAGACCAAAGTGGTCGGAAGAACGCAAACAAGCTTTCACAGAAAGAATTAAAGAGAACTGGAACAACAAGAAGAACTCAAAGAAATCTTGATTGGGTCATTGGTTTAACGTCTTCCATTTATTGGGAGAATTCCCCAATAATAATAATAATAAAGTCTACTGAACAACTGTATACGATCTGAAAATACCGAAAAAATAGATAATGTCAGTGACACTCTGAAAGAAGGAAGTTATTTTTTATTTTTTTAGTTTTTTTATTTTGCGAAATGGTAAACAGCTGGGCTTCGTGTAACGAGAAGCAACGGACGGTTTTCTTTCTGGGCTGTGAAGTATGTTGTAGGTGGAGAGAGACGCGAGTGGGGAGCTGGAAGTTGGATGCACGAGCGACGGAGAGTGAGTAACTCGGCCCACTGCGATATACCTTCATAATCTGCTGCAGGCGTGTTATTTTCGGCGGAGCGATATAGCTAGCGATCTGCGCGCAGGTTACAGTGATAAACGCCGACAGTTATGGTGTAGGGTGAACAACGGCGGATCAGAGCAAAAAGACGAGATTAAAATAAAAAGCGCGCCCGAGGAGCGGGCGGCATACATTACAGGGGCGGCGCCGACTCGCAGGTAAGGCCGTAAATCCCGCAGCGACTTCGGAGCGCACACAAACTCCTCGGCGCGAGTCGCCTTCAATCGGATACTTTCAAGTTTAGAATACGTAGTAATCGCTCGTCTGTACCATTACAAATCTGTTAGCCGGTTGCGTCTTTGTCAACATGACCAGGCAACACGCAAAAAGCACAAAACCAATTTCGGCGGGGTTTTCAAGATTTGAGAACTTACGACTTAACTTAATAACTACGGTATGTCTTATAACACACTACATGAACAGTGGTACGAGCAGTAAATGACAATCTGTGAGTAACCTGAACAGACAAGCACCGAAGATATAAAACTACACCAAAGACAAACACAGTTTTTCTAAATTAGAACACATATCTTCCAAAAATCACACTACCTTCGTATTCTCTTAATGAGATCGAAAGGTCCCCGGTTCGAATCTCGGCGGAGATTTTAAAAGGCCCTTAACCCAAGCTTCACCTCTGGCAGAACTCGTTGTCGAATGTGAAGTATCCCAGAACGCTTGCATGGTTCGTATTCCACGTTAAACTGCAGGTCCCCTGTACCCAGCAGGATTACTGGGTTAGGTTAAGATAACTACGGAAGGGGCGGAATGCGCAGCCCTGAAAGAAACCCCGTCTCCAGGTCATTACTACCATGCGACCCTTTACCGCCTACTTCCAGGTACACAGTGGACTAATAAACACAGACCTTTTTTCAGTATTTAGAAACAAACATCCAAGTACATTAGAAATCCACTTTTTATTAGAAGCACAGGAACCTTCTGGTAGCTGAAATTCCTGACGGTGAATGGTTAGATCCGGGGTTCGAATCCCGGTCTTACCTTTGGTATTTAAGGGCCTTAAACTGACCTCTGCCTCGTGAAAACCGTTCCTTTGACCTTTCGAGGAAAGATAGCATGCTGAGTGGTTGGGCCACTTTAACCGCCAGCAACATGTCACAACGAACATGCTTGTTGCAATGTGAAATAAATAGATTTTATACACGAATTAACATTGTAGTCTTCTGCCATTTATTTCCCTTTAATTTGTTCTGTTCAAAGTTCCTCTCGTACCAACAACAACTTTTGACCATGTCTGTAATATTCTTGAACTAACTTCGATCCGAAAGATTAACAGGTTCTCTTTCTACGCAAGATCTATCAGATTTTCTCCCCGCTACTTTCCTACTATGCATCTATTATTTCAAAACTTAATACTATGTTCGATTATCCTAAGTTCTTCTCGCTCCATTTTTTTACCAACAATCCCCTTCACTTCTTTCTTTTTTTCCAGAGATATTCTATTTCCCAACATATCAAAGGAAATAATCTCTATTAGACCTGCTATTCTTTTGATTAATTCCCTGAACTTTTACTTTACCGATATTATGGCCTTTACCTGTCTATATGCCTAATTTTATTTATTTTAATGAATTGCTATTAGGATGAGCTCCAAACTGAAACTCCATCACCATAATATTATGGGCACAAAATATTTATTTTATTAAAAGCACTGAAAAGATTAAGGTTGGATGACAGACACAACGAAGGGGGGCATATACAGGGTGATTCGGAAGGAATGGTAAATAATGAAGTAGGTGGTAGTATGAACAATATTGAGCAAAAAACTTCATATAAACATGTGTCCGATCTCCAGCTGATGAAATGTTATGCATAAAATAATCAAGACCACACAGATAACTTAATGAAGTACTTTATTCATACAAAAACACAGGAATATAACACAAAAGTTAAAATTAAATGTTTTAAACCCCACCACCGACTTCATTACACAAACTGAAGCACTTTATTGATGCTTGAAGTCGACATATACAGTGCCGATGCGCGCGCATCTCAGAAGAGAAGAGACTGTAGTTGCCACGTCACGAGGCAGTTTATTTGTAGTAGACAGCCTGACCTAACGGAAACGATTCTGTACTCTCGTGAATAATTAATTTAAACTGTTTTTGCGTGAATAAACTACTTCAATAAGTTATTCGCGTGCTCTAGCTCATTTTCTGAGGTTTATTATATGCATAACTTTCCAGCAGCTGTGTCTCCAAAACGAATGGCACTCGGACACGTGTTCATACGGACTATTATACTCGGTATTGTTCGTACTAGGGGCGCCCATTAATTACGTGAGGTGAAATAGTGGGGGGAGGGGGGAGTGCGTCCGGCGAAATCTCACCAAGGGGTGGGGGGTCGACAGATATCTCACGTAATTTTTTTTTTTAATTCCTTGAAGAAGTAATGAACCAAAAAAAAAAAAAAAACAGAAAAACTACGATGTCTGCCAGCATGGGGGTTCACCTCATTTTTATTTACTTATGGCTTTACGCCTCGTCGACGTCGAGGTCATTACAGGCGGGAAGAAACTGGGTACTAGGAGCGGGAGGAATCCGACCGTGGCCTCTTTGAAGGAAGCATCCCGGCATTCGCCTGGAGTGATTTGGTGAAACCATGGGAAACCCAAATCCAGTGGCGTAGCTAGGTCAAAAAGGGCCCCGGTGCAAAAATTGGGCGACCTTTTTTTTGCTTTGTGTTGCTGGCAGGGGCCCCCTGAGCTGAGGATGGGGTCCTTCAGGCTCTTGGGGCCCCTAGAGGTATGCTTGGGGCCCCCAGAGGTATGATTGGGGGCACCAGACGTATGTTTGGGGCCGCCTAAACGTAGGGTCCCCGGTGCACTGCACCGCCTAGCCCCATAGTAGCTATGCCCCTGCCCAAATCTGGATGCGCGGACGGGTATTCGAACCGGCGTCCTCCCGAATGCGAGGCCAGAGCGTTAACCAGTCACCCACCACGTCATCATAAAAGAGGGGGGGCGGTTTCCGGAAAACCGCCTCACGCTATTAGTGGACGTTCCCCTGCAATATTTACGACAGCTCCTGAGTGAGGCCGTATGTCCCTGGATAGTCTTCCATCAGGTCGGGTCGGCTCGTGCAGCCCCATCCAGGCGCGGGTTACGGAGGACGAGGGCGGCTGCAGGCAGGTATTTCAATCGCGGCGGCCGCGCAGCGGGCTGGAGACTGATAGCGGGCTTACGCCCTCGCCTGCGCTATCGAGGCCCTTAGGGCTCCCGCAGGGCCGTTGGCTCCGCTGCGTTTAGCGAGATAGCAGACGTTCCATAAGTCGCCGCCTAATCCGCGTCCAATGGCCGGCTGAATTAAATCGATAGCAAAGATTAGGGCGCGGCTCAGCTCGGGTCGCGTCGAGCAAGATGTCGGGATCAACTTGCTGACTCGCCCGCCGGGGCTTCCCGTAACGGCCGGCTACCGCACAGAGTAGGAGGGGAGGGGGTGACTGCAAGGACAGCGCGAGTGGGGGCAATCCAACAGCGCGGCGGCAGCTTGCGAGACTACAACCATCTCTACGTGTGCATTCCACCTGCATCAAGAATACCTCTGGTACAAGGAGTCTCTAATTAGCAAAGTCTTTGGATCAAGGAATATGCGAAAGAGAAGTAAACAAAAATATGATGTTCAAAATTTTAAAGAAGTCAGGTCTAAAGTATCGAGATAGAAGAATACTCTATAAACTATATAAGAATCAAGTGGCTGTAATAAAAGTAGAGAATCACGAGAGACATGCATCAGTTAAAAAGGGTGTGAGACAAGGTTGTAGTCTATCCCCGTTAATATTCAACTTGTACAGGTATGTAGAAGAAACAATGAAGAAAGTCAAAGAAAATTTTCCATGTGGCATAAGTTTTCAGGGAGAAAAAATCAGTATGCTACGATTTGCTGATGACCTTCTCTTGTTAGCAGAGAGGGCTGAGGATATTGAGAAGTTATTGAATGGCATGAACAAAATACTGAACGAAGATTTTGGACTGAATATAAATCAAAGTAAGACAAAAGTGATGAAATGTAGCACAAATGATACCAATACTAGCAGATTAAATATAAAAATAGGATCAGATGCAATAGCAAAAGTGAGTGAGTTCTGTTACTTGGGAAGCAAAATTAGAACCGATGGCCGAAGGAGGAATGATGTTAAAAGCAGAATAGCACTAGCAAAAAGAGCCTTCATGAAAAAGATAAATCTTTTAGTTTCAAATATTGATATAGGAATTAGAAAGAACTTTTTAAAACTCTATGTGTGGAGCACAGCATTTTACGGTAGCGAAACATGGACTTAGGAATACCGGAAAGAAACAAACTTGAAGCATTTGAAATGTGGTGCAACAGAAGAATGCTGAAAATTAGGTCGACAGACAAAGTAAGAAATGAACGAGTTTTGGAAATGATGGGTGAGAAAAGAACTTTGTGGAAGAAGCTTACAGAAAGAAGAGACAGGCTGGTAGGTCGTATTTTGAGACATGCTGGATTGGTTAATTTGTTAGTGGAGGGAACAGTGGAAGGTAAGAACTGCAGAGGTAGACAGAGATTAGAATATATGAAGCAGATAATTGAGGACGTGGGTTGTAAGGGGTATGTAGAAATGAAGAGGGTAGCACAGGATAGGAAGGGATGGAGGATTCCATCAAACCAGTCTAAAGACTGACGACAGAGAAAAAAAACTTGCTAGCATATTGGTCCACCTTTCGAAACCAATACAGCAACGATTCGGCGTAAAGGCCCATTCACACTAGCGGTCAGGTCAGCTCAGGTCAGCTCAGCTCAAGTCGTAAACGAGGCCATTTCATTTCAGTCGCTCGTAGTGAACAATGCCGTTTTCTACCCCAACGTCAATTAAATTCCAATGATTTTGGATTAAGAGCCTAAAAATACGTCAAGATCAAAAAGAGGATGGTTCTGGGTGCATCCAGAGTTTCAAACGCAAACAGATCAAGAGAAAGAAGAATGCTAACTACCGGCTAAGCCGTGCGAGACGAGTGGCGGGAAATGCTTTTGATATTTTAGGGGTCAAAGGTTTTGAATTTATTTTAGAAAAATTAATTCTGCTTCAGGATTAATTGATAACATAATTTTAGCAACATGTATTTTGCACAGTTATTTACGGAAGTTGGCATGTAGAGTGTGAATTTCAGGATGAGCGAGAGAAACTCTATTTTACAAATATTCTTTGTTTGTGTGCTAATGCTCGTACAAAAGCCTTTGATTCAAATTCACAATTTTTTAAAAAAAATTCGGAAACATGATCTGTATCTTTGCAGTACTAAAATTTGCAATAATATTTGAATTTATATTCAAGTTTGCCGAATTTATACTAAACAGAAATAACATACCGTTAAAATATTTATGTTTTATTTATTACTCTTTATTTATTGCTCACGAGCATAGTTTTCAGGCGTTCGTCGTCCATTTTGCCATTTTGATTTGACCTGACCGTTGCTCGTTCACACTAGCGGTCAGCTCAGCTCAGCTCAGGTCTGATCTTCAGTTTGACCTGCCTTGCCCTGACCTGAGCGGATCGCGTAGTGTGAATGCTCCCATTGGATCGCGTGTATAGCGGTTTTTGACCTAAAAGTCATTGGTAGGCTTCCGGAAGTGTCTGACACCAATTTTCTACGCACGTATCACGAAATTTCCTTAATTACGAGGCTTCTGGTTATCTTGCTTGGGTAACCTTCCAGTAGATGGCGTTGTGTTTCGATTTTTTTTATTTTACAGTCTACTCCACGTCATATGTGTTTATGTATTATATAACCCAGTTTCGTTAATTTTTCGTGTAGTATCATTTTTATAATTGTGCTGTGTATCATTTGTATGGTATTATATTTAACGACAAAGTAATTACACACACGAATATAACATTGAAGAAAACGTTACGATAAATTCAAAAACGTGTAAGTATTTGTTGCTTGCTTCTGATTTTTCTTCCTCTTTTCGCTACGTGTCAATTTCAATTCTTCCCCTGTTGTTTTTTTCTTTCTTCCTCTCCAGTACTCCTTCATTATTGCACTGTGTTTTCCCTTTCTCTCTTCAGACCATTTTTCACCCGTTTTCTTCTCCTCTCTACCTTGGAATACTGCCATATTCATAATCTACTTTCGAAAATATTTTCTTTCCGTACTGTTCACTGATATTATTTCGTTTCAAAACTTCCGTGATTAACGATGAAGTAATGTATCATATCAACGGTCATGTCGCCTACTCTAGTGTGAGGAAACCATCAAATATATTGGTATTAGCAAAAGACAGGCAAGCCAAAAATATTGTACACCAATTAGCGCTAAGATAAATTAAAATTATAAATTGTAATAATTTAAAATAATGAAAATAATGTTTAAAAATCAACTTCATCTACTTCATTTATAAAACTGAAATTTCAATTTATAAATAAATAAAAATAATTTATTTATTTTTATAAATATCAATTTTTATATATTTTCAATTAAGTAATTTGTAATAAAATGTAATTAATTTTTTTTATTTTCGTTTGTCCTTAATTTCAACTATCCGAAACTCTTAACCAATTACTTTTGAATTTTCAAATCAACTAAAACGTTTTTGTCTTTATTAGTAAATATTAATTTGACTACATTAGGTAGTTTGGAATGACATCGATCCAACGTACTATAACTACTGAGTCACAGCAACGCGTGACCGGGTCAGCTAGTAATATAAATAAGTGGAAGTAGCCGAATATTCCTTCCGGTTTGCTAGTGACCAACAACAGGATCCCAATTGTTGTTCGCCCCTTGATTAAGTCCACATTTAACAACGACAGTTGAATTGTAATCGTAGACGCATTAAATTCTAGTCCAGTTGCAAGGAAATATAACTTTGCAAATCAAGCATATATATATGTGTGTGTTAGAGAGATTTCTGATTTTTTTCTTACTAGCTCACCGGTGGGAATATTTCCCACAGTATCGTAACGTCAATGAATGGTAATATAATAATGTCGAAACAACTAAATACAAATGTGGCGTTAATGACAAGAAAATACCTTTGAGAAATATGTAATGTATATGATGGCTTGCCACACCGTCTATTCATTAGACGCGGGAAGGGACTCGAGATAAGAAACTGGAAGGAATTCGGCCATGCCCTTTTGAAGCCACTGTTCCAGCATTGTCCTGGAATGATTCCATGAAACCACGGAAAACCGAAATCTGTATGGCCGCGGGGGGGTTCGAACCCCCATCCTCCTACTACTATCGCTGAGAGGATCATGGAGGAGGGAGATAGAGAGAGAGGGGGGGACAGAGAGAGAGAGAGAGAGAGAGAGAGAGAGTAGGTTGGGAATAAGCGTCACACCTCCAGGGGGAGACATCCGCGATTCGACGGCTGCAGGCAAAGTGTTTGTGACATACTGAGACACTGGTCCCACGCACCGCCTTGCTCAGCAGAGATGACGACAAGTTTCCGTCTGAGAAGCGCTCCGCAAAGAGTTGTAAGGAGCTGCAGGCGTCCTGCTCTTTACAACTTGTTATCTGGCCAATCCCTTCCTTCCGCGCACCTTCCGCTCCGCTTCACACCCGCTTTTAATCTCGCGCACTCCCAAGAAGTTACTCGTCCGCCATTTAACTGTCAACAAAAGTGGCCTCCCGCCAGACGCTTAATTCTCGAGATATATTCCGCCGCCACGGTGATAATTAAAAGGGCCGTAGTAAATATCCGAGCGAGATACAGTTTTTCAGTTTTAAGCGGAGGCGGTGGGAATTAGGTTTATTAAGTGATGTATACCGCGGCGATAATTGCGGGGCGCCGGTGCGAAATGGCGGCCTTTTTCGGCGGCCAACTAGCCGGACATAAGTCACGGGTGCTGGAGAGGCTCCGGGGAGATAAATCACGAGAGCGAGGTACCTCGTTACCACCGGCAGAGCGAGCGCCACAACAAGTGATCAGCACTCTCCACTGCGGCGCGCCGTGGAAAAGGCTCCTCCTGCGCTATAGGCGATATCCAGTAAGGGGGCGTACACAAATTACGTGAGGAGAAATAGGAGGGGGGGGGGGTCAGGCGAAATCTCAATCCCACCATATCACCCATATATTACCAAGATAACGAAAATCTCAAGTGAGGTTTTGTAAATTTAATTTTTGCTGGAATGCTGAGTTTAAAAAAAAAAAGTCTACAAATGACGCGAAATTCGATTGTAAAAAGGGGGGGGGGGGGTTTCGTCGAAAAGTGGCGGTGTGACCGGCTTTGGACGGAAAAGACCTTTTTTTAAAAAAAATGTAGCGAGGGCGATTTTTGGGGGGGAAGGGGGGGGCGCTCACGGACCAGATCTCACCAGAGCAGGGGCAAGACTGAAGTGATGAAATGTAGCTGAAATGATACCAATAAAAATATAAAAATACGATCGGATGCAATAGGAGAAGTAAGTGAATTCTATAACTTGGGAAGCAAAATTACAACCGATGGCCGATGCGGAATGATGTTAAAAGCAGAATAGCACTAGCAAAAAAGAACCTTCATGAAAAAGATTAAATCTTTTACTTTCAAATATTGAACTAGGAATTAGAAAGATCTTTTTAAAAATCCATGTGTGGAGCACAGCACTTTATGGTAGCGAAACATGAACTTAAGGAATACCAGAAAGAAAGAAAATTGAAGCATTTGAAATGTGGTGCTACAGAAGAATGCTGAAAATTAAGTGGACAAAGTAGGAAATGAAAGAGTTTTGGAGATGATGGGTGAGGAAAGAAGTTTGTGGAAGAAGCTTACAGAAAGAAAAGACAGGCTGGTAGGTCATAATTTGTTAGTGGAGGGAACAGTCGAAGGTAAGAACTGTAGAGGAAGAAAGAGATTAGAATATATGAAGCAGATAATTGAGGACGTGGGTTGTAAGGGATATGTAGAGATGAAGAGGTTAGCACAAGATATGTAGGAATGGAGGATTGCATCAAACCAGTCGAAAGATTGACGACAGAAAAAAAAGGGAGGAACAGTTGGGGGGGAGGCGGTTGGGGGGTGTTGACACGCTGTTGTCAGCTTACCTCTGCTTACGTCACTAGGGTAGCACAACATCCCTAACACCCACCTGCGGGAGCAACCGAGATCAGAGTGCTCACTAATGGACAGGTATCCACAAACATGAAACACGAGACTCGGCGGGCGCACATCAGAAATACAACATGCACAAAAAGCAAGGATCTACGCCGTGGATGCTACAAGGTAATATCATGTTAAACTTTTTTTTTAGTTAGGGCTTTACGCCTCGTCGACGGCTAAGGTCATTAGAGGCGGGACGGCACTGGGGACAAGGAACGGGAAGGAATTCGGCCTTAGCCTTTTTGAAGGTATCATCCCGGCATTCGCCTGGAGTGATTTGGGGAAACCATGGAAAACCCAAATCTGGATGCCCGGACGGGGATTCGAACCCACGTCTTCCCGAATGCGAGGCCAGAACGTTAGCCGTTCACCCACCACGCTCGGTCATGTTAAACTACTTACACCTTATGGCCGAAGCTAAGACGATGTCAAATGCAGAATAGCTGCAGCGGAAATAGCTTTGTTGAAAAATAGAAACCTTATTGGTTCAAACAATGACGTAGGCTTGATAAAGAAGTTTATTAAACTTGATGTATGAAGCACAGAACTATATGGAAGCGAAGCAATGACTTAACGAATCCTAGAAGAAATCAAAGTGGAGCATTTAAAATGTGTTGCCTGGTATAGAAGCATGCTCATTATTCACTAGAGAGATAAAGTACGAAATTAACGTGTTTTGGAAATGATGGGTAAGGAAAGAAGTTTGTGCAACTGTCTCACAAAACATAGAGACACAATGGTGGGTGGGTGATGTTTTAATAAACACGGAATTGGTTAAGTTGGTAGTGCAGGGAATTGTAAAGCAAGGTAAATATTAGAATATATTAAGCAGTAACTGAGGATTACTTCAGTTGTAAGAGGCGCGCTGAGATGAACAGGTTAGCTAACAACAAAAAGAACTGAATGATTATATCAAACCAGAAGAGAGACTGATCACAGAAAATAAAATATCGCAATGTTCTGAAGTAAATTATTCCAGGCGAAAAATCAGTACCAAGTTTACCTTGGTGTAAAGTACGCTGCATTTGGAGATAGCTAAGAAGGAACAAAGCGTCTCATTTTAAGAATTGCTCCTTTGCTTAGTGTGTTAGTGGAGGGAACAGTCGAAGGAAAGATCTTGAGACAAGAACAAATATTAACATACAAGAAGCACGTAATTAAAAATGTAGCTTTTAATGAGTTTTTTTCATAATAGGAAGAGAAAGAAGGGTTGCATCATAGCAATAAGGGTAATAATAACAGAGAAACTAAAGAAATACGTTGTTTGATATATGCGCAACCATTATTACAAATTCTAGTAACAGCCTACATGATTAAAGAGGAGAACGAATCCCAATTATAAAAATCGCAGAAAGGACCAATATACATACAAGCAGTATGTGACACGAAAGGAAAAGAATAATTATCGGCAAAATTCAACAACATATTCCACAACTCGAGCAAAATAGTGGTCTTTGCGGTCTTATATACTCAACTATACACACACAACTGGCTGTATAAGCAACAAACAAGGTTAAAAAATAACATTTAATACAATTAATTTAAAAAAAAAAAAATTCCGTGAGAACACTGATAACAGAAAGCTCAATCAATCATTCACTTATCAAGTAATATGTGAAGATTGTTTTGCTGCGTGTCTTGGTAGTCAAACAAATATACTCAAAGTGTAGCGAAATAAATTGTTGGTAGCGCTCAAATCTAAGCATCTGTGTGAGCATCCATAAAGGTCGTTTACGTGGCACAATAAAACGGAAATCGCTTGACGTTCACGGAACAGACTATAAAGATCAGCAACAGGTAAACAGACATTAAAAATACGCACACGCTGACGCATACAGAAATCCGTAATACGAAGAAAAACAAAGTTCAATAACCAAACAGAACTCAATACAATAAAAAGAAACATGAATATCACAGCACCTGCCAACTAAACACCTCATATATTGCACAACAACCGGCTGCTTCTTTGATCGGAATGTAGTCATGTACAACTATAAACATACAACAACGGTATGGAACACATAGTGACTCTGTTAAATGTCCTAAATTTCTCATCAGGCAAAGAGTCCTATACGAAGCCCCGAGAGAAATGGAAGTTAATGTGCAACTGTCCCTAACTGTCACGAGTAGAAAATGGATCGAGGAATAAGAAAACAAAATTTGTACATAATAGCTTCAGTAGTTATAGAGACTCAACACAAGTCGTAGAAACGTGAAGAAAATTTTCACACTCAAAACAAAAACAAAAAACCATACTGTGACATAAAAATCTTACAATTTATCCAATAAAGATTGTACTACATTATTTTTTTAATCTCAAATTCAACTTAAGATGATGGAACAAGTTAAACCATAAGCTATGGAAAATTCATACTGACATCACTCCATGCCGAAATAAGTTTTTCTTCAGCTATGTTACTTCAACTGACATTTGTGGGTACTGTAGCCATTGAGGTGTTCCTATGAATTAATTTCACAAAACAAAACGATTTCTCTCCGAATATTACTTTGTGCAGCAAGCGTTATCACTAGAGGTTTTGAAGCTAACAAATTATTTAAATAATAAAACAGTGACAGAAAGCTTGCGTTAAGCAACGCTTACACAGATACCAATCTTTCCGCAAATAAGGACTTACTTTATGATTGTTTAGGGAATTTTTTATGTGCACATTCCGAATGATATTTAAAACATTTTTTAAATAAAGTCTTCTTTTCTTTTCAGATGGCATGATACCTCAGGCAACTTGGAGTGAATCATAAGAACTGCGAGAGGGGTGAACTGGAAGATCCACGTCGGATAGAACCAGACTTGTCAATGCATTTAACCCTAGGCAAGGAACGTGTGTGATGCCGTCCGACTGCCAAACGTGTAACTTGCCTTCTGTGTGATGAGTGTACTGCTGTTTGTGTTCGCCTAGGTGATTGCGCTAAACCGTCTACAACGCGCAATCAGAATGGTCGGTACCAGGAATCGAACCTAGTCCAGTGGGATGGCGCTCTAGCAAGTCAGCCAGCTTGGTCGGTAATAAAATACAATGACTAGCCACAACATTATGACCACCTACCTAATAGCCGGTATGTCCGCCTTTGGCACGGATAACAGCGGCGACGCGTCTTGGCATGGAAGCAATGAGGCCTTGGTAGGTCGCTGGAAGGAGTTGGCACCACATCTTGCACACACAAGTCACTTGATTCCCGTGAAATCTGGGGAGTGAGGCAATCACCTCTGACGACACGTTCCATCATATCCCAGATTTGTTCGATCGGGTTCAGATCTGGCTAACTTGAGGTCCAGCACATTAATTGCAACTCGCCTCAAACCACTCCATCACACTCCTGGCCTTGTTACATGGTTGTCTTGAAGGGGTGTACGTCCTCTGCAACCAGTGTACGATACTTATTGGCCGTCATGGCGCCTTGCACGAGCTCCACTGGACCCATGGATGCCCACGTGAGTGTTCGCCACAGCATAATTGAGCCGCCGCCAGCTTGTCTCCGTCCCGGAGTGCAGTTTTCAAGAAGTTGCTACCCTAGATTCATCAGGCCATGCAACGCTCTGCCACTGCACCAAAGTCCAGTGATGATGGTCACGTGCCCATTTCAGTCCTAGTTGCCGATGTCGTGGTGTTAGCATTGGAACAAGCATGGGTCGTCGGCTGCGGAGGCCCTTCGTTAGGAGTGTTCGGTGCACTGTGTGTTTAGACACACTTGTACTCTGCCCAGCATTAAAGTCTGATGTTAGTTCCGCCACAGTTCACCGCCTCTCATGATTTACCTGACATCCCACCCTACGACGTCCGACATCTGTAATGAGAGGTGGTCGCCCAACCCCTCGACGTTTAGACGTGGATTCACCTTGGTTTCGCCACTTGTTGAAAACACCCACCACAGCACTCCTCGAACACCCGGCTAGTCGTGCAGTTTCCGAAATGCTCGTCCCGAGCCTCCGGGCCATCACAATCTGCCCTCGGTCAAAATCAAATACATCGGGCGCCTTCCCCATCCTAAACACGGATAGCACGCTCACTGATACCACATGCACCGTGCGTGCGTCTGACTAGCAGTCATTCCTCGTCAGGTGACGCTGCTATCGCCTGGACGGGTTTACATCGATAGTATGTAAGTAGTCATAGTGTTCTGGCTGCTCAGTGTATTTTGTGGCATTTTATTTTTAACTTAGGAAATCCTGTCAATAAGTATCGTGTTTACGATGGTTTTGAAACTGGAAGGTGTGTTACATGTGAGATGCTGGCCTTGTCGTACCTACTGTGCGTTTTATGTGTGTAG
>JARYHS010009186.1:261903411-261995017 GCA_031002005.1 Vandiemenella viatica
CTTACATAATTAGAGTGTTAATGTTTTTCCCCCAGCTACTTCTGCGATTTACACATTTTATTCTTAAATTCTTTCAGCGTGTTTGGTAAATTATTCATCACTTCACTTGGTAATTTGTTCCAATGCCTGACACTCTTATACAAAAAAGAAAATCTTTCCACTCCCTTATGCATGAAATCGAGTGCAATCTTGTCATCTTTCCCCTTCCACGCACTATTCCTAATTCTTTGACCAATATCCATCCATATATCACCAACATATGTCATGTACATTCCCAGCACTCTCTTCGCCCTTCTCTTTCTCCACCTCCCTTATCATATCAGATACTAGCTGGGTCCTACGAAAACACATACAAACAAATCTAGCTGCTATTATTTGCACATCCTCCAACACTGTATTTGACATCCACAATGTGGGTCCCAAACTACACCACCATATTCAACCAATGGTCAGGCCAAAGTTTTGAACCCAATTCCGTAACTCTTGTACATCCTCTCATCACCCTCTCCAGCAAATGAAGGACTTTTTAACCCTTTCCTACAACCTACCCAGATGAGTTTATCATCAAACATTATGCCAAGATACGAGTATTTACACTCCCAGCCATTAACAGGTAATTTTGACCCCACCCTACAATCATTAACAATCTTCAGTTTTTTATCTGTGCTCCTAATAATATGACTTTTCTTGTCATTTATCTTCATTACATGCTGATCAACCCATTTCGATATTCTATCCTAGCCACCCTGCAGTTATTCACCGTCTTCAACTGTTTTGATCTTATTGTATACCATTATATCATCTGCAAAATACCTAGATTCTGCACGTAATCAATCAACACAGTCAGTCATTAGAATAATGAACAGCAATGGTCCCAATACACTACCCTGTGGCACTCCCATATTTACTTCCACCTCCTTTGATATTGTAATTCCTACTCTAACATTGGCTTTTAAGAATTCCTCTACCCAGCAAGTAACTTTTTCATCCAATGCAATAGATTTCAGTTTATTTAAAACCATTTTATGGCTCACTCTGTCAAACAGCTTAGAATGATCTAGTGCCACACTATCAACTTGGCCTCCCTTGTCCAATTCATCTGAAATATATTGCATATAGCCCACCATCTGAGATTCACATGAATATCCTTGCCTAAAGTCATGTTTTCGATCTGAAAACCAGTTCCTTTCCTCACAGACATTTCTGATATAGTTGCATATCAAGCTCTGCATCGTTTTGCCTATCACTGATGTCAAATTAATTGGCCTGTAATTTTCAACCCTATTTGTAACCCCTCCTTTACGATCCGGCACTACTATCGTTCTATTACAAACCTCAAGTAAGCAGCAATTCTCCACACTCGTTTTAAATAAAATTTCAAGGTAAAGTACAATATCGTATGCCACAATCTTTAAAAACACCTGTACCAATGTTATCTACACCAGACCCTTTGCGTTCTTCTTCTTTTTTTAATTTTTTTTAGCTGAGTTGCTTAATAATTTATTGAGTTCAATTTTTATACTTTCCTGTTAGTGGTCTCATTAAATGAGTCTTTCAATATGTCTGCCATTTTAAAGTCCTGATTGACTTCAACTCCATTCTTATATACAATTGTCTGAATACTTTGTCTTGCCATCAATAACCAATTCCTGTACAACTACTAACGTTGCTTTTATACTTACAATAGTGATGTTATTTTCACTACACATTACGACATGCAGCTGGAATTTATTTATACTTAATCGAAATTCCTCTGCCAGTATTTCGATTATGACATTCAGTAATTTCTCAATATCTTACCTTCAATCCATCAACAAGAATAAATCGCAACATACTGACCATGTGATGGTACTATGATACCGTAAGGAATGCTGAGTGGTGCGATACAGGAAGCCACTGCGGCACTAAAGTAGTGACTGAGTTATACAACTCGCGAGGCGCTTAATACGTAACAAAAGAGGCCTCTTTCTCAGCCGTGATGACCGGTCCCAGTAGCAAGTTCCAAAACAGATTTAAGGGGCCATAAAGCACGGCCAAGTTGTGATGGATCCAAGTTGCCGGTAAACGAGGATTATAAATCCGGAGTGCCTGGGAGGGGGGAGGAGGGGGGAGGGGGGATGGAGGAGGCAGTGGGATAGTTTGGCACGGCCGGCGGCCACAAATCACTCGCTCCCTGCACAAAAACACCGCGCAAACACTTCACCTCCCCAACGCGCCGCGCTGAGACCTCGGTACTGCTGCAGCTTGCAACAGACCCTAACTACTGTCACGCAGTAGTGCCAACTCACAGACTTCATAAAAATTCCCACCCAAAGTAAACCACGAGAACTAATAGTAATAATTATTGGTTACTCGTTACAGAGCCTGTACCGTTGTTTCAATTTGTTGTGGCACTGTGATGGTGTCCGGCGCTGACACGGGGTTAGCTGGTTCCAGTCCTGGTGGTGGACTTGGCCGGCAGGGTAGCAGAGGTGGTGGTGCACGATTCCTAATCACCAGATTGTGCGCCAAAGTCGAAGGTTGCAAGCCTCTCCGCAGTGATTTTGGAGTGACGGCATACCACACTGTTGATGGTGATTTGTCCGTGGGATGGGGAAGTTAAGCCTGGCGGTTCCTAGGTATCTTTTAGAAGAATAGGCCTCAGCCGGCGTGGTGTTTCTCACTCTCCGTTCTTTCACCTCTCATCCACAACTGAAACAACACTCTGCACTGAACTCAGAATTAATCACATTCTTAAACACTTATCAGCTTGGTATTGTGGGTCATTTCCTCAACTGCAAATGGATGAGTTTATATGTCACGCCAAAATAATTGTTTTTTTTTGAATGCGTTTCACTTCATTCTGTGAAGCATCTTCAGCGGTTCTGTATTTTCAGAAATCAATATACTATAGTGCAGTGAAAGTCCTACGAAATTATTCATAAAGATGCGACAAACACCTGTGATACAAACCGCTATTACAGATACAACTGAGGATGAAATATTGTACAATCACAAGCAATAAAAAATACAGAACCGCTGAAGATGCTTCAGAGAATGAAGTGAAACGCGTTCCGAAAATAGAAACTACAAATTCAATTGCATTGCCGTGACAATTATTCATAAAAATTAAACGCTTGTGGTAACACTATCACACTAGGGAAGGCAAAGTGAATTCACCCCGCTCATTTCCCCCGGACGTTACCATGGAAGGTAAACACCCGCCACGGCCTACACTCACAGAAGAAAAGGGAGGAGATGGAGTGCTTATAAAGTACTTTATCGTGTAGCCAATAGTGATTGTAGGTGGGAGTAATTAGTGAGGGTGGGGGGAGGTCTGGATGGATGCTGGGGTGGATGAGGCCCGGGGGGCGCGTTATGCAGAGCAGAGCAGAGCGGCTGCCGTATGACTTATGGCGGCCGCTTTGCAATTCAAAAGGCGCGCGGAGCTGCTAGTCAAGTTTTCATAAGGACCCCGCCGCACCTGCCAAGCGCCCCTGTCGCTGGCTGCGCGGCGCTTCTTATTCAGTGGGTCACTCAGCCTCTCCAACCTCACGCCTGACGCCTGACAAAAAGCAAGCACACTGCCAACTTCCGGAGCTAGTTATTACTACTAGGCCGAGTAATGGTAAACATTGCTAGGAGGGTATTTGAGGCATCATGAAAATTTCTGTAATACTTCTTTTGTAATGTTTAAGGGGGCCTCTATTAATGACGTGAGGTGTTTTCCCAGGAATTCTGAAACCCCCCCCCTCCCCCAGCTGGTGAGACTTCGTCTGATTTGGTCGGACTCCCCCCCCCCCCACCCTCTAAAATAAATGACTTGAGATTTTAAGGAAGACCCGCCCCCCTACCAATCAAACTCGCAAATTTTTTTTTAGTCTCATATTCCGAAGGGCGGTTATACCTTCCTAAGGTCGGTTTTTTGACCAAAACACCCAGCCTACACCTTTTTTTAAGCTCTACAATTCTACTAGAATTTCAAAACCCCACGTGAGAATTCCGTTGACCTCCCCTTCACTTAAGTGAAGTTTCGTGAAAATTTGCCCGACCCTTCCCCAGCCCCCCTATCTATTTCACCTCACGTCATTATTGAACGCCCCCTAAGTACAAAATCAAATACCTGTATTACGAGTAGTGAGGCATAGCGGAATTATTAGGCTCGAAATTTTTTTTTTTAAAAAAAAAAAAAAAAAGGTAAAGGTCACAGGGTTCTTACAGCTCCTGCCGCATCCTGTAGGATTCACGGAGGTACAGCTCCGCACTCCCTGTACAACTTTCGGCACTAGAATGGATGTGACTGTACTTCCCCGCGGAGTATCCTCCACGGTACTCACTCGACAGCAGGCTGAGTGTGCCTGTGTGGAGACTGGAGAGCCATTCCGGACGTTCAGCTTCGAGGAAAAATCCTGGGATTCGTCGGGGATCCAACACCGGTCGCCCTGGCCGCAGTCAGACACGACCTTTCCAAATGATATCAGTTCCGCCTGCGTTTTTGCTTTAATATATCATTCCGTAAGTTATACATATTATTTTCTTTATCTCAGTATTTTATACTTGACGTTTAAAAAAATATATCAATCTGTAAGAGTCCTGTCTAAGTGACAGAACTGAAAGGGTAGCCGAGTGGTTGATTTGTGGACGTCTGATGTGGCGGGAATCTAGCGGAGAGTTTACTAACCTCGTGGCGATTGTGTAGCTGAAGAAACCTCTTGTATCTTGATACGAAGCTCTTCTATCCAGTCTAGTGGGCTATTAAAGATGATGTTAAGTCAGGATTAGTTTCACACCACCTGATTAATAGGTTCAGAACCCAGGATAAGGAAGACTAGCGCGTGTTAAGTGGCTAGTTGAGAATCTATCCTGATAAATGATAACAGGCGGCTAACAGTTCACAGAATCCCATTTAATGATCATTGAGGACTGTATACAATATAGTTCATAATATGACCTGCAAGGAACTGTCCGGCTACGCCTATGAACGATGCTTCTGCATTTAATTGAAGATAGACTGAATAATTAATGACTGGCTGAATGAACACTGATGGCTAGATGGAATGCCTGGGCCCCATGATGTTACGAAGACCTACATGGTGTACAGACTGAAGCTTAAGAGAGTTGGCCTAGCTGTTAGTTACCCATAATGATTCGATGAAAGCTACTCGCGGACTAAGGACGAAAAATATATCTTAACTTCGGAGGTAGACCCTATTGATGTTATTAAACAGTTAAAATCGGTGCTGATGATTACTCAGCACATCAGCAGGTTTTGTGAATAACAAGTCCACGCTGAGGTAGCGCTTACAACCTGGCTTGGCTGCCTCTAACTGCATCGAATATTACTTTTATTAAAATGTATAATTATTATAAAATAAATCCCTATGAATCAAATAAGATACTGACAAATCATTTTCAAACGTTTCTAACTCGACAGCACAAAAAATTTATACGTTCATTCCTCCCCTCCCTCCCCCTTTTTCATCAACTTATCCTACATATTATTACAGTTGTCAACATCCTTTCTTTCTTTTTCACAAAGTCAATGTCGACGAATCTATCTATACATATATATAAAGATGAATGTATGTACTGTATGTATGTATGTTTGTTTGTTAGTTTGTTTGTTCTTCATACAAAACCACAGTTTTCATCCGATCTCGATGAAACTTTGCACACTTATCCTTTGAAACAAGGAGAAAAATACTGTCTACATTTTGTTGAAAAATTATATGTATAAATAATACATGTTGTCTCATAATTTCGAAATACTACTGAACAGCGATAGACAGACGCGTTGGATATGCAGGTCTCTCTACTGTTTTCCCGTGTAGCGGTCATGTAGCTCAGTGGCTAAAGCGCTGGCTTACTAATGTTTGGGTCGTGGTCTCCCGTTCAAATCTCCGTGGAGGCTAAGACTTTTAAAAATTGTTTTTGATCGTAAGAGTCACGCCTGGGCCGTCGGTTATACGGATTGAATGTTAAACTGTAGATATTACAAAGTTAGGGGTGCAATGCGAGGCAAATCATAGGTAGTCTTGCAATGCTGTAGGTGTACACTTTTTTACGTTATAATGAACCCTCAGGGGGTTGTTCGCAGTCAGTGTGTGTGTGTGTGTGTGTGTGTGTGTGTGTGTGTTAACCGCAGTAATAATACTATAAATATGGAAGTAAGTCTCTGTCTTTTTGTTACGTTTTGACCACTAAATGGTTATATCGATACTGATGGAATATGATAAGAAAATCTGTATGAAGGGCACAGGACATTTTTTCCAGTATGATTAACAGTTGTAGTCACGAAATTTTGTGACCTTATCGAATGGTGACAGAAATATGTTAGAAATTGATTCTCTTCAAGAGATAGGTTCGACGGTAGAATGATATAGTGATAGCTTTCCTGTCATATTATGCCGACTCGGTGTTGTTTGGGACCAATCCTTCGTTACCAACAACTTTCTATATTCAATTCTGGCAAAAAAAATAATTCCTAATCCACGCGTACGAAGTCGCGGGTACGAGCTAGTAAGATATAAATGGAAAGGATATTTTTTTACGTATTTATGATACAGCACACACATATTTCGTTAAAACACATTGTTTGTTTGAAATTTAAGTTAATGTCAGGTACAAGGGCGGCGGAGGCAAAGTTTACTTCACCGCAGGGGAGGTATGGGGGGCGGTAGTGCAGCTTAGGGGGTACCACTAGCCGAGATTAGCTATTTATTTTTTACTAAAACCATATTTTTACATCTATTACCGGAACTCTGAAAGAAAGAGTTAAAGATTAATGGGTTCTTAAATCAAATATTCTGTACGAGATGTTTTACATGTTGAATACGTTCACATTAATAAAGTAACTGTGCTGTTTTGTGTATACATTTAATTGAGTACTTAATTTCAACAAACCAATAATAGAATAAAAGACTGAATTATTTATTTAGTTATTTATTCTGAGTCGGAGAATTCGAAAGTTTATTACGTGAAAGTTCCGTACGGCCTTACTGGTCCAACAACGCAGGGATTGCATTAGCTGTATCTTGCTATTTTCTGAACCAAATCCAGTCCCCCTGTTCTCTCCTATGCAATCGCTGTTAACTTCCCAGCGTGTGCTGTCACACATAATGGTCAGTAGTAATTACATTTCTAAGTCAGACCTTTCTTCGGATATACGAGAATCATAGCTTAAATTCTCTCTGATTGTGTACATTTTCTAACGTTTCGGTATATATATATACATATTTGAAGAGTCTACTAACTCCTTCATCTCCCTTAGACATCAGTAGTTTTTGTGGGTATCTTATCAACTCTTTCATCATTAATTAATTTAAAATATTTGAAATCATTGTGAATTTCCGTTATCAAAACGGTCATAATAATGCACGTCAGCCAGCTCAGTCATTAAATGATGTGGAAAGTGAGGGACGGTAATAGAGCAGCTGCACGTTTAATTGGAAGCAGTCGGCGGGTTTGAGTATTGTGTTAGATCTGCATATTCAAACAGCGCGGGCGGCCGACTGCACGTGGTCTTTTTTTTTTTTATACACAACTCTATTACGGCGAGGTTTCGATGACTCGTGAATAATGCAGGCTACGGTAGCAGTGCAAACACGGGCGGGTCGCAAGACTAACGGGGATCGATACCCTCGTCGACTTCCTCCCGGTCGAGATCAACCGTCTCACCTCACTGTTACACGGAATAACTGCAACCAACGACACTACCAGCAGCTACAGCCGGAAAAACTCTCATCTAAACTATTCCATCTAAACTATCTGAGACACATTCAAAATGCAAAGACCAACCATCAACGATTCACTCACTTGAGGATTTAATATAGTTTACGACAGGGGTCAAATTCGGACGGCGTGTTATTTTTTTCTCTTGCTATTTTTTTTACTTATGGCTTTACGCCCCGTCGACGCCGAGGTCATTAGAGACGGGATGGGACTGGGGACACGGAACAGGAAGGAATTCGGCCATGACTTTTTGAAGGAAGCATCCCGGCATTCGCTTGGAGTGATTTGGAGAAACCATGGAAAACCCAAATCTGGATGGCTGGACGGGAATGGACGGCGTGTTAATATTGTGTTCGGAAGTACTGTGCATATTTATGTGAAAATAAGTTTTCTAAAAGAAGTACTCTAACTCCGACGTAGGTAACTATTTACTGATGAACATTTATAAGAAATATTAATGATAGGAATTACTGACTTCAAAGTCTAGCCAGTGTGATGAAATATTGTCCGAGAACAAACTAGTTTTGAAAGTTCTATACTAAGTTAATTAAAATGTTTTTAATTTTAATTTTTAAGTGTCCGTAATAATGGGCATAAATATTATACACATAACAATATCAATTCCTGATATAAAAAAAAAAACTTTTCTTATTTTTGCTGCATTTTGTTACTAAAAAATATACCTATCCCAGTTTGAAACCCAACCTGCGTAACGAATTTGTTCTTTTTTTAAAATAAATAAAATAAAATAAAAAATAAAATAAAAAAATTAGCCTAATACGCTGCAAATCTGTAGTTTTTCTCGTTTTTTTTATTAGTAAAGTTATATAATTCTGATATAAACGATATATACTTTTATCAAAAAAAAATTAATGTCGCTTAGATAAAAACTAGGAGATGTGGTTTTTCATATGTCCAACACGGCGCAGATAAAGCTGGAATCGATCAAAACCGCGTGACATCTGGAGCAGGAAGAAATTAAATATAACTTCAAGCGGCTTTATCCTTATATGTATGCAAAACACAAACAAAAACATAGATTTAACTGCAGGAAATTTATTCTGCAAAATCTAGCGAAAACGCTACATAAAGTATTTGGTAAGTAATTATTCGTATATGTTTTAACTCGTTGTAACAAAGCTTCATAAATTTTATAAAAGTAATAATTACTTCCCTACTTTATAAATCATCATTACTGTTGATGCGGCGAACGGTTAGGAAATTTTACTTCTAACAGAGATACAAAAGTGGGCGGTAGGTAAAAAGGTTGACTGGGCCTAATCTTAAAGGGCCAGGTGAGCAAGGTTTGTTTAATCGACCGAGCAAGGTTTGTTTAATCGGCTGCGACTGCTGCCAGGCGGATAGGTAAGCAGCAGTAAAACAAGAACAACAGGGTAACCAAAGAAGTCGGTTCCACTTACAAGCGATATACCCGCCTCCCGAAACTCTCGATCATAATCAAACTCGCACTGTCGTAGCGACAGCTTCCATAACTGCACCACAGTAACACTGGAAGGTAATCTTTAGTTTATCCGTAATAAATGGACTTATGAAAGTCTGTAACTGTTTTCAGTTGACAAGTAAGCAAATAATTGTACTGCAACACAGTTACTTTTGATGATGTTTTATTACACTTTGTGTGACGCGTTTAGAGAACTCATTCCCATTTTCAAACACAATATTAGTACATTATTAATGCATTTTAATGTGCAAAGTGTTTGTTTTTCTGTTCGATGATAGAAAAAATTGAAATGAAAATAAATATAAGAAATTTGTTAAACTCAATAAAGATGAAAAACAGACAGCAAAATTCATTAATAGCATCCCTTATGTGGGGGGCACAGTATCTCAAAAAATTGCAAATGTACTCAGATCGCACAAAATAAACATAGGATTTACAACCAAAAACAAGATACAACAAAAATTAATTCACCATATTAACACTAATGCAGACCCGTTCCTAGAGTCAGGTATTTATGAAATAACTTGTGGTAGTATCTTTCGAGCATGGCTGCCCATGTCTTGACTCAAGACAAGTCATGCAGACTGGTTCACACCAGACAACCAACTCTCACTTGGTAGCTCCAAGAGCTACCACCCGGGCAACAGTGTTGGTCCACTGCCTAAACCATGTGAGGGGAACCTGCTGCCTTGCGGGTTTGATAGGGGACTAATAAAGGCTAAGGGAGTCAACCCTGACAGAAAATCAAACGCTGGTCTGGAAGCGTCAATGTGGCAGTCCCACAGCCAGACTTGCTACCTCTTGGCTAGCAACCAATTGGTAGGACTAATTGTCTTTGTTTTCAAGTCTCAAACAAGAAAAGATGGAGTGAGACCGTAACAGGCCACCAGGCCTAATACCGGACAGGAAGAAGAAGAAGACTTGTATACTATGTTCAAAATTCTACTTAGGGCAAACTGGCAGGAATTTCCTAATTAGATACCTAGAACAAATTAATGCTTTAAAAAACGGGCAACATACAAAATCAGCTATTGCAACCCACATACACAACACTGGCCACCCTTTCAATGCCATTAACAAAGATTTGAAGGTATTCCACCGCCTAAATAAAAGCCACCATATGCACTTGATGGAAGAATGTGAAATTTATTTAAATCATAAATTATTTAAAGATTCGATACTAAATGAAAAATCACAAAGTGATTCTGTGACCTTCTTCAAATGTTTTGACACTTTATTATAAATTATCTACCATCTTCTACTAAGTACCAACGTATATGTAATTTCGTTTATGAGATATCAATCACATCTGCAAAATTTTAAGTAACTTCTGCTGTATAATAACATATATCCTTAATCATGTCATATATTATCTTTGTTTCTTCAATGTTAGATGTACTCAATCAGCTTTGCTTTAGTTAGATAACGTTAACTTTCAAACAGTGTACATAATACCTTTATTTAATGTAATGAGAAAGTGTATGTGTACGTTTCTATGAAGGCATGTTTTTTTAGAAACCTTCAAAAACGTAAGTTTGACTGCATAATTATTCCATATCTACTTAGTTGCAAATTCTTGATATAGTACAATACTCCACAGTTTTATTTCCAAGAAAACTCCAAAAGTTTTACTAATGTTCAACACAAACAAACACTTCGCACATTAAAATGTATTAATAATGAGCTAATATTGCGTTTGAAAATGGGAATGAGTTCTCGAAACGCGTCACGCAAAGTGTAATAAAACATCATCAAAAGTAATTGTGTTGCTTACATGTCAACTGGAAGGCAAAACAGAAATATTAAGGTGGTTCATAGATTCTTATCGTTTTTGGTTGTTATTGGTTTATGTACCGAATGCCCTTTTTTTAAGTTCAGTTGTTGTGCTTGAGTTTACAAATTGGTTTATTAATTTTTTCAGATACTGAGTGGAGCCACTGATGTTATAAAATGGAGTATCAAGTGGTGAAAGTGGAACATTTCCGACATATTGTTCTGTTTGAGTTTAATAGAGAGGCGAATGCAGTCGTCGTAGTCAGAAATATTAGCGCCGTGTGTTCGGACAGTTTCATCGGAGAGAGGAAAAAAAAAACACAAGAAAGTGGTTTTCTACATCTAAATGCATACTCTTCAATTCACAAATATTGTTGATAGCAGAGGGCTCTTTGCACCAAAACTAACCCTGGGCATTCCGATCACGAACAGCCCGAGGAAAGATAGAATACATAAAAACATCAGTACAGCATCTTATTTCTCTAATCTTATCCCTCCTGTCATTACGACTTAAACAGGTAGGCGGAAGAAGTATTTCAACGCAGTCGTAAATGAAAGAAGAATTTCGCATATTCGCCAGCAAATTCAGACGAAACCGATGCCGTCTGTCTAGTATTAAGGAGCGTCGTTTCGACATTAGTGACACTCCACTTTCAGGAAGACGTTCGAGGTTTGGTGAAGATAGTTTAGACACATTAATCCACAATGATCCTCGTTAGCACACTCGACGATGGCAAATGTGTACGCGTGAGGTGATGCTGTGGCGTGATTATACCTGCCCGCACCCTGCTAATCTGCCAAAAAAACAATATCCAGCAGTAAAATCATTCCGCATCCATCTCACTCACGTGACGTTATACGCTCAGATTTTTACCATTTCCGCTCTTAGCCGAACACTCTTCAAGGAACTTTAATTACAAATGAAAATGCGCTCCGGAACATGGCTGGGCGACTTGTTTGACTCGGAAGCGTGTGATTTCTGGAGACGTAGAATCCATAAACAACCTCAACATTGGCGCAGTGTTGTAATAAGTAAAGGAGAATATACTGTTGGTTATTAACTTGACTCTTAGGCTATATGTATCTGATGTGTTTGACAAAATCATGAAGAAAAAAACGCTGCGAACTTATGCATCAACCTAATACATATGGTTGCAACAACCTGAAAGGTGTGGCGCCGGCAATATACCACTATTAGACTGGCTTGTAACCTACTGCTGCACTGCGAACGCACTGCCCGGTTAAGGCATGTATCTTGCGCTTGTTGCTATTCGCCAGGGTACTGCTCGCCGCCCGGGAAATGCTGGGCGTATTAATGGCTGCAACTTGGACAGCGGAATAACAAATTAGCACTAAGGAGCGGCACACGGCACTCACAAATCGTAATCACTGGTAGCAGCTTAGAGCGCGCAGCACTGTCCGACAGCTTGCAGGCGCTCCAAGTCTACAACGCCATAAGTGAATCGACAACAACCAAGCGAACCCGCACTGTCATGGACGCTACGCCTAATATCTTTAGTCTTTTCTTTACTAGATAACAACTAATTCAACGCAGCTGTTTATGTGTCGTCTGTAAATCACGGTAGGGATGCGAAAAAAAAAAAATATCGATATATATCGTATCGATATTTACAAACAATATCGATATGTATCGACAGAAAAATATTGATATGTCGATATATCGATATTTTTTCCTAAAACCAGTAATGTGCTAAAAGTAGTCACAAAATATTTAAGTAAATTCGGCAAATTAAAGACACATGTGGAAATTATAGAAACTTTTATTAATTTATGTATTTTTACAATCAAATTATTCACCTGGTGTAGACATCAAAAGAACTCTCTCTTTTATATTCTTGTTGTCTGGTGCCGCGAAGTTAACTGCAGAAGCCACTCTTACAGACGACACAGAAGAGGCTCGGCATGGCGGATACTTCGTCAACGCATTAACTTCTACTCATCATTGAAAAAACACCAGTTTAAACAGAACCTGTTCATTTACGTCGACCCTCGAAACTTGACAACACGGACCCTTTATCACTATTCGTCAGCTTGATTAAAAATAATTCAATCGTTAACATTCAAATATGTTCACAGAACAATGACGTTGACATTAACGAAAACATGTTAAAATTTAACATCGTTTTTTAACCTATTAACGGTTGATGAAAAACTGTTAAATTACGAGGAATTCAATTTTTTTAGACGCGTTTAGATAATATATGTACGTATATTTATCAAATGTAACTCATGAAATTGGATACTGATTTCCGTTCGTACAAAAATATCGATTTGGTACTTAAAATTGATGCTCCAATTAAATTATCGATTTTTCATATATCGAGGGTAAAAATATCGACGACAAAAATCGATTATTTTATGAAAAATATCGATATTTCGATACATCGATATATTTTTTCTGTGTCTAAATCACGCTTAAATTATTTAATTAGGTGCAGTGGAATTACACTCTTAGTTCACAATACATTAAGAAACTGTAAAATGTACACGTAGGAGTAATCTTATATCTTTAAAGGCAAGCGTATTAATAAAGTCTACATCCTCTTCTTCTTCTTGCAGGGACTGCTTTTTCAATTTCAGCCAATCGTGTGCAAGTTCAAGTGAAGCATTGAGTAGTTGCATGTCGCCCCGCAAGGTGTCCAGCCAGCGGTTCCTGGTTCTCCCTCGTGGTCTTCGGCCCTCCGGTGCAGTATTCGCAACAGAAGGGTCGTTGCTGCGCAGTACATTGACGTAGCAACGCAGACGGCCCTCTCGTATTTTCGCAGGTATTGGATCGACACCATTCCTGACGCGGTCCAATCCAGTAAGTCCCCGTGGGAGATTGCTGGTCCCCCATCGGGCGCCTCCCCAGGTGGCGGACCGGGAAATGCCTCCCAGATATGGGAAATGAAACACCCGGAGAGGACCAAGACAAGCACTACTGTAGCGTCTGATCCGGAGAGGGCGGCTACGAACGGTGTCTGTATCCCTTGTTAGGGAAGGCCAAATTGAATGCTGCCACTATAGTGCGCGCCACATACGAAGGAGGCTGACGCAGAGAGAGAGAAATAGGAATGACATAGAATATTCGACCTTGCCGAGTTTAACTATTCGCTGTACACTTCTAAGGCTAATATCACAAGCTTCAGCAGTTCTCTCCTGAACTTTGGCAACGTCGCAGATCGGCGATCTGACATCTGCTTCGCACTCAAAATGCTTATATACTTTCAAAAATTGTACTCTGGTTTGATTGTGCTTTTAATGCTCGTCTTGCATTATTTAGAATAGGAATTATTGCAATGCTCACTGATTTACAACCGTCTACTTCACAAAAACATCGCATCCGACACTCGTGTCGCCACGACAGGCTCTGCATTGTTACTGAATTCGATTGGCTACTGGCAGAGCGATGACGTACATGCGCATAACTTCGCTAAACTGGGCCGCTATCGTTCGTGGCGCGCACTATAGCTCTAAAAACGCCAGGCGTCAGATATGTCGGCCGAAATTTGAACATCGCACGATGAGGGACCAAGAAAATACTGTAGTAACAGCTACGGTTGTGAGAAATGCGCTAGGGATACCCACTCAAGGATGGGGAGGGCTAAAGAAGCGACTCCAACAGACCAGAATGGCTACCACTAACAACGGTACTCTCAAGGGCCAAAGCCGAGAGCTCGTACTGAATAAAGACTTCTGCTTTTCTTTAAAAGTCCAAAAAGCGCTGCAATTATTTAGACAATAGAAAAGTATGATTCAGCGCCCACTTACCACTCCGCCAACGTAGCAAAACGTACCTGAAACAGAAATAAGTCGGTGAATGTTAGATCAATTTGTACAGGAAAATTATGAGTTACAAATAAAAGAGGTACAAGCAAATATTACGTCACTAAAACCAGACACGACTTGTCAATATGAAGCTGTGTCTTTTAACTAAGGCCTTCTGTCGCACCATTATCTATGTTACATTCAGTGAAAGCACAGCGATACATGGGTGGCTGATTGTTTAAGTGATTACTTCACTCCAGCTGCTGACATTTCGGGCGAACTTTTACCTCCTACTTCTAGGACGACACTGATCTTAGATGTTTGTTGAAAACTATATTATGCCAAAATGTTGCACTGAATATCGGGTTGTCAAACAATGTATACACACTAATATTATGAGAAAGTAACTTTGTCTCTCTGTCCGTTTGCTACGTTTTCACGACTAAACAGCTAAATCGATGTTTATGAAATTGGAGAAGGAAATACTAAGCATTATCAGGAAGGAAACTGAGAGATTTTCCACGTGGTAAATGACATATTTTGTAGTGAAACTTTGAAAACTAACAGAACGGTGACAGACAGACGCATAACGTGTTTAAGTCTTTGTAATGTAATATCGGTCGCTCAGGCTTTGTTTCTCTCGCATTCAGTTTGTGGGACACCTTTTACGAAACTTACAGCTCTCGGTATCAAATTCTAGCAATAGAATTCTGAATCCACGCATACAAAGCCACGGTTAGCAGCTAAAGGATGCTTTAAATTAAACAGCAAGCATGACACAAGCCATGAATGTTTAATAGCAATAAGCAGATCACCAAATAGTGACTGAAAAGCCGATATTTATTATAAAACCACCAATTCTTTTGAATATGGCTTTACATCCCGTCCAAGGTTACTAGAGGCGGCAAAGGAATGTGGAGGAATTCGCCCATGGTCTTTTGAGGCAACCATCCCAACACTAGAGTGGAGTGATTTTTAGAAACCACAGAAATCCTAAATCTTCATGATGGGACGGAGGTTCCGAATCAGACCTAAGCGTTACTGCTCACTCATCACGGGGATTGGTAAAACCGCTTATACCTAACCTCTCGTTACATGAGCTAAATACAGGCAAACCCTAAGTAATACGCGGGAAAATTGACCCAGATGCTCATGATTCTCACTGCTGCCCGTAGACTACACGGACTTCTTATAGTTGGAATTTAATATTTATTATTATAGACTATCAGATCACCACGGCCTTGCCGCAACAAAAATTTCAACATCCAGAGCGTAGTGATGGGTTGAGTGTCACCGGAGTTCGTAATGAACGACGTGAATATTAAAACCAAACTGCACTCTCGTACAACGTCCTTTGGCATACTGCCCATAACAGACATCATCAAAATGTTCAAGGCAACTACACTGTTTCTATATGAGGTATAACCTATCACAACAAAAAAAAAAAGGACCCATCTCTGCATGGAATTTAAAAAAAAATGGGAAACGTTGATCCTAGAAATCTCGGTAGGTCCTTTCCTCTGCACGTAGGCTATCATCTTATTGTTTATCAGATGTATCAAGAGAAAAGAGAAGTGGTGTTTTGAAGGCAAAGGGAGAACCTACAGTATTCTGCACTCCTTGTTTGTTTTCACTGCGGATATGCCCACTTTCACAGAGTCGTGATGTAAGAGTATTAGAAGAGGACGGGAGTGACGTCACCGTTACACAAGCTTGTTACATCACTGTTACAGCAGGTAGGCCGGCGACATTGTACGGAGCGGGATCGGCAGCGGAGGTATTCAGTTTTGATTATTTATCGTTGGAACCTGTCTTCACATGAGCGCTGTCATTTGCCGAATCTTCCGACGGGGCAGGTAGCAATGGACTGGCCGTGCGTGGTGGCCTCTCGTTCGAAGGACCAGGGTTCGAATCCCTGACCGGCCATACAGATTTCGGTTTTCCGTCGTTTCCCAAAATCACTCCAGGCGAATGCCGGGATGGTTCCTTCACAATTTCATTGCTGAATTCCTTCTGTTCCTTGCCCTCATTCCTTCCCGCCGCTAATGACCACAACGTCGGCGAGACATATAACCAGAAGCAAAAAATATATGAGCTACGGCAGGACGTTCCATGGTCCGGATTCCACGGTAAACTATAGGTCACAGAGGATAGGAAATGGATGTCTCACCCCCCACGCAATGGCTTAGTATGCCTCCTTCGGTAGGATCCACTCTACCTTAGGGTTGTCAACTTATTTTTTTTTTTTAACAAAAAGCACATTAGTTTAAAAACTAGTTGGCGACGATAAAACATTCCTACTGACTGAACATAATATTACTGAATTACTTCCCTCCAAGCAGCAACTGAACGAATTAATTACTTGTTGTGATATTTATTTCATAAATAAGAGCACAACATTGGAAGGTAGTGTACATGTCAAACTTCTGGTCCAAAATCTTCCACGGTGGAGTCACGAAAACTATTACAAGGATGAGCTGGACACTCGTTCGTGGCACCGCAGCAAGTAGAATTCTGCTCCTTCGTTGGGATTTCAAAAAATGAGCACAGCCAGCCAATCAACACACAGCCTTTTCAGAGATGGCTACAGAAAATTGATAACGATTGCGGCTCATGTCAAACGACTGACTACTGTAAAAATGGAAATGTTGTTCATGTTGATTCGCAGCATTAGAAGAAATCGCGTAATATCGTTGACTGTACTAGGCAACATACTGAAGTGGTGAAAATATGCTGGGGTCCCAGTAAATTACGTCTTATTAAATATACAAATAAAAAGTCAGTTAACTAGCTATTAATAGTAATAATACCGATTTATAATTATTATAAAATTAAATGAAAAACTACATGATTCTTAGTTTCTTAGAGTCAAACAAACACAATAACGGTCACCGGCTGCACATTCAAATTATTCCTAGGATGTTGCGTGTTACAATTGGCGTACATAAACTACGTACCTCCATTTTGATCTCCTCCTGTGAACCCCCCCACCCTCACGTAGCCTGACGTAGCTTTTGACTTTACCCTTACCTCCCCCCTCTTCCCTCCGCGTGGAACGTACCTTTTTTTCTTATTGATTCCAGAAGGCATTTTGTGTTTTGTTCTTTTGTCAGACTAACGAAAATTAAATACGGAGATAATTAAATGACGGAAATAAATATTCACATGCTGTTGTATGTTCTGTACCTTGCTTTAACTGTGATAAACCATGTACGCTTACTTACGACAAATCAAACTGGAATTATAAAAACAGCTGTATTAACAATTGTAACAGACAAATCCTATCATCGCAAGGCTCACTATGTATTATAAAGGTTTTAATGTATATTTTTAACCTGTAAACCAGGTTTTCTTTTTTAATGTACCGAATGTAGTATACAACATATCACTTTAACCAGTACAATTTATTATGTAACTAAAACGTTTATGTAAAGTTTTGTACCTTGTAAACTAGATATTTTAATGTACCGATAGTAGTATACAACTTATAATTTTAACATGTACAAGGAATTATGTAATTAAAACTTTGATGTAAATTTTGTAATTGTAAACTAGATATTTTAATGTCAGGAATGTAGTATACAATTGTGGATGTAAACTGTACAATGAATTATGTAATTAGAACTGTGATGTAAATATTTTTTTAACTGCTTTACATCTCTCAACAGCGAGGTCTTTAGAGACGGGAAAGGACGGGGGGCAAGGATGGGGGCAAGGAATGAGAAGGAATTCGGCCATGGCCTTTTGAAGGAAGTATCCCGGCATTTGCCTGGAGTGATTTGGGAAACCATGGAAAACCCAAATCTGGATGCCCGGACGGGGATTCGAACCGCCGTCCTCCCGAATGCGAGGCCAGAACGCTAACCGTTACACCGCCAAGCTCGGTGTAAATTTTGTAATTAGAACTTTTATGTAAATATTGTACCTTGTAAACTAGATATTTTAATGTACAGAATGTATTATGCAATTTGTTGATTTAACGTGTAGAATGGATAATGTAACAGGCTATATGAATGTATCTAATCATGTAAACGGAAAATAGCTAGATGGCCTGCAGGGCTGAAGGGGGAAAAAAAAACCAACCTGTGATAAATAATATGAATGAAAATCTAAGTGGCTTGTCCCTGAACCCCCTCCCATTTTTCCCACGTAGCCCAGCGTAGCAAATCGCTCCCAGACCCCTCGACAAAGTAACGTAGTTTATGGACGCTCCCTTTGTACGGAGTATGCTAGATCCTGCATAGAGGCTCAGACTAAGACCGATGTAAGCGGAAGTCAACCAGCGTTGGTACGAGATCTTGACAATCTCAAGTTGGATTCCGAAAACAACCTCCTGTAAGTGAAAAAACTTGAAACATCAAAAACAGCCAAACTCGCAAAAAATATTGCTGTGATTCTGAAACCTTGCTGCTCCCACTTTTAATCCGTTCTGCTTTCTGCTGTAAATAAACCGTCCGCGGTGGTTGGGTTAATCAACCTGCGAGACTTGGGCTACGACCACGTTTTCTGTATGTCTTCCAGCACGCGGCGCAGATATTAGGCGACACCAGCACGACTCACAGACTAACTGCGCAGTGCCGTGGAGGCGCTGACGCTGTAAACAGGCGCCGCGAGCACGTGAACAGAAAATTACGGCCGGCAATCGGAGATATTAACGGCGCTAATACGGCTCCCGGGCGGGTTCTAATTACAGGGACAACTCTTCCGCAATTACAAGCTCGCAGTCAACACCGGAGGGCGACTCTGCTCGTATCCACTAGAGCACGCCAAGCGAATGAGCCGCTCAGTGAAGCGAGCTGATCAAGTGTGGACGTCTGAGCACGCTCAGGGCGAGTGTCGGTATTTCAGAATGCTCAAAGGCGAGCCAGGGTGTGTTCGGCGCTCAGTGTGCACGCTGGTTTGGCGGTTTTTACAATGAGCGCGAGCATGGGGAACAACGACACTTGCTTGACAACAATTAATCGGTAGACATCTAAGAAATTGTGGAAAAGCTCGGACGAACAGTATATGTAATCAAAGTAAATGAGAGGATGCATGGCGTGAAATCAGCGAGGTATTAAACCATTGTATTGATGACGTAAAGAAAAAAAATTAAAAACATATAACAATTTTTGAATATATTTGGTGGTAAAAGTCTATAAAAAATAATCAATAGGTACGAACCTAAATATAATTTTGGAGCGACTGAATAATATTGTCACAGAGTACCGGTACAAAACGGCTGATGCTGTAGGTCACTTTGGACTTATGCTGCAGGTTTCTATAGGAATCTTCCGAAGGCAGGAATCTTAATCATTGATTTATTTCCTAGTGGGATCACCTCACGCATAGGCGCACAGTGCTTTTTAGTATGAGGTTCAACTACACACTGGTAATGTTTGAAATCGATCCCTGACATTCTCAAAGTTTTGAAAACGCTCACTATCTCCTTCAAAAGTCAACTCGAGAAATTAAATTATTAAGATAATTTCTTCGCTGACTATAACTTTCTCTAATCCACGACTTTGGTACTTTTCTTCTTTGACATCTTATGGATAATAAAGGCCACAACACGAAGCGTTTTCTGAGCAGTGCCACAAGGCTCGTTCGACCAATGTTTCCTTTTTCTTGAACAAGCTCAAACGAGCGCTCTGAAAAGAATGAGCGGCTCATTCGCCTGAGCGTGCTCAAGTGGATACGAGGCATAACGTGGGGCGAAGAAATGGACTTACGGCGCCAAATGACAGAACTCTAAAAACAAACGTGTCTTTGAAGGTGAAGAAAAACAAACATTCAAAAAAAAAAAAAGAGGCTAGATCAACGTTACGTAGAACTAGTGTTCCCTTGTGACGAAGCCAGCTCGGTCAGTACCAGACGCCAATAGCTTACATCCCCTCGTAATGGGCAGCCTCTGCCGTCGTCGATACTTGGCGATGTTTTATATATTTATTAGACGCTGCGAGTCACCACAAGGTGTTCGGTACGAGCAAGGACCCCAAAACAATCGATACAGAAAAGCATTCACTTTATTCAAATACAACCTTAATTTCCTCCAAGGTACTCTGCAGGTAAACATTGTGTGCATTCTGGCTGGGTATAGATGATATGACATTGTTGGCTCAACTATGATTAAATTGAGGAAATAGTTTAGACCAGGTCCAGTGGTCATCACCAGACAACCTAAAAAGACAGCTGCCGGGCGAAGCAGGCATTTAATTGGCTTTAATTTTTGGGCTTCACAGCCAGTTAGCTCTGTACTGGATGATTAATAACTCTAGCCAGAATATCCATCATGACCTTAAAACAAAAGAGTTTCAACCAAAGATGTACGGAAAGAAGGAACAATTCTTTCCCACCCACCTTACACCAAGTTCGTTACATTCTAAGAATATTTCGCATATCACTATTTCACAATCCTCAATCACTATCTGACACATATTATGTTGTTAAAAATGAATATTTTTAATGGAAATGTCGTCTTTCACACTTCCGAAGAAAGCACAAGCTGACAGATGTGAGAATTATATTAGACTGATCATAATAATGTACAGAAGAATGGAAAGTGTAGTAGAAGGGATAGTAGGTGAACCTCAGTTTCGTTTTAGGTAAAACCGCGATACAAGAGAAGCGATTCTGGCGTTAAGATTATTACTTGGATGGCGGATCAAGAAAAACAAATTTATTTTTGCGGCGTCTGTTGATTTAGAAAAGTTTTTGATAATGTTTTTGGGACAAGATGTAGGCCTACTCAATTTTAAAGAAGTCGGATCTAAAATACCGAGATAGAAGAATATTTTTTAATTTACATAATAATGAAATAGCTATAATAAAAATAGAGAATCATGAGAGACATGCACCAGTTAAAAAGGGTGTGAGACAAGGTTGTAGTCTATCCCCATTAATATTCAACTTGTATGTAGAAGAAGGAATAAAGGAAGTGAAAGAAAGATTTGAATGTGGCAAGAGTGTTAAAGGAGATAAAATCAGTATGCTACGATTTGCTGATGACATTGTCGTATTAGCAGAACATGCTGAGGATATTGAGAACAAAATACTGAAGGAAGATTTTGGAGTAAATATAAATCAAAGCAACACAAAAGTGATCAAATGTAGGAAAGACGATAACAATAATAGTAGATTAAATATAAAAATAGGGTCGGATGCAATGGGAGAAGTAAGTGATTTCTGTTACTTGGGAAACAAAATTACAATTGATGGCCGAAGCAGGAATGATGTTAAAAGCAAAATAGCACTAGCGTAATCAGCCTTCACGAAAAAGAGAAATCTCTTAGTTTCAAATATTGATCTAGGAATCAGAAAGAACTTTTTAGAACTCTATGTGTGGAGCACAGCACTTTATTGCAGCGAAGCATGATCTTCAGGAATAGCTGACAGAAGGAAAATTGAAGCATTTGAAATGTGGTGCTATAAAGTATGATGAAAATTATGTGGACGGACCAAGTACGAAATGAACGAGTTTTGGAAATGATGGCGGAGGAAAGTGTGGTATAGTCTTACAGAAAGAAGAGACAGGTTGGTAGATCATATTTTGAGACATGCTGGATTGGTTAAATTGTTAGTGGAGGAAACAGAAAAAAAAAACAGAGATTTGAATATACGAAGCAGATAATTGAGGACTTCGGTTGTTAGGGGTGTGATGAGATGCTAAGGTTAGCGTAAGATAGAAACGGATGGAGGATTGCACTAAACCAGTCGAAAGACAGATGACAGAAAAAAATAGTGAAGAAAAAAGAACAGAATGCTGCTAGGCCCAATACTTGCTGCAGTGCAAGAAGATACCGTATGATTCGTGGCTCACTCACTCTCGCCGGAAAGCACAAAACCACAATGTGTGTCTGGCTGAAGCTCGCCCAAGCAGCCGCCGCGCCGTAAAGATAACCGAGTGTCGGGCGTGACCCGCAGCCAACTTCGTAACAATAAATATCCCCAGCGAGGGCGGAGCGCGTCACGGTTCATTATGACCCCGCGAGCGAAAGTCGGGCCGAAAAAAAGGAAGAAATTAAACAGAGTTCCCGACAGACAGGTGTTTTATTACTGCGCGGGGCGTACTTCCCGGCCGCGCGCATTAATCTGCAGGCGCCCCACAAGTCGGCAATATACAGCCGTGCCAGCAGCGCAGATTCTACACTGTAAGTGCCCGCCATCCATTCACCCAAACTGAGGAATTTAATCAAAAAGATAAATACAAAATTACACTATACTTTTATTTTGCTGTCATCGGTCTCCCGTTTCGTTTGATGCAATCCTCTATCCCTTCCTATCTTGCGCTAACATCTTTATCTCTACATACCCCCTATTCCGCCGGTGGTAGGAAAAGTTTACAAGATCCTTCATTTACTGGAGACGGTAATGAGAGGATGTACCATTTTCTTATTTTTTTACTTATGGCTTTATGCCTCGTCGACATCGAGGTCATTAGAGGCGCGATGGGATTGGGGACAAGGAACGGGAAGTGATACGGCCATGGGCTATTTGTTTTTTTTTTAAGGAAGCATCCCGGCATTTGCCTGGAGTGATTTGGGGAAACCATGGAAAACCCAAATCTGAATGCCCGGACGGGGATTCGAACCTGAATGCAAGGCCAGAGCGTTGAGGATGTACCAGAGAAGTTAGCGAGTTGGGTTACAAAACTTTGGTCAGACCATTGGTTGAATATGCTGGTGCAGTTTGGGACCCACAATTTGGTTATCAAATACAGGAGTTGGAGGATGTGCAAAGAAAATCAGTTAAATTTGTCTGTGCAAATTATCGCAGGACTCAGTCAGTAAGTGATATGATAAAGGAGCTGAAGTGGGAGTAATTGAGGAAAGGAGGAGGGTGAAGAGAGTGCTAGGAATGTACAGGGCATATACTAGTGATGGGGCTTGGAGAGATATTGCTCAAAGAATTAGGAATAGTGCATGGAAGGGAAAAGACGACCATGACCACAAGCTGGCGCTCGATTTCATGCTTAACAGAGTGGAAAAATTTTCTTTTGTTGGAAGGGTACCAGGGACTGGAAAAAATTACCAAGTGAAGTAATGAATAATTTACCAAAAATGCTTAAGGAATTTAAAATTAAACTTTGAGAATTGGAAAAGTAAAGGGGGAAGAAAGTTTACATTCCAATTATAAAAGAAAATCTAATATATATAGGGGTAATTAGATGACAAGGGGAATTGCTGTTGCATCTGATTATATTCTTATATTTAACTGTCTGATCCCGCCACTGAAATGCGAGTGGCGAGAATTCGGTCCTGTAGGCCAACATCCTCCCCTCCGCGACACTATCTTGTCCCTCGACGAAAACTCTCTCCGCAGGTTCTAAAAGAGGACGGCGAGCCAGCAGCAAATGGAGAGTGAGGCGCCCCATACGTCTCCGCCGATACCAAACAAATCTCCTTAACCTGGAGCGCCGCCAGAGAGTACGCCCACGCTAAACCAGGCACTCGGTGAGAAGCTACGACCAGCGACTGGGAGCAAACACACAGAACGAGAATAACTGGTCGCTCGGCTGCTACACCGGCAGATGTCAAGGCTTTACTCTCTAGGCGGCATAACAACATCCTTTCTCTTTCTTTTTTTTTTTTTTTTTTTTTTTTTTTTTTTTTTTTTTTTTTGCTTATGACTTTACGTTTTGTCGACGTCGAGGTCATTAGGGAGCGTCCATAAACCACGTAGCTCCATTTTGGCCTCCTGTGAAACCCCCCTCCCCCCACCACGTCGCTCTACGTGGCTTTAGCCTCCACCCCCCTCCCTCCCCCCCCACGTTGCAAGTAGCTTTTTTTTCCTTTTTGATTCCAGAAGACATTTTGTACCGTTTCCTCATGTCAGAGTATTGTAAATTACATACAGAGATAATTAAATAACGTAAATAAATATTCACGTTTTCCTTGGTTTCCCCAGATCACTCCAGGCGAATACCGGGATGCTTCCTACAAAACAGCCATGGCCGAATTCCCTCCAGTTCCTTGTCCCCAGTCCCATCTCGCTTCTAATGACCTTAGCCGTCGACGAGGCGTAAAGCCATAATTAAAAAAATATATATTCACATGATGTTGTGTGTTGTGTTCCTCATTTTAACTGAATGTTGTTGTTGTTGTAGGTGGTGGTGGTGGTGGTGGTGGTGGTGGTGGTGTTTTAGGGATCGTCGACGTCGGGGTCATTAGCGCCCATTTTAAATGTAAAAAAAAAAAGTTGTTATAAAAGGATAGCTACGTGGCATGGCTCGGAACACCGCTCCCGGTCCCCCCACGTAGCCCACCTTAGCCTTCCAGCCAACCCCCCCCCCCACAATGAAAAGAGCCACGTATATTGTGCACGCTCCCTTAGAGGAGGAATGGGACTGGGGCAAGGAACGGAAAGGAATTCGGCCATTGCCTTCTGAAGGAAGCATCCCGGCACTCGCCTGGACTGATTTGGGGTAACCATGGAAATCCCAAATCTGGATGCCCGGACGGGGATTCGAACAGGCGTCTTCTAGAATGCGAGGCCAGAGCGTTAACCGCTCATCCACCACGCTCGGTAAAAACATCAAGCAACTCTTTCTGCAAAGATAATGCGAGGCCAGAGCGTTAACCGCTCATCCACCACGCTCGGTAAAAACATCAAGCAACTCTTTCTGCAAAGATAATGAACCGAAAATTCCTTCACGACTAGATCTTTAGAGCTTTCCTTCATTAGCTGACTTGAACAACCAGTGCAGCGAGCGAAGATTCGAATTGTTTGTTGACATTTCCTCTCTCATCTCAGTGACCATGTCTCCTCCCCATAAAGAGCCACACTCCATACAAAACACTTGCCGAATCTTTTTCTGAGTGCTTTGTCTATTTTTCCAGTTAGTATCCTACTTTTCATATTAAATGCTTCCTTCGCTACGGCAATGAGAGTTTTTTCCCTCTTGGTGGCATCTCAAATCTTCTATGATCGTACTTCATAGATATTTGAATGATCTTACTTGACTGATATCAGCTCTTCCTAACTTAGTAATTATTATTTTCCTTCCTTTTCCAATCAACATACTCTTAGTTTTTGCTGTATTTATTTTTCAGCATTCTGTTTAGAGGTTTCTGCCAACAAGAACATATCATCAGCAAATCGTACACCACACACTATTCTCTTGCCACCAATACCCATTAGCCTACGACAGTGGGTAAAGTTTCGACGCCTTGCTGAGTGAAATCTTCAAACTTCACTTGTTTCCAAAAGCCTTCAAACGCCAAAGATTGTTTGTATTTTTTTTAAAAAAGTATATAACTACCTTGTTTGTATTACTTTTTTAAAAAAAGTATGTAACGACCCTGGATAGTCCGTTGTTTTCATTTTTTTACCGGACTTTTGTGAAGCCCGGGGCCACCGCAAGGCATTACTGGGATAAGAAACGGGAAGAGTTCGGCTATAGTCTTTTAAAGGAACCATATCTGCATTACCCTGGAGTGATTTCGGGGAAGTATGGAAAACCGCAATCTGGATGGCTTACTCACCCGGCGCAAAAGCAACCACCATCAAAAAGGTGGCTTTTAAAAAAGTAAGTGTCAGCTCAACCTTAATGGGAGTACACAATCAGTAATCAGTCGATCCGATACTGTATCAATGAAATCCTTCTTTCTCTTTTTAGAGCTTCACAGTTATTCGAGGTCGGGATAATTAGAGGCTAGAGTGGATTTCAGACAAGGAAGACGAACAAATCTGGACATGGCTATTGGAACCATCCCAGCGCTTACCTTGAAAACTAAAATATGGACGACTGTGCTGGGGATCGAAGCTGCAACCTTCCGAATGCCAAGCCGGGTTCGGTTTGGTGATGTTAGTATCACGGTGAGTGGCATGTGTGTATCTCTACTGGAGGTATACATGGTACCTTTGTCTAGATGGTTATTTGAAAACCCGACAGTTAAATTAGTGTGGTTAGTTTGGTAATACAGGGTGTTTCAAAAATGACCGGTATAATTGAAAATACAATAAAAACTAAACGGGCAGCGATAGAAATACACCGTTTGTTGCAATATGCTTGGGACAACAGTAAATTTTCAGGCAGTCAAACTTTCGAAATTAGTTACAATTTTCAACAATAGATGGCGCTGCAGTCTGGAAAAATCTAAAGCACGATTGTTCTAAGGAATAAAGCATTTTTTCACAGCAAACTTGCAATCTGTGAACAGCACACGCTTACAGCAGAAAGACGACTTACAGAATGGCGAACTCACAGACTGCGTTTACTTCTATATCTTTCAGATCGCCTGCAGCGCCATCTGTTGTTGAAAATTGTAACTAATTTCGAAAGTTTGTCTGCCTGGAAATTTACTGTTGTCCCAAGCATATTGCAACAAACGGTGTATTTCTATCGCTACCCGTTTAGTTTTTATTGATTTTTCAAATATACCGGTCATTTTTGAAACACCCCGTATGTTCCCCTTTGATTTCTTAGCAGGTGGTAGTACCCGAAGCCAAGCAGAAACTTGCAGTTAGCCCTGATGCGCTGTTCTCCGGCGCAGGATACGACAATGGCAGAGCGCGGGCTTTGTTCCTTAGTCACGGCGGCAGTTTATACAACCGCACCGCTGCATCGCTCTCCGAGGGGCCGGAGTTTGCAGATTCGCCACCAGAGGTGGTGTGGCGCTGTCATCCCAGGGCCCCCATAAATCGCGCCCTAATGCCGTCCCGCGGCGGCAATTAGCGAGAAGGGCCAAGCAGATCCGAACCCGAGAACCGACCCCAAGCAAAGTGCCCGCGCTACACTGCCATAAGCACTTTCAGCTACTTTCATACCTACTCATATTTCCAGTCTTAACTACAGGCCTCTAACGAGCCGTCCATTAATGACGTGTGGTGAAATAGGGGGGGCGGGGGTCCGGCGACATCTCACAAAACCTCACCACGGGTAAAGGGGGGGGGGGCGTTAAGGGAAATCACAAGTGAGGTTCTGAAATTATTGTAAAATTGTAGTGCTAAAAAAAAGTCTACAAATGAAGCGAAAGTCGATTTTAGCGGGGTTTTTTGGGTCAAAAACAGACCTTAGGGGGGATATTTCCGCTCATCGGACCATGAGACCTAAAAAAAAAAGTCTACAAACGTTGCGAGGTTCATTGGTGGGGGGAGGTTCTCCGTCAAAATCTCATGTTATTTTAGATGGGGGCGGGGGGGGGGGGTTCCGATCAAATCTCGCCAAGTCTCACCAGAGGGGGGGGGGGGGGCTAATCCGGAATTCCGGAAAATTACCTCACGTCATTAATGTACGCCCCCTAACGATACTAGGAAAAGGACTTGCACATAACTTCCGTTGTAGGCAAAGCTAATTCTAGATTACGATTGATAGGTCGTATTTTGAGAAGTTGTAATGCTCATACAAAGGAAATAGCGTACAAAAAACTAGTGCGTCCGAATTTGGATTACTGTTGTGGAATTTAGGATCCGTATAGCAAGGGATTGATTGACACGTTAGAGAAAGTACAGAGGAGAGCCGCTCGATTTGTGACTGCTAGTTACGGTTCTTACGAAAGTGTCACAGAATTGATACATAGATTGGGCTGGGATTGTTTGGCAGATATAAAACGTCGTTTTCGTTTAAATTTATTGGAGAATATGCGACACTCTTTCATTTACGAGTGCAATGAAATACTTCTTCCGCCAACCAATTTAGGTCGCCATGACAGGAGGGATAAGATTAGAGAAATAAGATACCGTACTCATGCTTCTATGTATTCCTTCTTTCCTCGTTCTGATCGGGATTGGAATGCACAGAATTTGGATTGTTGTTTAGCACCCTCTGCCACCTACAGTATTTGTGAATAGCAGAGTATATTTGTAGATGAAGATGTAGATGTAGAAAATTTGGGTATAAACTTTTATTTTATTTATTCATCTCTACAACAAGCTGAGAACCAGTCTTCAAACAGCACTGCACTACAGCGGAAATGCTGGCGTTGCAAGCTGAATTATATCGCGAGTAGCTTGGCACACCGAGAGTGGTGGTGTAACGGTTAGAGTTCTGGCGTCGCATTCGGGAGGACGGCGGTTCGAATCCCCGTCCGGGCATCCAGATTTGGGTTTTCCATGATTTCCCAAATCATTCCAGGCAAATGCCGGGATGCTTCCTTCAAAAGGCGATAGCCGAATTCCTTCCCATTCCTTGCCACCCATCCTTTCCCATCTCTAAAGACCTCGCTGTTAAGAGACTTTAAGCAGTTAAAAAAAAAAAAAAGCTTGGCACATGTCGATCACGTGAACATCACGGTGCTACTGTTCAGCACCATGGAGTTCCAGTGTTTTCTGGATGACACAAGTCTCCCACCAGTACCTCATCACATCGGCGTCACAAGTCTTCTTGTCCCTAACTGACTGTTTGAATAATGGCGGTGGTCTAGTTAGAGGTTACAGACAACTCACAAGTCGATGTTAAACTGTTTAGGGGTACATTTCGTGGCAAATCGTAGGTGGACTAGCAATGCTGTAGGTGTACACTTTTTTACGCTATATTGATCTCTCAGGAGTTGTTTCTCTCGCAGTCAGTATGTGTGTGATCTGCACTAATAACATTATAAATGAGGAAGTAAGTCTGACTTTTTTTACGTTTTGACGACTAAACGAAAACACTAAGCTGAAATAAAACTGCTCTCAGTTCCCCTCCCTCCCCCTCCCCCCCCCCCCCACACACACATCTCTGCGCTTTCTTTTTTTCTGTTTTTATATATATTGGAAACTGATTCTCTTCATGAGACAGGTTCGACGGCAGAGTGATACAGTGATTGCTTTCCAGTTATATTATGCCGACTCGGTGTTGTTTGGTACAAATCTTACGTTACTAACAGCTTTCTGTATCCAATTGTGGCAATGAAATTCTAAGCCCCAAGTACGAAGTCGCGGGTACCAGCTAGTAGTTTTAAATAGCTCTACTATATATTCTGGAATAGTTCGTGACTGAATTGATTTGGCCGATAACCTGCAGTATACCAAGGGGAATGACAAAAATATGACTTAAAATGCACTCTTGCGCAACTACAATTATAGGAAATATCAGTGACCATTCTGGTGCAGGATGATTACAACCTAGCCAGAACCCACTAGCCTCCTGACATACCCCGTATATCCCTTCCTATGAAAAAATGGTTACAAATTAGGATAGGTGCGATGCACCCTCCACCACAGACTTTTAATGAATCGGGGAGAAATAATAATAATAGCAAGTTCGAGTGCAAAATACGGTAAAATCAAAACGGTCCCATACTTTAAATACCTCGGAGAATTCATCGAACAGACAGGGCTTGAGAAAATCTCACAGCAAAATCACCTCCAAAAAAAAAAAAAGCGTTAGGATTAGAGCAAAATCTCTACAACAAAAAATCAATGTCAAGTCAGACCAAAATTCTGCACTACAACACAGTCATAAAACCAACAGTCCTCTCAGAAAATATGACTGTGAAGAAATAAAAAAAAAGTGGAGAGAAAAATCATTAGAAAAATTCTAGGAACAAGACTCACTAAAGATGGTTACAGGCTACAATGAATCAGAACAAGAGGAAAACTTTCAAACATCGAAATTGACATCAAGAAAAGATGAATTAAATTATTTTGTCACTTTAAAAGGCTACCAGAAAATCGATTGACAAAAAAAGATAATAGATTATGTAACTTCACTTAAAAATCCAACATCTTGGCTGAATGAAATTCGGAACGATCTTAAAATTGCAAACATAGGAGCAACAGACATCTTACAAAGAGACACCTTCAGACACAAAGTAGACAAATGGGAAGTTACAACTGAGCAACCAAAACAAAAACAATACACACCTAAGTGGTCGGAAGAACGCAAACAAGCTTTCTCGGAAAGAAAGAAAGCCTATTTGAACAACAAGAAGAACTCAAAGAAAACTTGACTGGGTCATTTGCTTAATGTCTTACATTTATTGGGAGGATTCACCAATAATAATAATAATAAAGTCTACTGAACAACTGTGTCCGATCTGAAAATACTGAAAAAATAGATAATGTCAGTGACACTCGGAAAGAAGATAGGTTTTTTTTGCGTATTTATAAACAGCTGGGCTTCGTGTAACGAGAAGCAACGGACGGTTTTCTTTCTGGGCTGTGAAGTATGTTGTAGGTGGAGAGAGACGGGAGTGGGGAGCTGGAAGTTGGATGCACGAGCGACGGAGAGTGAGTAACTCGGCCCACTGCGATATACCTTCATAATCTGCTGCAGGCGTGCTATTTTCGGCGGAGCGATATAGCTAGCGATCTGCGCGCAGGTTACAGTGATAAACGCCGACAGTTATGGTGTAGGGTGAACAACGGCGGATCAGGGAAAAAAGACGAGATTAAAATAAAAAGCGCGCCCGAGGAGCGGGCGGCATACATTACAGGGGCGGCGCCGACTCGCAGGTAAGGCCATAAATCCCTCAGCGACTTCGGAGCGCACACAAACAAACTCCTCGACGCGAGTCGCCTTCAATCGGATACTTTCAAGTTTAGAATACGTAGTAATCGCTGGTCTGTACCATTACAAATCTGTTAGCCGGTTGCGTCTTTGTCAAGATGTCCAGGCAACACGCAAGAAACACAAAACCAATTTCGGCGGAGTTTTCGAGGTTTGAATGCTTCCGACCTAACTTAATAACTACGGTATGTCTTATGACACTACGTGAACAGTGGTACGAGCAGTAAATGACAATCTGTTAGTAACCTGAACTGATAAGCACCGAAGATAAAACTACATCAAAGACAAAGACAATTTTTCTAAACTAGAACACATATCCTCCAAAAATCACACTACTTCACTATTCGTATTCTGTTAATGAGATCGACAGGTCCCCCCATTCTAATCTCGGCGCAGACTTTAAAAGACCTTTAACCCAAGCTTCACCTCTGGCAGTACTCGTTCTGTAACGTGAAGTATCCCGGAACGCTTACGTGGTTCGTATTCCACGTTAAACTGCAGGTCCCTTGTACCCAGTAGGATTACTGGTTTAGGTTAAGAGGATTACTGTAGAGGCGGAATACGCAGCCCTGAAGAAACCCTGTCACCAGGTCGTTACTGCCACAAGACCCTTTAACGCCTACCTCCAGCTACACGGGTGATCACTATTATACACATACCTTTTTTCAGGATTTAGAAACAAACACAGTACATTATAAATACTTCTGTTATTAGAAGCACAGGATGGATAAGTAGCTGAAGTTCGTGACGGTGAAAGTTGAGATCCGGGGTTCGAATACCAGTCTTAGCTTTAACATTTAAGGGCCTTAAACTGACCTCTGCTGTTAAAAAAAAAAAAAAGTTCCTTTGATCTTTCAAAGAAAGGTACCATGCTCCGTGGTAGGGCCATTTTAACCAGCAGCAACACCTACTTATAATAACTTACTACAGCGGCAGAATGCACTCCAAATGGAAAATTTATCACCATAATATTAAAGGCACAACATATTTACTTTATTCGAAGCACTGAAAACAGTAAGGTTGGATGACAGACACAACGAAGAGGGGCACATAAAGGGTGATTCGGAAGGAATGGTAAATAATGAAGGAGGTGGTAGTATGAACAATATTGAGCAAAATAGATCGTATAAACATGTGTCCGATCTCCAGGTGATGGAATGATATGCATAAAATAATCCTCAGAAAATAATCAAGACCACACAGATAACTTAATGAAGTACTTTATTCATACAAAAACACAGGAATATAACACAAAAGTTAAAATTAAATGTTTTAAACCCCACCACCGACTTCAATACACAAACTGAAGCACTTTATTGATGCTTGAAGTCGACATATACAGTGCCGGTGCGCGCGCATCTCAGAAGAGAAGAGATTGTAGTTGCCACGTCACGAGGCAGTTTATTTGTAGTGCACAGCCTAACCTAACGGAAACGATTCTGTACTCTCGTGAATAATTAATTTAAACTGTTTTTGCGTGAATAAAGTACTTCAATAAGTTATTTGCGTGCTCTTGGTCATTTTCTGAGGTTTATTTCATGCATAACGTTCCAGCAGCTGTGTCTCCAAAACGAATGGCACTCGGACACGTGTTCATACGAACTATTTTACTCGGTATTGTTCGTACTAGGGGCGTCCATTAATTACGTGAGGTTAAATAGTGGGGGGAGGGGGGAGTGCGTCCTGCGAAATCTCACCAAGGGGTGGGGGACGACGGATATCTCAGGTCATTTTTTTTTAATTCCTTGAAGAAGAGCTGAACCAAAAAAAAAAACGGGAAAACTACGATGTCTGCCAGCATGGGGGTCACCTCATTTTTTTTACTTATGGCTTTACGCCTCGTCGACGTCGAGGTCATTACAGGCGGGATGAAACTGGGGACGAAGAGCGGGAAGGATTTCAACCATGGTCTCTTTGAAGGAAGCATCGCGGCATTCGCCTGGAGTGATTTGGTGAAACCATGGGAAACCCAAATCCAGTGGCGTAGCTAGGTCAAAAAGGGCCCCGGTGCAAAAAATGGGCGACCTTTTTTTTGCTTTGTGTTGCTGGCAGCGGCCCCCTGAGCTGAGGATGGGGTCCTTCAGGCTCTTGGGGCCCCTAGAGGTATGCTTGGGGCCCCCAGAGGTATGATTGGGGGCCCCAAGAGGTATGCTTGGGGGCCCCCTAAGCGTAGGTACCCCGGTGCACTGCACCGCCTAGCCCCGTAGTAGCTATGCCCCTGCCCAAATCTGCATGCGCAGACGGGTATTCGAACCGGCGTCCTCCCGAATGCGAGGCCAGAGCGTTAACCACTCACCCGCCACGTCATCATAAAAGAGGGGGGGGGGGCGGTTTCCGGAAAACCGCCTCACGCTATTAGTGACCGCCCCCTTCAGTATTCCTCCTGAATGAGGCCGTGTGTTCCTCGAGAGACTTCCATCAGCTCGGGTCGGCTTGCTGCAGTCCCGTCCAGGCGCGGGTTACGGGGGACGAGGGCGAGTGCAGGCAGGTATTTCAATCGCGGCGGCCGGCGCCGCGGGCTGGAGACTGATAGCGGGCTTACGCCCTCGCCTGCGCTATCGAGGCCCTTAGGGCTCCCGCAGGGCCGTTGGCTCCGCTGCGTTTAGCGAGATAGCAGACGTTCCATAAGTCGCCGCCTAATCCGCGTCCAATGGCCGGCTGAATTAAATCGATAGCAAAGATTAGGGCGCGGCTCAGCTCGGGTCGCGTCGAGCAAGATGTCGGGATCAACTTGCTGACTCGCCCGCCGGGGCTTCCCGTAACTGCCGGCTACCGCACAGAGTAGGATGGGAGGGGGGGACTGCAAGGACAGTGCGAGTGGGGGCAATCCAACAGCGCGGCGGCAGCTTGCGAGACTACAACCATCTCTACGTGTACATTCCACCTGTATCAAGAATACCTCTGGAACAAAGAGTCTGTGATTAGGAAAGTCGCTGGATCAACGAATATGCGAAAGAGAAGTAAACAAAAATATGATGTTTAAATTTTAAAGAAGTCAGGTCTAAAGTATCGAGATAGAAGAATACTCTATAAACTATATAAGAATCAAGTGGCTGTAATAAAAGTAGAGAATCACGAGAGACATGCATCAGTTAAAAAGGGTGTGAGAGGAGGTTGTAGTCTATCCCCGTTAATATTCAACTTGTATGTAGAAGAAGCAATGAAGAAAGTCAAAGAAAAATTTCCATGTGGCATAAGTTTTCAGGGAGAAAAAATCAGTATGCTACGATTTGCTGATGACATTGGCTTGTTAGCAGAGAGGGCTGAGGATATTGTGAAGTTATTGAATGACATGAACAAAATACTGAAGGAAGATTTTGGACTGAATATAAATCAAAGCAACACAAAAGTGATGAAATGTAGCAGAAATGATACCAATACTAGCAGATTAAATATAAAAATACCATCAGATGCAATATGAGAAGTGAGTTCTGTTACTTGGGAAGCAAAATTACAACCGATGGCCGAAGCAGGAATGACGTTAAAAGCAGAATAGCACTAGCAAAAATAGCCTTCATGAAAAAGAGAAATCTTTTAGTTTCAAATATTGATATAGGAATTAAAAAGAACTTTTTAAAACTCTATGTGTGTAGCACAGCACTTAACGGTTGCGAAACATGGACTTTAGGAATACCGGAAAGAAAGAAACTTGAAGCATTTGAAATGTGGTGCTACAGAAGAATGCTGAAAATTAGTTGGACAGACACAAAGTACGAAATGAACGAGTTTTGGAAATGATGGGTGAGAAAAGAAGTTTGTGGAAGAAGCTTACAGAAAGAAGAGACAGGCTGGTAGGTCATATTTTGAGACATGCTGGATTGGTTAATTTGTTAGTGGAGGGAACAGTGGAAGGTAAGAACTGTAGAGGAAGACAGAGATTAGAATATATGAAGCAGATAATTGAGGACGTGGGTTGTAAGGGGTATGTAGAAATGAAGAGGGTAGCACAGGATAGGAAGGGATGGAGGATTGCATCAAACCAGTCTAAAGACTGACGACAGAAAAAAAAAACTTGCTAGCATATTGGTCCACCTTTCGAATACTATACAGCGGCGATCCGGCGTAAAGGCCCATTCACACTAGCGGTCAGGTCAGCTCAGGTCAGGTCAGATCAAGTCGTAGACGAGGCCATTTCATTTCAGTCACTCGTAGTGAACAACGCCGTTTTCTACCCCAACGTCAATTAAATTCCAATGATTTTGGATCAGGAGCCTAAACATACGTCGCGATCAAAAAGAGGATGGTTCTGGGTGCATCCAGAGTCTCAAGCGCAAACAGATCAAGAGACAAAAGAATGCTAACTACCGGCAAGCCGTGCGAGATGAGTGGCGGGTAACGCTTTTGATATTTTAGGGTTTAAGATTTCGAATTTAATTTAGTAAAATTAATTCTGCTTCAGGATTAATTGATAACATAATTTTAGCAACATGTATTTTGCACAGTTATTTACGGAAGTTGGCATGTAGAGTGTGAATTTCATGATGAGCGAAAGAAACTCTATTTTACAAATATTCTTTGTTTGTGTGGTAACGCTCGTACAAAAGCCTTTGATTCAAATTCACAATTTTTTTTTAAAAAAAAAATTCGGAAACATGATCTGTATCTTTGCAGTACTAAAATGTGCAATAATATTTGAATTTATATTAAAGTTTGCCGAATTAATACTAAACAGAAATAACATACCGTTAAAATATTTATTTTTTATTTAATACTCTTTATTTATTGCTCACGAGCATAGTTTTCAGGCGTTCGTCGTCCATTTTGCCATTTTGATTTGACCTGACCGTTGCTCGTTCACACTAGCGGTCAGCTCAGCTTAGCTCAGGTCTTGACCGTTGCTGATCTTCAGTTTGACCTGCCTTGCCCTGACCTGAGCGGATCGCGTAGTGTGAATGCTCCCATTGGATCGCGTGTATAGCGGTTTTTGACCCAAAAGTCATTGGTAGGCTTCCGGAAGTGTCTGACACCAATTTTCTACGCACGGATCACGAAATTTCCTTAATTACGAGCCAGCGAGGCTTCTGGTTATCTTGCTTGGGTAACCTTCCAGTAGATGGCGTTGTGTTTCGATTTTTTTTATTTTACAGTCTACTCCACGTCATATGTGTTTATGTATTATATAACCCAGTTTCGTTAATTTTTCGTGTAGTATCATTTTTATAATTGTGCTGTGTGCTGTGTATCATTTGTATGTTATTATATTTAACGACAAAGTAATTACACACACGAATATAACATTGAAGAAAACGTTACGATAAATTCAAAAACGTGTAAGTATTTGTTGCTTGCTTCTGATTTTTCTTCCTCTTCTCGTTACGTGTCAATTTCAATTCTTTCCCTGTTGTTTTTTTCTTTCTTCCTCTCCAGTACTCCTTCATTATTGCACTGTGTTTTCCCTTTCTCTCTTCAGACCATTTTTCACCCGTTTTCTTCTCCTCTCTACCTTGAAATACTGCCATATTCGAAATCTGCTTTCGAAAATATTTTCTTTCCGTACTGTTCACTGATATTATTTCGTTCCAAAACTTACTATTACTATTACTATTTCTCCGCGATTCACTAAAAGTGTTTGGCGGAGGGTGCATTGCATTGCACTTCCGTGATTAACGATGAAGTAATGTTTCATATCATCGGTCATGTCGCCTACTCTAGTGTGAGGAAACCATCAAATCTATTGGTATTAGCAAAAGACAGGCAAGTGTAATGGTCCAAATATTATTATGGGTATGAGTATAAATGTTGTAAGATTAATTCATGAACATTCGAGAGAGCTGCTCCACTTAGCGCTCAGCCGTAGCGACCTCAGTTGCTGAGGTCGCGAATTCCATACACATGCCAAGGAGCAACGCCCTGACTAGCGTCAGTAACATGATAGTATATAAAGAGAGACGCCATCTTGTCTCGCTCTCTGCAGTTCAGTTGACCAACGAGACTGGCACGATGTAGCAAGGTAATAGTTGCGAGTCGGTCTGCTGCCGCATGGCAGTTAGACTTAGTCTGTTCTAGTCTTCTCGTAGTATTAGTATTTCATTCTGTTATATAGCTCGTCTGTCTCTAAGTTCCAGTATCATGTATTCCTAAATTCATAGTTTAACTTATACCTTGAGTCTCGTGCATCACTATTGATAATGTTCGCGTTGGGTTGTTATTAGTTATTCATATCTTAACAGTTATCATTGGTCCCAATCATGCAATACTTAACATTATTACACGTCTGAAGGAGACTTAGTTCCATTATTGTTGATACCATATTGGTAATTCTAGAAGCTACTGCGCGTGTTATTCCTCCCATCATAACTTAGTTGGAAATGCGGACGCATGTATTATGTTCGGTATCTAAAGAATAAATACTCTCATTCAATCCACTCTTCTGGTGTTCCCCAATCATTTATCAGTCGTTAGAGTAAGTTACCCAGTTGTTATAATGTATATGATGTGAGTAATATGTCCACAAGGTAAGAAGTACATGTTTTATCTATTGCTAAGAATAATGTTAACTTCATTGACTACTAATTAACGCAGTTGGCGAATCTGCTTCACTTAAACTCGCCTGGTGTCAGCCTGACAATTCAATATAATTTTATATCAATATGCCCACTTGATAGTTGCTCAATGTACTAATATCATAAAACGCCCACAAAGTGTAAGACCACTACAACCACGGTCAATCCTTTACACAAGCCAAAAATATTGTACACCAATTAGCGCTAAGATAAATTAAAATTATAAATTGTAATAATTTAATATAATGAAAATAATGTTTAAAAATCAACTTCATCTACTTCATTTATAAAACTGAAATTTCAATTTATAAATAAATAAAAATAATTTATTTATTTTTATAAATATCAATTTTTATATATTTTCAATTAAGTAATTTGTAATAAAATGTAATTAATTTTTTTTATTTTCGTTTGTCCTTAATTTCAACTATCCGAAACTCTTTACCAATTACTTTTGAATTTTCAAATCAACTAAAACGTTTTTGTCTTTATTAATAAATATTAATTTGACTACATTAGGTATTTTAAAATGACATCGATCCAACTACTGAGTCACAGCAACGCGTGACCGGGTCAGCTAGTAATATAAATAAGTGGGAGTAGCCGAATATTCCTTCCGGTTTGCTAGTGACCAACAACAGGATCCCAATTGTTGTTCGCCCCTTGATTAAGTCCACATTTAACAACGACAGTTGAATTGTAATCGTAGGCGCATTCAATTCTAGTCCTGTTGCAAGGAAATATAACTTTGCAAACCAAGCGTATATATATATATATATATATATGTGTGTGTGTGTGTGTGTGTGTGTGTGTGTGTGTGTGTGTATTAGAGAGATTTCTGAATTTTTCTTACTAGCTCACCCGTGGGAATATTTCGCACAGTATCGTAACGTCAATGAATAGTAATATAATAATGTCGAAACAACTAAATATTTATCAATGAACGGTTATTTTATTTTGAAGAGTAGTAATAAATATCAGTCTTCTTGTAGAAAGTCGTTATTATTATATACAATATGTTAAATTGTAAAACATTTTAAAACGCAGATGTTTAAAAAATAGTTCTTGGATTTATCAGATGCGATTGTTTTTAAAACTTCTCTTCTTAGCAAGACTTATAATCATTTCGTTTTTTACTTTTTGACACAAACATAAATATCACTGAGTGTACCAACCAGCTCGTGCAAAACTCACGTATAATTGCCCATGTAAAAAAAAAGCTCTGGTAAACATACGAAGCGTCTGGATTACACTTTGATTTAATTCAATTTTATTATACGTTTATAATATGTTAATAACATTTATAATGATCTGTAACATCGGTTTATAATATGTTGATTTAATTCGGTTTATATGTGTGATAGATTACACTAGCGCAAAAATTGTAAACAACTCCAACAGATGGCACATTATATATTCTTTATGGAAACACGGTATTATAAAAAGTTTTTAAAACATTTTTTTCAATTTGTTTATTTTTCGTCACCAGGCGGAAGCGTAATCTGCAAAATCATGTCTTAATTTTAATGAAGTATTAAGACAGATCTGGTGGCGTTAATGACAAGAAAATACCTTTGAGAAATATGTAATGTATATGATGGCTTGCCACACCGTCTATTCATTATACGCGGGAAGGGACTCGAGATAAGAAGCTGGAAGGAATTCGGCCATGCCCTCTTGAAGCCACTGTTCCAGCATTGTCCTGGAATGATTCCATGAAACCACGGACTACCGAAATCTGTACGGCCGCGGCGGGGTTCGAACCCCCGTCCTCCTACTACTATCGGTGAGAGGTTCATGGAGGAGAGAGAGAGAGAGAGAGAGAGAGAAAGAGAGTAGGTTGGGAATAAGCGTCACACCTCCAGGGGGAGACATCCGCGATTGGACGACTGCAGGAAGAAAGCAGGCAAAGTGTCTGTGACATACTGAGACACTGTTTCCAAGCACCGCCTTGCTCGTCAGAGATGACGACAAGTTTCCGTCTGAGAAGCGCTCCGGAAAGAGTTGTAAGGAGCTGCAGGCGTCCTGCTCATTACAACTTGTTATCTGGCCAATCCCTTCCTTCCGCGCACCTTCCGCTCCGCTTCACACCCGCTTTTAATCTCGCGCACTCCCAAGAAGTTACTCGTCCGCCATTTAACTGTCAACAAAAGTGGCCTCCCGCCAGACGCTTAATTCTCGAGATATATTCCGCCACCACGGTGATAATTAAAAGGACCGTAGTAAATATCCGAGCGAGATACAGTTTTTCAGTTTTAAGCGGAGGCGGTGGGAATTAGGTTTATTAAGTGATGTATACCGCGGCGATAATTGCGGGGCGCCGGTGCGAAATGGCGGCCTTTTTCGGCGGCCAACTAGCTGGACATAAGTCACGGGTGCTGGAGAGGCTCCGGGGAGATAAATCACGAGAGCGAGGTACCTCGTTACCACCGGCAGCGCGAGCGCCACAACAAGTGATCAGCACTCTACACAGCGCAGCGCCGTGGAAAAGGCTGCTCCTGCGCTATAGGCGATATCCAGTAAGGGGGCGTACATAAATTACGTGAGGAGAAATAAGGGAGGGGGGGATTCAGGCGAAAACTCAATCTCACCAAACCTCCCATATATCACCAAGGGGGAGGGGGGGATCAACAAAAATCTCAAGTGAGGTTTTGTAAATTTAATTTTTACTGGAATGCTGAGTTAAAAAAATAAAAGTCTACAAATGACGCAAAATTCGATTGTAAAAAAAAGAGGGGGGGGTGTTTCGTCGAAAAGTGGCGGTGTGACCAGCTTTGGACGGAAAAGATCTTTAAAAAAAAAAAATGTAGCGAGGGCAATTTTTAGGGGGGGGGGGGGGCTCACGGACCAGATCTCATCAGAGCAGGGCAAGACTAAAGCGATGAAATGAAGCTGAAATTATACCAATACTAGCACATTAAATATAAAAATAGAATCGGATGCAATAGGAGAAGTAATGAATTCTATAACTGGGAAGCAAAATTACAACCGATGGCCGATGCAGGAATGATGTTAAAAGCAGAATAGCACCAGTAAAAAAGAACCTTCATGAAAAAGATAAACTTTTAGTTTCAAATATTGATCTAGGATTTAGAAAATACTTTTTAAAACCATGTGTGGAGCACAGCACTTTACGGTAGCGAAACATGAACTTAAGGAATACCAGAAAGAAAGAAAATTGAAGCATTTGAAATGTGGTGCTACAGAAGAATGCTGAAAAGCAAGTGGACAGAAGAAGTAGGAAATGAAGGAGTTTTGGAAATGATGGGTGAGGAAAGAACTTTGTGGAAGAAGTTTACAGAAAGAAATGAGAGGCTGGTAGGTCATAATTTGTTAGTGGAGGGAACAGTCGAAGGTAAGAAATGTAGAGGAAGAAAGAGATTAGAATATATGAAGCAGATAATTGAGGACGTGGGTTGTAAGGGATATGTAGAGATGAAGAGGTTAGCACAAGATATGTAGGAATGGAGGATTGCTTCAAACCAGTCGAAAGATTGACGACAGAAAAAAAGGGAGGAACAGTCGGGGGGAGGGGGGGGGGGTGTTGACACGCTGTTGTCAGCTTACCTCTGCTTCTCTGCTTACGTCACTAGGGTAGCACAACATCCCTAAGACCCACCTGCGGGAGCAACCGTGAGACAGACAGGTGTCCACAAACATGAAACACGAGACTCGCGGGGACACATCAGAAATACAACATGCACAAAAAGCAAGGATCTATGCCGTGGATGCTACAAGGTAATATCATGTTAAACTTTTTTTTATTAGTTAGGGCTTTACGACTCGTCGACGGCTAAGGTTATTAGAGGCGGGACGGCACTGGGGACAAGGAACGGGAAGGAATTCGGCCATAGCCTTTTTGAAGGTATCATCCCGGCTTTCGCCTGGAGTGATTTGGGGAAACATGGAAAACCCAAATCTGGATGCCCGGACGGGGTTCGAACCCACGTCCTCCCGAATGCGAGGCCACAACGTTAACCGTTCACCCACCACGCCCGGTCATGTTAAACAACTTACACCTTATGGCCGAAGGTAAAACGATGTCAAATGCAGAATAGCTGCAGCGGAAATACCTTTGTTGAAAAATAGAAACCTTATTGGTTCAAACAATGACGTAGGCTTGGTAAAGAAGTTAATAAGCTTGATGTATGAAGCACAGAACTATATGGAAGCGAAGCAGTGACTTAACGAATCCTAGAAGAAATCAAAATAGAGGATTTGAAATGTTTTGCCTGCAATAGAAGCATGCTCAAAATTCACTGGAGTGATAAAGTACGAAATTAACGTGTTTTGGAAATGATGGGTGAGGAAAGAAGTTTGTGCAACTGTCTCACAAAACGGAGAGACACAATGGTGGGTGGGTGATATTTTAATAAACACGGAATTGGTTAAGTTGGTAGTGCAGGGAATTGTAAAGCAAGGTAAATATTAGAATATATTAAGCAGTAACTGAGGACTACATCAGTTGTAAGAGGCACGCTGAGATGAAGAGGTTAGCTAAGAACAAGAGGAACTGAACGACTGTATCAAACCAGTCGAGAGACTGATCACAGAAAATAAAATATCGCATTGTTCTGAAGTAAATTATTCCAGGCCAAAAATCAGTATCAAGTTTACTTTGGTGTGAGGTAGGCTGCATTTGCAGGTAGCTAAGAAGGAACAAAGCATCTCATTTTAAGAATTGCTCTTTTGCTTAGTGTGTTAGTGGAGGGAACAGTCGAAGGAAAGGTCTGGAGACAAAAACAAATATTAATATACAAGAAGCACTTAATTAAAAATGTAGCTTTTAATGAGTTTCTTCAGAATGGGAAGAGAAAGAAGCGTTGCATCATAGCAATAAGGCTAATAACAATTAAAGGAATATGTTGTTTGTTACTGGAACGACTTGTAATAATTGTTGCGCGTATATCACTACATGATTAAAGAGGAGAATGCGTCGCAATTATAAAATTCGCAGAAAGAACCAATATACATACGAGCAGTATGCGACACGAAAGGAAAAGAATAATTATGGGCAAAATTCAACAACATATTCCACAACTCAAGCAAAATAGTGATCTTTGCCGTCTTATATACTCAACTATACACACACAACTGGCTGCATAAGCAACAAACAAGGTTGAAAAATACAATTAATTTTAAAAAATTAAAAAGTTCCGTGACAACATTGATCAAAGAAAGCTCAATCAACCATCCATTTATAAAGTAATGTGTGAAGATTGCTATGCTGCGTATGTTGATAGTCAAAAAAAAATACTCAAAGTGTTGCGAAATAAATTGTTGATAGTACTCAAATCTAAGCATCTGTGTGAGCACCCATAAAGGCGTTTACGTGGCACAATAAAACGGAAATCGTTTCACGTTCACAGAACAGACGATAAAGAACAGCAACAGGTAAACAGACATTAAAAATAAACACACGCTGACACATACAGAAAGCCGTAATACGAAGAAAAACAAAGTTTACTAAACCAAACAGAACTGAATACAATAAAAAAAACATGAATATCACAGCACCTGCCGACTAAACACTTTATATACAGCACAAGAACCACCTTCTTCTTTGATCGGAATGTAGTCATGTACAACTAAAATCATCTAACAACGTTACCGAATACATGGTTACTATGTTAAATGTCTTTTTTTTTTTTTTTTACTTTACGCCTCGTCGATGTTGAGGTCATTAGAGGCGGGATGGGATTAGGGACAAGGAACGGGAAGGAATTATGCCATGGCCTTTTTAAGGAAGCATCCCGGCATCGCCTGGAGTGATTTGGGAAACCATTGAAAACCCAAATCTGGATGCCCGGACGGGAATTCGAACCGCCGTCCTCCCGAATGCGAGGCTAGAACGTTACCTGCTCACCCACCCTAAATTTCTCTTGAGGCAAAGATTCCTTTACGAAGCGCCGACAGAAACAGAAGTTAATGTGCAACTGTCCCTAGTCTCACAAGTAGAAAATGGATCGAGGAATAAGAAAACAAAATGCTTTCATAATAGCTTCAGTAGTTATGGAGACACAACACAAGCCGTAGAAACGTGAAGAAAACTTTCAAACTCCATTTTAAAAAATCGCAACATACTGAGACAGAAAATTTTTCAATTTATCGATTAAAAATGATACAACATTATTTTTTAATTGCAAATTCAACTTAACAGAAGGGAAGAAGTTAAACCAGAAGCGATGAAAACAGATACTGACATCACTCCTTCCCGAAATAAGTTTTTCTTGAGCTATGTTATTTCAGTTTACACCTGCGGGGGTACTGTAGAAATTCCTAGTGCTCCTACGAATTTATTTCATAAAACAAAACGATGTAGACTTCTCTCCGAATATTACTTTGAGCAAAAAGGATCATCACTCGAGGTTTAAAGCCAAAGTATTATTGAAATGATAAAAGTGACAGAAAGTTTACATTAAGCAACGTTTACACAGATACTAACCTTTCCGTAAATAAGTACTTACTTTAAGATTGTTTAGGCAATTTTTATGTAAGACAGAACCTTAAGGTTCACTGGATCTTTAATGTGCACATTCCGAATGATCTTTAAATTTTTTTTAAAATCAAGTCTTCTTTTCTTTTCAGATGGCATGATACCTCAGGCAACTTGGAGTGAATCATAAGAACTGTGAGAGGGGTGAACTGGAAGATCCACATCGGATAGAACCAGACTTGTCAATGCATTTAACCCTAGGCAAGGAACGTGTGTGATGCCGTCTGACTGCCAAACGTGTAACTTGCCTTCTGTATGATGAGTGTACTGCTGTTTGTGTTCGCCTAGGTGATTGCGCTAAACCGTCTAAAACGCGCAATCAGAATGGTCGGTACCAGGAATCGCACCTAGTCCAGTGCGATGACGCTCTAGCATGTCAGCCAGCCTGGTCGGTAATAAAATACAATGACTAGCCACAACATTATGACCGCCTTTGGCACGGATAACAGCGACGACCCGTCTTGGCGTGGAAGCAATGAGGCCTTGGTAGGTCGCTGGAGGGAGTTGGCACCACATCTTGCACACACAAGTCACATAATTCCCGTAAATTCTGGGGAGTGAGGCAATGAGCTCTGACACCACGTTGAATCATATCCCAGATTTGTTCGATCGGGTTCAGATCTGGCTAACTGGAGTCCAGCACATTAATTGCAACTCGCCACTGTGTTCCTCGAACCACTACATCACACTCATGGCCTTGTTACATGGCGCACTATCTTGTTTAAAAATGTCACTGGCGTTGGGAAATATGGTAGTCGTGAAGGGGTGTACGTGGTCTGCAACCAGTGTACTATTCTTATTAGCCGTCATGGCGCTTGGACGAGCTCCGCTGGACTCATGGATGCCACGTGAATGTTCGCCAGAGCATAACTGAACCGCCGCCAACTTGTCTCCGTCCCGGAGTGCAGTTTTCAAGAAGTTGCTACCCTAGATTCAACAGGCCATGCAACGCTCTGCCACTGCACCAAAGTCCAGTGATGATGGTCACGTGCCCATTTCAGTCGTAGTTGCCGATGTCGTGGTGTTAACATTGGAACAAGCATGGGTCGTCGGATGCGGAGGCCCTTCGTTAGGAGTGTTCGGTACACTGTGTGTTCAGACACACTTGTACTCTGCCCAGCATTAAAGTCTGATGTTAGTTCCGCCACAGTTCACTGCCTCTCATGATTTACCTGACAACCCACCCTACGACGTCCGACATCTGTAATGAGAGGTGGTCGCCCAACCCCTCGACGTTTGGACGTGGTTTCACCTTGCTTTAGCCACTTGTTGAAAACACCCACCACAGCACTCCTCGAACACCCGGCTAGTCGTGCAGTTTCTGAAATGCTCGTGCCGAGCCTCCGGGCCATCACAATCTGCCCTCGGTAAAAATCAAATACATCGGGCGCCTTCCCCATCCTAAACACGGATAGCACGCTCACTGATACTACATGCACCGTGCGTGCGTCTGACTAGCAGTCATTCCTCGTCAGGTGACGCTGCTATCGCCTGGACGGGTTTACATCGATAGTATGTACGTAGTCATAGTGTTCTCGCTGCTCAGTGTATTTTGTGGCATTTTATTTTTAACTTAGGAAATCCTGTCAATAAGTATCGTGTTTACGATGGTTTTGAAACTGGAAGGTGTGTTACTTGTGAGATGCTGGCCTTGTCGTACCCACTGTGCGTTTTATGTGTGTAGCGAGGTCTGACGACGTTTCGGCTGATTAAACCCGGACTGGCCGGGCGCCCTAATGAGGCGTGCCCCGCAGCCAATATGGCGGCCGCCGCGTCTCGCAAATTATTAATTACATCGCCGGCGGAGCGACAATTAGCGAGGTTTACACGTGCTCGGCGCCGCGCGGCAGTCTTAACAGCGGAAGCAAATTAGACGCCTCCCGTCGCTCCTCCGCCACGCGAAACCTGCCACAGGACTCTGCACCCCCCCCCCCCCCTGACGCAGTCAACATCGGACTAGGGTGCGCAGACTTCCGAGGTCGTTGTTGACGTTATCTTGGTTGTCCGATTTGAACCGCGTCAATTTACCGAAACCTAACGTTTCGGCCATCATTTTGTGGCCTTCTTCAGAGGACAGTCCTCTCAACTCGGACAACCAAGATAACAACATCGAACTACGTAAATTGTAAAATGCTTAGGGTACGAGACGCAGGCTCACAGTGCTCAGGACCCGCCCCGTGACCTAAGATGCTAACACACCGTGTTAGCCAAGAGGGTACGAGAGATAGATCGCACACTAGTAGCATTTTTTTTTATTAAATAATAATAATAATAAACAATGATTTGGCGATAGGGCCTACTACCAGAAGATGAAGAGACTGCCATCAAACAGCATGAGACACTCAAAGAATGTGCAGATAAAGTAGGGTTAAAAATATCATTCCAGAAAACTGAATTCATATGATCAAAGACAGAAATAGCAAGTTTGAGAACAAAATATGGGTGAAATCAACAGGGTCCCAAACTCTAAATACCTCGGATAATTCATCGAACCGATAGGCCTTGAGAAAATCACGTACCATAATCGCCTCCAAAAAGAAAAATAGCGTTAGGGTTAGTCCAAAACCTATACAACAAAAAATCCATGTCAAGATAGACCAAAATTCGGCACTATGACACAGTCCTAAAACCAACTGTCCTCTATGCTAGTGAAACGTTGACACTTAACAGAAAACATGACCTTGAAGAAATAAAAAAGTACAGAGAAAAATCATTAGAAAAATTCTAAGAGCAAGACTCACTAAAGATGGTTACAGACTACAATCAATCAAACCAACAGAAAAGTTTTCCAACATCGAAATTGACATCAAGAAAAGGAGAATGAAATTCTTTGGTCACCTTAAGATATCACCAGAAAATCGATTTACAAAAAAGATAATAGATTATGTACGTCACTTAAAATCCAACACCTTGGCTGAATGAAATTCGGAACGGTCTTAAAAGTGCAAACATAGGAGCAACAGACATCTTAGAAAGAGACACCTTCAGACAAAAAGTAGACAAATGGGAAGTTATAACTGAGCAACAAAAACAAAACAGACCAAAGTGGTCGGAAGAACGAAAAAAAGCTTTCTAAGAAAGAATGAAACCCTATTGGAACAACAAGAACTCCATTTATTTGGAGAATTCGCCAATAATAATAATAATAAATAATAATTAGCAGAAAAATAAAAAGTATTATTATGTATATGAGTGTGTGTGTATTTCCAGATAATAATCATAAACGTTAATGAATTTATACGTGAATGTAATCATATGTGTGTGTGTGTGTGTGTGTGTGAGCATGCAGATGCACTTTTGTAAAAATCTGTTAGTTTTTTGGAGGCAGCTGCTGTGAGGTTATTATAATTACTAATATAAACAAAAAACTAGGCGACCCGTGCGAAAATTTCGCGAATAAAATGCGATGATTAGTGAGGTTGAATATAATGTCACCAAGCTCAGTCATTACTCTTCATACTCCTACTTCATTTATCGATTTTGGTTAGAAATCCAGGAAGATAAATGGCTCGAAACACAAAAAACGTATTTTAGAAATATTGACATTTTTGCGCTTTATGGGTCGAATTACGAAAAATTCCTTTCTTAAAATATAATGTTACCACGGCGGAGACCTTATTCTTTAATATGATACCTCATTTATCTATATCGGCTAGATATCAAGGGAGATAAATCGCTCGTGTCACAAAAATCGGTTATAGAAAAATTTATACTTTTTTCCTTTAACGGTTGAATTCCAAAAACATTCTTTCTTAAAATATGATTTCACAAAGCTGATACATTACTCCTTATATTCCTACTTCATTTATCGATTTTGGTTAGATATCCAGGGAGATAAATGGCTCGAGATACAAAAAACGCATTTTAGAAAAAAAATGACATTTTTGCCCTATAAGGGTCGAATTACAAAAAATTCATTTCTTAAAATATAATGTTATCATGGCGGAGACCTTATTCTTTAATCTGATACCTCATTTATCTATATCGGTTAGATATTAAGGGAGATAAATCGCTCGTGACACAAAAACGCATTGCAAAAATATTGATACTTTTGCCCTTTAAGGGTTGAATTCCTAAAACTTTCTGGCTTAATATATGAAGTCACTAAAGCGGAGATCTTAATCTTTAAAAAGATACTTCAGCAAACGGTTTCAAATAGGTATCCAGGGAGATAACTAACTCGTAACACAGAAAACAGCATTTTAGACAAATTTACATTTTTGCCCTTTAAGGGTCGAATTCCGAAAACTTTCTTGCTTAAAATACGATTTAACCAAATTGGAGACCATAAGCTTTAAAATGACACCTCATTCATTGATTTCGGTTAAGCATGAAGGAAGATATAGGCTTGTGACAAAAAAATACCTTATAGAAATAATATATATGATTACCGACACCCACGAACTCATGCAGTTCCGTTGTTAATTCGCTAAGTAACCAACATTCATGCAACTTGGTAACTTTTTTCAAAAACATAAAATACATAAGAACGAAGTTTCTGTGGGCATTGAGAATTTATAAAATGCTCTCGGGTAACCAGCCGAGTTACGAAGTGTTATCACACGATATTTCAGCGATCACATTTACTACCTTCAGCAGATGGCGACAGTGATGTGATCGCCGAAATATCGTGTGATAACAGTTCTTCATCTCGACAAATTACCCGAGAGCATTTTATAAAAACATAAAATAGCCTTCCCCACCTATTTCACCTCACGTAATTAATGAACGCCCCTTAATATGTGCATCTTGCATTAAATTGGATATATGTGCCCAGAATATATACTCGGTGCTGGACTATTGTGTAACAGCGTATATATAATAAATAGCTCGGAGATGGTGTCCCATAGCACGTGATTTCTATCTCCCGTAGTGTGAGACTATCTGTCACTACTTTCAGCCTATTCTAAGCCCCATTAAATTTAACTAATATAACGTTTAGGATCACTTCACGGCATTTAAATTAACTTTTCAACTTTTACGGATTTTTTCTAACAACAAGAACAATGATGTCGCTCTGTACTCACCCATAAGACAAACACATACAACGTGTACTAGCACCTGAAAGTCATAAGATGTTCCCAAGAAATAACATAATTTAAACAACAAACAAAATCTTTCTGGTGTGATTGTGGTATGTGGTGTCTCGCAGTTAACCTCCCCCCCCCCCTTTTGCCCCTCTTAGCTTGTTACTAGTTTTAAACATATTGCAATTTTCCCCTCCCCCCCCCCCCTTGATGAGACAAGCACAATGCTAGGAAGATACAGCATTTTTAAATAACACATTTGAGGAATATATAGCCATTTCTGTAGATGATCCGATTTGGAACCCAAATTGTGAATTAGTGAGGATATTATTTTGTGTAACATGTTTTATTACTCTATAATACATGACTTATTCAAAAATCTTTGAGAAACCTGAAAGTAACTAAATAGGACGATAGTTGTCTATATATGTCGCTTCTCCTTTGTTAAACGACGGTTTTACAACTGTATAGTCTGTTTGTACATACACCTTGCATTAACGATTCATTGCAAATGTGGGCAAGTACACGATTGATAAAATCTGAACATCTTTTCAGTAATTTAGTTGAAATATTGTCATAGCTGGAAGAATTTTTAGGTTTTAATTGTTTCATAAGTTTATTTATTTCTGAGACTGAACTTGCAGCTTTCTAAATCCAATTCTTACAATATAATTCTATGTTCTCGCGTCGTGGGTAGCAGCTAGTGACCTTATAGATTACCAGGCCTGCGTAGCGTGATGATGCTGTGAATCGACTGTGCAGTTTTCCAGCTGAGTGGTGGTCGCGAGACTGCACACAGTAGTGTGATTAACGGCGACAGCGGCGATAGATTAGGGAGTCAGCTACTGCAGTAGTGCCGCGCCCACGCAGCGGGGCGTGTAGAGTGCTGGGCCCTCGAATCAGCCGATCTAAATTGCATCAGGCTACGTGGCCGGGCTATCCCGCAGCCTCCGCCTTCAATTACGTGAGTCCCACTCGTGCACCGGGCAGACGGCGAACGACTCGTCCCACGCATAAAAACACGAACGCGAGCTCTACCGCCGTCATCAGGTGTCGGTAACGAAGGCAGTGGACGGGGAGCACGCAGTCTGACAATTCCAAGAAATTAACACCAACAAGACCGGATCCAGTGGCCGGAGAACTCAGCAGAGGCACCAGGTATACATAACAACATCACACACACAAATACAAATATATTTTTATTTTTATCGAAAAATATTTATTTAATCATCAATATTTATGTCGTACCCTTCAAAGTAATCCACCTCAGATATAATACACTTGTGCCAACGTTTTTTCCAATCCTCGAAGCACTTTTTGGTATACCCTTGAGATCTTTTAGCTATGTAGTCTTTTCCTCCTCAATCGTTACAAATCTTCGCCCTTTTATTGGTCTTTTCAGTTTTGGGAACAGGAAAAAGTCGCAAGGGGCCAAATCCAGTGAATATGGTGGCTGAGACATGATTACGCCAAAAAATCACTCACAAGCAACGATGGGTGAGCAGGTGCATTCTCGTGGTGCGTGTACATATGTATATATATACACGACTGCCAACGGGGCTCTGGTGAAGCCACGACAGGCCTAGCAAGCGGGTAGTGAATGAAGCATACTTCCAAAACTAAGCACAGCCTCGGAAAGGATGGATGTATTGGACAATGACCTGGGCAATTGACTGGACTACCAGTTGGAACAATCACTAAAAGGAAAGGAACAGGAAGTTATGGAGAGGCTAAAAGAGTCGTGTGGAGAGAAGTAATTGAGGAAAAGTCATGGAATGACCACCAGGCTTCAAAGAGCATGTGCAGGATGACCCTCAAAAGCAGAAATGTCTGATGATTATATATATATATATATATATGTGTGTGTGTGTGTGTGTGTGTGTGTGTGTGTGTGTGTGCGCATGTGTGTGTGAGATCAGCAAAAACATTATAACCACCTACTTACTAGCATATTGGTCCACCATTCTAAGTAGTGTTGTAAAAAAAACGAATAAAAAAGTTTTTTTCTTACTTGAAAAACAACATGAAAAAAACATATGCTAAAAAAAACAATCTGGGACATGTTTTTTTCATAACTACTAAATCTCAAATTTGCAAGGCATTTATCATTTAATATGACTGCTTTAGAGTTTATACTGAGTACTTATCTTAATTTTTTAAATCTACTATACTTTTCTGGTTCATTAGAAAAGAAAATTACGAAAATATTGACAACATTGAAGTTTTCTTTTACAAACGGGAACTTCCCGAAGAGGTTTGGATGCACGAGAAGAAAACCCCGTTCTTTGGATTGATACTCGCTATTTGAACTAGTGCTGCAAGCCCTACGAATTTATCTGTAGACCTACGGATCTTTTCAAAAAATTAGGAATTTTACATTTATCTCCGGTTTTTTTTGCCTCTTTTTACTACTTATTGTGCTTTCCTCATATTCGTACACTTGTTAGACTCTCAGCGTATAGTGGTACTGACTCATTAAATTGTCAGTAATTATGAATCGTTTCGTTGCAACCGTTGGTGTAAACCAACGATTGGAAAAAAAAATAAAGCTCCTATTTTGTATGATAATAGATATAAATTCAAACTTAAAAGACCATAATACAGAATTATCAGCACAGTCTTAATGCACAGTGTGTACTTTGCTCACAATTTAAAATTGCAATCTCAAAATCTTTTGTGTACAATACGAGAACAACCAGTAAAATAAAATGTAACTACTTCTGAAGTTATGGATCTAGAGGAGACAGAAGAAGAAACAGAAAATTCCGACACCTACCGAACCAGTAAAATAAAATGTAACTACTTCTGAAGTTATGGATCTAGAGGAGAAGAAACAGAAAATTCCGACACCGACCGAATTGGTGGTGCTGATACTAGTGAATGTGGTACTGACATAGAGGATGAATAAAATTATGTTACCTATATAGATATATTTATGAATCATTATGTAAGACATTATATGATTCAGTAAGATTTAAAACACACATGTAAAATGTAAGTTCCGTATATAAAACTATAATTTATCAAATTTATTGTTTTCTGAAGGAAAAAAAACAAATTTAGAAAAAAAAAACCAGAGTGCTAAGTTTTTTTCGTTCTTTCAACAAAGCTATTTTTTTTATTTTTAATTTGCAACATTAATTCTAAGGCAATACAGCAGCGATTTAGCGTAGCATGTATTCTACAAGTCCTTGGCTTCCAGACGTATCTGACACCACATTTCTACGCAAAGGGCACGAAATTCCCTTAAATTACGGGCCGGCGGTTTGTGGGCGCGGCATCTAGGAACGAGAATCTCGGAAACGGAGAGGCTGGTCGGCTGTTCGCGTGCTACTGTAGTGAGCATCTATGGAAAGTGTTTGAAGGACGGTGAAACCACGAGTAGGCGACAATGTGGTGGACACCCACGCCACATCACAGAACGTGGAGGCCGGTGGCTTGCCCGCTCTGTAAAGCAGGATAGGGGGTGATCTGTGGCAGATCTGACGGAAGAGTACAATTATGGTTTTCTAGAAGTGTTTCAGAGCACAAGAATCGCAATGGTGCCACAGATCATCAGTTTTAATTAGGCTAAATTAAAATTTAGTCTAGGCCGGAATGACAATTGGCATTCGTGGTTACAGCAGAGACCATGAGTAATTTAAGTTTTTTAAAAAATATTTCTTTCATTAGCAACATATTAATGAAAAGCAGTTCCACGTTTTTTCAACCACAAATTGTATCGATATTTCTTTAAACTATGAAATGTTACAAAAAGCAAACTTATTAATGTATTCTGGGCATTCATTTCATAGCATTTGCTTACAAATTAAATTGTGGATATAACTTCGAATTTTTTTAATGATATCTCTGGTCGCTGTTGATTTGCGAGCGAAAGCTGACACGTGACACCGTTCTCCAGCCAATAGCTATCAAGGTGAGTGAGTACCCTCAGGACATTATATAGTAGACTAGCTGAAACCCGCGACTTCGTACACGTGGATGAAGAATTTATTTGCCTGAATTGAATATAGAAATTTGTTGGTAATAAAGGATTGGTCCCAAACAACACCGAGTCGGCATAATATGACAGGAAAGCCATCACTATATCATTCTACCGTGGAACCTGTCTCTTAAAGAGAATCAATTTCCAACATATTTAAAAACAGAAAAACAAACGTAAGTGAGGGAATGTGGGGAGAAGGGGGAGGGGGGTTATTAACTAAGGGCAACTTTATTTCAGCTTGGTCTTTTCTTCTTTCTTCAGCATGACCATCCGATTCTTGGGTTCTCATAACTTTAGCTGCTCGTGCTCTGCTAGAGCTACACCTTAGGCTAGTTTACGCCCGAAAGCCATGTCAAAAAAGAAGGCATAATAAACTGGTGCCAGAAACATTTAAGCAGACACAAAGTAATAGGACAGAGAAAACCGACATCTATAATAAATAATACGTTTTTTCTCTAAACAAAATTTACTAACAAATTACACACTAACATAATCATGATATTTCTTTCATTAGCAACATATTAATGAAAAACAGTTACACGTTTTTTCAACCGTAAAGTTTATCGATATTTCTTTAAACTATGAAATGTTGCAAAAAGCATCATGCCAATTAATTTCGTAGCAGTTGCTTAGCTATTAAATTGTCGACATAACCTCGAATTTTCCTAATGATATCTCTGGTAACTGTCGATTTGCGAGCGAAAGCTAACACGTGACACCGTTCTCCAGCCAATAGCTAGCAAGTTGAGTGAGTACCCCTAGGATATTATATAGTGTAGATGGTCGGACCAAAGATAGAACAGCGGAACTAGCTAGTGTGTAGCACAGAAGTGAAGTGGGGGCGGCGTGGGGAATTTGAGAAATGCAATACACCTGTCTGCGAGCCCTGAAGACGGGCCAGATATTACACTCGCGGCGCCACAATACACGGCCACAGTGGCTTTTGTCCACAGCGGGGCCTTTATACGGCATTTATTTTCAGACGGACGCGCGCTCTAAACAGCCCAGTGTTTATTTCACCTGGTTACGACTACAACTACAGCGAGTGGCTGGTCCAGCGAGGAGAATAAATCAGCGCTGTTGATTACCGAACAGGGAGGAGCTTCGTGCGTCATTAGCGAGCTAACTGGAGCGCTTCCAGCTCCAGCACTTAACTGACCGCGGGGTTAATTTTATTAATGGCGCCACCGCTCTCCGGCGAACGATTTGATTCCTAACCTGGATTAACTCATTTGCAAATGGAACGGTCTGTTTCATTACGCGACTGTTCCGAAACAATAAAAATGTAATTACTGTACGTTCGACGAAGTTAGGAGAGATGAACGAAAATCTTTAACAGTTTGAAACCGGATAATCCTGCCATAACTGAGTTTATCAATACCCGTGAGTCATGCAGCAACCAACATTTAACCACTCAGCCTGTCAATATCCCAGGACTTGCGCGTTGTTTAAATAAACAACAGTGTGATGCAAAGAGAGAACTGTTTTGATATCGATCATCTAGGAAATGTTCAGGAGATTTCTGTAGAACTGCTAGCGGAAAAAAAAATAATGTTTCCTAAAAGTTATTAAACATGAGAGATTCAAACTGATGTTAATAAATTTATGTATCATCTTTCAACTCCTCAAGAAAGCTCAACCCCCTGACAAATGTGAAAATTATCGCACTATAACTTCGCAAGCTTCAAAACTAAAGGTTAGGGTAATATACAGAAGAATGAAAAGAAAATTGGTAGGTTTATTAAGTGATAAGGTGCAAAGGTGTTAATTATGGCTGTAAGATAAATGTTATAAGGGCGGATCAAGAAAAACGACGATGCTTTTAAGGAATTCAGATGTAAAATATTAATACAGAAAAATAATTTATAAGAATCATATGACTATATTAAAAATACCAGAAGAAATAGGCATCGCTTTAAAAAGTTGGTACCCATAATATTTAATTCGTACCTAGAGGAAGCAAAGAAGGAAGCAACACAGAAATTGGTTTGTGGCAAGTGATTATGGAGAAAGAATGAGTACGCTATGATTTGCGTATGACGCTGTTCTGTTAACAGGAGACACTACTGAACGACGTAAGTTAAAAAAAAATGGGAGAAGAATTTTGACTAAATATACAGGTAAACCAGAAAGACACAAAAGTCGTGAAATTTTGAAGAATTGATAGCTAGAGAAGTAGATTAAATACAAAAATAGATTCACAAGTAATACGAGAAATAAAATGAGTTATTTGAGAATTAAAATCACAACTGATGGCCGAAGCAAGCCACAATCATTCACATTACAATTTCTACAAGGTGTAAATCTCAAGTGGCAGGTTGATAGAAGGTTTAAGAAGTTGCTGTCTTATATTATGGATCGGCACGATGAATTTGCAAAACCACTTGCCAAATAAAGACGATCTGTTCATAACATAAAGTCAGGAATAAATACACAACGAAAAATTCGTTCCGAACATACTAGACTGTGGCCAGATTTTTCATGGTTTACCAGTATTTATAGTCTGGATAGGAATATTTTTCGATAGGGCTTGATGACTCGCAAAATATGGAGTCATCTGAGCGTCTGGGTAGGCTTCAAGGAATCATTAGCGATATAGGATCCAACGCGGACATAGTCAGCAGAAAAATCTTTGGAACACTTGGTTAAAAACACTCAAATACAGGATGAGTCAAAAAGAACTTTACAACTTTGTAATGATATAGAAATTTATCGAGATAAGCTACAGAATCGGTAGATGTATCATTTTGTGGAAAACAACCTCAAGATGACATGAAAGTGGCAAGTATCATTTTGGTTCGATGTGACTACTATTTGTCATGCGGCAAACATCCCACCGGTAATCAATTTCTTCCCACACTCGTTGCAGCAAATCGGGCGTAACTTGTGCAACGGCAGCGTAGATTCGATTTTTCAGGTCAACCAAATTGTTTGGTAGGGGAGGAACATACAAACGATCTTCAACGAAACCCCAGAGAAAGAAATCCAGTGGTGTCAAGCCTGGGAGCTCCGCACCAGTGAAAGTAGCCATTTTAACTGTGCACTACGCTGGCGCTCCTGGTGGCGTAATGGTGTACTGACACACAATGCATCAAACTTGAGATTGTTTGCTACAAAATGACACATCTATCGGTTCTGTAAGTTATCACAGCAAATTTCTTTATCATTCCAAAGTTGTTAAGTCATTTTTGACAAGCCCTGTATACCGGTATTTCAAGAGACAGTGGAAGGAACACATGTTCAACGATTACGTTCCACAACAGTAGGTTCCTCACGCCAGCAGTTGGACTAAAGGACCCAGTCACTGCCATGTAAACACAGCTCATACGGGAATGGAGCCATCACTAGCATGCACAGTGCCCTCCTGATAACCTGAGTCCAAGGACTCGAGGGGTCTGTGCGACACTTCAAGCCTACCCTTAGCTCTTACAAACTGGGATCATGACCCATCTGAGCATACAAGTGGTTTGTTTTTTTTGGGTCATCCAATGTCCAACCTATATGTTTATGAACTGAGAAAAGTTGTTGCAGCCGAAGACATTTTGTTAGCACAAGCACTCTCATTGGACTTCTGTTAGCATATCTCATCAATGTCAAATTTCGCTGCACTGTCCACATGGAAAGGCCTGTCATACATTACACATTGAGTGTTACTGTATTTTTTGGGGGGGGGGGGGGTGGCACATTATTGCCCGTCTGTCAAGATAGATACCTGGATGCAGACATTGCTGATCTTGGTCATTAGACATGCGTCATCCATGGTGGGAGGTAATGACACAAATCAACCATTCATGGCACACTCGTGAATTCAAGAACTATTTTCAAAATAGAATGCTGCACGAATCTAGTGCCAACTACCATTCCATGTTCAAAGTCTGTTAATTTATGCCATGTGGCCGTAATCATGTCAGAAAACCTTTCACACAACTTACGAGAGTACACATGAAAGCTCCAGAGGGCAGAGATCGCCGAGGGAGCTTAAATCTCCAGAAACTGTTCCGAGGCTTCGATAGCCGGGGTCGATGTCGGTCGTCTAATTCGCTGCTGCACCACTTCTGCTCGCGCGTCGCGACGTGTCGGATGAGGCTGTGTTCTTGCCGCTGCGTCCGCTGTTAATCAGGCGCAGAGTGGCGCAAGAAGCGTGCGGCTGGGCTCCGTTTTATTAAATAAACCGGTGGCGACCGTGGGCCAGGACCGGGCAGTTTGCATAATGAGCTGTTTTATAATGCGGCGCGCGGTCTACCGCGCCCTAATGAAAGTCGTCACTCACCGCTCCCACCGCTCGCAATGCTTCTTCCTAGTCAACACGAGGGCGCTATGAGGAACATGTCGGGTCTGCGTTGGTAAAATAATCCGACAAGCCCTCAAACACGCGCTGGTATCCAATCCACAATATACTGGTATCCTCGTATTACAACATAATGGTGGAGGCTTTCTCGGCTTTAAATATAGATCACGTGTGCACACCTCCCGAGCCTCATGACTCATTTTCTACGCCATGAATAATGTTAAATAACCGAAATATTGAGTTTATTTGTGTGTTCGTGATATATGTTCTTCTCTCGTCGCTGCCTTCAACTTTGGTGAGTGATGAGTCATTTTCTCTTTCCTTGCAATTAAATATAGATCTAATTTTCTCGGGAAACTAGTTGAGTGAGTACGTATGTGACGCCACCCTTGCCGATTTTCTGTTTCTCTCAGAGAGAGACTAACTGAAGATTTACACGCTATGCATCCGCGTCGTAATCTGTCCCCAACCTACCATTCCACCATCAAATTCTCCAAATTGTCACCGCCTCTTTTCACTGCATATACGAAGAACTGGAGGATTTTCTTCGTTACTCGGCATGAGAAACTCTTGGAGAAATTACACCACCTACTTGTTTTAATACATTAATGTTTTAGGCAACTCGATCATACTGAGAGTTCTCTTGTGGACTCACTAATTTTCATTCCTTCCCCCGACAGTAGAATTGTGTTCGCTACATTACAAATGTGTGACAATCTCATAACCAACCATTCCTATTATTATTATTAATATTCTGAGATTTTGGTCTTTCCAGGCGGACAGCTGATAAAAATTGTTCACGGGTGTTCGGCCGGATAAGTTCTGCCACACATGACGTTTCGACAGTTACCTCCACTGTCTTCATCATGTGAACGGTGTGACGAAGTTGCTACTGCGACAACACGTCACCGACGGTCTACAATAGTAACCTAGCGTGTTCGCAGCTACACCAGATCCAAATGATAATTATTTTTTTTTTGCATTTACATTTGACTCAACACCTAGAGGCTAAATTGGGCCGCTAAGTTTTCTTCACTGAAGACAATATTACAGAGAAAGTAATGTTAAATGTACTAATTACGGAAACAATCACCATAAATCACGAACAGGTTATAGTTTGAGCATCTAAACCTAACATATCAACACAAAAAGGATATAAATACCTATGTATTTGCAAATATATATATATATATATATATATACTACTAATCCTACTTGTTAAACTATTATATTAAGTGAGTGCTATGACTGTCTGACATGTGTTATGAAACCTCAATATTTTTCCATATAGTCAGTCCTACGGTATGCAAGTTTTTAAAAAGTCGGACTGCAGCCAATGATAATTAAAATTAACAATCATTGAACTATTTGGTTAACTTGCAACTTACAGAAGATTGTCGTAAAAATACAGTCAGGATGGCCGGACGGGGTTTGAACTAGGGTTGTAGCGGATCTCCACATCCGCAAGTGCGAAAGTTTCGCATAGAATTGGACATCCGCATCCGCATCCACAAATTTTAAAGCGGATGTATAGCGGATGTGTGTGTTTTTTTTCTGGTTCTAACCCTCGTATTCGTCCACGCCCGTAGGGAGATTTATATATAGCATATTGTTTTCTCTTTATATAAATTCGGCATATCGTCGCTCAGCTAAAACCACCAAGCTTTTATTACTATTTTTACGGTCCTGTTATAAGAATAACAATGACTTGGGCGGTATTGTTAGCTAAGCGACGGAACTTGTATTAACAAAGAGGTGCTTTGTTGTGCGTTTGCGGTGGAGCTACCTTCTAAGGTGACCGACTAAAAGGGCTCAGGTGAAATTTGCACTCAAGGGTCGCCCTCCTGGAAGGATGGTCTATAATCCTCTACCTTCCTGGAAGGACGGAGTCGCCGGGAGAAACGTACAGTCAAGCCCTGATGCCTTCTAAGGCTTTTGAAGCAACACAATTGTCGAATACTGATCTGACAGGTTGAAAAATTGCCAATCTGTCATGTAAATACAGAAGAAATTGTATCTCTTTACTATTTTTAGTTCTGAGTATTGTAAAATATCGTCCGAACACCGCCTTCGTAAGCCAGTAATTAAGATCCAGCACAAAGAGTTAAATTCACTAAAGCTTCTTTATTCTCTGTCTTACCACAGAAAATAAAATCTTATCTACTAAAGCCTACAGACTAAAATCCAGACATAAAGAGTTTTTACTTAAGTACCCATTTTACTCCGTGAAAGAATTTTCTTATTAGGATTTAGTAATTAAAAATGACTGACAAAATTATGTATGGGAAACTATGGAAAACCCAAATCTCGGTATGGAAATCATTACTAAATGAATATAACAATGAAAATCGGCTCCCGCTAACTGAGGATCCTCTATTGTGGTGGAAAATGAATACTAACTTTGAAGCATGTGCACATATAGTGCGTGCTTATCTGTCGCCTCCTCCCGGTTCTGTACCAAGGGAACAACTTTTTAGTGGAGCAAGTTTAATTTATGATCCACTCAGGAATCGATTAGAAGGAGACAAAGCAGCAAAATTATTGTTTATTAAATATAATTTGCCACTTTTAGGCTTTAACTATTAGATTAGTGTAGCTTCTCTGCTAAGTAAACATTATTATCTCAGTTAGTTTGCCTGTGCTTTTTAAATATTTATTGCCAGTTAAAAATAAATAGCTTATTTTCTAATTGCTCTAATTGACATAGTAATGATTTTATTATGGTTTACTTAACTTACTAATGGATTTAATTTGATTCTATAAAGAAGTTTGTAGTTTCTAAAATGTTCTGTTCCAAATCTAAGGGCAGACTTATTTATCAAGAGAAGACTTTTTGTATATTTTAAGCTTATTTTCAATAAAATATTAAATAATAACTAATATAAAAGTTGCACCTCCACTTTCGCAAAACATCCGCTTCCGCAAAACATCCGCATCCGCAGATGTCAGCCACTGGACATCCGCATCCGCATCCGCAAAGATCACATCCGCAACAACCCTAGTTTGAACTCCCATCCCCCCGAATGCCAGGCTAAACAGCAATATCGTTTACCAACTGACTCTCTCCACGCAAATTCCGGGAAGGTTCCTTAAAAGACCATACTCGACCTCCTTCCCCGTTCCTCCCCCTTAGGTTAAATGGACTGAAAAGGGTCCCTAAAACTTCAGGCTTCACCAGGGAGGATGAAACCGGCAATAAAAAGTTTAAACATATACTTGGTAACAGAACAGAGCGTGGACCTTTGTGGTTAGACTGTTAGTATACTTGTACATAGGGAGGCTGGCGGCTGTGTTTGATGTCGGGCTGGTAATGACGTAGTGTCTGTGTCCGGGGCCGTGACGCTAATGTAAAACAGGCGGTGGGCGGCCGGGCGACCCTAATGAAATTACGGCGAGCGGGTGTGCGGCACCTTGCGAATTAGCACCGCCCGCACGCACAGTGGCGGCGGGCCACACCTCCCGGCCACCTAACGAGCCACCTGGCTGACTGACCCCAATACGCTACCACCCCCGACACGCTCAGCTTCAAGTCATCAGAATTCAGCCATCAGAAATAATAGGCATGGGGCAAAGGCTAACGACTGATAGCTGGGTAGCGTGAGGCCTTCACTTCCGAACGCAGCGCGTCCCGTGACTCTAAACAAACCAGTCTTCAATTTTTTTATTTTTTTTTTTATTTATTTATTTTTTTTGCCGGAAAATAATAATAGAACAACCAACTGTCCCGAAATTTCATAAAAAAAAACTACGGAAAAATATTGAAAATTATCTTTTATTACAAGAAGTGTGTGGTAGTGAATGTTTGTCACGTGGAAGGATTTTTGACTGCTTTTAAGTATTTCCAAGATGACCGAGAAGAAGTTGAAGATGATTCACACCCGGCCATCCTTCGACATCAGACACGGATGCAAATATTTAAAAAGTCGGTAATCTGATTCGAACTGACCTCCAGTTAACTAAACTGAAATTGTGAAAGAAAAAGTCATGGGTTGTCCATCAAGACAACGTCGTTGCTCATGGTAGCTACCGAGCGTGCGTAAACCACGTAGCTCAATTTTGGCCTCCTGTGAACCTCCCCCCCTCCCCAAGTAGCCCTACGTGGCTTTTGCCTCTATCATCCCCCCCCCCTCCCGTAGCACGTAGCTTTTTTACCTTTTGATTCAAGAAGACATTTTGTTGTTCTGCTTTCTCCTGTCAGACTATAGTAAATTACAAACGGAGTTATTAACTAAGGGAAATGAATATTCACATGCTATTGTGAGTTCTGTTCCTCATTTTAATTGTGAAAAATGTTATGAAAGGAAAGCTACGTGGCCTGGCTCGGAAATACCCCACCCCCCACGTAGCCCAGCATAGCCTTTCAGTCAACCCCCTCCCCACCCCCCTTGTTCATGCTCCCCTGAGAGGAAAAAGACTCCTCCCATTGGCCGGGAATTCAGGTGTTTTACAGGTGATCATTTCATGAGCCCTACATGCTCTCTACGTGTGCAATAGCTAGCGGTCGGGTTCTGAGAGGAGACAGCCTTTCATGGCGCTAACGGTTCTGCAAGGGGTGATCAAATGAAAAACTACGAAACGACGTAAAAACGTAACAGTCAAATATTTGAATATTCCGCCATGGGAGAAAGTAGCGAGACATCTCGTGATGCGATTGGAGTCTCTGACTGGGATCGGAGCATGCGCGGGCGCCCGCATGCGCAGTAGAGAGCAGAGGCTCTTATCAAAAGCGGAGACCAAATGATGCGGCAGTCCGTATGAGGACAGGATGGCGTACAGGTGGGGGATGTGTACTGTGAGACACTCCGACGCCTACGCAGGTCCATCGAGAACAAAAGACCGGGGCTGCTCACGGAGGGTGTGGTTCTGCTCCATGATAACGCGCGTCCACACGTCTCCAGAGTCACACACGTGGAACTGGCCAAGTTCAAGTGGGAGACGTAGGACCATCCGCCCTACAGTCCGGACATGTCGCCCTGCGATTTCCATGTGTTTGGTCCACTGAAGAAACACCTGAAAGGGAAGCGCTTCAACTCGGACGACGTACTCAAGGACGCTGTGAAGGACTGGGTCTCGTCACGGCCACAGGAATTCTGGGAACAAGGAATCCTGCGGCTTGTTCATCAGTGGGATCGTTGTGCTCAGGCCTATGGTGTGTATTTCGAATAAAATCTACATTTTTACCCACCGTGTCGTTTCGTACCTTTTCATTTGATCACCCCTTGTACATCTACATCCATACTCTGCAACTGACGGAGACAGGGATTCTAAGGGGGAACCTGGCCGTCATAGAGGTTTCTTCTCGTACTGTTGGCACCCCTGCTTCCAGCCCGGTGACGTCCTATCTCGGCCGAGTCGGGCGCCAAGTCGTGTGACGTGATATATGTCTCGCGGCACTTGGCGGACGGGAGGCGTATTAGAAATTCCGGAGCGCGCAGATACACGGCCCGATTCCGAAATATATACAACGGCGGCGGAAAAGCAATATGGCGCGGGACCGGACGCGAAGTTGGCGCGTTACAAGCAAACTTGGAGGCAGTAACTCATCCGCGCCGCTCGAGCTGGCGAAATATCGCGCGGGGCGGCCACCACAAAGCGGCGGAGGGAATAAGCCTCGCCTCCTCACCAGGACTACTTTTCGACAGCGCAGTGCTGACACGTGCCCGCCAATCCTGTCCTTATACTGTTGAGAGTTGCTTACGGTATGTCTTCGCGGTCATTATGGACGAGAAAGGACTGGGAGCAAAGAACGGGGGAGGAATTCAGCCATGGTATTTTAAAGGAACCATCCCGGCTTTTGGCTAGAGATATTTGGGTAAACCCTAGAAAACCGAACTCTGGATGCAAGGACGGGAATTCGAACCAGTGTTCTCCCGAATGCGATACCAGAGCTCGGGTTAACCTGCCCGCCAGAGTTAACTAGCAAATGTAATGCCGCGAAATTTACACTCAGTCCAATCAATAATCGATTTCTCATCCATCTCATAGTCAAAGAGAAACCTTTATATTTCCATCTGTTTAACAACTTAGCAACAAGAAATAAAAGATAATATCGGAGTTTCATTAATGGAACTACCCTCTCATTGAAGGGTTTAAGCAATCAAGTACTACAGTAAAGCATAAATCACTTGACAAAGGCTTAACTTGCAACTTCCATAAATATTATCTATTACTTATGTAGCTATAATAAAAGTAGAGAACCATGAGAGACATGCATCAGTTAAAAAGGGTGTGAGACAAGGTTGTAGTCTATCCCCGTTCATATTCTTGTATGTAGAAGAAGCAATAAAGGAAATAAAAAAAATTAATGTGGCATAACTGTTCAATGATAAAAAATCAGTATGCTACGATTTGCTGATGACATTGTCTTGTTAGCAGAACGGGCTGAGGATATTGAGAAGATACTGAATAGCATGAACAAAATACCAAAGAAAGATTTTGGACTGAATATAAATTAAGGCAAGACAAAAGTGATGAAATCAAGCAGAAATAATACCAATTACTCTATATTAAACATAAAAATAGGATTGGATGCAATAGGAGAATGAATTCTACTACTTGGGAAGCAAAATTACAACCGGTGGCCGAAGCAGGAATGACGTTGAAAGCAGAATAGCACTATCAAAAAGAGCCTTGATGAAAAAGAGAAATCTTTTAGTTTCAAACATTGATCTAGGAATTAGAAAGAACTTTTTAAAACTCTTTTTATGGTATCGAAACATGGGCTTCAGGAATATCAGAAAGAAAGAAAGTTGATGCATCTGAAATGTGGTGCTACAGAAGAATGCTGAAAATTAACTGGACAGACAAAGTGAGAAATGAACGAGTTTTGGAAATGATGGGCGAGGAAAGAAGTTTAAGGAAGAAGCTTACAGGAAGAAGAGACAGGCTGGTAGGTCATATTTTGAGACATACAGGATTGGTTAGTTAGTTAGTGGAGGGAACAGTCGAAGGTAAGAACTGTAGAGGAAGAAAGAGATTAGAATATATGAAGCAGATAATTGAGAACGTGGACTGTAAGGGGTATGTAGAAATGAAGAAGTTAGCACAGGATAGGAAAGGATGGAGTATTGCATCAAACCAGTTGAAAGACTGATGACAGCAAAAAAAAAAAAAAAACAACAATGTGAACTTGTTAAAACATTGAATACCGAATCCTAACTATGCATGCAGTAGGTGTGTACCAATCTGACACTTTTAAGTTTACGAGCTCTGGAGAGCAAGTGTTTTCCCGTTAATAGCAATCACAGTTCAAAACCGAAAAAAAAAAATAATATATATATATATCTCTGGGCGAAATTTTGGCACAGTGAGCCAGTCGACATGCATGGCATTGCAACGCGGCACAATACGACATTAATTAACAACAAAGTTGTTGAAGCGGAGGGGTGCACCACATCCCGCGGCGTGACAAGTCAATTAGGAAATCACGGCGCGCCCTAACGACGCGAATATACGCCGCAAACTCGGTGCCGGCCGTCCCGCGCAAACACAGGCGCACTGCCGCCAACTTTGCGGACCCAAACAACTGTATTTACATTTAAATGAAACTGCGTGCGCAGTTACAGCCCCATTAAAGTTAACGAACGCCGCGCCGATTCCGTTCAAACAATCTTCAACTGCGCTAACCAACTCGCCAAGGAGACTCTAAATACGCTTAATTACGTTTCACTCGAGCGTCCGGGTGTTTCTGCAGAACCCAGCGCTACTGTGACAGAAAATTAAATCGCTTTTTCTGTTATTCGAAAACAAGGATGCAATGTTCCGTTCTCTATCAACGATATTGTTTCCTTACGTTTTTTATTGGACGCAAACAGACTTTCATCTCAAACGTTCAATCACCGATACATAAATGCCGATCAACTCGTAGTGCATACAGTGTTTTACATTACGAACAGAAACATTTATCGACCCCCCCCCCCCAAAAAAAAAAACAAAAAAAAAAACACTCATAAATCAAGAGTGCAGAATTAACAAAATGGCTGCCACCGTGTGTGGTGGGTGAGCGGTTTGGGAGAACGCCAGTTCGAATACCCGGCCGGGCATCCAGATTTGGGTTCTCCATGGTTACCCCAAATCACTCCAGGCGAATGCAGCGATGGTTACTTCAAAAGGGCCATGGCCGAATTCATTCCCGTTCCTTGTACCCAGTCCCATCCCGCCTATAATGACCTCGACGTCGACGAGACGTAAAGCAATAAGTAAAAAAATATGGCTACCACTGACGATAAATGGGAGAAGATTTTCAGGTAGGCTCAGAGGCCAAAAACATTCGAATACTAGCGACTTAGTGACAACACACCCATTTCAGGTCGGAGAATACTTTTAACGGTGGCTTTTTGGATGTGGGTAAGCTGCCAAAATTGGTTCGAAACACATTTTTTTGACGGCTCAAATGCAGCAAATTAGTGAAAGGTACAAAACAGTCAGAGATCTGGTTTCTGTGCGTGGTAACAATTACGTGAACGCAACTGATAAAACCCGCCGCCTTATCTCTTTTTGCGTTTCACTCTGAACTGTAACCACATAAACGGCCATGCAACGAACGAGAGGTCGGTTCAGTTCACAGATGAAAAGTTGTGCCGCTTTGCTGACTGGGCCTACCTGTGGCCAGCCCGTACTCAGGTGGTAGAAAAGCTGGGCTAATGGAATCACAGTTCCAATGTTCAAGAAAACGGTAAATACATGTCCTGAAACTGAAGTACAAGGATTGTGACCAAAATTTTTGCAAAGACACTCTACAATCAGTTTAAAAAAAAAAAACACACACACACACACACACATAAAGATGGAAGAACAGCAAGGGTTTAGGAACTACGGCCAGCTGTAGATACACAGTTGATCGTCAGGCATGTTGCTGAAAATCTGGATACCTGAGGTTTTTCTTTTACCTATGGCTTTACGCCTCGTCGACGTCATTAGTGACGGCATGGGACAGGGTCAAGGAACGGAAAGGAAAACGGCCATCGCCTTTTGAAGGAAGCATCCCGGCATTCGCCTGGAGTGATTTGGGTAAACCATGGAAAACCAAAATCTGGATGCCCGGACGGGGATTCGAACCGGCGTCCTCCCGAATGCGAGGCCAGAACGTTAACCACTCACCCACCACTCTCGGTCCATGCGTTTTATGGATCTGACTAAGCGTTTTAGATAAATTAGGCTGAAGATATTTTTTTAAAAAACTAAATAATAATTTATATTTATGCCCTAAGGGCAAATTGCACCACTCAAGTCAGCAGTAATGATGAATTAAGCACAGAAATGATAGAAACGTAAGAACTCGGTAAGTTCTTTGATACTCCGTTTGGGTATAAACAAAACAATAAAAGCCTAAAACATAGATGTTGTTCCACCGACGAATTGCTAAACGGGAGCAAAAAAAAATTAATAATATTGAATGCGTGGTTAAGAAACATGACAAAATGCATGACCATATCAAAAAAAATCTACAAGACGCAAAGTTGGGTGAACGGAGAAATCATAAAACAACGTTGACCAATATTATTACTCAATTTTTTTGTTATTTACTTGTGACTTTACGCCTCGTCGATATCGAGACCATTAGAGGCGGATTGGGACTGGGAACAAGGAACGGGAAGGTATTCGGCCATGGCATTTTGAAGGAAGTATGAAGGCATTCGCCTGGAGTGATTTTGGGGAAACCATGGAAAACACAAATCTGGATCCCCGGACGGGGATTAGAACCGGCGTCCTCCCAAATGCGAGGCCAAAGCGTTAACCGCTCACCCACCACGCTCGGTATTACTCAAATAACTAACGAAACTGTTAGTACCAAGAAGTAAAATATCAAATAATTAAAGAACTAAAGATATCACGCTACCTAAGAAATATAATGTGGCTCACCAAGAACCTGACTGTAAAAAAGCAAAGCCGCTGTACACATGTGACTTTCTGTTGTCATGAGAGTTCTACTTACCGGCAGGTAGCACTGTCAACGCGTTTAACAAGCGGGTACAAACCTGAAACAAAATACAAGCATCATCAGAATACTGCAACATTCACATACATCTTACCTTTAGCTAAAAAAATTAAATTTAAATTAAGTGCAGATTACAAAATCAAAACCGAGCGTGGTGGGTGAGCGGTTAACGCTCTGGCCTCACATTCAGGAGGACACAGGTTCGAATCCTCGTCCGGGCATCCAGATTTGGGTTTTCCATGGTTTCCACAAATCACTCAAGGCGAATGCCGGGATGCTTCCTTCAAAAAGGCCATGGCCGAATTTCTTCCTGTTCCTTGTCACTAGTCCCATCCCGCCTCTAATGACCTCGAAGACGACGAGGCGTGAAGCCATAAGTATATTAAAAAAATCAAAGGCATTGGGCGTTAGGCGAGCAGTACTCGTACAAATAAACTGCCTTCCCGGCAGCCGGCAATGCTAAGCCGCGCGGCAGTTAGAAAGATTTATTCCCACATTAGCGGACACTACGCAAAGCCCTAAATCGGCCTTCTTTCGCTGGCAATATTTTTTTTAAAAAAGGACAGCGCCCGGCCTAATTGGATAATTATTAATTCTAATTAGCCAAGTTTCCGCCATTAGCGCAGTATTCGGGCTATTTTTTTTTTCTTTTTTGGTTTTATTTTACGAGCGCGCCAGTCCGTCTGGAAGGTAATGACGTTTCTTGCAGGACGGCTGCTGCTGGCGACGGCCATATTAACGGCAGTGCTCTTCTTGCGGGGACACAGGGAACCACTCAGCACGACAGCCAACACCTCGCCAACAAATTACACGGACGGAGGTGGTCCACAAAGTGTCACACGACGCGACGTTAAATTTATTACAAGAAAAAGTAAGGTCAAAAAATTGTGTCTATACTTTTTTGTGTAAAAATGTTCCGAAGATCGTAATTAACCTGCCCTATAGATAGCTGCCACTCTGTTTGGCTTTTATCGATTTTGAAAAAGCTTTTGATACGGTCCATCGCTCAGCAATCGTGCAATGCCTACTAGAACAAGGAGTGAATCCAGGCTATAGCAACATACTGAACAACATTACAGATTTCTAACTAAAACTGAAGATTTAAGCAGGTGGCGATCGAAACGTCGGAGTGAGAAAAGTGTTGACGAAGCTGAAGAGCAAACAAAGAATTTTAGGATCTAGCAGCGTTGTTTACAGCTTATTCCACACTGAAAAACAACTCTTAAAAAATTAATTCTCATATTACACAGTTATTCAAGAACTCGATTCGTCGTCAATTATCTCGGTCACAGACGCAATGTCGTTAAGCGTTATGCACAGGAGACTGTCCTGTTAAAGGAGTTTATATAGTGATTTCAAGCATCCCAAGGTATTGCACATAAATTAAGTCTTTCTGCTCAAAAGTCAGCTAAGACACTGTCTAGCATGATTACTTGCATCAATGAAATTAATCAATTATTAGACCGAAATCATTTATCGAAAAACATATTGTATCGGTATTTTATATGAGATTAATTCTTTGTTAAGAATTTCTGAAGTAGGAAATAATCTTTACGCTTACAAATACAAATGCCGTAGCTGTGCTGTAAAACTGAGCAAACATTTTCGTTAAGTTAGTTGTATAAATTCGAAGAAAACTATTTACTGAATCCATCATCTGTCAAGGTATTAATTCCAAACTTTTTGTACTGAAGTTCTACTCTCACTGCATAGTTCTTAGTTTAATAACATTTACTCTTCGAAAAGACTCGTTACGTGTTGCAGAAATACTGTCTTAATAAGACGGAGTTTATGAGGGCGGCCAGTCTGCGAGCGTGGTCGGAAATTACGGCGAAGACTAGAAAGGCGTATATTGGATTACAGAGTGGGGGGAAAAAAACTTTAAACGGCGAAATTTAGTTAAAAGTTAACGGAGTCTGAAAATTACCAATCTCATTTAGCCTTTATGATCGAACGAAAACTCCGCCTAGTTCTTCTCTCATAACAGAAGTTAGCCGAACCAAGTTTAGGGTTTGGGGCCGATGTATTATCTTTACAGCAGTCGGTGTGAACTCGCATTCAGGCAGCTCCGTACGCTACCCGTCCGTCTGTCACAAACCCATAGGTCTCATACCAAACTCACACACCTCAGGGGGCATCCATTAATTACGTGAGGTGTTTTTTTCGTATTTCCGGACCCCCCCCCCCGCTGGTGAGATATGATCCGTGGGACCCATCCCCCTAAAAATACCACCCTGAAATCGACTTTTGCGTCATTTGTACTTTTTTTCTTTTTAGCTCTACAATCCAACAAGAATTTCGAAACCTCACGTGAGATGTGAGATTTCCGTTGACCCCCCACCTCCCCCTTGGTGAGATTTCGTCGGCACCTCCCCCCCCATATCACCTCACGTAATTAATGGATGACCCCTTATCCGTTACGGTGACCCAAGAGCGATCAGCGTATTTAAAATTTTGTAACATATTCTACATACATAGAAGTAAAGAAGCCTAAGTAAACCTGTGTACTGAGTTGGATATTACACTACGACCACCTGCTTGATAGCATGTTGATACTGTTAATCCACCTTTGTAACTCAGAACGCAGGCGACAGGTCGTTGGATTAGGTATCCGGAGATATCTAACATCAAATGTCTACAGCATTGCTGCCAATTCTACGGATTTATCCATAGATCTGCGGATTATTATAAAAAGTTAGGATTTTCGGATTTTGTTAAAATATCTACGGATTTTTCATACTTTTTATTATTTGTTGATTTTTCCTTATTTTGGTGTTTTGTTAAACTACGAGCTTATAGTGTTAATGCATTACAGAATTGTTAATAATTGTGAATCGTTTCCCTGCAACTGCTCGTGTGAACCAGCGAGTTACATAAAGCTCATATTTTGATTGATTATAGATTTTGTAGATCTCAAAAGACCGTAATACAACTGTCGGCGCACTCTTTATGCACGGTGACACGCTCGTTGGCACGGCTTACAAAGCAGTGCCTTCCGAGAAGGCCTAACCAATATCCGAGAGTCAAAGGGGTCGCAATTTTTAACATTTCCTATTACAGAGGGCATGCTAAATTTAAAGTAAAAAAAAAAAAAAAGGCAGCGAGAGAGGAGAGTAGGCGCAGCAGCAGCAGTAATGAAAGTGACGATGTATGAAACATGTTCAGAGATATTTCTTACTTTCAATGTAGAATATTATTTTGTATTTAGAATTTTAAATACCTGGATATAAAAAGTACTCTTAATTTCTACATCTACATCCATACTCTGCAATTCACAAACTTTGTGGGTGGCAGAGGGTGCTAAGCACCAATCTTAATTCTGCGCGTTCCAATTCCGAATAGCACGAGGAAAGAAAAATACATAAATGTATCAGTACGGCATCTTATCTCTCGAATCTTATCCCTCCTGTCATTGCGACCCAACTAGGTTGGCGGAAGAAGCATCTCACTGCACTCGTAGGTCATGGAATTTCGCATATTCTCCAATAAATTTAAACGTAAATGACGTCATCTGTCTTCCAAACTATCCCAGCCCAATCTATGTATCAATTCTGTGACGATTTCATAAAGGCTGTAACAACCAGTCCTTATGTAAGTGTCACAGAGCTGATACGTGGGTTAGGCTGGGATTGTTTGGCGGACAGACGACGTCATTTTCGTTTAAATTTGTTGGAGAATATGCGAAAATCTCTAATTTACGAGTGCAACGAAATACTTCTTCCGCCAACCTATTTAGGTCGCAATGACAGGAGGGATACGATTCGAGAGATAAGATGCCGTACTGATACATTTATGTATTCTTTCTTTCCTCGTTCTTTTCGGGATTGGAATACTTTAAAATAGGATTGGTGCTTAGCATCTTCTGCCACCCACAGTAATTGTGAATTGCAGAGTATAGATGTAGATGTAGATGAATCGAGCGGCTCTCCTCTGTACCCTCTCCACTGAGTCAATCAGACCCTTCAATAATTATTGTTTCAGTCTTCCAGTTAGCGATTCTCCGGATTTTTGTAACCAATCTACGGAAATTTTAGAGGCCACCTAAGGATGTTCAAAGCTAAGTGGCTGTCAGCACTGGTCTACACACAAGTAACGTAATTCCCTTCAATTACAGACTGGTGGTTTGTGGGAGGGTTAAAAGGAGGTCATATTTCCGTAGCGGATACAGAAACGGATGTTCAGTGTATAAGGTTTCATCCTTATTTATAAATCAACACAATTATATTTCTAGTGTAGGATCAGTACTGCAGGATTATTATTTATCCTCTATATCCATCACTGGGTTTAATACCACGGCTGAAACTCAATTTCCTTTTAAATTAAATCAGTTATATTTCAAATATCAACTCAAACAGTTTATTATACTTTCACAGTAACAATTACTACCCGCTTATCTTATGGAATCTTGTTTGCACACATTATTCTAGTTGAACACAATGGTTACAGTCAGTGCCGGAATAGCCACGTAGCAGAAGTTAGCAAATCCTACGGTACCAGCGCCTTCTAATATTAAATTACAATTTTGCGCTCCTCCCACCAGATTTTTGTAATGTCTTTTTATTCCTGCAGCTCAAATAATTTTTTTTTCAACACCTACTCATAACCAGACATTTTCTTGGGTCTGGCTCGACGTTCTCTGACCTTGAAACTTAAACGTCCAAAGTTACTACACTGACGGACCAAAGAAACTGGTATAGACATGTGTATGCAAACACCGAGATACATGTACACTAACAGTACGGCGCTGCGGTCGGCAACGCTTATATAAGACAACAGTTGTCTGGCGCAGGCGTTAGATCGGTTACTGCTGCTACAATGGCAGGTTATCACGATTTAAGTGAGTTTGAACGTGCTGTTATAGTTGGCGCACGAGAGATGGGACACAGCATCTCCGAGGTAGCGATGAGGTGGTGATTTTCTCGCACGACCTTTTCACAAGTGCACCGTGAATATCGGGAATCCGGTAAAACATCAAATCTCCGACATCGATGCGGCCGAAAAAAGATCCTGAAACAATGGGACCAACGACGACTGAAGAGATTCGTTCAACGTGACAGAACTGCAACCCTTCCGCAAATTGCTGCGGATTTCAGTGCTGGACCATCAACAACTGTCAGCATGCGAACCATTCAACGAAACATCATAGATATGGGTTTTCGGAGCCGAAGTCTTACTCGTGTACCATTGCCGAGTGCACGACACAAAGCTTTACGCCTCGCCTATGCCCGTCAACACCAAAATTAGATTGTTGATGATTGGAAACATGTTGCCTGGTTTGACGAGTCTCGTTTCCAATTGTACCAAGCGGATGGACGTGTACGGGAATGGAGACAGGCTCATGAATTCATGGACCCCGCATGTCAGCAGGGGACTGTTCAAGCTGGTGGAGGCTCTGTAATGGTATGTGGTATGTGCAGTTGCAGTGACATGGGATCCCTCATACGTCTAGATACGACTCTAACAGGTGACACTTACGTACGCATCCTGACTGATCACCTACATCCATTCATATCCATTGTGCATTCCGACGGACTTGGGCAATTCCAGCAGGACAATACAACACCCCACACGTGCAGAATTGCAACAGAGTGGCTCCAAGAAAACTCTTCTGGGTTTAAAAACCTCCGCTGGCCACCAAACTCCCCAGACACGAACATTATTACAGCATATCTGGGACGCCTTGCAACGTGCCGTTCAGAAGAGATCTCCAGCCCCTCGTACTCTTACGGATTTATGGACAGCCCTGCAGGATGCATGGTGTCAACTCCCTCCAGCACTACTTCAGACATTAGTCAAGCCCATGCCTCGTCGAGTTGCGGCAGTTTTGCGTGCTCGCGGGGGCTCTACAGTTTTTTTTATTTATTTATTTTTTTCACTTTTTTGATTTTTATTTTTTTAGTTATTGCTTTACGCCTCGTTGACGGCTAAGGTAATTAGAGGCGGGATGGGACTGGGGACAAGGAACGGTAACGAATACGGCCATGGTCTTTTTGAAGGAAGCCTGGAGTGATTTGGGGAAATCGTGGAAAACCCAAATCTGGATGCCCGGAAGGGGATTCGAACCCGCGGGCCCTACACGATATCAGGCAGGTGTACCAGATTCTTTGGCTGTTGTTGTTGTTGTTATTAGTGTTTAAGGGCGCGGCGACGACTAGGTCATTAGCGCCCTAACAATTACCAGCCTCAACTGTGGCTTAAGAAAGTACTAAAATACTGTCTGCATGGTCGACTGTAAAGGGGTCGACCATACAGACAGCAAACAAAATAATTCACAAATATAAAACGTGGCTTAGAAAAGGGGCCACCAGAAAACAAGACCTGTACACCCCCTGAATGGCTGTAAAGGGGCCATACAGGGTAACAAAATAATTAAAAGCACTACATCTCTCGCCGGCTGTATAGTGGCCAGCGAAAAGGAATTTAAAAATATAAAAATTAAAAACAATGCACATGGAAGGGTGGCTGTATAGGGACCACCCGTCCATCTAAAAACTAGGCCGATCTGCCTAAAATTTTAGGCACTAGACCGGCCAATACACAAAATTTTAAAACACTCGCCACACTGCTGGTCTCATTGTTTAAAATAAGGGCCAGATCGTTGGCAAGGCCAACGTCTGCCCTCAAGTCTAAAAACGCAACACAATCAACTAAAATGTGGCGCACCGTCATAGGTACGCCACAGGTATCACATTCCGGTGGGTCCTCCCGGCGGAGAAGAAAGCTGTGTGTCAGAGGACAGTGCCCTATACGGAGGCGAGTAAGGAGAACCTCATCCCTCCTCGCCCGCTGGAAGGAGCTGCTCCACGGCTGAACGGTCGGTTTGACCAGCCGGAGCTTATTATGCTCAACCTCCAGCCACTGCCTCTGCCAGATGTCAAAAACAAATCTTTTCCCCGCCGAGGCAAGGTCAGACTTTGGGACCGGATCAAAGTCAACTCTGACCTTGTTGCAGGCTAACTTGGCAGCTTCATCAGCTGCCTCGTTCCCCCTGATTCCCACATGACCAGGTACCCAGCAGAATACGACCTCCTTTCCAGAAGATTGGAGCGATCGGAGGGTGTCCTGTATGCCTTGGACAAGCCTATCTGCTGGGTACATGCTTCCTATAGCCTGGATGCAACTGAGGGAATCACAGCATATGATGTACTTCGTGCCGCGACTTACTTTCATATGCTGGAGCGACTTTAACAAAGCGTAACACTCAGCAGTGTATACGCTGCAACAGCTATTCAGTTTGTAATTATAAGTCGCTCGAGGGAACACAACTGAGCAGCCAACTCCGTTAGCCTGCTTAGACCCATCCGTGTATACCGGGGTAAAATCGCGAAACTGATTTAAAACATCGCTAAAATTTCGGATAAAAACACTGTCGGCGGTACACAGCTTGTTGTACCGCGTCAGATCTAAAACTGTTCTGGGCCTCTTTAAAAGCCAGGGAGGAGATTTACTCCAACCCTGGTGATAAAAAGAGGGCATCTGAAAGCCATATTCCTCTAATATAGCCTTTGTACGGTAGCTGAACGGTTTAGTTGCTCTTTGACGGTTGCTATAAAGGCCGTTCAAAGTTAGGATGAATAACTACGTCGTACACGGGACTGCCAGGAGTTGTGGCAATATGTATATAGTGTCGCACCATGAGGAGACTCCGACGGATGGAAAGCGGCGGCTCGCCAGACTCAGCACAAATGCTGGGTATCGGACTGGTGCGGTATGCACCTGTGGCGAGACGAATTCCTGCATGGTGGACACTATCAAGTATACGTAGATAACTGTCCCGTGCCGAACCGTATACAATGCAACCATACTCCAACCGCGACCGTACAAAGGCTCTATAAAACTGTAGCAGGCAGGAGCGGTCAGCGCCCCACGACCTGCCACACAGACACTTTAAAACATTAAGGGCTTTCATGGCTCTGACTTTGACATCTTTAAGATGTGGCAGCCATGTAAGCCTACTGTCGAAAATGAGGCCCAGAAATCGAACAGTTTCACTAAAACCTAAAACGGTGTTCCTCAAGGTGAGATGAGGTTCTGCTAAAAGACTTCTACTGCGGCTAAAAAGTACACACCGAGTTTTCTCAGCAGAGAAACGAAAGCCGGTGTGTACTGACCATTCATCCAGCCTGTTCAGCGTGAGCTGCAGCTGCCGCTCCGCGCTTATCAGGCTAGCTGATGCAATAAAAATTAAAAAGTCGTCAACGTATAAGGAGTACCGGATGGGCCTCCTTATAACAGTTGAGATGCTATTTATGGCAATAGCAAAAAGGGTCACACTTAAAACTGAACCTTGAGGAACACCGTTTTCCTGAATAAAAAGGTCGGACACTTCTCTACCGACTCGGTACCGGAAGCAACGTCGAGATAAAAATGATTTTAAAAAACGGGGTAGATTTCCCCTAAATCCCCATTCATATAACTGTTTTAAAATAACGTGCCGCCAGGTAGTGTCGTAAGCCTTTTCTATGTCGAAAAATATACCCACAAGATGTTGGCTGCGGATGAAGGCGTCTTGAATGGCCGCTTCCAGTAGGATCAGGTTATCCGTGGTGGAACGGAACTTCCTGAATCCACACTGAAAACGGCTCAACAGTTTACGGGACTCAAGACACCAGACGAGGCGGCGGTTCACCATCCGCTCTAGTGTCTTCCCGACGCAGCTCGTTAGGGCAATGCTACGGTAGCTACCTGGCAACAACTTGTCTTTACCTGGTTTTAAAATTGGGATCATCGTTGCTTCCTTCCACGAGTCGGGGAAGTGTCCTCCGGTCCAAATTTCATTAAAAATACCCAGCAGGTACTCTTTAGCATCTTTGTTAAGATGCCTCAGCATCTGGTACTGGATCAGGTCAGGCCCTGGCGCAGTGTCTTTGGCGTTGTTAAGAGCCGACTCCAGCTCCCAAACTGAAAATGGGGTATTGTAGTCCCGTAATTCCGACGAGTCGAAGTTAAAGACTTGCCTTTCGGCAGATGTTCTTCGTTGCTGGACCTGTTGGTCCAATCCGGCAGACGAAGTGATGGCAGCGAAATACTCTGCCATCAGCTGCGCGATGCTTCGCTCGTCGGTGACTACACGCCCCTGATCCAGTAATCCAGATACTGGCGATCGAGAGTACCTACCGGATATACGGCGGATTGACTCCCATACTTTTGTTGGTGGTGTGGAACGGTTAATGGTGCTCACGAATTTCTGCCATGATCTCTTTTTGCTCTCCTTAATCACACGGCGCGCCTTAGCTCTAGCAATCCGGAACGCTGCGAGGTTGTCAGGTGTTGGGTGCAACCTAAACCGGCGCATGGCCCGTCTCCGGCCCTGAATAGCGGAACGACATTCATCGCTCCACCAAGGGACAGGCGTTCTGCGCTGCGCCCCGGAACTGCTAGGCATGGATATATCGGCCGCCCGATGAACTACTTCTGTGAAAGTGTTTCACCTTGTCATCGGTGGTCTGGCGATGTTGGAGTATGACTGACCGGCTATAAAGTTGCCAGTCAGCTCTGCCGATATTCCATTTCCGTGTGTTCATTGTTTCGCTCCGTTCGGACTCTATATGTAACCAAATTGGGAAGTGGTCGCTTCCATGTAGGTCACGATCCACCTCCCAATGCACGGAGTCGGCAATCGATGGAGAGCAAAGAGAGAGATCAATGGCAGAGGACGAACCGGAAGCAGTAGTAAAGTGTGTCATCTGACCGGTATTTAGGATGCACAGATCCTCCTGCTCCAATAATCTACAAATCTCTCGGCCTCTGGGGCAATTGGTGGTCGAACCCCACAACGCGTTGTGCGCGTTAAAGTCTCCCAATAGGAGAAAAGGCCGAGAGAGTTGCCGCATGATGTCAGCCAGCTGACCGCAATCAACTGGTGATCCCGGCGGTAGATATATGGAGCATACAGTGAGTTGCACCGGTCCATACAGTTTCACTGCTACTGCTTGTAACGGAGAGGTGAGAGCTACAGGTTCGGAGTGGACAGTGTTCCGTACAAACACCGCCACTCCCCCCTTCGCTCGATCACCCTCGGTGTCGTCCTTTCGGTATGCGTCAAAACCTCTTAGCACAGGTTGATGTGTTGGTCTGAAGTGTGTCTCTTGAAGGCAGAGACACAATGGATCAGACCGTGCTAAGAGTTGTAACTCCTCTTTGTGAGCCACAAAACCATTAATGTTCCATTGGAGTATGGGAGCCATCCTACCGATTTAATTTCACCCGCCCCGGTTCGGGTGGGTTTTCAGTCTCCATCTGCTGAGGAACGGGACCAGTCTCGTCCACCAGCATTACAGATTCCTCTGGCTCCGAAGAGTCAGACGTCTCCGACTCAGGTTCCCCATCCACTACTTCCTTCACCTTCTTTTTCCTCGACCTCTTTTCCTTCTTCTCCCTGCCAGTAGGTAGTCTGGGAGGGGACGAAGAGGGAGATTTGATAAACTGAGTCGGGTCCGTCCGCCTAAACTTCGGGCCCCGGATCTTCTGATTACCTCCATTAATAGATGTAGCAGATGGTAATGCTACAACTGTCAAAGTGCGCGGTGGAATTGGAGGTGGCGCTACTTTGACAGCTACTGCTGCTGGTGGTGGTGGACTATTAGTGACTGCTGCTGGTGTAGTCGAGGTCGCAGGCGTACTACTACCGACGTCCGCGGTCTTCGATGTTGCGACCTTTGCGGGTTTGGCACCGCATTTGCATTCACATGAGCACTTTGTGCTGGTGCTCATGTCCGCAACGGACGTCTGGGTAGCAGTACTTTGTTTCCTGACGGGAGTTGAAGTCATCTTAGCGAAGCTAGTTCCAAAAATTGGAGCGGCGAGCGACTTGGCCTTCTTCCTTGCTTCTGCATAAGGGATCCGCTCTTTTGTCTTCAACTCCTGTATCTTGCGCTCTTCAAGATACACTTGACACTCCCTACTCCAGGCCGGGTGCGATCCGGAGCAGTTGACGCACACCTGTGGTAGCGTGCAACTTACTCCAGGCTCATGTGCCCCCTTGCCGCACTTACCGCACGTGGGATTGCCCTTACATGACGCCGTCGTATGTCCGAACCGCTGACACTGAAAACAGCGCATCGGGTCCGGAACATACGGACGGACGTTCAGGTTGATGTAGCCTGCTTTTATGTTCTTGGGTAGTACTGGAGTGTCAAACGTCAGGACGAAGGTGGCAGTCTTTTCAATACTGCCACTAACCCTTCGTGTGATCTGACGTACCTCGACCACTTGCTGTTCCTTCCACTCCTTAACGAGTTCCTCGGTCCCTATGTCTATCAGGTCACGGCAGGTGACAACGCCTTTTGAACTATTCAGGGATTTGTGGAGTTCGCAATTGACTGCGAACTCCCCGAGCTTCTCACAGTTAAGGAGTTGGGTAGCTTGCCTACTGGTTGTAGTTTCCAGCAGCAGCGTCCCGTTCCTCAGCTTTTTCACCGAATTTAGGGTCCCTACTAGACCCTCTAGCCCCTTTGAGATATAAAACGGTGAGACTTTTTCAAAGGTTCCTTCCACCCTCTGCATCACTATAAAAGCGTTCGCAAGCGAACAAACTTTTCTGTCACTATTACCATCAGAAGCGGGGGGGCTATCGACCCTTACCCGCTTCTTAGAACTGGGTGTATTGGGTTTAGCCTGCGGCACACCCGTACCGCAGGGTTTGGTATTTTTGTGGATGACTTAATTTTGGTCCCACGAGTAAAACCAGTTTAAAAAGAAGCGCTAATACAACAGGGGTGCGCAGGTGCCCCTGAGGTTGTACGTTAGCGAGTGATCTGCCTCTCACCCATGCACCTCCTCGGCACGTATCCGACCTTGAGGTTAAGGGGTTTTTTATAGAGGTTTCTACCGTCCTCGCGATCCGGGCGATTAAGCCAAGATCCCCGTTCTCCTAGGCACACAACGTTCCACCGCCACGCCCTACGGTGGTCGTTGAAGCATGGTAGGAGTTTACGGTGTGGGAAACTTGCGGCGCTCACAAGTTTCCAGCTCGGGCACCGCGGGTTCGCCAAACCCGTACCTGGCACTCGCGTACCAGGCCCCTGCGGGGGATTCTTTGGCTCTTCAGTGTACATAAAATAATACTTAATAACAAAAATATTCTAATAATAATGGATTTCAAAATTCGTGAGGTTGTGTACCTCACAAGTGCTTGACATCCGCGGGTAAGGATGTTTTGCGGAAGTGGAGGTCGAAAAATAAATCTATAATTATTTAGATTTTGATATTTTATCAAAAATAAAATCAAAATAACTAGATTTTTATCAAAAATTCTAAATTTTTCGAAAGAAAAAACTGTTTCCTTCTAATACAGATATAGTGATTTATACTTTGTCTCATCTTTCATTTGCGGAGTTGGCGGATCTACTAATTGTAGCGTCAAGCACTAGGCCACGCCACCGCACTATTCCGAGTCCGCCACTCCAGTCAAGAGGCCAAAGTCTTAAAATAACGGCAGGAGAATCCACGTCTCCCTCACAATACAGTGAGCTGCCTGACAGTATAATACCGAGTGCTGTTATACGCGGGGCTCGAGGTTGGTTTGTGCTCGGCGTACGGCACGGCCGATTTGTCCGGGGAGCCTGTAAGCCTCTTTAAGAGACCGCCGGCGACCGGTAAGCATTTCTATTGTGCCGCTGCCACCGCTGGAGTGTTTACACAATAAAGACTCGCCCAAGTGGATGTCGCGGCCGCAATAAAAACGCTCCGCTGCGGCGGTAAAGGCGATCGCCCGCTATTAACTCGCGGCCGCGCACCAAATGCCCGAGTGGCAATTTTCGCCTCCGGAGTGTCTCGAAAAGAGATTTCAAAGTTTAGCAGCTCTCCTCCCCCACAGAGAGCTGCTTCGAGTGGCAATTTCAATCACCACACACGCCCCAAAATACAGACCTGCCCATTCCTCTCTCCGTATCTCTTTTATTACTGCTAAATAAATCCCGACTGACAACGAAATACTAGCGACGTTCAGATTTAAACCACAATATAAACTGATAAAAAGCCAACACGTTCATCGTTTCTGTAAAGCAGTGACGTAATGAAACAGCTTTTCGCTGGCTACCCAACAAAGGCCACTTTCTACAAAAGTCTTTTTTTTTTTTCTTTAAGGCTTTACGCCTCGTTGATGTTGAGGTCATTACAGGCGGCATCAGTGCTGCCAATTCTACGAATTTATACGCAGATCTACGGATTTTTATAAAAAGTTAGGATTTTCGTATTTTGTTAAAATATCTACGGATTTTTGCTACTTTTTTATTATTTATTGATTTTTCGTTATATTCGTGTTTTGTTAAACTTTGAGCGTACAGTTTTAATCAATTACAGAATGGTCAATAATTATGAAAAGTTTCCTTGCAACTACTCGTGTGAACCAACGATTGAAATGAAATAAAGCTCATATTTTGTTTGATATAGATTTTATAGACCTTAAAAGACCGTAATACTGAACTGTCGGCCCAATCTTTATGCACGTTGACACGCTCTAAGGCTTTTAACATTTCCTGTTACAGAACATCTGCTAAATTTAAGGTCAACAAAGAATATATGTGGCCCCCTAAAAAGAGTAGACACACCAGCAGCAGTAATGAAAGTGACACAGTATAAAACATGTTCAGAGATATTTCTTACTTTCAAAGAAGAATGTTATTTTGTATTTAGAATTAAATAAAAAAAATACTCGAAACAAAAAGTATTCATAATTTTGACTCTCTCCTCAATAAGTATTGTTTAAGTCTTTCAATTAGCGAGTCTCCGGATTTTTATACCCAACCTACGGAAATTTTAGCGGCCATCTACGGATATTCAAATCCAATAGGTTGGCAGCAGTGGGCGGGGTGGTACTGGGGACAAGTAACGGGAAGAAATTACGCCATGGCACTTTTGAAGGAAGCGTCCCGGAATCCGCCTGAAATGATTTTGGGAAACCATGGAAAACCCGAATCTGGATGCCCGGACGGGGATTCGAACCGTGTCCTCCCGAATGCGATACCAAATTGCTAACCACTCACCCACCACCCTCGGTAAAAAATGTCGTTATTGTAGAAAGGTAAACAGTTAAGTTACCTATTTAGGTTTCTGTAATGTTTTAATACGTATCAAATAGCAGATCGATCACTACCGTAGTTCGGAAGATTTTATGGTTGTCGGTGGACAACAGGCGCACTTTATACAAAATAACTAATTGAATCGCCAGATCAATCAGTTGAGGATTGTAAGATTAGAATAAACCGTATCTAAAAAGATAATGTTACCATCTACTGGCAAATAAGTGAGCTACTTTCATGTTTTAAAAACTACAAGTATCTATACAAAGATCAAAACAATCATTAAGTTTTTCTTTGCATCATATATTTTATAATGACTACGATGGAAACGTATTAATATGCACACAAACTATCAACAGAGAAACAATGAAAGCTGGCAAAGAAACATTAGTCTTTAGGCAGCGAGCCGCCCAAAGTCGTTGGATCAAAGAAGAGATTTTGGAACTGATGGATCAGAGAAGAAGGCACAAAAATGCTCAGCATGATACAGGTAGAAAGCAATATAAGTAATTTAGAAATCAAATAGACTGGAAATGCAAAAAAGCAAAAGAAAAATAGCTGCAAGAAAAATGTGAAGAAGTAGAAAGGAAATGGTCGTACATAAACCAGATGTGGCACATATGGGAAGATCAAACAAAATTTTGCAGAAATGAGGGAAAAATGTATAAACCTTAGAGTTGCCGATGGGAAACCTCTTTTAAGGTTAGAAGATAGAGTTAATCGGTGGAAGGAAAATTTTGAGAAGCTGTATGATGGGGACGACTTGAACAATGGTGTAATGGAAAATGAAGACAATGTCTACACTGATGATTTAGGTGATCTGGTTTTGAGAGCAGAATTTGACAGCGTTATGTATGACTTGAAATCAGATAAGGCAGTTGAAATTTATGAAATTTTTGCAGAACTTCTGAAATACCTAGGAGAAGGGGGAATCCAAAGATTATTCTAACTGATATCAAAAAGTTATGAAACAGGAGAAATTCCAAATAATTTTAATAAAAGTGTCATATTCACACTTCCAAAGGAAGCTCAAGCAGACAAATGTGAGAACTATCGCAATATACATAAAACTACTCATGCATCAAAATTACTGACCAAAATCAAATACAGAAGAATTGAAATGGTAGTAGAAGGGATAGTAGGTGAAGATCAGTATGGGTTTAGAAAAAACCGCGACACAAGGCATGCAATTCTGGTTTTAAGATTGAAGGTCGGATCAATAAAAACAAATAAACTTTTATGGCGTTTGTTGATCTGGAAAAAGCTTTTGATATTGTTAGGTGCGACAAGAAATTAAAATTTTAAAAGAAGTCAGGTCAAAAATATCGAGATAGAAGAATACTTTATAAACTATATAAGAATCAAGTGGCTATAATAAAAGTAGAGAATCATGAGAGGCATGCATCAGTTAAGAAGAATGTGTGACAAGATTATAGTCTGTCCCCGTTAATATACAACTTGTACGTAGTAGAGGCAATAATGAAAGTAAAAGAAAAATTTTCATGTGGCATAAGTGTTCAGGGAGAAAATATCATTTGCTACGATTTGCTGATGACACTGTCTTGTTAGCAGAAAGGGCTGATGATATTGAGAAATTACTGAATGGCGTGAACAAAATACTGAAGGAAAAATTTGGCCTGAATATAAATCAAAGCAAGACAAAAGTGATGAAATGTAGCAGAAATTATACCAATCACAGTAGATTAACTATACAAATAGTATCAGATGCAATAGGAGAAGTAAGTGAATTCTGCTACTTGGGAAGCAAAATTACAACCGACGGCCGAAGCAGGAATGAGGTTTAAAGCAGAATAGCACTAGCAAAAAGATCGTTAATGAAAAAGATAAATCATTTAGTTTCAAACATTGATCAAGGTATTAGAAAAAACTCTATGAGTGGAGCACAGCACTTTATAGTATCGAAACATGGACTTAAGGAATACAGGAAATAAAGAAAATTGAAGCATTTGAGATGTGGTGCTACAAAAGAATCCTGAAAATTAGGTGGAACCGTAAAGTAGGAAATGAAAGAATTTGTGAAAGGGCTTACAGAAAGAAGACACAGGATGGTAGGCCATATTTTGAGACATGGGGGTTTGGTTAATTTGTTAATGGAGGGAACAATAGAGGGTAAGAACTGTAGAAACAGTAGTAACAATATATGAGGCAGATAAATGAGGACGTGGGTTGTGACGGGTTAACGCTCTGGCCTCGCATTCGGGATGACGCAGCTTCGTATGCCTGTCCGGGCATCCAGATTTGGGTTTTCCATGTTTCCCCAAATCACTCCAGGGGAACTTCGGGATGCTTCCTTCACAAAAGTAATGGCCAAATTCCTTCCCGTTCCTTGTCCCCAGTCCTTTTCCGCTTCTAAAGACCTAGACATCGACGAGGTATAAAGCCACAAACTAAAAAAAAAAAAAAAAAAAAAAAAAAAAAAAAAAAAAAAATCTATTGTAAGGGGTATGTTGAGATTTGGTTAGCACAAGATAGGAAGGGGTTCAGGATTGCTTCAAACCAGTCGAAAGATTGACGACAATTTTAAAAAAAAAAACGCTATCAATGTGCTCAATTTCACTAAAAATAGCATTAGCAAAAGAAGCTTTCATGAAAATGAGAAATATTGTGGTTTTTAGCGTTGATCTAGGATTCAGGAAGAACTTGAGATACGTAATTTTTTTATACGTTTTCATATTCAGATACGTAACGTGTAGATGTAAAACAGGGGTGGCCAACCCGCGGCCCGCCTTGAACATTTTTCTGGCCCACGAGATTCAATCATCACACTTCTACAAAATATTTTTTATATTTCATTTTTAATGTTATATATTTCTTTACAATGTGCGTTTAGTATCATTATTACTATATTATCTATGTTTACATGTAATAATAATAGTAAACACAATAATAACTTATGTTTCACTCCAAAAAATTGTCTCTAGTGGGGACATACAGCCCGCAAGATCATTTGGGTTGGCCACCCCTGGTGTAAAAAGTATCCTGTATCTTAACCCCTAACATTAGATATCACTAAGACCGGATTATATGAATTTGCATGTTTGCATATGCATATTATGCGTATTAAGCCCATTTTAACGGGTTATTGCATACTTTACCCAATGCCTAGTGACGATGAATATTTTCCGTGCATTTACAATCTAATATATAATTTCGTAAGCTCACTCGTTCACTCACCTCGATAGCTATTGGCTGGAGAACAGTGTCACGTGTCAGCCTTCACACGCAAAACAACAAACTGAGGTATCGTTAGAAGAAATTCGTGGTTATGCCCACAATTTAATAGCTAAGCAACTGCTTCCAAAATAATTGCCATAACACATTAATTAAGATTGCTTTTCGTAGCGTTTCGTAGTTAAAAAAAATATTGATAAATTTTGCGGCTGAAAAAACGTGGATCTGCTTTTTAATAACATGTTGCTAATGAAAGCAACTTAAAAAATTTATAAAAAATTAAAATTACTCATGGTCTCTGCTGTAACCACAAATGCTAATTGTAATTCCGGCTTAGGATTAATTTCAATTTGATTAAAACTTTTACTAATGTTGTTGCTTGACCAAAGTTTATGCATTACGGTTAATTGGCTTTTTAGGTATATCGCTGACAACTTTCGTCAATGCTGTAGGTGAGTTGTTAGGTTATTTTAAGTGGACATAACACCAAATATGTTACAGAGTCGACTATTTTGGCAATTCATTTCTTAGGAGTTGCTCAACTGTTTAATAATATGGAATGTGTACTAAGTTCACTAGCCAACACAGATAATACAACCAATGTTTACATTATGAGTGTTTGCACAGTCTCAATAAAAAAAAAAAAGTAAAAAAAAAAAAAAACTTGAAGCTTCTTTTTTAAAAATTTTGCAGAGTGAACTTTAAGGATCCAATACAAATTAAATTTGTATTTAAGCAGGTTCGAGTCTATGACCTTTGAAACAATTATACGGTTGTGCTATCGTCTCTGTTCGTGTTTAATACTCACCTCTATTAATCCTTCTGAGTTCTTCAAGCTCAAGAGATTTCATTCACCCTGAATCACAGGTAAAGTTTATATTTCGTCAAATCAGGTCAACCTTTCACAACCTTTCACAATCTTTCATCGTAAATTCTGGAACTAATCTAGACCCGTGACGATACGAACAAAAACCGTTCGGGTTTACACCAGTAATTAATAAATAAAATATTACGTTGTGGCCGACAAAACCTACTAGCAGCACAGCTATTGGCTTATTGTTTTGATGGATAATGTTATTATGCGACCCAGTAACGCAGACTCAAGGGAGATAAAGACGGACGATGCCGTACTGCGTCGCATTTGCCTGCTGTAGCACTCAACCTACCAGACAAATTATGCATGCCATTGTTCGCGGGCTCATTTCATGTATAATTTTTATTTATATGTACAAAGTTTAATATATACCATGCCTCCCGAAAAAAAACCGTCTTTTCGTTGGTAGTGACTGTCCTGGAACATTTACATACGACGGCAATGTTTATGTTGAGTTTGCGAGAAAAACATTTCGTCCGCAAAAAAGTTCCATCTAGGCTAGAATATCAAGACAGGTCTTGCAAAAGAAAGGCCCACGACAACAACTTTAAACAGCGTCAAGTAGCAGTAGCAGCAAAGGCATAAAAAAAAAATATCAAAAATCAAAAAAAAAATCAATTAACCATAGATCCATGCGAAGCATTGATTGCAAGTAATATTCCTATTCATAAACTTACAAATTTTGCCTTCAAAGATTTTCAGCAAAAATATTGCTTGAATCAAAATAAAAAACATGTCTCAACATTTCGTAAAAATTACATACCAACAATTTATCTACACGTTCTTGAAGGAATACGCATAGAACTCATGAATAGCATTATTTGGAATTCAGCTGACGAAAATACCGACACTTATGGTCGTTGCATTACAAATTTAACTGTCGCTGCAATAAAGCTACAACCCTTTTCTTCCTTTTTGGTGGCTTACAAAGAACTTGAAAAGGCAGATCATTCTATGTTCGCCTGATTTGTAAATGAGGGTTTCAAAAAAGTATTTGCTGAATCTTCTGCATATGAAAGTGCTTATATTTCTCTCTGATGCTGCTTCCTATATGATCAAGGCAGCCACTGCCCTTCGAAGTATTTTATTCCAGTTTTACTCATGTGGCGTGCTTTGCTGACGGAGTACGACGACTCACTGAAGAAGTGCGATCCACGTTTGGGAATGTAAATAAACTGAATTCGTCAACAAAGAAAGCTTTTTTTAAGGCACGTTCTCGTAATAATGGCTATAAAAAAAATTGCCAAATGTGCATTTACCTTCGGAACCAGTGGTAACTCGATGGGCAACGTGGGTTGAAGCTGTACTGTTTTACAAAGAACATTTCGAGGCCATCAAAGGTGTATTAAATGACTTTCATAATGCAGAGGCTATGAAAGTTTGTCAGTACAAGGAAGCATTTAACAATTCTATTATTAAAACCATACCGTGATTTTCCACATACCTGCAAGTATTAAAAATCTTGAAACTCAAGGTTTGGCGTTGACTGAATCTATTCAGTTAATGAATAAAATACACCAAATGAACTCCGCATTGTCAGAGGTATTCCTACGCAAATTTAAAATGAAGTTTGAAAATATTTTGAACAATAACCCACGTTTTGAACCTTCGTGTCCAGTTAATAGTTGTATTAATGGGACGGGTGAACTTTTTCCAGAAACAATGACAGCTAATACAGCACCCAAATTCAAATACTGCCCAGTTACAACAGTGAGTGTGGTTCGGTTCATTTCCAATTGTAAACATATAGAGATCGAAGAAACAAACTTACTATTGAATATTTGGAACAGTACCCGTTTTTTTCTAAGGTTTTTTTTGAAATCCCGTGTTTATGTGAACCGTCCAAGTACCCTATAAGATTTGAAGACCAACATCCAGGAAGAAACTGCCAACTTAACGCCTACTGTGCTGGCAGGAGTCATGACAAAAACCAGAAATCGGTTTACTCAGTGTGTGGAGAATGGGGGACGTCACATACCTGATTTGATCTTCAAAACTAAGTAAAATAAAACTTTATGCATGTTCCTAAATTATAAATAACAAACAAAAAAATTCTGAGTCATACAATGAATTTTATTAAGTTTTGAAAAAAGGAAGTTATGCTGCCGCACCCTCGTTATAGCTGACGTGTCGCTAAAAAGCGAAACATTTGCCTCGCGACAAGTGTTCCACTAGTGACGCACCAACGAACTAAGGACAGTCCATTAGTTTCGAGTCGCTGTGGTTCAAACTGAAGTTACACGAGATGGGGAAGTTCGAGGAACAGCAAACTACAGTTAAATCTGCGGTGCCCACGGTTTTATCTAATTTAAATTAACCCTCTGTTATTTCAGAGAGCAGTTTGATAATGGAAACTTTTGAGTCGTCAAAAACTACATGGACATAAGGTATTACAAACTACGAGATTACGATACGCTTGTTGAACGTTAGCGGATACAAACCGGAACATGTTTTCCAATATTTGAACTCGTGTTGATTCATATTTTGACAGTCAGCTTGCGACAGCTACAATACCTGAGGAAGACAGCAGAGTCGGCTGTCGAAACGTGGTGATTTTATAAGACCATCCGGCTGGACACCCGAGAGGTTTTTGTTTCATCGATACGCCGGGAAAGTCTACACTCACACATCATATTTTTTCTCTGATTTTTGTACAAACATATTCCTTGCCTTAAGTTTCATAACTGGTTTATGTTTACAGAAGTAGAACTTCTTGTTTCAGGCACAGGAAAGTCGTTTTTGCAGGAGGCTTGATAAAAGCAGCAGTCAGTCTCGAAAATGACCTTAAAAAAAGGAGAGATGTTAGTGATTCTCGTTATTCGCTTCTATTGCTGGGTTATGTAATAAAAGGGGGAAATTATGACGAAATTGCCACTCTCGGGCCAAAAATTAAGCCCTACTTGGATGCCGGCCATGTCAGCTCGTTAAGGGTACACACCATGTCCATTAGCTCTTTATACCGCTGCACCAGAGCCAGGCTGAATCTGTTAGTGGCACCAAGTAATATTGCAACAGGATAGGCACAGCACTTTATGGTAGCGAAGCATTAACTTTAGGAATACCAGAAAGAAAGAAAATTGAAGCAGTTCAAATGTGGTGCTACAGAACAATGCTGAAAATTAAGTGGACAGACAAAGTACGAAATGAAAGAGTTTTGGAAATGATGGGTGAAGAAAGAAGATTCTGGAAGAAACTTACACAAAGAAGAGACAGGTTGGTAGGGCATATTTTGAGGTATGCTGGATTCGTTAATTTCTTAGTGGAGGAAACAGTCGAAGGTAAGGGGGGCGTGCATAAACCACGTGGCTCCATTTTGGCCTCCTGTTAACCCCTCTCCCACGTAGCCCTACGTGGCTTTTGCCTCTACAACAACCCCCCACGTAGCACGTAGCTTTTTCCGCTTTTGATTCCAGAAGACATTTTGTACTGTTTTCTCTTATCAGACGATTGTAAATTACATAAGGTGATAATTAACTGAGGAAAATAAATATTTACATGCTGTTGTGTGTTCTGTTCCTCATTTTAACTGTGAAAAATGTTATGAAAGGAAAGCTACGTGGCCTGGATCGGAACCCCCCTCCCCCCACGTAGCCCAATGTATCTTCCAGCCAACCCCCCCCCCCCCCCCTAGACCGAGCCACGTAGTTTGTGCACGCTCCCTAAGAACTGTAGATAAACACAGAGATTAGTATACAAAAGCAGATAATTGAGGACACGGGTTGTAAGGGGTATGTAAAGACGAATAGGTTAGCACAAGATAAGCAGGGATGGAGAATTGCATAAACCTAATCGAAAGATTGATGTCAGCAAAAAAAAAAAAAAAAAGCGGCATTACAGATAAATACTATACAGAGACGACAAACGTGCTAAATGTCCGGAAGGCGTTACGAATCATCTATACTATACAATAAAACCGAACAAAAGTTGTGCCTGTAAATAAAATTTATTTCAAAAAGAGTCGCTACAATGTACATTACTGAGCTGCCAAAGCCACAAAATTTGGGGGAAAAATATATTTATGTTTTATCTTTGTGTCCACGCATCATTCTAAATCTAACGCACTGCACATAGTGATAGTTTGTGACTCCGATTAGGATATAGGATGCAAGTCATTCAGATTAGTAACAAGCTTCTTGATGATCGTCATCATTAAACAAGAACAGTTCCCCACCTCTCCGTTATCTTTTCTTCCCACCACCTCTCCGTCACCACTCTGCTCTAGATCTCTCCTTTCCTCCGTACACACTCCTGCACTCCTCTCAGCCATTCATCCCTTGCTATTCTTCTGGGCCGTTTTCTATGAAACTTCCTTATTATAAAGAAGTCAAAACCGTAAATTTCCAAAACTTGCCCACGCGTCACATAAAAACTAATCAAAAGATTTTAACGCATACTGATATTTTATATCGCAGGATAACATGTAGGACACTTTTCTATTCCTAAGAGTACCATACTTTACGACGGCACACAGCCCACAATAGTTAATTTTCGAATCTTTGTACCATTGTACCAGGATTAAGCAAAAACCAACAAATGCATCTTAACGAAAATGCACACTGCGATCGGGATAGGTGTTATACTGATAACAGACACGAAGCTGAAATAAAATATAAAAGTCTAGAAATTTAATTACTCCATAGTAAAAGTCAACAAGCATTCAATACTGCAAGCAATAGATTTCTCGCAGTAGAAATGTGTACAATGATTAAATATAAAAAATCTCAATCAATAGTTGAACTACAAGAACTCCAAAAACATAAGCTTAGGCTTCATAATGCAGCTGCTCCAACAACAAACAATGTTACTGACGGAAGTCATAACAAGTTACGCAGACAACATGACACCACCGTGATGACGAACCTACAGAAAAGTCGTGAATCATCTAAATACTGCTGGAGGCAATGTCTTCGGACAATATCCTCACCTCCACCTGTCTACAAAGATAAGGCAGTGACGAAAGCGATCCTGTAGCACTGAGAATCTGAGATGGGAGGAGGCCGATTTCGGCCTCCTACCTATCATTGGGGAGGACGAGGGTCAAACCTCGTTCGGCCATCCTGGCTGAGGTTTTCCGTGATTTTCCTCAACCACTCTAGGCGAATGCTGGGATGGTTCCCTATAAGGCCACGGCCAATTTCCATCCTTTTTCCCTCCCCGTAGTTTAGACTGCTGAAAAGCGTCGCCGAGACCCTTCAGCAGCCCGCGACCCAGCCTTTAGCTGGGAGGAATGTAATTTAAAAATTAATGATGCTGTAGCACCGAGTTAGGAGGAGAGCAAGATTGCCCTTTGTTCAGTCTGCCAGTAAAGGCCCCTGCCAGGCAGACCTCACACACAACGCGCCTGCACGCCGGGATACATATACGACTCCAAACAGGCGCAGAGGCATCAAAACAAACCAGGAAAACAAATAGAATCGTCTAGAAGCTAAGTGGGACTATTTCTTACAGAGGTCGCCGTACTACCACACAACGGAATTCCTGCGCCAGGCCGCCTATATAAGCGTAGCCGGCCGCTCCACCGCCAGTTCCAGCCTGACCGCTGAACCAGCGTCAACTACAGAAGACCACCGGAAGTTCACGAGAAGTAGAAGCCGTCACTCTACCCCGGATCAGGACCAGGCTCAAATTCTCGACGGTCTTCTGATAACTATACCCACATTTGTTTATGGTTTACCTGTTGTATTGTGTACCGAGTAATAAACTTCAAGGAACCGTTAAGTGTAGTTCACTTCAGTGGCGACAAGGTTGGGATAAGAACTCTCGACCATCATGGCTACGCCAGCAGCACCTACGGAATGGCAACAGTTCCTCCAAGGACTTCTACATCAGTTCTTCGAATCTCAGAGACAACTGATTGCGGAAGTCAGGAATCTCCGCCAACCCACGGCCCCGCCTCCGTTCCCAGCATTCAACGACGACGTCGAAGAATGGGAGACCTACGAGAAGCGCATAACACTTCGCAATTCACCACATAACCAAAGAAGAAGACCAACGTGCATATTTCCTTTCCTGGAACCAATCGAAGATGTATGTCTTGCTCACCAAACTTCAGCCACAAGACCCCAACACCCTCACCTTCACGACCATCTGTACGACACTGAATGCATACTACAGACGCCGGTACCATGTCGTCGCGGCCCGCGTCGAATTCTATCAATG
>JARYHS010009186.1:261996017-262016371 GCA_031002005.1 Vandiemenella viatica
CCGTAATCATGTCAGAAAACCTTTCACACAACTTACGAGAGCTCCAGGGGCAGAGATCACCGAGGGAGCTTAAATCTCCAGAAACTATTCCGAGGCTTCGATAGCCGGGGTCGATGTCGGTCCGTCTAATTCGCTCCTGTACCACTTCTGCTTGCTCGTCCCGACGTGTCGGATGAGGCTGTGTTCTTGCCGCTGCGTCCGCTGTTAATCAGGCGCAGAGTGGCGCAAGAAGCGTGCGGCTGGGCTCCGTTTTATTAAATAAACCGGTGGCGACCGTGGGCCAGGACCGGGCAGTTTGCATAATGAGCTGTTTTATAATGCGGCGCGCGGTCTACCGCGCCCTAATGAAAGTCGTCACTCACCGCTCCTACCGCTCGCAATGCTTCTTCCTAGTGAACACGAGGGCGCTATGAGGAACATGTCGGGTCTGTGTTGGTAAAATAATCCGACAAGCCCTCAAACACGCGCTGGTATCCAATCCACAATATACTGGTATTACGACGTAACGGTAGAGGCTTCCTCGGCCTTAAATATAGATCACGTGTGCACACCTCCCGAGCCTCATGACTCGTTTTCTCCGTCATGAATAAGGTTTAATATCCGAAACATTGAGTTTATTTGTGTGTTCGTGATATATGTTCTTCTCTCGTCGCTGCCTTCAACTTTGGTCAGTGATGAGTCATTTTCTCTTTCCTTGCAATTAAATATAGATCTAATTTTCTCGGGAAACTAGTTGAGTAAGTACGTATGTGACGCCACCCTTGCCGATTTTCTGTTTCTCTCAGAGAGAGACTAACTGAAGATCTACACGCTATGCCTCCGCGTCGTAATCTGCCCCCAACCTACCATTCCACCATCAAATTCTCCAAATTGTCACCGCCTCTTTTCACTGTATATACGAAGATCTGGAGGATTTTCTTCGTTACTCGGCATGAGAAACTCTTGGAGAAATTACACCACCTACTTGTTATAATACATTAATGTTTTAGGCAACTCGACCATACCGAGAGTTCTCTTGTGGACTCACTAATTTTCATTCCTTCCCCCCACAGTAGAATTGTGTTCGCTACATTACAAATGTGTGACAATCTCATAAACAACCAATCCTATTATTATTATTAATATTCTGAGATTTTAGTCTTTCCAGGCGGACAGCTGATAAAAATTGTTCACGGGTGTTCGGCCGGACAAGTTCTGCCACACATGACGTTTCGACAGTTACCTCCGCTGTCTTCATCAGGTGAAATGGTATGACGAAGTTGCTACAGCGAAAACACGTCACCGACGGTCTACAATAGTAACCTAGCGTGTTCGCAGGTATACCAGATCCAAATAATAATTATTTTCTTTTATTTGCATTTACGTTTGACCCAACATCTAGAGGCTAAATTGGGCCGCTAAGTTTTCTTCACTAAAGACGATATTACAGAGAAAGTAATGTTAAATGTACTAACTACGTAAACAATCACCGTAAATCACGAACAGGTTATAGTTAGAGCATCTAAACCTAACATATCAACACAAAAAGGGTATAAATACCTATGTATTTGCAAATAATATATATATATATATATATACATACTAATCCTACTTGTTAAACTATTATATTAAGTGAGTGCTATGACTGTCTGACATGTGTTATGACACCTCAATATTTTTCCATATAGTCAGTCCTACGGTATGCAAGTTTTTAAAAAGTCGGACTGCAGCCAATGATAATTAAAATTAACAATCATTGAACTATTTGGTTAACTTGCAACTTACAGAATATTGTCGTAAAAATGCAGTCAGAATGGCCGGACGGGGTTTGAACTCCCATCCTCCCGAATGCCAGGCTAAACAGCAATATCGTTTACCAACTGACTCACTCCACGCAAATTCCGGGATGGTTCCTTAAAAGACCATACCCGACCTCCTTCCCCATTCCTACCCCCTTAGGTTAAATGGACTGAGAAGGGTCCCTAAAACTTCAGGCTTCACCAGGGAGGAATGAAACCGGCAATAAAAAGTTTAAACATATAGTTGGTAACAGAACACAGCGTGGACCTTTGTGGTTAGACTGTTAGTATACTTGTACGTAGAGAGGCTGGCGGCTGTGTTTGATGTCGGGCTGGTAATGACGTAGTGTCTGTGTCCGGGGCCGTGACGCTAATGTAAAACAGGCGGTGGGCGGCCGGGCGACCCTAATGAAATTACGGCGAGCGGGTGCGCGGCACCTTGCGAATTAGCACCGCCCGCACGCACAGTGGCGGCGGGCCACACCTCCCGGCCACCTAACGAGCCACCTGGCTGACTGACCCCAATACGCTACCACCCCCCACACGCTCAGCTTCAAGTCATCAGAATTTAGCCATCAGAAATAATTAGGCATGGGGCAAAGGCTGACTGACAGCTGGGTAGCGTGAGGCCTTCACTTCCGAACGCAGCGCCTCTCGTGTCTGTAAACAAACCAGCCTGGCCGTGGTCTTCAATTTTTTTATTATTATTAAATTTTTGTTTTTTATTATTATTATTATTATTTTTTCCGGGAAAATAATACTAGAGCAACCAACTGTCGCGAAATTTCATAAGAAACTACGGAAAAAACGCTACTGAAAATTATCTTTTATTACAAGAAGTGTGTGGTAGTGAATGTTTGTCACGTGGAAGGATTTTTGACTGCTTTTAAGTATTTCCAAGATGACCGAGAAGAAGTTGAAGATGATTCACACCCGGCCATCCTTCGACATCAGACACGGATGCAACTATTTAAAAAGTCGGTAATCTGATTCGAACTGACCTCCAGTTAACTAAACTCAAATTGTGAAAGAAAAAGTCATGGGTTCTCCATCAAGACAACGCCCTTGCTCGTGGTAGCTACCGAGCGTGCATAAACCACGTAGCTCAATTTTGGCCTCCTGTGAACCCCCCCCCCCCTCCCCACGTAGCCCTACGTGGCTTTTGCCTCTATCATTCCCCCCCCCCCCCGTAGCACGTAGCTTTTTTACCTTTTGATTCAAGAAGACATTTTGTTGTTCTGTTTTCTCCTGTCAGACTATAGTAAATTACAAACGGAGTTATTAACTAAGGGAAATGAATATTCACATGCTGTTGTGTGTTCTGTTCCTCATTTTAATTGTGAAAAATGTTATGAAAGGAAAGCTACGTGGCCTGGCTCGGAAATACCCCACCCCCCACGTAGTCCAGCATAGCCTTTCAGTCACCCCCCCCCCTCCCTTGTTCACGCTCCCCTGTGAGGAAAAAGACTCCTCCCATTGGCCGGGAATTCAGGTGTTTTAAGGTGATCATTTCATGAGCCCTGCATGCTCTCTACGTGTGCAATAGCTAGCGGTCGGGTTCTGAGAGGAGACAGCCTTTCATGGCGCTAACAGTTCTACAAGGGGTGATCAAATGAAAAACTACGAAACGACGTAAAAACGTAACAGTTAAATATCTGCATATTCCGCCATGGGAGATCGTAGCGAGACATCTCGGGATGCGATTGGAGTCTCTGACTGGGATCGGAGCATGCGCGGGCGCCCGCATGCGCAGTAGAGAGCAGAGGCTCTTATCAAAAGCGGCGTCCAAATGATGCGGCAGTCCGTATGAGGACAGGATGGCGTACAAGTGGGGGATGTGTACTGTGAGACACTCCAACGCATACGCAGGTCCATCAAGAACAAAAGACTGGGGCTGCTCACGGAGGGTGTGGTTCTGCTCCATGATAACGCGCGTCCACACGTCTCCAGAGTCACACACATGGAACTGGCCAAGTTCAAGTGGGAGACGTTGGACCATCCGCCCTACAGTCCGGACACGTCGCCCTGCGATTTCCATGTGTTTGGTCCACTGAAGAAACACCTGAAAGAGAAGCGCTTCAACTCGGACGACGTACTCGAGGACGCTGTGAAGGACTGGGTCTCGTCACGGCCACAGGAATTCTGGGAACAAGGAATCCTGCGGCTTGTTCATCAGTGGGATCGTTGTGCTCAGGCCTTAGGTGTATATTTTGAATAAAGTCTACATTTGTACCCACCGTGCCGTTTCGTACCTTTTCATCTGATCACCCCTTGTACATCTACATCCATACTCTGCAACTGACAGAGACAGGGATTCTAAGGGGGAACCTGGCCGTCATAGAGGTTTCTTCTCGTACTGTTGGCACCCCTGCTTCCAGCCCGGTGACGTGTTATCTCGGCCGAGTCGGGCGCCAAGTCGTGTGACGTGATATATGTCTCGCGGCACTTGGCGGACGGGAGGCGTATTAGAAATTCCGGAGCGCGCAGATACACGGCCCGATTCCGAAATATATACAACGGCGGCGGAAAAGCAATATGGCGCGGGGCCGGACGCGAAGTTGGCGCGTTACAAGCAAACTTGGAGGCAGTAACTCATCCGCGCCGCGCGAGCTGGCGAAATATCGCGCGGGGCGGCCACCACAAAGCGGCGGAGGGAATAAACCTCGCCTCCTCACCAGGACTACTTTTCGACAGCGCAGTGCTGACACGTGCTCGCCAATCCTGTTCCTTTACTGTTGACGGTTGCTTACGGTATGTCTTCGCGGTCATTATGGACGAGAAAGGACTGAGAGGAAAGAACGGGGGAGGAATTCAGCCATGGTATTTTAAAGGAACCATGCCGGCGTTTGGCTAGAGATATTTGAGTAAACCCTAGAAAACCGAACTCTGAATGCTTGGACGGGAATTCGAACCAGTGTTCTCCCGAATGCGAGACGAGAGCTCGGGTTAACCTGCCCGCCAGAGTTAACTAGCAAATGTAATGCCGCGAAATTTACACTCAGTCCAATCAATAATCGATTTCTCATCCATCTCATAGTCAAAGAGAAACCTTTATTTTTCCATCTGTTTAACAACTTAGCAACAAGAAATAAAAGATAATATCGGAGTTTCATTAATGGAACTACCCTCTCATTGAAGGGTTTAAGCAATCAAGCACTACAGTAAAGCATAAATCACTTGACGAAGGCTTTACTTGCAACTTCCATAAATATTATCTATTACTTATGTAGCTATAATAAAAGTAGAGAACCATGAGAGACATGTATCAGTTAAAAAGGGTGTGAGACAAGGTTGTAGTCTATTCCCGTTCATATTCAACTTGTATGTAGAAGAAGCAATAAAAGAAATAAAAAAATTAATGTGGCATAACTGTTCAATGATAAAAAATCAGTATGATACGATTTGCTGATGACATTGTCTTGTTAGCAGAACGGGCTGAGGATATTGAGAAGATACTGAATAGCATGAACAAAATACCGAAGAAAGATTTTCGACTGAATATAAATTAAGGCAAGACAAAAGTGATGAAATCAAGCAGAAATAATACCAATTACGCTATATTAAACATAAAAATAGGATTGGATGCAATAGGAGAATGAATTCTACTACTTGGGAAGCAAAATTACAACCGATGGCCGAAGCAGGAATGACGTTGAAAGCAGAATAGCACTAGCAAAAAGAGCCTTGATGAAAAAGAGAAATCTTTTAGTTTCTAACATTGATCTAGGAATTAGAAAGAACTTTTCAAAACTCTTTTTATGGTATCGAAACATGGACTTCAGGAATACCAGAAAGAAAGAAAATTGAAGAATCTGAAATGTTGTGCTACAGAAGAATGCTGAAAATTAAGTGGACAGACAAAGTAAGAAATGAACGAGTTTTGGAAATGATGGGTGAGGAAAGAAGTTTGTGGAAGAAGCTTACAGAAAGAAGAGACAGGCTGGTAGGTCATATTTTGAGACATGCTGGATTGGTTAATTTGTTAGTGGAGGGAACAGTCGAAGGTAAGAACTGCAGAGGTAGACAGAGATTAGAATATATGAAGCAGATAACTGAGAACGTGGACTGTAAGGGGTATGTAGAAATGAAGAGGTTAGCACAGGATAGGAAAGGGTGGAGGATTGCATCAAACCAGTTCAGAGACTGATGACAGCAAAAAAAAAAATAAAAATACAACAATGTGAACTTGTTAAAACACTAACTATGCATGCAGTAGGTGTGTACCAATCTGACACTTTTAAGTTTACGAGCTATGGAGAACAAGTGTTTTCCCGGTAATAGCAATCACAGTTCAAAACCGAAATATATATATATATATATATATATATATATATATCTGGGCGAAATTTTGGCACAGTGAGCCAGTCGACATGCATGGCAATGCAACGCGGCACAATACGACATTAATTAACAACAAAGTTGTTGAAGCGGAGGGGTGTACCACATCCCGCGGCGTGACAAGTCAATTAGGAAATCACGGCGCGCCCTAACGACGCGAATATACGCCGCAAACTCGGTGCCGGCCGTCCCGCGCAAACACAGGCGCACTGCCGCCAACTTTGCGGACCCAAACAACTGTATTTACATTTAAATGAAACTGCGTGCGCAGTTACAGCCCCATTAAAGTTAACGAACGCCGCGCCGATTCCGTTCAAACTATCTTCAACTGCGCTAACCAACTCGCCAAGGAGACTCTAAATACGCTTAATTACGTTTCACTCGAGCGGCCGGTTGTTTCTGTAGAACCCAGCGCTACTCTGACAGAAAATTAAATCGTTTTTCTGTTATTCGAAAACAAGGATTCAATGTTCCGTTCTCTATCAACGATATTGTTTCCTTACTTTTTTTATTGGACGCAAACAGACTTTCATCTCAAACGTTCAATCACCGATACACAAATGCCGATCAACTCGTAGTGCATACAGTGTTTTACATTACGAACAGAAACATTTATCGCCCCCCCCCCCCAAAAAAAAAAAAAAACACTCATAAATCAAGAGTGCAGAATTAACAAAATGGCTGCCACCGTGTGTGGTGGGTGAGCGGTTTGGGAGAACGCCAGTTCGAATACCCGGCCGGGCATCCAGATTTGGGTTCTCCATGGTTACCCCAAATCACTCCAGGCGAATGCAGCGATGGTTCCTTCAAAAGGGCCATTGCCGAATTCATTCCCGTTCCTTGTACCCAGTCCCATCCCGCCTATAATGACCTCGACGTCGACGAGACGTAAAGCAATAAGTAAAAAAATATGGCTACCACTGACGATAAATGGGAGAAGATTTTCAGGTAGGCTCAGAGGCCAAAAACATTCGAATACTAGCGACTTAGTGACAACACACCCATTTCAGGTCGGAGAATACTTTTAACGGTGGCTTTTTGGATGTGGGTACGCTGCCAAAATTGGTTCGAAACACATTTTTTTGACGGCTCAAAAATGCAGCAAATTAGTGAAAGGTACAAAACAGTCAGAGATCTGATTTCTGTGCGTGGTAACAATTACGTGAACGCAACTGATAAAACCCGCCGCCTTATCTCTTTTTGCGTTTTACTTTGAACTGTAACCACATAAACGGCCATGCAACGAACGAGAGGTCGGTTCAGTTCACAGATGAAAAGTTGTGCCGTTTTGCTGACTGGGCCTACCTGAGGCCAGCTTAACAAAACACCCCGTACTCAGGTGGTAGAAAAGCTGGGCGAATGGAATCACAGTTCCAATGTTCAAGAAAAGGGTAAACACATGTCCTGAAACTCAAGTATAAGGATTGTGACCAAAATTTTTGCAAAGACACTCCACAATCATTTAAAAAAAAAAAACACACACACACACACACACACACATAAAGATGGAAGAACAGCAAGGGTTTAGGAACTACGACCAGCTGTAGGTACACAGCTGATCGTCAGACATGTTGCTGAAAATCTGTATACCTGAGGTTTTTCTTTTACCTATGGCTTTACGCCTCGTCTACGTCGACGTCGTTAGTGACGGCATGGGACAGGGTCAAGGAACGGGAAGGAAAATGGCCATCGCCTTTTGAAGGAAGCATCGCGGCATTCGCCTGGAGTGATTTGGGTAAACCATGGAAAACCCAAATCTGGATGCCCGGACGGGGATTCGAACCCGCGTCCTCCCGAATGCGAGGCCAGAGCGTTAACCACTCACCCACCACGCTCGGTCCATGCGTTTTATGGATCTGACTAAGCGTTTTAGATAAATTAGGCTGCAAGATATTTAAAAAAAAAACTAAATAATAATTTATATTTATGCCCTAAGGGCAAATTGCACCACTCAAGTCAGCAGTAATGATGAATTAAGCACAGAAATGACAGAAACGTAAGAACTCGGTAAGTTTTTTGATACTCCGTTTGGGCATAAACAAAACAATAAAAGCCTAAAACATAGATGTTGTTCCACTGACGAATGCGTGGTTAAGAAACAGGACAAAATGCATGACCATATCAAAAAAATCTACAAGACGCAAAGTTGGGTGAACGGAGAAATCATAAAACAACGTTGACCAATATTATTACTCAATTTTTTTGTTATTTACTTGTGACTTTACGCCTCGTCGATATCGAGACCATTAGAGGCGGAATGGGACTGGGAACAAGGAACGGGAAGGTATTCGGCCATGGCATTTTGAAGGAAGTATTAAGGCATTCGCCTGGAGTGATTTTGGGAAACCATGGAAAACACAAATCTGGATCCCCGGACGGGGATTCGAACCGCCATCCTCCTGAATGCGAGGCCAAAGCGTTAACCGCTCACCCACCACGCTTGGTATTACTCAAATAACTAACGAAACTGTTAGTACCAAGAAGTAAAATATCAAATAATTAAAGAACTAAAGATATCACGCTACCTAAGAAATATAATGTGGCTCACCAAGAACCTGACTGTAAAAAAGCAAAGCCGCTGTACACATGTGACTTTCTGTTGTCATGAGAGTGGCTTATTTAAGTACTACTTACCGGCAGGTAGCACTGTCAACGCGTTTAACAAGCGGGTACAAACCTGAAACAAAATACAAGCATCATCAGAATACTGCAACATTCACATACATCTCACCTTTAGCTAAAAAAATTAAATTTAAATTAAGCGTAGATTACAAAATCAAAACCGAGCGTGGTGGGTGAGCGGTTAACGCTCTGGCCTCACATTCAGGAGGACACAGGTTCGAATCCTCGTCCGGGCATCCAGATTTGGGTGTTCCATGGTTTCCACAAATCACTCAAGGCGAATGCCGGGATGCTTCCTTCAAAAGGCCATGGCTGAATTCCTTCTTGTTCCTTGTCCCCAGTCCCATCCCGCCTCTAATGACCTCGACGTCGACGAGGCGTGAAGCCATAAGTATATAAAAAAATCAAAGGCATTTGGCGTTAGGCAGGTAGTACTCGTACAAATAAACTGCCTTCCCGGCAGCCGGCAATGCTAAGCCGCGCGGCAGTTAGAAAGATTTATTCCCACATTAGCGGACACTACGCAAAGCCCTAAATCGGCCTTCTTTCGCTGGCAATATTTTTTTAAAAAAAGGACAGCGCTCGGCCTAATTGGATAATTATTAATTCTAATTAGCCAAGTTTCCGCCATTAGCGCAGTATTCGGGCTATTTTTTTTCTTTTTTGGTTTTATTTTACGAGCGCGCCAGTCCGTCTGGAAGGTAATGACGTTTCTTGCAGGACGTCTGCTGCTGGCGACGGCCATATTAACGGCAGTGCTCTTCTTGCGGGGACACAGGGAACCACTCAGCACGACAGCCAACACCTCGCCAACAAATTACACGGACGGAGGTGGTCCACAAAGTGTCACACGACGCGACGTTAAATTTATTACAAGAAAAAGTAAGGTCAAAAAATTGTGTCTATACTTTTTTGTGTAAAAATGTTCCGAAAATCGTAATTAACCTGCCCTATAGATAGCTGCCACTCTGTTTGGCTTTTATCGATTTTGAAAAAGCTTTTGATACGGTCCATCGCTCAGCAATCGTGCAATGCCTACTAGAACAAGGAGTGAATCCAGGCTATAGCAACATACTGAACAACATTACAGATTTCTAACTAAAACTGAAGATTTAAGCAGGTGGCGATCGAAACGTCGGAGTGAGAAAAGTGTTGACGAAGCTGAAGAGCAAACAAAGAATTTTAATTAGGATCTAGCAGCGTTGTTTACAGCTTATTCCACACTGAAAAACAACTCTTAAAAAATTAATTCTCATATTACACAGTTATTCAAGAACTCGATTCGTCGTCAATTATCTCGGTCACAGACGCAATGTCGTTAAGCGTTATGCACAGGAGACTGTCCTGTTAAAGGAGTTTATATAGTGATTTCAAGCATCCCAAGGTATTGCACATAAATTAAGTCTTTCTGCTCAAAAGTCAGCTAAGACACTGTCTAGCATGATTACTTGCATCAATGAAATTAATCAATTATTAGACCGAAATCATTTATCGAAAAACATATTGTATCGGTATTTTATATGAGATTAATTCTTTGTTAAGAATTTCTGAAGTAGGAAATAATCTTTACGCTTACAAATACAAATGCCGTAGCTGTGCTGTAAAACTGAGCAAACATTTTCGTTAAGTTAGTTGTATAAATTCGAAGAAACTATTTACTGAATCCATCATCTGTCAAGGTATTAATTCCAAACTTTTTGTACTGAAGTTCTACTCTCACTGCATAGTTCTTAGTTTAATAACATTTACTCTTCGAAAAGACTCGTTACGTGTTGCAGAAATACTGTCTTAATAAGACGGAGTTTATGAGGGCGGCCAGTCTGCGAGCGTGGTCGGAAATTACGGCGAAGACTAGAAAGGCGTATATTGGATTACAGAGTGGGGGGAAAAAAAAAACTTTAAACGGCGAAATTTAGTTAAAAGTTAACGGAGTCTGAAAATTACCAATCTCATTTAGCCTTTATGATCGAACGAAAACTCCGCCTAGTTCTTCTCTCATAACAGAAGTTAGCCGAACCAAGTTTAGGGTGCGGGCCGATGTATTATCTTTACAGCAGTCGGTGTGAACTCGAATCCGGCAACTCCGCACGCTACCCGTCCGTCTGTCACAAACCCATAGGTCTCATACCAAACTCACACACCTTAGGGGGCATCCATTAATTACGTGAGGTGTTTTTTCCGGATTTCCGGACTCCCCCCCCCCCTCTGGTGGGATATGGTCCGTGGGACCCTTCCCCCTAAAAAATACCGCCCTGAAATCGACTTTCGCGTCATTTGTAGACTTTTTTTCTTTTTACCTCTACAATCCAACAAGAATTTCGAAACCTCACGTGAGATGTGAGATTTCCGTTGACCCCCACCTCCCCCTTGGTGAGATTTCGTCGTCACCTCCCCCCCCCCATATCATCACACGTAATTAATGGATGCACCCTCATCCGTTACGGTGACCCAAGAGCGATCACCGTATTCAAAATTTTGTAACATCTTCTACATAGATAGAAGTAAACAAGCCTAAGTAAACCTGTGTACTGAGTTGGATATTACACTACGACCACCTGCTTGATAGCATGTTGATACTGTTGATCCACCTTTGTAACGCCGAACGCAGGCGACAAGTCGTTGGATTAGGTATCCGGAGATATCTAACATCAAATGTCTACACCAGTGCTGCCAATTCTACGGATTTATCCATAGATCTGCGGATTATTATAAAAAGTTAGGATTTTCGGATTTTGTTAAAATATCTACGGATTTTTTTATACTTTTTATTATTTTGCGAAACAAGGCTTTCCCGGCGTATCATCGACACAAAATCTTCATGGGTTTGCCGCCGGATGATATTGTTGTTCTTTCAAGTACAATGGACCCGATGATGGCGGCAGTGCAGGTCGCCAAAAACTTTTTATTATTTGTTAATTTTTCCTTATTTTGGTGTTTTGTTAAACTACGCGCTTACAGTGTTAATGCATTACAGAATTGTTAATAATTGTGAATCGTTTCCTTGCAACTGCTCGTGTAAACTAGCGAGTTACATAAAGCTCATATTTTGATTGATTATAGATTTTGTAGATCTCAAAAGACCGTAGTACAACTGTCGGCGCACTCTTTATGCATGGTGACACGCTCGTTGGCACGGCTTACAAAGCAGTGCCTTCCGAGAAGGCCTAACCAATATCCGAGAGTCAAAGGGGTCGCAATTTTTCACATTTCCTATTACAGAGGGTATGCTAAATTTAAGGTAAGGTTAAAAAAAAAAAAAAGAGCGAGAGAGTAGGCGCAGTAGCAGCAGTGATGAAAGTGACGCTGTATGAAACATGTTCAGAGATATTTCTTACTTTCAATGTAGAATATTATTTTGTATTTAGAATTTTAAAGACCTGGAAATAAAAAGTACTCTTAATTTCTACATCTACATCCATACTCTGCAATTCACAAACATTGTGGGTGGCAGAGGGTGCTAAGCACCAATCTTAATTCTGCGCATTCCAATTCCGAATAGCACGAGGAATGAAAGAATACATAAAAGCATCATTACGGCATCGTATTTCTCGAATCCTATCCCTCCGGTCATTGCGACCCAAATAGGTTGGTGGAAGAAGCATCTCACTGCACTCGTAGCTCATAGAATTTCGCATATTCTCCAATAAATTTAAACGTTAATGACGTCGTCTCTCTTCCAAACTATCCCAGCCCAATCTATGTATCAATTCTGTGACGATTTCATAAGGGCTGTAACAACCAGTCACGAATGAACGGCTCTCCTCTGCACCCTCTCCAGTGAGTCAATCAGAACCTTCAATAATTATTGTTGGAGTCTTCCAGTTAGCGAGTCTCCGGATTTTTGTAACAATTCTACGGAAATTTTAGCGGCCATCTACGGATATTCAAAGTAAAGAGGCTGGCAGCACTGGTCTACACACAGGTAACACAATTCCCTTCAATTACAGGCTGGTGGTTTGTTGGAGGGTTAAAACGAGGTCATATTTCCATAGCGGATACAGATACGGACGTTCAGTGTATAACGTTACCTCCTTATTTATAAATTAACACAATTATATTTCCAGTGTCGGATCAGTACTGCAGGATTTTTATTTATCCTCTATATCCATAACTGGGTTTAATACCAAGGCTGAAAGCGAATCAATTAATTACCTTTTAAATGAAATCAGTTATCTTAGAATATCAACTCAAATAGTTTATTATACTTTCACAGTAACAATTACTATCCACTTATCTTTTGGAATCCTGTTTACAAACATTATTCTATTTGAACACAATGATTACAGTCGGTGTCGGATTAGCCACGTAGCAGGAGTTAGCAAATGCTACGGACCCCGCGCCTTCCAATATTAAATTACAACTTTGCCAACAGGATTTTGTAATGTCTTTTTATTCCTGCAGCTCAAATCTTTTTTTCTAACACCTACTCATAAGCAGACATTTTCTTGGGCCTGGCTCGACGTTCTCTGACCTTAAACATTCAAAGTTACTACACTGAAGAGCCAAAGAAACTAGTATATGCATGTGTATGCAAACACAGACATATGTAAACACTCACAGTACGACGCTGCGGTCGGCAACGCCTATATAAGACAACAAATGTCTGGCACAGGCGTTAGATCGGTTACTGCTGCTACAATGGCAGGTTATCACGATTTAAGTGAGTTTGAACTAGGTGTTATAGTCGGCGCACGAGAGATGGAACACAGCATCTCCGAGGTAGCGATGAGGTGGGGATTTTCCCGTACGACCATTTCACGAGTGCACCGTGAATATCGGGAATCCGCTAAACATCAAATCTCCGACATCGCTGCGACCGGAAAAAGATCCTGCAAGAACGGGACCAACGACGACTGAAGAGAATCGTTCAACGTGACAGAAGTGCAACCCTTCCGCTAGTTGCTGCGGATTTCAATGCTGGGCCATCAACAAGTGTCAGCGTGCGAACCATTCAACAAAACATCATTGATATGGGTTTTCGGAACCGAAGGCCCACTCGTGTACCCTTGCTGAGTGCACGACACAAAGCTTTACGGCTCGCCTGGGCCCGCAAACACCGAAATTAGATTGTTGATAATTGGAAACATGTTGCCTGGTTTGACGAGTCTCGTTTCTAATTGTACCAAGCGGATGGACGTGTACGAGTATGGATACAGGCTAATGAATTCATGAACCCTGCATGTTAGCAGGGGACTGTTCAAGCTGGTGGAGGGTTTTTAATGGTGTGGGGCGTGTGCAGTTGGAGTGACATGGGACCCCTGATACGTCTAGTTTCGACTCTGACAGGTGACACGTACGTACGCATCCTGGCCGATCACCTGCATGCATTAATGTCCATTGTGCATTCCGACGGACTTGGGCAATTCCAGCAGGACAATGCGATACCCCACACGTCCAGAATTGCTACAGAGTGGCTTCAGGAAGACTCTTCTGGGTTTAAACACCTCCGCTGGCCACCAAACTCCCCAGACACGAACATTATTACAGCATATCTGGGATGCCTTGCAACGTGCCGTTCAGAAGAGATCTCCACTCCCTGGTACTCTTACGGATTTATGGACAGCCCTTCAGGATGCACGGTGTCAATTCCCTCCAGCACTACTTCAGACATTAGTCAAGCCCATGCCTCGTCGCGATGCGGGCAGTTCTGCGTGCTCGCGGGTCCCTACACTTTTTTTTTATTTATTTTTTTACTTTTTTTTTACTTATTGCTTTACGCCTCGTCGACGGCTAAGGTCATTAGAGGCGGGATGGGACTGGGGACAAGGAACGGGAAGGAATACGGCCATGGTCTTTTTGATTTGGGGAAACCATGGAAAATCCAAATAAGGATGCCCGGACGGGGATTCGAACCCGCGGGCCTTACACGATATCAGGCAGGTGTAACAGATTCTTTGGCTCTTCAGTGTACATAAAATAATACTTAATAACAAAAATAATCTAATAATAATGGATTTCAAAATTCGTGAGGTTGTGTACCTCACAAGTGCTTGACATCCGCGGGTAAGGATGTTTTGCGGAAGTGGAGGTCGAAAAATAAATCTATAATTATTTAGATTTTGATATTTTATCAAAAATAAAATCAAAATAACTAGAATTTTATCAAAAATTCTAAATTTTTCGAAAGAAAAAACTGTTTCCATCTAATACAGATATAGTGATTTATACTTTGTCTCATCTTTCATTTGCGGAGTTGGCGGATCTACTAATTGAAGCGTCAAGCACTAGGCCACGCCACCGCACTATTCCGAGTCCGCCACTCCAGTCAAGAGGCCAAAGTCTTAAAATAACGGCAGGAGAATCCACGTCTCCCTCACAATACAGTGAGCTGCCTGACAGTATAATACCGAGTGCTGTTATACGCGGGGCTCGAGGTTGGTTTGTGCTCGGCGTGCGGCACGGCCGATTTGTCCGGGGAGCCTGTAAGCCTCTTTAAGAGACCGCCGCCGACCGGTAAGCATTTCTATTGTGCCGCTGCCACCGCTGGAGTGTTTACACAATAAAGACTCGCCCAAGTGGATGTCGCGGCCGCAATAAAAACGCTCCGCTGCGGCGCTAAAGGCGATCGCCCGCTATTAACTCGCGGACGCGCACCAAATGCCCGAGTGGCAATTTTCGCCTCCGGAGTGTCTCGAAAAGAGATTTCCAAGTTTAGCAGCTCTCCGCCCCCACAGAGAGCTGCTTCGAGTGGCAATTTCAATCACCACACACGCCCCAAAATACAGACCTGCCCACTCCTCTCTCCGTATCTCTTTTATTACTGCTAAATAAATCCCGACTGGCAACGAAATACTAGCGACGTTCAGATTTAAACCACAATATAAACTGATAAAAAGCCAACACGTTCATCGTTTCTGTAAAGCAGTGACGTAATGAAACAGCTTTTCGCTGGCTACCCAACAAAGGCCACTTTCTACAAAAGTCTTTTTTTTTTTCTTTAAGGCTTTACGCCTCGTTGATGTTGAGGTCATTACAGGCGGGATTAGTGCTGCCAATTCTACGGATTTATACGTAGATCTACGGATTTTTATAAAAAGTTAGGATTTTCGGATTTTGTTAAAATATCTACGGATTTTTGCTACTTTTTTTTATTATTTATTGATTTTTCGTTATATTCGTGTTTTGTTAAACTTTGAGCGTACAGTTTTAATCAATTACAGAATGGTCAATAATTATGAAAAGTTTCCTTGCAACTACTCGTGTGAACCAACGATTGAAATGAAATGAAGCTCATATTTTGTTTGATATAGATTTTATAGACCTTAAAAGACCGTAATACTGAACTGTCGGCGCAATCTTTATGCACGGTGACACGCTCGTTAGCTTTTAACATTTCCTGTTACAGAACATCTGCTAAATTTAAGGTCAACAAAGAATATGTGTGGCCCCCTAAAAAGAGTAGACTCACCAGCAGCAGTGATGAAAGTGACACAGTATAAAACATGTTCAGAGATATTTCTTACTTTCAATGAAGAATGTTATTTTGTATTTCGAATTTAAAAGATCAGGAAACAAAAAGTATTCATAATTTTGACTATCTCTTTCAATAATTATTGTTTAAGTCTTTCAATTAGCGAGTCTCCGGATTTTTATACCCAATATACGGAAATTTTAGCGGCCATCTACGGATATTCAAATCCAAGAGGTTGGCAGCACTGGGCGGGATGGTACTGGGGACAAGTAACGGGAAGAAATTCGGCCATGGCACTTTTGAAGGAAGCGTCCCGGCATCCGCCTGAAATGATTTGGGGAAACCATGGAAATCCCAAATCTGGATGCTCGGACTGGGATTCAAACCGGTGTCCTCCCGGATGCGATACCAAATTGTTAACCACTCACTCACCACCCTCGGTAAAAAATGTCGTTATTGTATAAAGGTAAACAGTTAAGTTACCTATTTAGGTTTCTGTAATGTTTTAATGCGTATCAAAATAGCAGGTCGATCACTACCGTAGTTCGGAAGATTTTATGGTTGTCGGTGGACCACAGGCGCACAAAATAACTAATTGAATCGCCAGATCTATCAGTTGAGGATTGTAAGATTAGAACAAACCGTATCTAAAAAGATAATGTTGCCATCTACTGGCAAATAAGTGAGCTACTTTCATGTTTTAAAAACTAGACGTATCTATACATAGATCAAAAGAATCATTACGTTTTTTCTTTGCTTCATATTTTTTATAATGACTACGATGGAAACGTATTAATATGTAAACAAACTATCAACAGAGAAATAATGAAAGCTCCTAAAAAAACATTAGTCTTTAGGCAGTGAGCCGCCCAAAATCGTTGGATCAAAGAAGAAATTTTGGAACTGATGGATCAGAGAAGAAGGCACAAAAATGCTCAGCGTGATACAGGTATAAAGCTATACAGGTAATTTAGAAATCAAATACATGGGAAATGCAAAATAGCAAAAGGATGGGAAACCTCTTTTAAGGTTAGAAGATAGAGTTAAACAGTGGAAGGAAAATATTGAGAAGCTGAATGATGGGGACGACTTGAACAATAGTGTTATGGAAAATGAAGGCGATGTCTACACTGATGATTTAGGAGATCTGGTTTTGAGAACAGAATTTGACAGCGTTATGTATGACTTAAAATCAGATAAGGCAGTTGAAATTTATGAAATTTTTGCAGAACTTCTGAAATACCTAGGAGAAGGGGGAATCCAAATATTATTCAAACTGATATCAAAAACTTATGAAACAGGAGAGATTCCAATTGTTTTTAATAAAAATATCATCTTCACACTTCCCAAGAAAGCACAAGCCGACAAATGTGAGAATTATCGCACCTTTAGTCTAACAACACGTGCTTCAAAATTACTGACAAGAATAATATACAGAAGGATGGAAAGGGTAGTAGAAGGGATAGTAGGTGAAGATCAGTTAGGGTTTAGAAAAAACCATGACACAAGGCATGCAATTCTGGTTTTAAGATTGAAGGGCGGATCAAGAAAAACAAAGGACAAGAAATTAAAATTTTAAAAGAAGTCAGGTGAAAAATATCGAGATAGAAGAATACTTTATAAACTATATAAGAATCAAGTGGCTGTTATAAAAGTAGAGAATCACGAGAGACATGCATCAGTTAAGAAGAATGTGAGACAAGATTATAGTCTGTCCCCGTTAACATACAACTTGTATGTAGAAGAAGCAATAATGAAAGTAAAAGAAAAATTTCCATGTGGCATAAGTGTTCAGGGAGAAAAAAGCAGTATGCTACGATTTGCTGACGACATTGTCTTGTTAGCAGAAAGGGCTGATGATATTCAGAAATTACTGAATGGCGTGAAAAAAATACTAAAGGAAAAATTTGGCCTGAATATAAATCAAAGAAAGACAAAAGTGATGAAATGTAGCAGAAATGATACCAATCACAGTAGATTAAGTATACAAATAGTATTAGATGCAATAGGAGAAGTAAGTGAATTCTGCTACTTGGGAAGCAAAATTACAACCGACGGCCGAAGCAGGAATGAGGTTTAAAGCAGAATAGCACTAGCAAAAAGATCGTCAGTGAAAAAGATAAATCATTTAGTTTCAAATATTGATCAAGGAATTAGAAAAAACTTTATGAGTGGAGAACAGCACTTTATAGTATCGAAACATGGACTTTAGGAATACCGGAAATAAAGAAAATTGAAGCATTTGAAATGTGGTGCTACAGAAGAATCCTGAAAATTAGGTGGAACCGTAAAGTGCGAAATGAAAGAATTTTGGAAAAGTTGAATTTGTGAAAGGGCTTACAGAAAGAAGACACAGGATGGTAGGCCATATTTTGAGACATGGGGGTTTGGTTAATTTGTTAATGGAGGGAACAATAGAGGGTAAGAACTGTAGAAACAGTAGTAATAATATATGAGGTAGATAAATGAGGACGTGGGTTGTGACGGGTTAACGCTCTGGCCTCGCATTCGGGATGACGCAGCTTCGTATGCCTGTCCGGGCATCCAGATTTGTGTTTTCCATGTTTCCCCAAATCACACAAGGGGAACTTCGGGATGCTTCCTTCACAAAAGTAATGGCCAAATTCCTTCCCGTTCCTTGTCCCCAGTCCTTTTCCGCTTCTAAAGACCTAGACATCGACGAGGTATAAAGCCACAAACAAACAAACAAACAAAAACAAAAAAAAATCTATTGTAAGGGGTATGTTGAGATTTGGTTAGCACAAGATAGGAAGGGGTTCAGGATTGCTTCAAACCAGTCGAAAGACTGACGACAATATTAAAAAAAAAAACGCTATCAATGTGCTCAATTTCACTAAAAATAGCATTAGCAAAAGAAGCTTTCATGAAAATGAGAAATATTGTGGTTTTAGCGTTGATCTAGGATTCAGGAAGAACTTGAGATACGTAATTTTTTTTATACGTTTTCATATTCAGATACGTAAGGTGTGGTGTAAAACAGGGGTGGCCAACCCGCGGCCCGCGGGCCTCATTTTTCTGGCCCACGAGATTCAATCATCACACTTCTACAAATATTTTTTATATTTCATTTTTAATGTTATATATTTCTTTACAATGTGCGTTTAGTATCATTATTACTATATTATCTATGTTTACATGTAATAATAATAGTAAACACAATAATAACTCATGTTTCAATGTTTCACTCCAAAAAATTGTCTCTAGTGGGGACATACGGCCCGCGGAGTTATGATGCACTCCGAAAGTGGCCCGCAAGATCATTTGGGTTGGCCACCCCTGGTGTAAAAAGTATCCTGTATCTTAACCCCTAACATCAGATATCACTAAAGACCGGATTATATGAATTTGCATGTTTTTATATGCATATTATGCGTATTAAGCCCATTTTCACGGGTTATTGCATACTTTACAATCTACTGTATAATTTCCTAAGCTCACTCGTTCACTCATCTCGATAGCTATTGGCTGGAGAACTGTGTCACGTGTAATCCTTCACACGCAGAACAACAACCTGAGATATCGTTAGAAGAAATTCGTGGTTATGCCCACAATTTAATAGCTAAGCAACTGCTTCCAAATTAATTGCCATAATACATTCATTAAGATTGCTTTTCGTAGCGTTTCGTAGTTAAAAAAATATTGATAAATTTTGCGGCTGAAAAAACGTGGATCTGCTTTTTAATAACATGTTGCTAATGAAAGCAACTTATATAAAAATTTATATAAAAATTAAAATTACTCATGGTCTCTGCTGTAACCACAAATGCTAATTGTAATTCCGGCTTAGGATTAATTTCAATTTGATTAAAACTTTTACTTGACCAAAGTTTATGCATTACGGTTAATTGGCTTTTTAGGTATATCGCTGACAACTTTCGTCAATGCTGTAGGTGAGTTATTAGGTTATTTTAAGTGGACATAACACCAAATATGTTACAGAGTCGACTATTTTGGCAATTCATTTCTTAGGAGTTGCTCAACTGTTTAATAATATGGAATGTGTACTAAGTTCACTAGCCAACACAGATAATACAACCAATGTTTACATTATGAGTGTTTGCACAGTCTCAATAAAAAAAAAAAAGTAAAAAATTAAAAAAAAAAAAAAAAAAAAAAAAAAAAAAAAAAAAAAACCTGATGCTTTCGAAGCAAACAGGATTTTTTTTTTTTTTTAATTTTGCAGA
>JARYHS010009186.1:262017371-262075795 GCA_031002005.1 Vandiemenella viatica
CGTCCGACTACACGAACTTAACAGGTACTTGTAATAAAGGAATAGTGACACAATAAACTGAACTTCCAGGGCGGAAATTTTCGAAGACTTCAGCCATGGTCTTGACCTTATGCTAACCTACCTCCATGGTAGCACCCACACATTTCTCTCTTTAATTAAAAAAAAAATGCTCAGTGAAGTGCGTGAAGAAAAATGCATAAGTAGTTTATTAACGAGGACGTATTTTCAATTTACGACACGTCTTTAGGAAGGTCCATAAATGCTTCTCCTTCTTTTGCTCCCTGCCCATCCCGGAGGCAGACAGCCATCTTCATTGTCTCGTCTACGTTCGTCGATGCTGAAAATAGCTCAGTAGTTGTCTTGGAGGTCCAGATTCTCAGATTTCTCCTACCAGCACTTCTCTTTCTTGGTATTTTTCCTTGTATAGAACACTGTGGGCGTTTCTAAAGGCTATTATTTCTCATAATGCTATAAGCTGCCACCTCTTAGGCGTGTTATGGATGTCTGGCCCAGTTGGTCATCACGAACACAGCAAGCCGAAACAGCTTTTACTTTTGATTACCAGTAACTAATATCGTACCAGTAACATGTACTCGATACTAATGATTTCTCTTAACCACTTCAATAAATTAAAACACACTGTTTGATTATCACTCATAAATGATTTAATACTTCTAGAACCAAATTCCAAGATATAATTACTGTTAATTACAAAGTTCACCAACATAAATTCTTGCGGAGCCCATGTGAGAGCTTTCCCGCGCTCAACCATTCTCGCGCGCAAAGACTGTATTAAACTACAAAGGGTGATCAAACGAAAAGGTACGAAACGACACGGTGGGTACAAATGTAGACTTTATTCAAAATATACTCCATAGGCCTGAGCACAACGATTCCACTGATGAACAAGCCGCAGGATTCCTTGTTCCCAGAACTCCTGTGGCCGTGACGAGACCCAGTCCTTCACAGCGTCCTCGAGTAAGTCGTCCGAGTTGAAGCGCTTCCCTTTCAGGTGTTTCTTCAGTGGACCAATCACAGGGAAATCGCAGGGCGACATGTCCGGACTGTAGGGCGGATGGTCCAACGTCTCCCACTTGAACTTGGCCAGTTCCATGTGTGTGACTCTGGAGACGTGTGGACGCGCGTTATCATGGAGCAGAACCACACCCTCCGTGAGCAACCCCGGTCTTTTGTTCTCGATGGACCTGCGTAGGCGTCGGAGTGTCTCACAGTACACCTCCCCCACCTGTACGCCATCCTGTCCTTATACGGACTGCCGCATCATTTGGACGCCGCTTTTGACAAGAGCCTCAGCTCTCTACTGCGCATGCGGGCGCCAGCGCATGCTCCGATCCCAGTCAGAGACTCCAATCGCATCCCGAGATGTCTCGCTACGTTCTCCCATGGCGGAATATGCAAATATTTAACTGTTACGATTTTACGTCGTTTCGTACCTTTTCATTTGATCACCCCTTGTAGAACTTTAAGATGCTATTGCTACCCAGTCAACCGTACAAACTAGCATCTCTGGAACTCTTAACTGTTAGTATTAATTATAGCCCAAAACATTATTAAACAGAAAACAATTATCATCAAATCAATTACTTATTAATAAGAAACACCATAGATAATAATTATGGTACAAAAAGCTAGACATAAATGACACATCGTGATCTAGATACTGTAGCTTCCGTGATTTCGCGGTGGTTAGTATTTCGATATCCTGTTTCATTCTTCCGAGCACTTCAAGATTAATGAAGTTTGTGTAAATGTCCACGTTTGAACGCCACAAAGCAGGATGGTAGCACATACCAGCGCACAAGTATCATTTATGTGCTCACTGATAAGTTAAGACTTTCAAAAAGATCGTTCATTTTATTGAAAGTAGCGATGGCATGATCTGAACACATGGATCCCATTGGCTGTTTACTGCAGTCCCAAAATAAGTATACCTCGATACACATTCAATGGTCTTCTTGCTGATCAAAATCGGGAACTGCTGTTTCTTTATTTTTTTTTTTTTTCCAGCTGTCATTACTTTTCTCTCATTTATACTGTGATATCAAATCCGTATTCACTGCTGCTTCGCAACACTCTATCAATAAGATACTGTAAACTTTCCCGACACTCTGCAAACATGACTATCGTCCACATAACGAATGTTCTTTTCTTATTTTTTATTTTATTTTTTATTTTTTACTTATGGCTTTACACCTTGTCGACATCGAGGTCATTAGAGGCGGGATGTGACTGGGAACAAGGAACGGGAAGGAATTCGGTCATGGCCTTTTGATGGAAGTATCCCGGCATTCGCCTGGAAAAATTTGGGGGAACCATGGAAAACCCAAATCTGGATGCCCGACAGGAATTCTAACAGGCGTCCTCCCGAATGCGACGAATATTCTTTGTCCAGTTTCCATTCAACAGCACACGTATGTCCACATCAATCAATGCCTCTCTAAATACATACCGTAAAACTGGGATACTTTAACAGTAAGGGTAGCTTTGACTTCTTCATTGCCGCCTAGGACAGGCCAGACTTCTTCCGATTACGATGTTCCTTTAAGTCATTTGTCTCGCAAAAGGAGATTAAGGAGCAAGACGAAGAGTAAGGAGAATGGCAAGAAGAAGGACAAGAAGGACAACAACCTCTGCAACATTTGTAAATGTGCTTTCCGGTTCTACCACCATCCTGCTGGCAGGATTTGTGGCATCACTTGCAAAAATTGGATTTGTGACATGTGTAACAAAGACGCAACCAATCGGTCCTATGAATGTATGGTGTGCAAGGATACTGATTAATAATTACTTTTAGCTTTTTCTATTGTTGTTCAAATATGTTACGTTTTTAGCCAAAGTTGATTGTTACAATACTAATAATGTGAATGTTTATATGAATAATTACGCCTATGCAATTGAATATTTGTTTATTTCACCGAACGCGTTTCACTTCATGTCTGAAGCATCTTCAGCGGTTCGTTAATTTTCCATCAATTACAGTATTTGGCATAGATTATGCCGGTAATATCATTTTGCATCTTTATTTTTGCGAGTATCAAGTCACTTGCACTGTAAAACACACACGGTAATTATCGTAAGAAAGTACAACACACAGAATAAATGTTAAATTCAGTGCTCAGTGCAAGTGACTTGATATTCGCAAAAATGAAGATGCAAAATGATATTACCGGCATAATCTATGCCAAATACTGTAATTGATGGAAAATTAACGAACCGCTGAAGATGCTTCAGACATGAAGTGAAACGCGTTTGGTGAAATAAATATTCAATTGTATAGGCGTAATTATTCATATAAATATTATTTATCGCAATTGAGGAAATGTCCCACAACAACCAGATGTTAATGTGAATGTTTGTTGATTCCAAAGATAATAATTACAAGACTGATTAAGTGTCTATAATTTTGTAACCTAAGTGATAACAAAAATGACTGATTGATGTCCATAGCTCGTTGTTTTTAATTAAATTTCCCCTATAATGCATAAAATACTAATATTTTTTTATCAAAATGATGTTAAAGTAACCCTTACACTTTAGATCTTCGACGTTAATTGCTTTTTAATGCCGTGTCAAAGTTACCCCTAACGTGGGGTTTCTTTAGATTTTTGACATTAATTGCATTTTAATGCCTTGTCAAAGAAACCCACATTCGGGTTAACTTTGACAGATAATATACAGTATATATACATATATAATTGTGGGGGGTCTGTAGGGCTTGATATTAGTATGAGTTTGATAGCCAAGGGACACATTGTTCTGTTGCAGCAAAAACATCATTAACCTTGGGTGTTAAAAAAAAAGAAACTACCGAAACATGTGCAAAGTAGCCCCGTTTTACGGTACTCTGAATAAATGTTAAATAATACGGGGGACAGTATACAACCTTGTCTAATACCTCGAAGAATTTCCACTTGTTCTGTATTTTCTGCTTTCAGTCTCACGTAAACAGATTGGTTCGAATACAGATTAGTAATAACTCAGGCGTTTGTCGTCATAGCCAAAGCTTTTTAATTATCATTTTCTGATGCTCACCATGCGAAAGGCTTTCTTTTCTACAAAGCAGGCATAGACGTCACAATTTCATTGCGTCACACGAATATCATGGTTTTTTTTTACCCATTGTCACCCACCCCAGTTGTGACAGCATGAAACATTTTGCAGTTTTAAATTCCGAACCTGACTAAATCAGCACTACAATGCGACGTTAGAAGGTTTCGTCCTTGATCAGCCCTCGTCGCTATAATTCACGGATGGTCTCTCCGTAAGCGATGTTTGACGTCAGTACGCAATGACCTTGAATGTTTTTTTTTCTGTATCTGATTTTTATTATTATTATTATTTAAATAATCGATTACGGAGGGGATTAATAATCTTGGGTACTGCTAATTGTAACAGCCCTCAAACTGAGCCTTTTATGAATTTTAATCTTAGGAACTGAGTATAAAGAGATGAAAGTTCATTGTATATGAATTTCTATATTTTAAACGTCTACATCTACATCCATACTCTGCAAATCACAAACATTGTGGGTGGCAGAGGGTGCTAAGCACCAATCCTAAACCCGCGCATTTCAATCCAGAATAGTGCGAGGAAAGAATGAATACATAAAAGCATCAGTACGGCATCTTATTTCTCTACTCTTATCCCTCCGGTCATTGCGACCTAAATGGATTGGCGGTAGAAGTATTTCATTGTACTCGAAATTTATTTTTTTTTTCGCATTTTCTCCAATAAATTCGTGAGTGACAATAGACAGTGTAATATGATTCGAAGTAGTATTATGTTTAAAATATTAATTGAAAGTTTCTATTATATGTTTTGGTTTCAGTAGCGGTGTTTTGAGGACGATTTTCAGCTATTTGAAGTGTTATGTAATGCGTTTTATGTCTAAATGGATGTAAATAGATCTAACTTCCATTTTAAAGTGTTTCCTAATGATTGTGAGTGACTGTGTTGGGTCTAATTGTCTTAGTATGATTTGATTGTCTTAGGGCACTAGAAACATCTGTCGGCACTCTTTGTTGTGTTCTCGATGTTTCTATGGCGCTTATTTAAGCTCGCGTTAAGGGCGAGCAGAAACAGCCGCTTTCTTTACAGTTGTTTGTGAGCTGTTGAGTAGGAATGTTCGCTGAAGTTCAACTGCTGGAATTATTTTGCAGTGTGCTTTAGAATCTTTGGACGAAGTTTGATGCTTATCAGTGTATTTTCTTTTGTGAAGAGTGAAATAGAAAGTGTAGCAGCGATCTTGTTATTTAACTGAACACCTTAGTCAAGTCGTGTTTATTATTGACCTTTGGTGAAAGGTAAAATCATCCGGCGATCGGAAGATAAAAATCTGTTAATTAAAGAACTAATTAATTACGTTGCAATCGGCATCATCTGAAAGGACTGCCCAGCGAGATCCTTCACATAACCCCTGAAGCTGCCACTGCTAAAGCGACTGCTGTGCTCGGCGGGTTGCTTCTCGCGCATACAGCCGGTACGGTGAGGTAAGCGTTGTCCTGGCCGCCCGTGGACACACTATTATCTTAAACAAACAATGTGCTTCAACGCAAACTGACTACGATTTGTCACATTTACGTAAAAAATTCTTATCGCTGAAGCTTTATTCATCTTTTTTGCTTTATATTAGTTGAGAAATAATGTATGTGATACTCGTCGCGTTAGAGAAGGAACATTTCAATTTGAAACTTACATCGCGTGTATAAAAACTTCTCGGGTTTCAAGCTGCGTCAAAATTGAATCGTCTGGTGACGTCTAGGAAGCTTGGACCACTTCCATTGTCAAGCCCACCTTAACATCAATGCTTCCGAAACGTCGCCAGACGATTCAATTTTGAGGCGGCTTGAAACCCGAGATGTTATCATAAAGCGTTTGCCGCCGCAAAAAGTACACAGTTATCTTACATCACGATGTTCTAGTTAAGGGGTCTCGACTTGGGAGGCCCCATCTCACCTCTCCTCAAGAGGCGCAGAAGATTATGGGGTTGGTGTGGGGGTGGGAGAATTAAGGGAGGGGGTGTAAGGGCGTGGGTATAAGGGGGAGGCGTGGTTGTTGGAGAAATGAGAAATACAGGAACTTTCATAATAATGATACAGAAAGTGAAGGAATAATTGTATTTGTTCACTGATATGCATGACAATACCTTATAAAATACATTTTAAGCTGCTTTTTTAAACCTAAGTGACGACTTTTTTGTATTTTAATATGGTATTTATGAGCTGAGGAGGCGTAATCTATCTATATATATAAAGATGAATGTATGTATGTTTGTTTATTTGTTGGTTTGTTTGTTCTTCATACAAATCCACAGTTTTCGTCCGATCTCGAAGAAACTTTGCACACTTATCCTTTGAAACAAGGAGAAAAATACTGTCTACATTTGGTTGAAATGTTATCTGTATAAATAATGCTTGTTGACTTACAATTTCGAAAAATTACTGTACGGCGATAGACAGACGCGTTGGATATGGAGGTCTCTGTACTCTTTTTCGTTTAGGCGTTATGTAGCTCAGTGGTTAAAGCGTTTGGCTACTAATGTTTGGTGGTTGTCTCCGGTTCAAATCTCCGTGGAGGCTAAAATTTTTGAAAATAGTTTTTGATCGTAAGAGTCACGCCTGGGCAGTCCGTTTTTCGGATTGTATATTAAACTGTACATATCACAAAGTTAGGGTTTCAATGCGAGGCAAATTGTTTGTTTTTCTGTTTTTAAATATTTTGGAAATTGATTCTCTTCAAGAATCAGGTTCGATGGTAGAATGATATAGTAATGGGTTTCCGGTCATATTATGCCGACTCGGTGTTGTTTGGGACCAATCCTTTGCTACCAACAACTTTTTATATTCAATTCTGACAAAGAAATTCTTAATCCACGCGTACGAAGTCGCGGGTATCAGCTAGTCTCAAATAATAATGAAGAGAGGGTAGGATACATGCCCTATATTTACAAAAAACCTTGAGAACCTCTGTATTTATTACCGGTTCAATTTTTCGATTACCTGCAAATCGATCCGTGTCGGACGCCACCTTTCTTTTTTTTTTTTTTTTTACTTATAGCTTTACACCTTGTCGACGTTCAGGACATTAGAGGTGGGATTGGACTGGGGACAAGGAACGGAAAGGAATTCAGTCACGGCCTTTTGTAGGAAGCATCCCGGCATTCGCCCGGAGCAATCTGGGGAAACCATCGAAAACCCAAATCTGGGTGCCCCGACGTGGATTCGAACCGGCGTCCTCCCGAATGCGAGGCGCGAGTAATCTCGGGTCACGTGTGCCTGAGAGCACTACACTGTGGTGCCTGCGTCACATATTGTTCGCTTGTGACTGCGGCCGTATTCACGACTCGAGTCGTTAGGACCGGCAGCAAAAACGTGACACGCGACGAGTGTCGGCCGACTAATAAAATGCCGCAAGGTAGTTCAGAAACTAATTTCCCCGCGAAATGCGGGCGGAGAGGGCGCCAAGTCGCCGCTTTTTCCGCCCTGGCGGGGCCGTATATTTCTGGGCAAGCGTCCCAGACAGCGAGTGGGTCCGCCAAACAAGAAGCCCCGCCTGCTAATGGCCCTCAGGGCCGCTAGTAACTCAATGGCTGCATTCTGCTGCCGCAATTCACGACCCTCATTACAACTGGCCAAACACCGACGGAAACAAAGTTGTCGGGAGAAACAACAATTAAAAGGGAGTCGTTTCGTGTGACACATTTTTCTTATACTTGGCCGCCGAGAATCTATACTCATCACGTGATGATGTTATCGTTGAAAAAGTTACTTTACTGATTTTACTGCAATCTTTGTAAATAAAAACCACCACAGATTCCGGACGTAAAGTATTGAACGTCACCATACTGTCACGCTTTCAGGTCTTTTGTCCCGCTTTCCCCAGCGAAAGTACAAATGTTCCGCTTCAGCAAGGAAAATGGCAATTCAATATATCTGTCTATTAAGGTCTGAAATAGAAGATGCGATTTCTGCCGCGCGGCGATCGAGTTGATGCACGGGCCATTGCTGATCACGCGAGGATTTATTAGCAGCAGCCTAGAAACGGGAATGTTTAACGAGTTTCCGCTTCTTTCCAACTACGTCACAAATCACTAGCTGGAACGCCGAGAATATTGCTGCTGGAGACTGTTGGGCGGAATTATTTCAACACCTCCGTGCTAACACTCTCAACTGTAGTTTACTATTGTGTACGTTATGTATCTGTCTCGAAGCAACACTCCTGTGGAAAGAATTTTTTCTCTAATAACTAAAATATGGACAAGTGATAAAACACAGTTAGCTGTCGCAGTATTGAAAGCCATTTTGAATATCAAGACTAACGTCATCAAATCATGTAATGAGCTCCATTCTTACTTCAAAACTAGACCCGATACTTTGAAACTAATTTGTTCCGCCGATAAATAGAAAACAACTGCCTAGCTAGACGTTAGGTGTCAGACATTAAGGCCAAGTAACTAAGATAACAAGTAATACAGTATACTTATTGTAAGTGTGCTTCGTTTTTTAATAAAAACTAGTCAAATACGAAAATAAATTATTTTTTTTTGCAAAATTCCTCAAGCGTCCCAATCTGACGAAAATATAAATGGTCACGTTAGACATAAACCAAGTCGACTAGGTCAATGAACTTTAAGCTATCACTTCTTACTAACAACTTACTAACTCAACAGGTATAATTAAGCAATTAGACCTCCTGAAGTGGGGGAAAGCACCGGGCCCGGATGGAATTCCAGTCAGAGTATTTTCAGTGTATGCAGAGGAAATCGGGCCATTTCTGTCTGATATATTCAGTAAATCATTAGAAGAGCGAAAAGTACTTCAGACTGGAAAATCGCGCAAGTAACTCCGATTTTCAAAAAAGGTGATCGAAGTGATCCTGGGAACTATCGTCCCATATCTATAACATCTGTTTGTAGTAGAGTTATGGAGCATATTATATGCTTGAACATTATGAATTTTCTACGTGATAATAATTTGCTTACAACAAATCAACACGGATTTCGGAAGAAAAGATCATGTGAAACACAGCTGGCCCTATTTACACACGACGTAATGAAAGTTATCGATGCAGGTTCACAAGTGGATGCAATTTTTTTAGATTTCCAGAAAACCTTTGACTCTGTGCCACACAACCGCATTTTAGCGAAGCTTCGAGCGTACGGTATATCGGATCAGCTTGGTGAATGGATAAAGGATTTTCTAACTGGTCGGTCGCAGTATGTTGTCGTGAAGGGAAAGTTCTTCTAATCTAGATGTTACATCGGGTGTACCTCAAGGAAGTGTAATAGGACCACTTCTTTTCTTAATTTTTATAAACGATCTCGGAGACAACGTGAAAAGCCTTTTTAGATTGTTTGCAGATGATGCGGTTATTTATAGGGAAGTAAGAAATTTGGCCGATTGCTTAGAAATTCGGCGCGATCTGGATGTTATTTTGGCTTGGTGCGCTGAGTGGCAACTTATTCTAAACTGTAAAAAGTGCAAGACAATGAGCATAACTAACAAAAAGAATCCGATTGTTCAGAAATACGAGGTAAACAGTTCAGTTATTGATATGGTCGATTCTATGAAATATTTGGGAGCCACAGTACAAAGGAACATGAAATGGGACACACACATTAATTCGTTAGTAGGTAGAGCAAATTCTAGGCTGCGATTTATAGGTCGAATCTTGAAAAATTGTAATGAACAAACAAAGAAGATAGCGTACAAATCTCTTGTGCGTCCACATTTGGATTATTGTTGTGCCATTTGGGACCCGTTTCGTAAGGGATTGATCGAAAGTATAGAGAAAGTACAGAGAAGAGCCGCTCGATTCGTGACCGCTTGCTACAGTCCTTATGAAAGCGTCACAGAACTGATTAGTAGATTAGGTTGGGAGTCTCTGGTAGATAGACGACACACGTTTCGTTTAAACTTATTGGAAAACATGCGTACTCCCACTTTCACTTTTGAGTGTAGTGAAATACTTCTTCCACCAACCTATTTGAGTCGGAAGGACAGGAAAGATAAAATTAGAGAAATAATGTGCCGGACTGATTCTTATATGAATTCTTTTTTCCCTCGTACCATTAGGGATTGGAATGCACAGTAAAGAGATTAGCTTTGGTGCTGAGCACCCTCTGCCACCCACAATTTTGTGAATTGCAGAGTATATATGTGGATGTAGATGTAGAACAATAATGCGAGATTAAAAAAAATAATAATCATGCGGAAGTAGTTTTTTTTATGAAAACATTCCGCAAGGCTGAGAGAGCTCGCTATTTTAAATACTGATTCACTGAGGCCAAGAATGAGTCCACATGCTAGGACGTGTGTAAAGTAATATAGTCAAACACCACAAACTCACAGAACCATCGGCAACGTTAACAACATGTGAAATGCATACGCAACATTCAGAAATTGTCCATTAGCGTAATGGAGACCCACTAACAACATAAACTTTCCGTATGGAACGAGATTATGCCTACAGTTTACACTAGATTGTTTGGGCAAATGCGTCAAAAACATTACCGACCCGGCACGAGTGTTGAGTTTATTTAAAGTGACAATACCCGTTACCAGGTACCATTCCAAACACATTCACAAGTGTATGTTACAGAGTGACCATATGCTTAACAGGGAGCCAGAAAACACTCCAACTGTCTCCGCATTTTGGATTAGTCGTGACTGGAGATGACGTGTAAAATGTATCTGCATTAGCGACACGTGGACTGGGCACTCGATAGCGAAAGTAAACGCTGCTTCGTCACTGTGGACAGTACTTCATGTGGGGGGAGAGAAACGAGAAAAGGCCTTTGATTTCATCGGTTACAACACTATTATGCTTCACGTTAAAATTAATCCCACGTAAAACTTCACAACTTAATTGTAGATACATAGCCACCAACCGTCTGGCGAACTGAACGGAGAACGGGAATCATCGAGCAGCTACAATCCTTCACACCAGATTATGATTTTCGGTATCTCACTGTTTCTGGAGAAGACGCTAGTTCCGGCAGTAAACACAGAAGCTGGGATAGATTTTATTGGGATACAAAGTAGACGTTATTCTGATTTATCACGTAAGACAGACCCAATTGGAATTACAAAAATTTACAACAACGTCGCCCCAAAGGCACCTTCAGCTCCCTTGTATTTAAAATGAATCCCCTCAACGTTGGAGTGGGCAATCTCCCCTTACATTTCAAACACAATTAAAAGTGGACAATCTAATATCTTGCACCAAGCCAGTGAAAGACATGGGTAACGTTTATGTAATGTAGGGGTGATTATACGTCAATATCAACATTGATGTAACCACCAAACAATACCTTCAACACCTTCTATCAAAAGACACAAAAGAATGTAGGAATTTGCGGAAGCCACTGAAAGAGATGGGTAACGTTTGTGCAATGTAGGGGTGATCATACTTCAATATCAACATTGATTTAGCCACCAAACAATATTACTTTAATATTCAAGATAGTCTTGACATAATGTCTTCCTTAAACACCTTCTATCAAAAGACACAAAAGAAATTTGCGGAAGTGTTGGATTGGTGAAGCGTAGGATCTGGAAGCGGTCCCAGAAGAGTGGCTCGTCCCTTTGATGATCAGATGAGCAGTAAACACAGTACGAGGGGAGGGGAGGGGAGGCTTAGTCGAGATCAGTTACGGACTAACTACAGCCTCATCTCCAGACGGCACGAGTATTTGACGCTGTATTTAAAACGTCACCTTTGACAGACTATATGAAGCACCGTAAGGGGAAATGCATTAATTACGTGAGTGACCCCCCCCCCCCCCCCCCTTGGCGACGACATCGTAGATTTTCTTCTTTTTTCCTTTACTGTTCTCTAGGGAATTAAAAAGACGACGTGAGATAACTTCGATTAACCCTCACCCTATTTTACGTCACGTAATTAACAGACGCCCCCCTAAGAAATAGTGCCATAAATTTACCAATGAAAAAAAGCGAGATTTACCAATGGAAAAAGCGAGGAACCTGCATGAATGTCGATAAACCTAAAATGTGTGTTTTTTATACAGTAAAGAAATTTTTCTATTTAGTAATGTTAATTAGCTGGAGTTTGTGTAATAAGATGTATATTTACGCCTCCAAAAGTTTTTTTCCTAATTGTTCAGTGAGACATTTTATGTGTTTTATGTACCCGTTTCAGATGAAAATAATAATATACATATATATATACTTTACGCCTCGTCGACGGCTAAGGTCATTAGAGGCGGGAAGGGACTGGAGACAAGGAACGAGAAGGAATTCGGCCGTCCCCTTTTTGAAGGAAGCATCCCGGCATTCGCCTGGAGTGATTTGGGGAGACCATGAAAAACCCAAATCTGGATGCCCGGACGGGGATTCGAAACGGCGTCTTACCGAATGCGAGGCCAGAACGTTAACCGTTCACCCACCACGCTCGGTAGCTGGAAGATAAACAATTGCTACAAATGAGCGTGTTTCTCTTTCCTGCTACTACAAGTAACCCACCTCGCTATTCATCCTTTTATTTGCCATCTTATCGCAGCGGTCATATAGTTCCATATGAATATTAATACAACTAATTCCAGCAATACCTGCGCCACAATGAAATATGTTTCCGATATTCTTTAATCAGATGCACTGACGGTATATTATTGTGCAGACTGGTGTGGGCTGGTACGACACAGGGGCTGGCTGCGGGAGCTCACGAGGAGATGTCAGAGCGACTCGCTACTGGCTGTGACGAGGTCAGGGGGGGGGGGGTCTCAAGGTGGTGGTACGTCACCGCCGCCGCGGAATTAACGCGAGCAGGGCAGGGAGCCGGGGCGCACATTTCACGGGGCGGAGCGCCGCTCTCAGGAATTTCATACATAACATACAGCGGGAGACGAGCAGGTGATGAAGGGCCGGCCGGGCACGCGGCGAAAATTGAAAACGTACACACGGACGGGCGGCGCGTGTGTGTACAGCCGAGCCACACACGGTCCCTACTGCACGACGCTGTGTCACACCCGAACAGACAATCTATGTAAAACCCTTAAGGGGGCGTCTATAAACGACGTGAGGTGAAATAGGGGGGTGGGTGAAATCTCACCAAGGGGGAGGGGGGATCAAAGGAAATCTCAAGTGAGATTTTCGAAATAAGTTTGGACTGAAAAGCAAAAAAAAAAAAAATAAAAAAAAAAAAAAAAAAAAAAAAATAAAAAAAAAAATAAAAAAAAAATAAAAAAAAAATCTACAAATGACGCGAAAGTCCATTTTAGGGGGGTACTTCTTCTAAATGTCGTCACGTAATTTATGGATGCCCCCTAACCACTTACATTACAATACATTCTCGAGACTTTTACTAAGTTCTACAAAATAAACACATGATGGGAATTATATGAAGTCTCGATGTCTTTTTTTTCTTATAGCTTTACGTCTCGTCGACGTAGAGGTCATTAGGGGCGGGAAAGAACTGAGGACAAGGAACAGGAAGGAATTCGGCCAAGGCCTTTTGAAGGAACCATCCCGGGATTCACCTTGTGGTGATTTGGGGAAACTGTGGAAAACCCAAATCTGGATGCCCCGACGGGGATTCGAACCGGCGTCCTCCCGAATGCGAGGCTAGAACATTAACCGCTCACCCACCACGTTCGGTTTCTCGCTGTCATGCTTTCAATGAAATGAAGACTGAATAAACAAAGTTAAGGAAGAGTACAGGTGTGGTGCTTCCAGTAGTGTTTCAGAGCACAGGAATCGCGATTCGGCCACAGATCGCCCCCTATCCCGCTTTACAGAGCGGGCAAGCCTCCGACCTCCACGTTCTGTGATGAGGCGTGGACGTCCACCACCTTGTCGCCTACTCGTGGTTTCACCGTCCTTCAAACACTCTCACTCTCACTGCAATAGCACGCTAACAGCCGACCAGCCTCTCCGTTACCGAGATGCTCGTTCCCAAGAGCCATGCCAACAAACCGCTGGCCCGTAATCGAATGGAATTTCGTGACCTGTGCGCAGAAATCTGGTGTCAGATACCTCTGGAAGCCTACCGAGGACTTGCAGAATTCATGAAACGCCGAATTGCAGCTGTATTGCTCTCGAAAGGTGGACCAATATGCTAGTAAGTAGGTGGTAATAATGTTTTGGGTGATGAGTGTGTAATGACCTCGAAGTTTGAGAAGTTGTAATGCGCATACAAAGGAAATAGCGTACAAAACACTAGTGCGCTCGCGTTTGGAATACTGTTGTCGAATTTGCGATCTGTATCGCAAGGGATTGACTGACACATTAGAGAAAGTACAGAGGAGAGCCGCTCGATTCGTGAGTGCTACAGTAGAACTCCAACTATCCGAACTCTTACTATCCGAATCGCTTTTTTAATTAAGACAGAAACGTACTGCGAAAAAGCTTCCCCTCTTTTATAAAAACCAACCCAAAGTTCGGATGACTGCAGCATTGTTTACCGAGTGGAACGGCGAAATTTTCATCCCTGAAGTGCAAAAGCACCAAAATAAACCCTTGGAAACGAAGGCATATTCAAGATACATACAATAATTAATTAAAATAGACCCTTTTTCTGAAAAAAATCCGATTATCCGAATTTTTTATTATCGAATTGGGTCCGGTCCCAACTGATTCGGATAATTCGAGTTCTACTGTAGTTACAATCCTTACGTAAGTATCACAGAGGTAATACTTGGGTTGGGCTGGGATTGGCGGACAAACGATGTCGTTTTCGTTTGAATTTGTTGGAGAAAGTGCGAAAATCTTTAATTTACGAATGCAACGAAATAATTCTTCCGCCAACCTATTTAGGTCGCAATGACAGAAGGGATAAGATTCAAGACATAAGATGCCGTACTGATACATTTATGTATTCTTTCTTTCCTCGTTCTGTTCGGGATTGGAATGCACTGAATAAGGATTGGTGCTTAGCACCCTCTGCCACCCACAGTGTTTGTGAATTGCAGAGTATAGATGTATATGAATTAGGATTGGTGCTTAGCACCCTCTGCCACGCACAGTATTTGTGAATTGCAGAGTATAGATGTAGATGTGGAAGTACTGAAAATATTCGACACCTGAGATTTTCGCCGTACTCAACGGCTTTTGCTTACCAATATGATTATGTCATGATGTGTCTGGATACAGACGGAAGAACGACTTGAAATTCAGTGTGATGGGCGGACTGCTTGCGCTGAGCGAGTAGCCGCGAGCGGACACAGTACTGAGGAGCCGAAATTACCCGCCCGCCCGCCGGAAGGTTCGGCAAATACCCGCTGTCAACACGGGTGGGCGGGTACACACGCGGCGCTTACCCACCAGCTAATTACAATTTTCTGCTCCGAGTTGTGAAGTTAAACTGTTGCCTCACCGCGGCAGCTGTGCTTGCAGTTTCATCGCCGAGCCGGCCGCAAACTTGGCCCGCGATTACGTTATTATTAAATTTACACTCGGCCGAGTGGCAGGAGGGCAAATACACCCCCGGCGGCTGCAGCCGCATTCTTCGGGTCGGTCGGCGAGTATGCCTTCAAATAAACTCCGCGCGGGAATAAGTTCTGGAGGCGCGGCAACCGCCAACGAGAACTGCGAAGTATTGCGCGCCCAACCAACAGAGCTCGGGCTCCAGTGTACTGTCCACTGATGAAAGCACTCTTCTCACACAGTCCCAACACGACCGTGTAGGAATACACTTTCATTTATTATTATTTATCGGCAAATGGACGGAGTCCATACAGCCAAGAAAGGGTACAATTGTTTTACATACTATGTTACAAAGTTAGAAGTACAACCATAAAAAAAAAAACATTTCTTACTAGATTTATATGTCTATATGATTTTAATTGGCATATCTATAAAGACTTATATAAATTTCCAGTTTCTCTTTGTGAAGAAGGTGTTTATCTTTGTAGGGAGGTCAGTCCCATATCTTTGTAATTCCGATATAAGTTGTGTGGATTCAGGGGCGAATTCAGGATTTTGGTTTGGGGGGGGGGGGCTTGGCTTGAGTGAATTTTGGTTCAGACGGCTTGCCTTCAGTGGATTTGGGGGTGGGGGGGCTTGAGTCGTTGAGTCGGCCATGGGGTAGTCTTTATAGCCTCCTTGGGCCTCGAATCCGTAGAGCTAAAAAAAAAAAGGTCTCCAAAATTACAATGCCGGGGGTGCACCTAGATACTTTGGGGGGGGGGATGAGCCCCCGAGCCCCCTAGCCCCCCCCCTGGGTCCACCCCTGTGTGGATTCATTCCAATGGAGCTTGCACAAAAAAAAAAATTAGTCGACATCTTCCAAGCTGTTACCATCACATTCGGAAAAGGGAGAGCTGACTATGTTTATTTTGAACAGATGTTTTGTGAACCGCCTAAGGTTGAACTTGAGCCTTGCTATGAATGTTGAGGACCTTTTGGGAACTATCCGATTGGAGTACCAATGTACTCTCGGAATGGAGGGATGAATTTGTCTGGCCTTTATGGAGGTCACTTGTCTCCCATTCTTTCTTGACTCGATTCACTGGTATTAGATAAAATTTCCGATCGCTAAGGGGGCACCCATTAATTACGTGAGGTGAAATAGGGGGGGGGAGGGGGGGTCCTGCGAAATTTCACCAAGAGGGAGGGTGGTCGACGGAAATTTCACGTGCAGCTTACAAATTATTCGCGGACATTAGAGCTTATTTTTTAATAAAAAGAGTTCAACAAATAATGCTGATATCGAAGTCGATTAGCAGGGGAGGAGGTCCCGACAAAATTTCACGTCATCGTAATTCGGGGGGGGGGGGGTGCGGATCCTACCATATCTCACCAGAGGGGGGGAGGAGGGGAGGGGGTCCGGAATTCCTGGAAACCACCTCGCGTAATTATCCATAGTCTGCCCCGTTTTCTCAGTCGGCCGTGGCACCGTAAAGGCGCGTTCCCACGATCCCTTGTAACGAAGGCGAGACGAGACGGGACAGGACCTCATTAGCCGAAGTTTAGGGACGACCGCGGGCCGCAGGTTAGTCCTAGCTTACCTCGCCGCCACCTCCGCACCACGTTGCCTAGTGTCGTTTGGCACAGAGCACTTTACAGCAACAGAAGGGGTGCGCACCACTGCTGCAAACCGATGGCAACAGCGCACCGCTACACACGCCTATGATGTTTACCGACTCAGAGTGGGTAGCTTCGTCTCGTCTCCGCTAGCAGAGGCGGCCCTGTTCCCATGGCGTCCCGTCCCGTCTCGCCTACGTTACAAGGGATCGTGGGAACGGGCCTTAATAGTGTCCGTCGCTGACATGATGTTAGCTGGTTCCAGTCCTCGTCGTGGAAGAAATTTTCATGGTCAGGACACGGCCGGCAGGGTATAAGACGTGTTGGTGCAAAGTTCCTAATCACCAGATCGGTCGCCAAAGTCCTGCAATGTGCATGCAGCGAGGGCATTCGACACTGTTGACGGTCATTCGACCTTCGGACGGAGACGTTAATCCTGGCGGCCGACTTGGAATGTTTCGGAAAAGTAGGTCTGAATGGGCCGGCAACTAATTCCACCCTCTCTTATTTCACATCTCGTCCATAACACTGGCTATCACAGTCACACATATACACGACAACACTACCGTGGCACTCCGCCAAGCTAATCACACACGAGCAAAACATTCAAAGGACAAATAGTAAAAATATATATTGAAAAGTTGTAGCAGGCCATTTTTTTCCTGCTGCTGCTTAGTTGCCCAGCTAACAGATAATTCCATTGCAACTGGTTTCAAGGAAAAATTGTATCGGCGTTATCTATAAGCAATTAATTAAAGTACACTAGGTGACAGTAAAAACTGAAGCACCCAGAAACTTGGGGTTATGTGATGTTATTTTAGTGATTACGAAGTCGGGTCAAATTGACAAAGAACTTGTCAGTATGAGTCCACAGTGTAACGTTGCACTTATTCGGCTGGGAAGAGCGTTATAATGTCGTTGTATTCTATCCTGACGCAAGCTCAGCTAGAATTGTTGTAACTGGTCCTTGATATCCTGGATACTGACACACGGACGGAGTAGACGTCAGAGCTGGTCGCGCACAAGTTCTATCGGAGACAGATCTGGGAATCTTGCTTAGCACGGGAGTACATCAACACATGTGGCATGAGAGGTAACACATGAGGACGCAGGATGTCCGTGACGTACCGCTGTGCCGTCAGAGTTCCCTTAATCACTACCAGCAGTGATCTGCAGTCACACTCGATGGCTCTCCACACCATGACGCAAGGATTAACACCGCTGTGCCTCTCCAAAACACTGGGAGAGAGGGACCTGTCCCAAGGTCACCACCATTTTTGCCGACGATGGTCATCCCAGGTAATGCAGGTCTGCAATATATAGCTGAACAAAATGTGAAGCCATTCATCGTGTTCAGTATATATATACGGTTCTCATTGTTCAGACCTTTTTATCCTTATGATCTCTATTGACTTTAACAATTTTACAGCAACACTATGTAGAATTAAATTCTAATATATAGCTCATTATGCTTAAAGAGGCTACATCCTGAAAATGATCGATACAGCTGCAATAATAATAAATAATAATAATAACAGGGAGGTACTGTACAATCATACCAGAATCCGACAAAATCGGAGGTTTCGCGAATTATGGCCTATGCTCTGAGTGACGTCAGTTTATTTGCCGTTCTGCTGTCTGTCTGACCATTCGGCCAGACCATACAAATCGTCTCAAACAGCGCGGCGGTATCTGAGAGGGAGGGAGGAAGCACCTGCTCTACACAAAGGAGACGGGGCCATTAGAAAGGTGAGCGGCCCTTTATAGGTCCCCGAAGGGCCCGCACCGCACCGCGCGGCGGCCATACCGGCCCCGCGATAACGCGGTCCTCTCCTGTTATCGCACAGAACAAAAGGCTTCACACAAAGAACACGATAACATGCACCTGCCTCTATCTTCATTCCTTACACTGAGGGCTGCTATCGCCTAAGCCAAATAAAACTTAGTGTCCGTCATGTTCATCCAACGAACACGCCACGCCAACCTGCAAGCTGACACCTGCTTCCACGACGTACCGTCTCAAACACGCGGCGACCAATGAGGCAGGACTTTACCTCAAAGTTATCTACCTTTGAATGTACAAAGTTAACCTTTATATCTGGGATAAAGAGGAATGTCATTGCTGTGGGCACGACAGCGCATACGAGTGGCGTTCCAAGCTGACTACAATCCTCGACTTGCTAACCCAACTCGTAAAGTCGCCTTTCCAGCCAAACCAGTGTTCAAACGATCAAGACACCACAAATTCTAACAACGTAGAGCAACCGAAAAGACACGCCGAAAGCAAAGAACATCCATTGTAAAGTCTGAAGGAAATCTCAAAAGACAATAACCTTCGCCATCAGCAGCTCGAACAAAGTAAACGAGCACCAAATTGCTTTGGCGCCCGCGGGTTCTTATCCTTAGTCCAGCAATTATAGAAAAACTACACTTTTGCAATATTTAACTCCACACAAAACATTATAATAATTACAAGACCATCGTGCACCCATGCGCGGGATACCTTTACAGGTGACAAGAAGACAGCGCCGGCGCTAGGTTTTTGGGTCCCGGGGTCACCAGTTGGGGGCCCTTGGCGAATTCACCGCTTACCAATCCTCCCCCCCCTAACACCAGCCCGGCAAGAAGAACACCGGACATGATAAGAACGGATTTGGGGATACCCAATCCATATGTACGTGGCATAGCCGATTCTTCAAATGGGGCCCAGTTTCTGAGATATTCAGATTTCAAAAATCCAAACTGATGTTAAATATTCTAGATACAGTATCGTATTAACAAGAGGCAGCGTGAGGTGTTTGCGTCTCATTTTGAGGGCACAGCTCGACTCCCTTTCACTCGTATTGATTTCTATTTTTAGAAATCACTATGCATTATTTTATGAGCACTAGATGACCCGTTCAAAAATTTCGCTAATACGATGGATACGAAGATAAGTGGTTAGAAAGAAGAACCACCTCATCTGTCTCAATTGTTTATTTTTTATTTATTTATTTACTGTAATAGCTACGTAACAAAAGTCGACACCAGTGAAGCAGTTTATTAATATCTCTATGATATGTGCTGCTGCTATCTAGCGGATTCACTCTGATCAGTCTCATACACGCGACTTTCACAGTTATTACTTTTATACTTCAAAGGTCAAATTCCGCAAAATTTCGTCCTTGATTTATAATGTTGCCTGAGTGAAGACCCTAATGTTTTAAATGATACCTCATTTATCTATATCAGTTAGGTATCAAGGGAGATAAATGGCTCGTGACACAAAAAACCGTATTTTAGAAATATTGACATTTTTGGCCTTTAATGGCTGAATTTGAAAAAATTACTTTCTTAAAATATGATGAGACGAAAGCGGATATTTTAATCCGCAGAAAGCTCCCGTCATCATTTCAATATTCAAGAACAGTGGAGTTCCAGAATAATGAGTCAATCTCGCTCGCCGATGTTCAGGAAGGGGGATGTAGAGGGGGGGTTGCACATTTACGAAGAAACTTCCTCGTAATTAACGCACGCTCCCTTTGTACGAACTCAACATTGGTTGTAATGAGAAAGAAAAGATGGAGAGTGCACAGCAAGTTTATTGTTTATTTTGATAAATAAATAACGCCAAAGCAATTGAATGTTTGAACATTTATTGAACTCCCGAATGCGTTTCACTTCTTTTGCAGAGGCATCTTCAGCGGGTTCTCCTGGTAATTACGTACGAGTGTTACAGATTGGTTACGGTGTTGCATAGCGGAATTATTATCTGAACTATAATCTACTTCAATTTTTCGGTCTATTACATTTACTTATGCTCCACAATCAGCATCAGTGATCTTTGCTTTCTTTGGTTTCATTTTTCAGATGGTTATTGCACTAGTGACTAGCATAACACTGCACTGCACTGTGTGTTTCTTACGAATGGCCGGTCCGTTTTGTTTACAATCGACTGGCCGTGCTGTTTTGTTTTATTCAGTCTTCTATTTGTTAGACGCGTTTTTTTAGTTTTTTAGTTTTTTTCAAATATAAAGGATTGTGATTAGTTTTTTATGGTTTTGTGTGTCCTTGTTTAATGTTGTTTTGCCTGTGTCGATGTTTTTATTTTAGTTTCAGTGCTGTGTATAGTGTCGGGTGTGTCAGGTTCGTGTATTTGCTTATTATATGTTTTCCTTCTGTTACTGCTCTTTGTATGTCATAGTTCTCTTGGAATGTTAGTATTTGTGGTTTGTTGTTGTTAGTGGTGAGTATCTGCATGTCTGTGTCAATATTTGTTGGGTGGTGGTTGCGTTCCTGTCAGTGTTGTTTACTATTTATCATCAGAGAAGTGTCTTCCATGAGTTTTTTTTCCCGGCTTTATGTGACGTTAACGTAGAGGAGATCAGAGGAGAAAAACCATCGGAAAGGAATTATGCAATGGCCTTTTTAAGTGAATCATCCGGGCATTTGCTAGGAGTGATTTCGGGAAATTATGGAAAATAGAAATCTGGATGGTCGGTCCAGGATTCGAAGCCATGTCCTCCAACTGCGACGCCGAATCGTTACCGCTTACCCACTACCTTCCGTATTATTACGAGCTACATAGGACGCCAATTCGTATCGAACCCGGAAAACTAAAAGGTTACGTTACAACATGTTCAGTTCCAGTCTGAAATTTAACGAACAGTTTCAGCATTTTAATTGTGGATAAAAGTCGTTATAATTTCACGCGCAATTTCAGCATTTTAACTGTATAGATAAAAAAAACTTTTTAAAAGCTAACGTATTCGTAGATATGGGTTTATTCGATAGAACGACGCATATTTATAAGCCAGCAAACAAATTGTGTTTAATTGTACGGAGAATGTTACTTGAAGCGAAAACTGCTAATGCGACGAAGATCACAAATCACTGCTATCACTCTAGGTGGCTGCTAACGAACCGACAATGGGCGGGGAAAAAAAAAATCGTCACTTCAAATAGGGCAGCAACTTAATTTGCGAAAAACGTCACGGGCAAACAAATTGAAATTCAGCGTTATTGGACGCGAGTATATCGAAATCGGCGGAACCGATAACACGCGGGCAGAAGGACACATCACAATTAACTGCGGCGTCGGAAACAACGGTCCAAATGCAGTCCCCGCCGCAAGGGTAGACGGCTCTACTAAGCGACAATTCCGACAACGCGGAGACGAGACTTCACGTTATTTTAAGGCGCATTCCCACGATCCCTTGTAGGAGAGGCGAGGCGAGACGGCACCTCATTAGCCGAAGTGTAGGTACGACCGCAGGTTAGTCCTAGCTTACCTCGCCGCCACCTCCGCACCACGTTTCCTAGTGTCGTTTAGCACAGAGCACTTTACAGCAACAGAAGGGATGCGCACCGCTGCTGCAAACCGATGGCAACAGCGCACCACTACACACGCCTGTGATGTTTACCGACTCAGAGTGGGTAGCTGCGTCTCATCTCTGCTAGCAGAGGCGGCCCTGTTCCCATGGCGTGTGGTTGAGTATGCGTCCCGTCCCGTCTCGCCTTCGTTACAAGGGATCGTGGGAATGCGCCTTTAGTCGCAACCAGTCCTACAGAACATTTTTTACTATTTCCTTTTTTTTTTTTTTTACATTTGGTTGACTTGAAGATCATTAGAGGCGCAAAGGACTGGGCGCAAGGAAGGGAAGGAGTCGGATGCTTTAATCAGTGCTCGGTACTTACCCGTGTTGTAAATTTCATTGTGTTTAATTTCCAGTAGTTCGAGATGTTTTCCGATATTTCATTCGCAATATTTATAATTAAAAAAGTACATTACAATGAGGCGGCCGCGTAGCTCAGGCTGTAGGGCGTCTGACCACGACCCGGAAGACCGGGGTTCGATCCTTGACGAAGCCGAGGATTTTTCTCGAAGCTGAATGTCTGGAACGGCTGCGCAGGCCCACTCAGCCTGCTATGCAATGAGTACCGCAGAGAAAACTCCGCGGGAAGGTAAAGACTGGCAGAAGTGTGGCGCTGAGCCCGTCACATCTCTTCTTGTGCCAATGGTTGCAGGGGGAGTGCGGAACTGTATCTCCGCAAATCTTACGGGAAGCGGCAGTAGATATTTTTTTTTTTTTTTTTTTTGGTTTTTTTTTTTTTTTGTAACTGCTTTACGTCTCTTTTTAACATCGAGGTCTTTAGAGACGGGAAAGGATGGGGGGCAAGGATGGGGGCAAGGAATGGGAAGGAATTCGGCCATGGCCTTATGAAGGAAGCATCCCGGCATTTGCCTGGAGTGATTTGGGGAAACCATGGAAAACCCAAATCTGGATGCCCGGACGGGGTTTCGAACCGCCGTCCTCCCGAATGCGAGGCGAGAACGCTAACCGTTACACCACCCCGCTCGGTGCGGCAGTAGACGTCGGACCTTTACATTACGCCGATATCAGTTGTGTTATATATATAAGCAAAAATTTTAGCGATAATCTATCAAGTGAATACAGTAACCCAGTTTGGTAGGTGAATGGTTAACGCTCTGCCCTCGCATTCGGGAGAACGCGGGTTCGAATCCCCCTCCAGGCATCCAGATTTTGGTTTTACATGGTTTATACAAATCACTCCAGGCGAAAGCAGGGATGTTTCCTTCAAGAGGCCATGGTCGAATTCCTTCCAGTTCCTTGTCCCCAGTCCTTTCCAGCCTTTAATGACGTACGTAATGATGATACGTGATTTTCTAACTGATCGATAACAGTATGTCGTTGTCGACGAGGAAGCCTCTTCTAAGATAAATGTTACTTCGGGCGTTCCTCAAGGAAGTGTAAGAGGACCACTTCTTTTCTTAAAATTTATAAACTATCCAGGTGACAACGTCAAATGCTGGTTGCGATTGTTTGCCGACGATGCAGTTATCTAGAGGGAAATAAGGTGCCCCGACGATTGCTTAGAAATTCAGCGCGATTTGGATGCTATTTTCGATTGGTGCCGCAAATGGCAGCTTACACTTAATTGCAAAAAGTGCAAGGTAATGCGGATAAGTAACAAAAAGTATCAGTTTATTCACGAGTACAAAATAAGCAATTCAGTTGTTGACACGGTTGATTCCCTAAAGTATCTGGGGGTGATAGTACAAAGCAACATGAAATGCGACATGCACATAACTTCCGTCGTAGGCAAGCCGAATTCTAAATTGCGATTCATAGGTTGTATTTTGAGGAATTGTAATACTCATACAAAGGAGAGTGCGTCCGCATCTGGATTACTGTTGTGGGGTTTGGGACCCGTATAGCAAGGTTCTGATTGACTCAGTTGAGAGGGTGCAGAGGAGAGCCGCTAGATTCGTGACTTGTTGTTAAAGCCCTTATGAAAGCGTCACAGAATTGATACATACATTGGGCTGGCATAGTTTGCAAGATAGACGACGTAGCTTGCATTCGTATTTATTGGAGAATATGCGAAAATCTTTAAATTACGAGTGCAACCTATTTAGATCGTAATGACCGGAGGGATAAGATTAGAGAAATAAGATGCCGTACGGATGCTTTTATGTATTCCTTCTCTCCTCGCGCTATTCGGGATTGGAATGCGCACCCTCTGCCACCCATAATGTTTGTGACTTACAGAGTACGGATGTAGATGTAGATGTAGACGTAAACGAGGCTTAAAGCTGTAGGCAAAAGAAAAAACCTGAAAACAGTACAAAAAGTCTTCTGGAATCAATAGGGAAAAAGCTACGTGCCACACGGAAAAAGGGGGGGGGTTCTAAGCAAAAGCCAAGTCATGCTACGTGTGGGGGCAGAGGGTTCAAAATGTATCCACATAGTTTATGGACGCTCCCGTAGTAACAGAGGCATCATGTCAGCAATCCACAAGGATAGTTATTTAACAAAGGAGGGCAAGGAAAAGAGAGCGTAAATAGTAAGCACGCCACGGAGTGAAAGCAAAGTGGTAAGTGCAGGCTAGCCACTGTGTTCCGGAGTCTGTAACGAGGTTCCCCCTGTTGCGGGCAGCTGATTGGCGGCCGCCGTCGCAGGTTGCGCGACATCTGCAGCCGGCCCCGCCCGAGTCCACATCCGGCCAGTCCGCTAACTCGATTCGGACGGCCAGCTCGCGACCCAAGTTGGCCTGCCCACCGCTAATACCACCACGAGGCACAACTCTGCCCGGCTGGCTTGTTAGCTCTCTTGTCACACCACAACACCAACTAACCCCGTCTTCGCTTCTCTCCTAAATAGTCACACTGTTTCCAACATACTCCTTCTCCCCTGTTTTCTTGAGCAATTAAAAGTGTGGTAGTGTGAAGGCCGTTTTGTATTTTAGGGTTTTATTAACAGGAATCAGTATTTTCCACACAGATGTTGTTGTATAACCGTTGATTTATTTGTCGTATAATCTTTACTCTTCTAATAAACAATCTAGTCCTTACCATTTTCAACAGGTTCGAACTGTATTGCCATCCCTTTGTCAAGCTCCTCACCGAACTACATTTGAGATATAAAGTATCCGAATATGCCAAGTTCTTTTTCAGCAATGGCTAATATTCGTAGCAACTCATCTGTTCAAACCTCCGCTGTACACCCTGGTAACCCGAACTTTCTTTATTTTCTCTAAGAGCAATTGTTATTCGACTCCATCCAAAGAACAAAAAACATTTTTCATCAAAACTATTATTATTAAATTCTGGCTCAATCTAAAAATATTTCTGTTGTGTCACAACCTTCCAAGTTTACCATTGAATATATACGAAATGTACTGGCAAACTTATAAAATAGACCTTGCAGCCTTTGATGCCTAGTTCTGTCTCGTTCCGTGTAAGAGTTTCACACAAATTTTACAAAAAGGGGTGATATTTTGTTAACTCTAACAAACAAGCACAAAAAACACTAAAAAACTAAACAAAACCCCTACAAATTCAAGTCCCGTCTGTTGCATAACCGTTGATTTATTTGAACAGTAAAGATTATACGACAAATAAATCAACTGTTATGCAACAATGTTGTATTAACGTTGTCTCGTCGGTGAACACAGACGCAATTCAGAATAGTAGGTTTGCTGATAGACATGCTTACTTCAAAGTCGCCTTTGGTTGGCTTGATCCGGTCAACTATGACGACGAGCGAGATGGGTGAGCGGCAACAGTCTGGCCTCGCATTCTGAAGGACGCGGGTTCGAATCCACATTTGGGTTTTCAGTGGTTTCCCCAAATCACTCCAGACGGATGCCGGGATGCTTCTTTCAAAAGGCCATGGTCGAATTCCTTCCCTTCCTTGACCCCAGTCTCATCCCGCATATGCTGTCCTCAACGTCGACGAGGCATAAAGCCATAACATCGAGACTGCATACGTCATCTATAGCTATTGGCTAGAGAACGATCACGTGCCAGCCTTCACTCGCCAATCAACAGCCACCATATTACAGTCGTTCCACCATGTTGCTTTTTGTTTAGATGCAGAAACACATGTAACGAGAATGGTGTTCGATGTTTCTGTCATGTTATCTGTATCAGTTATACGAATTAGGTTAAACCATAACCTAAGAATTTTTTTGGCAGAAGATAAAAAACAATGAAGTTTATTAAAATTTCAGATAAAGTTTACACGAAAGGTACGTAATGTATCAGTCAAATAAATGACAGTTATCGGTTTTTGATATTGTACTTTCTGCCATTTAAGGTAAAATGCATTTATTTGAATAAATTATAGCCAAATACTCCGATAATCTAACCACTGTATGGTGCTCATATCACGAAAATATCATTAAAAATTATCGTTATTCGTTTTTCCTTACAAGTTTTTCCGGAATAAACTCCTTCTACCACCACAGGTGATGCCCGTCGATATTCATATGAGGGTAATAGAAACTATGATTTTAGAACGCCGATATTAGTGGAGGTTGTGGTTAAGTTGAGCAGAATCGCAAATGACACATGTTTTTTACAGCATAATTCACTCTGAAATCAGTTTTTAAACAATTTAAACTGATTTTATAAGCGCTATCTATGTTACTGAAGGTATTAATTCAAGCTGATGGAAGTAGTTCCATAATTATTGTGCTCTATTGTTCCTGGACTAGGTATAAAACTGGTATTATATCGTATAGCAAATGTTTTTGTGATTCCGTATTTATTTTCAATTTGTTTCTATACTTCCGTCATCAGTAATTCAGTTGAAGTTATTGCTGTATTACTATGTGTACTGCTAACAAAATACGTAGAACATCATAAAATTAAGGTCATGAGCAATATGTAATAACAATTCCGTATAATTAACTAGCTGGAAAAATGTATCACTCAAGTAAATGACAGTTATCCGTTATTGATATTATACTTTCTGCCATTTAAAGTAAAATGCATTTATTTAAATAAATCAGGATTACCGGAGACCGCCGGGAATTGGAGTCATAACACCGCCGTGGTCAAACACAAGACTCCTCTAGAAATACTTTCCATATTTAACTTGCAGAATTGTGCCTGGACCAGGAATAAAACTGATATTACATGGATAGTAAACGTTTTTGGGATTCATTTTTTTTTTTAATTTCACTGGTTCCATACTCTCGTCGTCATTAATTCAGTAGAAGTTACTACTGTATTGTTATGTGAAGTGCAAATGAAATATATAGAACATTACAAAATCAAGGCCATTAGCATTTTGTAATAACAATTCCGTATAATTAACCACTGCAAAAAATGAACTGCGAGAATATTGAATTAAACCGCTAATTAATAATAAAAAAAAATCAACTATGATGCAACTCCACATTAGCGTTAGAATTCAAATCGTCGAGTAGGCTTCAACAAGTCAAAATGGATTAGCTAATCGATCGCACCCACTTTCGTAATCAAGCCTAGCCCTCATGTCTTCCAACCTAGTTGCCATGTCTCCCCAGTCAGGGCCATGCAATTGATCAATCAGTATTAGAAGCAGTAATTTAGTTTCAAGACGCTAGCATGCAGAACACGTTACAGCGACCATTATACGGGATCACAACCAATTAGCCGTCTTTTAATACTCCTAGGGATAGATTATATAAGATATTGCTAACCCAGTTCTGGCCTCCCCTATCCTCGGTTCGCCAACCGGAAAATGGAATAGTGTCGGATATCCAGATAAATTTTCGTTATTAGTATCCCGCAAGACAAGGGGAATTCATGAAAGGCGAGAAGATGTTTGAAGAGTACTAAAATCACACATTTATACATTAAATCCACTTAAGGTCAATCACTCAGAGTGTCCACGAATAAGCCAATCAACCACTCGGACGCCGACAGTGGTTTTCCTTGGCTTTCTCCAGTGTTGCAAGTGTATTTACTGTTTTCGTGTGAATTGTTACGATGTATGTTTGTTCAGCATAGGTGTTTTTTTGTGTGTGTGTTCTGAATAAATGACGGGGTTGCTTCACCTAACCTTCCAGAGAATGGCATTATCCCTTCACCACTAAACCACCATACCACTATACCACCATACCACTTCACCACCATACCACTACACCACCATACCACCACACCACTATACCACTATACCACTAAACCACCATACCAATACACTCGCCGACACGGAAATAGCCCTGTGAAGGTCTCGGAGTATCCAAACAGTGTTGCGAATCAGCAGAAAATTCAACTTTCAGTAATGAGTGCGAAAAAATTCTAAAATAATAATATTTAACTTGCGAAATACGGTGAAATGACTTTTAATTCGAAACATTTGCGTGATTTTTTTTTTTAATAAAATAGAAACTAGTTTCCATGAAAGTTAGGAAGCAAAATACTTTTTTCACTACAATCAACAGAAAGTTAACAGAATTGTACCGAATATATTTTATACATTAAATAGGTTAAAAAAAGTTAAATGAATCGCTTGGTTGTTTCAGCTGTGTAATGTAAAATATTGTCACTGACTCAACTTCCGTTCTATTTGTTCACACAAAAACTTCCAGCGAGAAACTTTTTAAGAAAATATTGAAATTAATTCTGGCATCACGCACAGAATGTTCAGATAGGGGAGCGTCCATAAACTACGTGGGTAGTTCTAGGGGGAGGGGAGGTTGTCTAGAAGGCTAAGCTGCGTTACGTGAGGGGGAAGGGGGGATGCCAAGCCAGGCCACGTAGCTTTCGATTCATACTATTTGTCACAGTTAAAATGAGGTTCCGAACACACAACAGCATGTGAATATTTATTTCCGTCATTTAATTATCTCCACATATAATTTACAATAGTCTGACAAGAGAAAAAAGTGCAAAATGTCTTCTGGAATCAAAACGGAAAAAAAACTACGTGCTACGTAGGGAAGGGAGGGGGGGTGGGGTGGTTAGAGACAAAGCCACGTCGGGCTACTTGGGAGGGAGGGGGGATTCACAGGAGGCCAAAATGGAGGTACGTGGTTTATGGACGCTCCCCATCGCCTCTTGATTGTTTCACAGTTTATTTGCATGAATGACAGCGCGCGGCGCCCGCTCAAAAGGCAGGCTGGTCGCTAGGTTCGTGTACCGCTGAAAAAAATATTCCCTGTCCTCGTTGGAAACGCTATTTTCAGCTTATGTAAGAATTATTATTCTGATTGTACAGAGTGCACCATGCATAACAATTTCCACGAGAAAACTTGAGAAGCAAAGACAAAACCAAATTAATGAATCAGATTACTCTTTGAAACGACTGTTCAGAAATAGCTCCATGTCAGTGCCTGTAGTTGACCAAAGTTAATGTGTATTGCTAATATTTCGTTTTTTTATTTAAAAAAAAAAAAAAAGCACTTGAAAAGAGCTGCTACGACGATTTTAATTAGGTTTCCAACATCGAGTCAGCCTAAAGGTTCGCGAATATTACTTCTGCCTGTTAATGCACTAATTGCATGATTCTATTCCCAAGGATTGCATCAAACCAATCGACTGATGACAACAAAACAAAAAACACAAATCCCAGACATCACTACCGTTAATATTATCCGATTAGGCGTTAAACTAAGATAATAAAGCGACCGCGTACGAAGATACGCACGGACGAGCGGCAAAAATGAATGTGGCAATGTCGCCGGCCCAACCCAGGGACGGGCAAGGGAGGCAGCGGAAACTGCGTGACCTTGGCAGGTCCAATTTCAGGGCGGGACCCCCATGCTACGCAGAGGGGGCTGAATACGCTCTCGATTGGTGTTTCATGGTGTTAAATGAACTCGGGGCAATTCGGTCTACGTTGCTAGCGACGACTTTCTGACTGTGGACAACCACAAAATACGCCTCTCTCATGAAATGAAGAACACTAAGGGAACCCTGCAGATTAGGTGATTTGCCCGGTGTATATAGTAAAGCCATCCAAGTCACTTAAACCTGATCTTCGTTTACGTCTGTACTCCACTATCACAAAATCACGAGTGGCAGAGTGTGCTTAGCACCAAAACTAGTCTCTACTCTGTGCAGTCCAGTCTCGACTAGCCCGAGGTAGTAAGGGGCCTTCCATTAATTACGTGAAGTGTTTTTTCCGGATTTCCGCCCCCCTCCCCCCCATACTAATCGACCTCGTAACTTTTTGAGACCTTTTTTCACAGGTCTCATGCTTCCAAGGGCGGCCATACCCCCACTTTTCGACGAAATACCCCCCTCCCTTTATAGTCGATATTGGCGTCATTTATATACTTTTTTTTCTCTCATCAGTCTTTCGACTTCCTATCTTGTGCTAACCACCACATTTCCCTTACAACCCACGTCCTCAATTATCTGCTTCATATATTCTAGTATCTGTCTTTCTCTACAGTTCTTACCATCGACTGTTCCCTCCACTAACGGACACAAATAAGCAACAGCACTGCTTCCGATCTTGGTTCTCCTGTCATTGCTACTCAAGTAGCTAGGTATACGAAGTATTCGAAATCACTCGCAAGTGAAAGGCGTTTTTCGTATGTTAGTCAATAAATTCAAACCAAACCTAAGTCGCCTATCTGCTAGACAAGCCCAACCTAGAATGTATCAACTGTGTGACGCTTTCAAACCGACTGTGGTAAGCAGTCACGAATCGAGAGGCTGTTCCCTGTACTTTGTTTATACTGTTAATCAAGGGAGTATGCCAAACGTCACAATACGAGCCTTTGCGTTACTTGTGCCTACACTACTGAGTTATTTTTTTTGTTTTTTGTTTTCTTAAGAAAAAAAAACACTTCTCGGTCTTCCAGTCGCGTTAAGATGTCTCACTTGTGGGACGTTTCGAAGGCGTCTATCTCAGCCATCATTTTCAACCAAATGTCAGTGATTAACTGTTTGTTTACCCGCTGACGCGGAAACGGAGGAAGACAAACGCCAACACAGCGCGGTCAAGTCATCCACTTTTCTGCTCGTTACAGACGCGAAACTGTTCCGGCATTTTAATAGCCTGGTTCCAGGCCGCATTGAGTTGATAACCAGTGTCCTTGTTAACCAAAGAATCAGTTTTTCTGATTTCTACACCTTCTGTAATAATTAGAGACCGGATTCTATGCATTTGTATATTGCATATTCAATTGCAAATTAAGCCCATTTTCGCTGGTTATTGCATATTTTACCTAAAATCATAGTGGTGATGCATATTTTCGCTATATTAACAATATTTTCGGTAGTGTATCCAGCTAATAAATTAAATCTTAGGTTGTAGCTGGCAAAACCTACTAGCAGCACAGTTCTTAGTCTACGACGACTCCCTGAAGAACTACAACACACGTTTGGGAATGTAAATAAACTGATTTCATCAACAAAGAAATCGTTTCTTAAGGCACGTTCTCGTAATAATGCCACAAAAAAAAAACAAATGTGCCTTTACCCCCGGAACCAGTGGTAACTCGCTGGGCGACGTGGGTTGAAGCTGTACTGTTTTACAACGAACATTTCGAGGCCATTAAAGGTGTAGTAAACGACTTTGATAGTGGAGAGGCTATGACAGTTTGTCACTACAAGGAAGCATTTAACAATTCTACTATTAAAATCATACCTGTGATTAGCATTCGTTTTTCCACATACTTGCGAGTATTAAACAGCTCGAAACTCAAGGTTTGACGTTGACTTAATCTATTCAGTGAATGAATAAAATCCGCAATGGCAGAGGTATTCCCGTGTAAACTTTAAGTGAAGTTTGAAAATATTTTGAACAATAACCCAGGTTTTCAACCTTTGTGTCAAATTGGCAGTTTTAGTAATGGGACGGGTGAACTTATTTTACAGAAACAACGACAGCTAACACAGCACCCAATTTCAAATACTGCCCAGTTACATCAGTGAATGTGAAACGGACCATATCCAACTATAAAAATATTTAGAGGGATCGAAAAAAAAAATTACTATAGAATATTTGTAACAGTACCAGATTGTTTACATTTACAAAAGTTAAAAAAAAAAGTTAAAGAAATTATTAATTATCGAATTTACAAATACGTTATTCAACTACTTACTAATTGCATACTGATTTTTAAATTTAAAAATTACTTTTTTATAATGTATAATGTTGCGTATTTTGACATTTTTTTACACTTTTCATGCATATTTTAATCATTTTACATGCATATTTCTATCTTTTTGTGTTGCATATAATCCAGTATCAAGTAATAATGGTTTCCCAAAAATCTTTAACCCGGACTAACGGGCTAAGATTGCAGTTTTTTTTTTTTTTTGCACACTGTGTTCCGCCACCGCAGATTTCTCTTCTTACCCAAGACGAACCATTTCTTGCGTGTTCAACACATCGCTGCACAATGGACCGCTGCGTTTGTCCGATATAACCACAGCCACATTCACATGCTATATAATACGCACCAGGGGCTCGTAAACCTAGGTTATCTTTAACGCTGCCTACCAAGTTTTTAAATTTAGTGGGCGGTCTGAAAATTGTATGAACTCCGTGTTGTGTCAAAAGTCTACCTATTTTAGAACTTAGGGCATCCACAAACGGCAGAAAGGCAGCGCCACTGGGATCAATATGATCTTTCTGTCGATATTCCTTCTGTTTAAACGCGCGACTAATCTGCCGCTGATTCTAAGCATTATTACAGAACATTCTCCGCAGATAGTCCAATTCACCAGCAACCATACATTACTGTGTGATTGTTTGCTTTTTAAAATTATTACGTCATTCAGATTTTATGTGCAATATTCCCAATTTTTTAAAGTTTTTTCTCTCTTAAGATGAACATTATTTCCGGGTGACGTAAAATAAATAAAAAAATAAAACGTAACAACAATTCAATGAGATGAATAATTCTCGGGTTTTCTGCAGGGTTAGTTTCTTTATTTAACTCATCACACAACGTTTCGGCAGCAAACACCGCTGCCTTCGTCAGGTAAGCTGTCATAACGAAGTTAAAATGTGACTGCGCGAGCGAGTCCTGGCTTCTATAAGTATCCCGCTGCCTGAGAGACTTCCCGCTGCTCTCCCATTGGTCGGCACTTCAATCGGCCTCGCGCAGTCACATTTTAGCTTCGTTATGACAGCTTACCTGACGATGGCAGAGGAGGTTGCCACCGAAACGTTAAATAAAGAAATTAACCGGCGAAAACCCGGAAATTATTCATTTCATCTATACGCCGGGAAAAGCTTAATTCTCATAATTCAATGAAATATTCGAGTACATACTGAATGAATGATTCTGGCTGACCAGTACCCTGCCACCAGCTTGGTCGACGGAACTTATCTGACCGTGGGAGGCTAACATGAGAATCCCGTCTCCGTTACGAGTCCTCGCTCCCTGGAGGCGGTCGGCAGTCCCTGATTGGCAATCTTCCTGCCACCAATTCCCGACAAACACGCCTCGTCGAGGTCGATGCCATTAGAGACAACAAGTAATGGGAAACGATACGGCCATGACCTTTTAAAGAAACCATGCAGGTATTCGCCTGGAGTATTCTCGGATAGCATCGGAAAACCGAAACCTGGATGTCCGAACGGGGATTCAAACAGCATTCAAAACGAGGTCATCGGTGTACACTGAAACGAGCCAAATTTTTATTCCCATAATGGAGTAATTTTAATAAGATTGGCATAAATGATTAAATTCAATACATTAAAAATTAAAAGATTTGAATAACGCTTACCTACGAAAGAAAAAACTTCCTACACCCTTGTGCCTAAAATCGAGTGCCACCCTTCTGGTCATGGCCATCTCTTCCCGTATAAACATTATTTGTAATTCTTACACCAATATCTTTCTATGCCTAATCACCAATGTACGCCTTGTACACTCCCATGACCCTCTTCACCCTCCTCCTGTCTTCCAATGATTCCACTTCCAGCTCTTTTATCATATCGGTTACTGATTGTCATCTGCGGTAATTTCCATAAAGAAATCTAGCAGCCCTTTTTGCACACCCTCCAACTCCAGTATTTGCTACTAAAAATGTGGATCCCATACTACACTACCATACTCGAACAATGGTCTGAGATTCCGTGAACCCCCCCCTCCCACCCCCCTTGGTGAGATTTCACCGGATCCCCTCCCCCATTTCACCTCACGTAGTTAATGGACGCCCCCGAAAGAAAATAGTACAAAATATATTCTGGAACCAATAGGGGAAAGACATAAGTGCCAAGTGGGGGATGGATGGGTGGAGGCGGTAGAGGCAAAGCCACGTCGGGCTACGTGGGGGGAATGGGGAGGGAGGGTTCACAGGAGGCCAATATGGAGCTACGTGGTTTATGCACGGTCCATAAGGAGTATGTACCTTACAGGCGGACGGTATCGTGATCCGGAATTGTACTTGTTGGAGTGTTTGTGGGGAGTGGTATAAGTGGGAGCGGTCCTGCCTGGATGTGGCACGCTTCGCGGTGGCCGGAGTCCGCGGTTCGGAGCCCGGGCGGGGCCGTGAATCACGGCTATCTGACGGCGCTGCAGCCACAATGACACCGCGGACACTAATAATGAGCTATTAGCCCGCGCGCCGTATACATATGTATGCATGCGGGCACGCGCGCTGTATATGCATGAGCTGATAGCGACCCGACGTCACGCGACACGCAACGCAGCCCCGCGCCCTCTCTTCTCGTCAAACCGACCAATCAGCAGCGCCGACACACAGGCTAGACCAATTAATGGCGGCCGTGGAAGACGTTCATAAATGTTTATTCAGAGCATCCGTTATCGGCGACTGAAACACTAAGAAAGTGACACTTTACAATTCGTAACACTTGTTATGATTGTAAACTGAAGGATTAACGTGACCTAATCAGATGAGTCTATAAAATTATAAACTCGTAAGTGAGCTACGTGTGTGAGAGAGTTTGAAATGACAATTCTGATGGTATTTTCAAATTTTGAGACCTTATGGTCCAGAGTAAAATCTGCGAAAATAGCTCATGAATATCATGTACCGAGGAACTGAGCAAGAAATAGCAATGATTTTGAGATGGGAGAAATATGGCCACAGATAATTCTGTATTTGAGATGAGCACTCGTTTCAAAAAATATTTATGAAATATCACCAGATATTCTTTGAATTATGTTTTGTTTTTTTACTTCGGCTGTTTATTTTATCAGGTTAGCACAAGAAAGGAAGGGATCGAGGATTGCATCAAACCAGTCAAAAGACTAAAGACAGCAAAAAAAAAATCGATAGAGAATTTCATAAAACTATTAGTAATGAACAATTCCTAAAAATTCCTGATAAATTTAAAAAAAAATGCGGTGCACCATAATGTTTTTTAAATGAATGTCGTTTTTCTCTTCTTTGTTTATTCGTATATAAAATTTCAAAGATAATTTCACAAAATGATTGATGAACTCAATTTAAAAATCGATTATGGGATTTTTTTTAAAAAACCTTTATGCAACACATAAAATTACTTTTTAGTGGATTTAATATACAATCTGTGTAACTCGCAATTCAGAATTCTTTTAAATTCTTATTTCAATCCTGGGCAGTAACTCAAACAATTGTTACACAGCAGACATTAAAACCTACCGAAGACACTCGTCCCGCTTACGGCTCGTACAGTGGCCTTATCGATTCTTAGCAAGACTGATGGCCACGGACTCTTCCAATAATGGGGCCAGCGGGCCGAACTTGGGGCAGTGACGTACGCCAAAAGTTGAGCGCCAATAAAGAAGCTCTCTGGAACAGCGATCACTTGACACCAGCCCGGCTTCCGGAGAGACACGCGTCACCGAAACTAAAGCGCTAGCAGAAAAAGTGGTACCAGAGACTTTATTTGGCGTCTAATCTACACTACTATAATAGACGCGAAAGTCACTCAGCCACTCTGTTTGTTTGTTACGCTTTAATGACAATACGCCAAAACCAATCTTAACGAAATTTCAGTGACTTTGATTAAATACTCTCCGGTGTCGAACGAAACTTCTCACAGTACAAGACAGTTCTAAGTGACAACAGGAGAAAATTCCTCTTCGAGAACTTGAAGATGCATGCGGTGATGTACTGCAATGCTGGAATGAAACAAGGATAAAATATAATGTTATGTACACTAATCCACAGCAAATTTATAATGAACTCCCACTATCAAAAGTAAATCTAGTGATCTATTCTTTTAGAGGAACATGAAAATAATTTTTGAAAAAATTTAATTTCCCAGTGGTGCAGTGACTGCCCTAAAAAAATTATGATGTCTACAGGAAAGCGACACTACTAGAAAAAATAATTAATTATAATTTAGCATGTTTTAATGAATAGTAAATTTAAATGTTTGGTCATATTTGCATGCATATTTCTCTATTAGTTAGGTCGTGGGGGGGCGTTTTAATGACGTGAGTTGAAATAGGGGAGGGGGGGAGGTGGAGTACGGTGAAATCTCACGAAACCTCACCAATGGGGAGGGAGGGGTCAACGGAAATCTCACGTGAGGTTTTGAAATTCTTGTAGGACTGTAGAGCTAAAAAAAAAAAAAAAAAAGGTCTACAAATCACGCGAAAGTCCAATTTAGGGAGGAGGGTATTTGTATTTCGTCCAAAAGTAGCGGTATAACTGCTCCTGGAAGCATGATACCTTATAAAAAGGTCTCAAAAAGTTAAGAAGTCGATTAGTAGAAGGGGAGGGTCTCCGACAAAATGTCACGTGCGGTCCGGAATTCCGGAAAAAACACCTCACGTCATTAATTGACGGAAATCTAGTTACTAGACTCATTAAGTTGAACTCAAAACCACTCCCAATGACATGCACAGTGTTATCACTAGCGACCGTATGGCCGTAGAGGTTAGCACCTCGCCTCGTGTCGCAGTGCTTACAGCGTCAGGGGTTTGGGCACTTCGTGCAACGGTGCTGCCATCTGGGATGCGGGAGACGTCGCCGGGCCGGGCGGGGCTGGAGGGATTGACGCAGACGGAGGAGCCCTGCTTGCTCTGCAACTTTGAGAGCGCCGCCGCCGGCAAGTTGGTAATTCTCTGCTGACGAGGCGGGCCCCGGCCCAACTCTTTATTTACATTAAGGCGTCGCCAGGGGTACGGAAACAATCCGCACCCAGAATCAGAACTCTCCGACGCGAGTTATCGCTGTCTGACACCGAAATAAAGTCACAACCGTTTATGGTAAGCCGGCTCTCACAATTCATTATACTACCTAGCAAGTATTTCACATTTAAAACTTAAAACAGTTCGCTAGACTATAAGAAAAAGATGTACAGTTAACTGACGAAGAAATGCGGATCAGCTAGATTTGTTTGTGGATAGTAACGGACGACCCTCTCAGTAAGGGAGCGTCCATAAACTACGGGCTCGGTCTAAGAAGGGGGGGGTAGGCTGGAAGGTTACGCTGCGCTACGTGAGGGGGAGGGGGGAATTCTGTGGCAAGCTACCTGGCTTCATATCATTTTTCACAGATAAAATGACGTACAGAACACACGACAGCATGTGAATACTTATTTCCTTCGTTAATTACCTCCGTTTGCAACCTACAGTAGTCTGACAAGAGAAAAACAGTACAAATTCTGAAATCAAACGGGAAATAAGCTACGTACCACGTGCGGAGGATGGGGAATAGAGGGAAAAGCCACGTCGGGGGAGGACGGTTTACAGGAGGACAAAATGGAGCTACGTGGTTTATGGACGCTTCCTAACTGATATGATAAAGGAGCTTGGTTGGGACCCATTGGAAGACAGGAGGAGGGTTAAGACAGTGGTGGGACCGAACAAGACGTTTGTTGATGATGTGGCTTAGGGAGATACTAGTAAAAAAACTAGTAGTAGTACATGGAAAGGAAAAGATGGCTATGGGCACAAGCTGGCACTCGACTTCAAGCATAAGTTTTGAATGAGAGTGACATGGGTTGGAATAAATTACCACGATACGTTATGTATAATTTACCAAAAACGCTGAAGGAATTTAAAATTAAAATTCGTAAATGCTAAGAGAAGATGGGTGAAGGAATTCGGGATCCGAAGTATGTAAGATAAAAATAATGCCAAAGAGGTATTTAGATGAGTAGGCAAACTGTCAATCCTTGAACTCGATTGTAATAAAATTCAAAATGTGCTACTTGTACACATTAAGTATAATCAGTTCATTATCGCTGTACGTGAGTTATTAGGTTATTTAAAGTGGACATCAGACCAAATATGTTACCGCATCGAGTATTCTGGCAATTCATTTCTTCGGAAATGCTCAACTGTTTAATAATCTGGAATCTGTATTAAGTTTTCTAGCCGTTACAGACACTATGAAAAAAAATTACATTAAGAATGTTCGCCCAGCGCTATAATATAATAATAATAACGTGATGCTTCCGAAGCAAATAGTAATTCTTCAGATTTTGCAGATTGAACAAGTTTGTATTTCAGCAAGTTAGAATCGAAGTTAGAAACAATTATACGACAGCGCGATCGTCCCTGTCCGTTTTTAATATCTATGTCTATTAATACTTCTGAATTCTTCAAGCTATGGAGATTTTACTCATCCTAAGGGTGAAACACAGTCAAGTTCGTATTTGGTCACATCCGGTCAACCGGTCATAATCTTTAATCCTAAAAACTGGAACTATTCTAGACCCGTGACGATACGCAAAAAACGGTCACGGGCTTTCACTAGTTTACAAATAAATTCCTTGGGGTGTTTCGCCTGCCACAGGCGATGCACTCGACGACTATGAATTGTGCACCATCACATTCGGCACCCTGTCGGCCAAGTTCCACTCCTCCCCTCCCCCCCTCCTCCTGGCAGGCTCCGGACACCGTCAGGTGCTGCAATCACCTGATGCAAAGCGTCTGATATCTCCTTGACCGGTTCACAAAAAAAGTAAAATTGTATTCACTGCAGCACGATCTTAAAGCCAGCATTTACTATCATTAAACACAAAGTACTGGTATCAGGTTAATAAATAACTCCCTACTGAGACCTTGCAACCTTCAGAACGTGTGTATTCTTTGAAATAGAATATACTTTATTATGGGATTTATATAGAAAAATAAAGTTTACAGTCTACTTATACGTTATCTTCAAAACCCGACAGGAATAGGAGCATTCTTCTTTTCTACCGTAAAAAGACGGGACCTGAGATTCAAAGAAGGTACCGAGGAACACATTTCGTATTCCGCAACTTTACTGCCCGTCGAGTATGCGGCCGTCGAAGCTAACAATTTATTGGTTTTCGAAGTAGCGAAGAGGAAGTGGGCTATGATCCTCGCTCCCTGCAACTGCCTGCAAACGGTGTCGGACTCAGCGGGAAAGAGAATCTCGACTCCCAGTAGAGACGGACTTGTGGACACTTCATGGGCAGCGCTTTCATAACCAAGGAGCCGCAACACGACGACGAAAACCGAAAGCGAAGAATATATTTTTTTGATATCTCGCATAGTTCTCGAGATACCGAAGGTCAATAATTGGTTATAGGTATAGTTCCTTGTGACTTTGAGGACGCTTTTCTTCTGATCCAGTCCGCTTTTCAACCTAAACAAAACCGACAGAGAGAAAAAAAACATTTTTGTTTTCCTTGTTGCTTTACGCCTGGACGACGTCGAGGTCATTAGAGGCGGGATGGGACTGGGGACAAGGAACTGGAAGGAATTCGGCCATGTCCTTTTTAAAGGAAGCATCCCGGCATTCGCCTGGAGTGATTTGGGGAAACCATGGAAAACCCAAATCTGGATGCTCGGACGGGGATTCGAACCCGTAACCTCCCGAATGTGAGGCCAGAAAAAAAACACCCATCGTGTATGTCCAGCGAGCAGTTCTTTGTAGCTTTCCGATCACAGTTTTCAGAAAGTATATCTCGAGAACTAAATGATAATATTCTTCACTTTCGATTCGTCTCATCTAGTTACCAAAATATAAAAATCCATTATAAAATTAGGATTTTTTTTTTTCATGCCACATTTTAGGGTAACCGCGTCAGTTTTGAGGAAGTATATCTTAAAAACCAAGAATATATCAAAAAATATTATTCGTCACTTTCGATTCGTATCGTCCAGTTACATAAGAATCGATCATCAGATTGGGGCGCCAAGGGTATCTTAGAATCTCCCCTTTCCTCGACCATTCACCACCTAACCATCTCCACAGCGCCAAGTTGGATGACTCAAATGAACTGACTACCAGTTTTTAGCGTGCACGCTACTCGCGGTAGAGTAGTATTCTCTGGGCACTTTGTTCCACATGGAGAGTGGTAGCGGAGCCCGTGCGGTCTGAGGGAGTAGGTAATCCGCGCTAAATATCAACACGGGGTGCGACCGAGTTGGGGGACCAAGTTGGCGCCCAGATTAGGCCGCCGCAAGTTTTAATCTCGCCGGGGCTTTAATTACTTGGCGGCCGCTTTCTGAAGGCGTGACTCGGGCACAAGTGCCGTGACACCGGATTACCTCGGCCACCGCGCCCATTAATTCTCCCGGCCCCCTAATTACCGTCTTCCTCTCGCGTCGCAAGCCGACTTCTACTTGCACCTATCCCGGACACACCTACAGTTTGTTTGCCGCCTTCCAACCACATCGTCCCCCTCACGGAAACCACGAGATCGCAGGTCAATGTTGTTGAACGAAATTATCTTGCGTCTACATTCAGTGATAGTGTAGGTCCTCGACAGTCCATATTCAGCATCCAATGTGACCGGCATCAGTTACAAGGGCTTTGTAAATGTCAGTAGTTAAAGAATAAGATGTCTTCAAGGGTTGAAATAGTAGATCGAACTGATTTGTGCGGCATATAATGACATCAACTCTAACTGCCTAACCATGCGCACTCATCAATGCAAAGATGGTCGATGACTGACTTATAGAAAGTCCGCTACAAACGCTCGTGTTCTGTTGGGTAACCCTGTCGGCTAGGATCCAAACGCGGTCTGCAACGTCACTCCGCAACCTGTTAGACCGTCTACGCCTCGGAGCCACCAAGAGGTCTCGTCGCACAACTTCGCCTCGCCCTCGGCAACCCAGAATGGTGAAACCTCCGCGGCGGGAAAGACTGGTCTTAACAAGTCTTTCTTCCAAGAATTCACGCCAGGGTCTACAGCGAGAAGGACTACATCCATAAGCTGCACCTTAGGATGTTTGAGCTGCCTGCATCAGTCTCACCCGGACACACTGATGAGTACTCAAGTTGCCAGCAACAGCAATACAGCCTCGCCCAGTAAGGCAAGACAGCAAGCATGTAGTGCTCATATTCTGCTCACAATGAGCGCCGAGCGCCTCCCACGACGGTGAGGCGCACCACCGAGGTAATTGGGCAGTCGTCATATGCCCCACAGACTCAGCGCAACAGTTGAAGGATATCCAACAACTACCAACTGAAGCGAACGTCACTCTCCAGATAGACGGGAGAGGAGAGAAAGAGGAAACTGACACCCACACACCAACAGTGTTTCAAATGCCAACCCTTCGGTCATAACTCCTGCAGCTGCAGCAAAAAGCTCGATGTGGAGATAAAAATCAAGCGGCGGGCTGCAGGAAACCCAGCCAAGATGCAATCTGCTGCAACTGTGGAGGCAAACATTCCGCATGTTATGTCGGATGTACAAAAAGGAAGCATAATTAAGCAGGCAGACGATACCGAACGCAAGGTTACCAGCTGGCAACTAGGGCGAAGCGTCTCCCTCACAACAAGAGTTAACCAGCCTTGAGAAGGGATGGAAGTAAAGTGCAACAAATAGCCCATCGCCAGGCCTCAATGGCACGAAAGACCGTCGGCCACCATGCGGGATCTCACCGTGCCAACTACCAAACGGCTGCCATGTAGATCGTGAACAGTGCTTCACGCATTGCCAAGCTGAAGATCTGAGAAGATATGACCAACTGTCTTAAGTCATCCAATTGCGGACACAACTGGTAACAAACCTTCTGCCAAGAGCCACAAGCAGATCATACGAACCCGAAGGGGGTTTTTAAGTTCGAATCCCCGTCCGGGCATCCAGATTTGGGTTTTCCATGGTTTCCCAAATCACTCCAGGCAAATGCCGGGATGCTTCCTTCAAAAGGCCATGGTGGAATTCCTTCCCATTCCTTGCCCCCATCCTTTCCCGTCTCTAAAGACCTAGTTGTTATAGGAGACGTAAAGCAGTTAAAAAATGTATATATATCCAAGAATGATTGTAAGTACAGTCAGTCACCTCGCTGCTCTCAAACATGGCAACACACTTTTAATCAATGACGCAATGCGTTTTGTTAGCTTCCCTGAGAAACATCTAGGTACTTGTATTTTTAAAATGGTTATCTATATTGTTTATAATACCTCCATAACTATCCCTTCGATTTCACTTATATATTAATGCAATATTCCCAACTCGCCAGAGTAGCTCAGTGCGCTGAGGCGCCGAATACTGTATTAGGGAGGTACAAAGGACCGGCCGTCCTGACTGCAAACGCCAGGACGGTCCTCAATCTACGCCTCATACGCTGAACCCTTGATTTTGGGAAAAGGTGGTGAAGATGAGAAATAAGAATAATTAATGCAATGTTTTTAAACCTTAAACTATTTTCATTTGTCAGAATATAGATTAATCAATTTTACTTTTGTAAAACGTATAAAGTTCTGCGCTTCTCGCAAAAAAATTCCTTCAATTGCAGGAGAATCGTACATCTGCAATCGTTGGAAAAAAGAAAAAGCAAAGTGCGGATTGAATGTTTTTACCCTACTTTCCACAGCTGTCCTATCTTGCTACAATACGGTCCTGGGGAAGACACTGCACAGACGAACCTTAATGCTTGGCTTCAGAGAAACCTGATTCTGCGGTCTGACAGTCGACAACCACATCCTCTTAGTTACGCCCCATTCCGCTAACGGCACTACTGTTACATCCACATCTCGTAGACTGAAATTCACAAAATTAAGGGTGGCGGAGGGTGCTTATCTTTTTTTTTTACCGCTTTACGTCTCTCAACAGCGAGGTCTTTAGAGACGGGAAAGGAATGAGAAAGAATTCGGACATGGCTTTTTTTAAGGAAGCATCCCGGCATTTGCCTGGAGTGATTTGGGAAACCATGGAAAACCCAAATCTGGATGCCCGGACGGGGATTCGAACCGCCGTCCTCCCGAATGCGAGGCCAGAACGCTATCCGTTACACCACCACGCTCGGTGGGTGCTTATCGCCAAAATTATAATCTCTTCGCTGTGCATTTCAATCCCGAATGGCACGAGTGAAGAAAGAATTCATATAAGCATCAGTGGGGCAGCTTATGTCTCTAATCTTATCGCTCTAAATAGGTTGCGGAAGAAGTCTTTCGGTGCAAGGGAACATTCTCCACCTGCCGAAACTGGTACTTACCTGCTGAAATTTGTTTTAACTGCTTCATTATAACGTCCTCTTCACGTTTTCTCGGTAAAGTCACCATGAATTAAATTAAAAATACCAAAATATGAGACGCGCCGAGATGTTAGAATCACTGTAATAATGACATAAAATTACCGGTACAGGGATAATATCACCTAAACAGGTTCGTTTTGTCATAGTGGTCGTTGTTAGGCCGAAATTCGGCCTGGACCAAGAGTAAAAATTCACGGGAAAATCTCTGCGGCATCCATCTTAGAAACGGGCGCATTTGTTTACAACGGATACAATCGATTGACTCTGACTGCTTGTATCGATATAAAAATGGCGAGCGTTGTTGTAATACATTTCGGATAAATATATTCTATCTGTTGATTTCGTGCGACGTTTCGCAAAGGAATGAATTTTTTTTTTTCGTATGGCTTTACACCTCGTCGACGTTGAGGTCATTAGAGGCGGGATAGGACTGGGGAACAAGGAACGGGAAGGAATTCGGCCATGGCCTTTTTGAAGGAAGCATCCCGGCATTCGCCTGGAGTGATTTGGGGGAACCATGGAAAACCCAGATCTGGATGACCGGATGGGGATTCGAACCGGCTTCCTCCCAAATGTGAGGCCAGATAGTTAACCACTCACCCACCACGCTCGGTGCAACGGAATGAAGCTAAAACGGCAAGAACAAATTAGAACAAAGGATTTAATCAACATTTCAAAAGATCATATCTTTTGCAGCGCCGGTGGCATCTAATAGCTGCACGTCATTCTTATATTTTGGCATTTTTAATTTAATTCGTGGCGACTTTTCCGAAGAAGGATAGTGCAAAACGTAAAGATGACATTACAACGAAGCAGTTAAAACAATTTTTAAGAGTTCAGTACCAGTTTCGGGCAGGTGGAAAAATCCCTTTCCACGCAAGTATTTTATCGCATTCATCAATGAAAGTGGTTACGTATGTTTACCACCAAGTTCAAATGAAACCAGTGTCGTCTGTCTACCAGAGAATCGCTACCCAATGTACTAATCAATTCTGCGACGCTTTCGATACGACTGTAGCAGGTAATCTTTGAGACGCGATATGTCACAAACTAATGTTCGTCGTGTAAAATCACTTGAGTCTGTAACCAACATATAGGAGAATCATACGAGGTTATTTTCGCCGCGTGTCCGGCGCCGGGTATTTACCGGCAGACGAACGACAGTGCCACAGGGCTGTAGCCCAGACGAAGCTCACACACGCAAAGGGGATTCCCCGCATCTCGGTGATCCGTAAAGCGGGAGGATATTCCATAAATCCTCCCCGGGCTGTGTGCCTCGCTTGATCCGAATCTCTTATAAAAGTCGACGGCGGCAAACTCTCAAGCTTCCTCACATTCAATCCAAACGGAACGGGAAACTCCCTCGCCGCTCAGTTTAACGACACCGAACAAATCGTTCGCTAGACAGTACACGTAAGGGATTCAGGCCAAAGATGTTGAATTAGTACTTCATCTGGATGAACGATACACATACACATAGAGTCTATAAGACGTAGTGCTCAGGTTTAACCTGTTTTTTTGGTTTATACTTTTACAAATTACATGATACAATATTCGAAGTTGCATGGTACGAGATTCAAAGTTGCATGATACAGGCTTCTTAGATGCAAGATACGAGATACAAGCTACTTATAGACTAGCAACGTAATCTTTCTTGCAGGCTATCGCATTAACCGTTCGGTGAATAGTGTTTACATCGGAAGATGTGAAAGGTGCCATCCACTGAGGTCCTGTTCCGTATTACTGCTTGATCCATTATGATTATTCATTATGTTAGGCGCCAGTATGATAGCTTCCACACATTATACATTAAATTTTGAAAAGCTGATATCAATTGACAAAAATCATATACTATCATATGCGAATGAAATAAAACCCACAATCTCTTTTTCAATATTGCTCTTTTCGGTAGAGCTATCCTGTTTTTGACATAATTCCTGATTAGGCCATCGGGTGTAATTTTCGCTTCTTAAGTAACAAGAATCACGTATTTTTACTTTCAGATTTTTTTTTTTTTTTTTGTACTTATAGCTTTACGCCTCGTTGACGGCTAAGGTCATTGCAGGCGGGATGGGACTGGGGACAAGGCACGGGAAGGAATTCGGCCATGGCCTTTTTGAAGGAAGCATCCCGGCATTGCCCTCGAGTGATTTGGGGAAACCATGGAAAACCCAAATCTGGATGCCCGGACGACGATCCGAACCTGCGTCCTCCCCAATATGAGGCCAGAACGTTAACCCTTCACCCATCGCGCTTCGTTTTTCATTGAGTTTCACAATGGGGGGGGGGGGGGGCGGATAGAGCAAAACCACGTAAGGCTATGTGGGAGGAGGTGCGGTACACGGGAGGCCAAAATGGAACTACTTACTTTTTTATTATAATTTTATTATTATTATTATTTACTATTTTCATTCCTTTCAGGTAAAGCCTGGCAGACGGGTTCCTGGAGGGTCTCTAGGACCCTTTTCAGCCGACTAGCCTAAAGGGGAGGGATGGAAGTCGGCTGTGGCCCTATAGGGAACCATCCCAGCATTTGCCTTGAGTGACTTGGGAAAACCACGGAAAACCCCAGTCAGAATGGCCGGACGGGATTTGACCCTCGTCTTCCCGAATGGTAGGTGGGAGGGCAAATTTTCCCTCCTCCTATCTCGGTAATTTATGGTCGCCCCTTTTTAGTAAAGCAGCTAAGGACGAAAGGACCTAATATCAACATGTTTGATAGCCATGCTCTCCAGAAATTATATTAGCTTCTGCTTGGAAATGTAGCCACTATTTTTAAAACATGGTACTGCCCGCAAATTTCTCTGAACCATTCTTTACCTATGTGACAAAGAAACGGGGAAGTACGACTAACACGTCACAAGGTGCGAGGCTTAGCACGTGAGTGTTGTTTGATTAGGGTCTCGGGTAAGACGTGTTGTTTATTCTAATGCGACGTCCGCCGTCTTGGGACTTATTAAAGACGGCGGCGGGCTTTGTGTGTGTGTGATTGTGCGGCAACAGCCGTACGGAATCACCGGCAATTTGCATGCAAATGAGCGCATCCCGACGAAAAACGGCGACGCCAGTGCTATTTAAAAAACCTGCGCCGCTCGTAGAAACAAGCGTAATTTCTGCATTCACTCATCAAGCCGAGCCCTGTAAACAGGACACAAGCTGCGACCAAAACTAGTCCCTTATGCCAAGCACTGTAAAGTATAAATATTAGATTAATCTGCAAATAACACCGAAGGCAAGGTAATTAATTCCTCTAACACCCTTCAGGAATTATTGCAGAAAAAACGAACTGGTTTCCAGGGGTCCTTCAATCGACGAAACTATATCTGTCAGCACCAGAAAGTGGCAAAATAAGAGGAAAAACGATTGCCATATCCACAATCGGATTGAACCTAAACAACAGCAGACAGTTATACAATGGCCTCAGAACAATGGATCAAATAATTTTGCTCCCATAGTTAAGCTTTCTCAGTAGTATTACAAAATATTGGAAGAAATCGACCTAATCAATTTTTTTTATTTTTTTTACACTTTACGTCTCGTCGACGTTGAGGTCATTAGAGGCGGGATGGGACTGGGGACAATGAAAGCGAAGGAATTCGGCCAAGGCATTTTGAAGGAAGTATCCCGGCATTCTAATCACTAAAATTTTCCATTATTCGCAGTGAGCAAATCCCATCACCGAAACACCAGATGAAAGAAGACGCTGGTTACGCGTCATATGCGAAAGCCAGCATCTGAAACGAGTGTCGTTTGAAGAAAGGGATTCGACTCATCAGTAACCTCGTTTTTTTGTTCATTTTTGCTTGGTCTTTACGCCTCGTCGTCGGCGAGGTCATTAGAGGCGGGATGGGATTGGGGCAATGAACGGGAAGGAATTCGGCCATGGACTTTTGAAGGAAGCATCCCAGCATTCGCCTGGAGGAATTTGGGGGAAACAATGGAAAACCCAAATCTGAATGCCCGGACAGGGATTCCGAACCCGCTTCCTCCGAATTACGACCCACCACGTTCGGTCGTAACCTATACATTTACACGTAATTACCGTCAGACGTTGCATTATTTCGAAAACATGTAGGATACAGCGCTAAACAAATTGCACCAATCAGATTAACATAAAAACCTGTACGAAACTTTGCGCGCTGGTCGTAGAAAGTACGAAGCTATTCCTTAGCGAAAGCGTGCATCCAAAGTAGCCTCTTTCGCCCGGAGCAATCGGGCGCGATTGCTCGTTTCGAAAACATGAGCCAGGTTATCTCGATCGCCAAACAGCGGCGCTTCGATCGAGTGTCGCGCGGCGTGTTCAGAACATTGTCTAAATAGGATCTCTCTCACATAAATATCGCGCGGGGCTATTCAATCTGATACAGCCAGCCATACACCAGGGTCATGAAAACTTCAATCCCAGCAGGTAGTAAGGAGACTTCACTCACAACAAAAATCTTACCAGCTGTTAGAATGGATATTGGTGGAATAATTCTGAGTGGTGTATGGAGCCTAAGTTGACCATGACCACAATCTCGCACTAGACTTTAGGTGATGAGGCCTGAGTGGATAAAATATCTAAACACCCACTTTGACCTAACAATTTACGACAGTTCAAGTGTGAGCACTATCTTAGGAGTAATAGAACTAGTGTCTGCACCTATGGTAACGTTTTGGATACTTGTCGATGTGTGGGGATCTTCTATGAAAATGTGGGTTATGATGTCTGTTTGATGACCAATAAACTATCAGTTAGCTAAGAGCATTATGATAACTCTATCGTGGTTACTTGAACAAAGCATGCAATTACAAACAAATATCACACTTGGTCCTGAATCCGAAGGTTGGCGTTAGATGGGAACATTTAAACCGAATGGAGAACTCTCCTGGGTCCTGATTTATTGAAAAATAATTTCCTGGAAAAAGGGAGAATTTTCCTGAAAAACTGCAGTAGAACCACCTTAAGTGAACATTTTGGTACCTGGCTACTGATTAGGAGAATGCGAATTTTGAATTTTTGGTTTACTTTAACGCACGAACAGAAGATAACCCTGTCTGTAACTGATCAGGGGTTGGATTGGGAATCATTGGAAAACAGAAGGTGGTTTGAGGAAGTGCTGTGGGTGGATCTTGGTGAAAGAATTAGGAATAGAATATCAGTAGAAGCTGGCACTGGATTTCTTCTATAAGGGAGTGGGTAAATTTTCTATATCTCCACCTTGGTCACAGGCGATGGTCTCAGGCATGTTCTGTGCTTAGCACTGCCTTAGCGTGGCTCGATTTATATCACATAGGACTGGCGTACTTCGATTCGACAGGGGTAAAATTAGTAAGATTAACAGACGGTATTTCGTTCCTGGAACATAAGTGCTGTGCTGTAAAATACAGTTAAAAGAGTCAATCACTGATGTGTCACAAGGGATTGATTGAATTTTTAGACAAAGTACAGCTAAGGACACTCAATTTGTGATTGCTTACGAAAGCATAACAGAATTGATACATAGATTGGTCTGGGTAGACAGATTACATATGTTTGAACTTGCTCGAAAAAATTACGAGTGTGATGAAATTTTGTAATACCAATGGCAGCCGAGATAAGTTAGAGAAATAAGGTGTCGTACTGATGCTTATATGAATTCGTTTTTCCCTCGTTCCATTCCATGAGTTTTGCCATGGTCAAACTGGAAACTTTGATATTTCTATCCTTGGTGTGGGAAAGGCTTTGTTAATCATGTCACAAATATTTTCAAGTGGGCTCTTGTCCAAAGACTGAGTCAGTAGGGTTGAGAAACAGGCTGGAAATAATTACTGGGTGATTGGTTTGATATCAGCCGAGAGATTAACATGTAATCACTTCAGAAATGTCTGTAGGGAAAGAAACTGGTTTTCAAATCGACAACTTTGCTTTAGATTCATCGAGATTATACTTACATACATCAGTAAACCCCTTCAATGCCTCTGAGTTTAAAAATTGGGTTGGTTCTCGCTCTGTTTCATTGCACCTAATTTAATATATCCTTTAAAATGTGGATATCTAACCAAAATTCGTGAGCTATCATTAATGCTGTTAGCTGTTATATTGGTTCATAAATAAATCCGTATTGATGTGCAAAAGTGAGTATGTTTTCGGTATATGAATGAATTTTTAATTAGGAGCACTATATTGAAAAGGGGGGGATAGAGGACTATGATCAGGCATTAGAGGGTAAAGCCAGGGACTGAAAACGCTGTCACGGAATAAACTCACGGTAACTTCACATGTAAAAAAAAAAAAATAAGATATATGATTTCAGGTATCATTGGAGATGTGTGAAATATTCTATAATTCTTGGCCACTAAGTTTGGGGGGAATAACGTATATGAAATATTGCTGTACTGTATAGCAATGTGACTGATTAATAGTATGTGCTTTGCTCTGTAAACAAGGTGACATGGGAACAGATATGTTCTGTAGGTAATATCCGCTAATGTGGCCTTCTATTGTTTTTAGTAAAAAATAGTAATGGTTCACACTTAATCAAACGCAAGTATATTTCACGAAATCATTACACAGAACCGAAGAAAATATTTTACTGTGCTGAAATATTTGCACCGTGTTGTGTACAGAGCTTTCGCAAGAGATAATGGACTCTGCTTGTCGCTGGGCAAACGGAAATAATGTTACTGCACGCCGAAAATAACTCCATGGTTTCGAAATACTTGTCACATTGATATACCGATAATAGCAGACAGACAGCAGGCAGGAATACCTGAAATATTTCTCTTAAAAGCTTGGTAAATACCTATCGCGTTGAGAAATGATGCATTCCGCGCCATCTATCAGAAAACCGGGATACTTTGCACCTCGGAAGTAGATTTTTTTTAACTGCTTAACGTCTCTCTAACAACGTGGTCTTGAGAAACGGGAAAGAGAATGAATTCGGTCATGGCCTTTTGAAGGTAGCATCCCCGGCATTCACCTGGAGTGATTTGGGGAAACCATGGATGCCTGGATGGGTATTCGAACCGCCGTCCTCCCGAATGCGAGGCAAGAACGCGGGAGTCGAGCGTGCGCCCGATACCTCGGCCGAACAAGTCGACACCTGTCGCAACGTCCGCATTCCAGAACAGAAATAGCCATTTGGATTCGGGCCATCATGGAGACCTTCATACTCGATTTCCCGAATAATGGATGAACTAATTGTCCATTTTCTACTTAAACCAATGGGTCATTTTAAACTCCTCGAAGATAAGACTTTAATTATATTTAAGTTACTCGGTAAAGGTGGAATTGGTATACGCAACACACGTCTCATTGTGGAATGGCCACTAGGAACTAAAGTGATAGACGAATCCATAGTATTGTCGCCACGATACACGACAGCCTAAGGCTACTGCACGTCGTGTAGAAACTTGTCTGACGTCCGCATTCCAGAACAGAAATATCCCTTGGTTGAGGAAATAGTTGCAAGCTAGCGCTCCTGTGTAAACACGCCCCGAGCGGTGGAATTTCGCCGCTAGCTTTCTCTCGTAAGGGAGTGGAATGTCTGCGCCCAAAGAAATTAAGCCCTTGGGAGATGCTGCCATCTGGGCGGCCGGTCAAGGAACTAACAGTCCGCCATCTTGTGACGTCACGGAGGTCCCCCACCACACCGACGGTGCTGCCACCTGGCGGTGTTATAGAAACCCCCTTGTACTACTACTTAGCTCTATGTGTAGTTATCACCGTATTATGTAATTTATGTATCTAAACATAGAAATGGTTAATTCTTAATGAAATCGGGTCATCCTAACAATTATTACACAAATCTTACATCTCTTTTCTTACCTCTACATACTTGATACATTATTCTGTTAGTCTACTATTGTCTGTATGTTTCTGTATTGTTCATGACTGCAAATATCTGGTATCTGTGTGTGTATGTGTGAATGGGTATATGTGTGTGTGTCATCGATCGTCATTAAACTCAGACCGCCTTTCCTGTCGCTGTGTTAATGTCAGTTTGCGTTGTCATATTGGTTCTTTCACCACATTAGTTCAAAAAACATCTAGCTCTATGTGTAGTTATCACCGTATTATGAAATTTATGTATCTAAATTGAGGATTGTTTAATTCGTAATGAAATCTGGACATCGTGACTATTTTTACACAAATTTTACATCCCTTTTTTACCTCAACATACTCAACAAACCGATTTCTTCATGCGGTGCTATGCATCTTGCCGATACTTAGACCAGCCTCATAGTGAAAAGAGTATGTACGAATGATTGCGGCTAGGTTACCGGAATAGACACAGCTAATACTTACTAGCCACAAGATCCGCTCCATTAAGGATGCTGTACATATGCTGGGAAGATTAGATGTACAAGAGCAAAGAGTGTACAGAACAAGATACCAGGGGCAACATAACTCTAATCATTTTCAAAATAATGGATCCCGACAGGAAAACCACCGAAGAGAAGGAAATAGAAATTTTCGGCAAGAACCGGACAACTCATGCCGCAAGACGGAGTTCAAAAGGAAAACACAGAGGGAGGAAAATCTCACAGGCGGTTCCAGAATCACAATTACCGACCGCAAAATGAACAACAGAGGGTAGCCGTGGTTTCAGACAGCACCAGACATTTAAACTAGTGCCTGCCACTGAGAAGGCTTCGCCAGCGGCGGAGGCAGAAAAGAGGCCAAATACAGGGAAAATATTATTAGTAAGAGAAGAAAAAATAGGCTTGAGGAAGAAAAAGGATCAACCAGAAATATGTCTACATGATACAGTATTTAATAACGAGGTTGAAGAGGAACCGACAAGATACGAGAAAATTTTATTAACCAATACAAGTGAAGAATTGAAGGCGGATGAGGTAGAAGATGAAAATGAATTTGATCAGGAAATGGAAGTCGAAGAGTCCGAGATCAGAGGAGAAGGCGAAGATGACATTTTTGAAATTGAAAACGAAGGAATTCAAGAACACATTTGGAGAGAACAAAGGAAATTACACGAGGGGGAAATGATGTTAATAGGAATTGAATGTTCGGAAACAAAATGAAGACAGGCGAGGTAAGCCTGGACGGGATTAAAGTTGTGCGGAAGTCATGTATTTCATGACGGCGCAGCCGGCGAGCGCGACGGCAGCCAACACACGCGTAACAGTCAAGGCGTAAACAGTGTTGGTACCTGTGCCAAAAATTTTGTCAACTAAAGAGTGTTATGGAAATGAAGAATTAATACCAGTAGACGGCGGAACTTGTAAAGAAGATGTCGGGAAGCTGAAGCAACCACAGATACGTAAAGAAAAGAAGATAATCGACAGGAAATCTATTAAATGGAAGTGGAAAAATCACGTTACAGGGGTAGAGATGAGCCCTACATCGATGTATGTTGGACGAGGATATCTACCTACTCCGCAACGGTCACAAATAGGGCACCCTTTATTCCTTATTTTTCCTAATTTTTTATTTGGCGTATGCCCATTTCTTAGTCGCTTTGGCGAATAAATCCTTGACTTTTTTTCCGGCTAAAGCCAGCAAAATAAATTTACATTTTCAATACCCTACCCTGCCTATTGGGGCATCCATAAATTACGTGAGGTGTTTTTCCGGATTTCTGGACCCCCCCCTCCCCCCTGGTGAGATTTCGTGAGATCTGGCCGGACCCCCCCCCCCCCCCTCTGGTGAGATCTGGTCCGTGAGAACCTCCCCTAGAAATCGCCCTGGAAACTTTTTTTTTAGGTCACACCCTAACTTTTTTGACGAAATACCCTCCTAAAATCGACTTTGCCGCAAATTTGAGACTTTTTTTTTACTCTACTGTCCCCAAATTTTTCGCAAAATCTCACGTGAGATTTCCGTAGATCCCCCCCTCCCCCTTGGTGAGATCTGGTGAGATTTCGCCGGACCCCCCCCCTCCCCTATTTCACCTCACGTAATTTATGGATGCCCCCTAAGAAATGCCAAAAGCTAAGCAGCAGCAGCAACAACAGTAGGCTTTGTGTAGTGCGGTGTAGTGCGTTAAGTTCTTCGACAAAATGTTATATAGAGGTGAATGACCTCTACCAGTGTCGCAACCGAGGACTCCACCCATAGAGCCTGCGGTGAAAGCGAAAATATTATTTTTGTCATGTTGTATATATGTTCTTTCTTTTCAGTTTTATTTTCTTGAGAGCTGACAGTCTATTTGAGAACTGTGACCACAAAACTATAACAATTTCATGTGGTTTCCTTCGTGTATCTTTTTTCTTTATATGTTTTTTTTCTGATTTTGTTTGTGTGCCTGTTTTTATTTAAATATGTTCAATGGCTTTGTGTATCTTAGGTTAGTAGGTTGGCCACACTCGAGAGTTTGAAACTTGGTATTTGTAAATTTTCTATTTTCTGTTTTTGTAATGATAATTCTTCAGTTTCTTTTGAAAAAAAAAAAAAAAAAACCCTGAACAATTATCACAAATTGGTAGTTGGAGAATGTAACATAACAGTAGCATTCCGCCGACCCGCAAGTCGCGCCGAAATGAGCGCATTACTACATTGATTAAAGTCAGTCGTTATCGAGGTATGGTAGCGGACGGCTCGCGTCCCGTAATATGAGACGCTATATGAACTGTGCGGTGTAGCAAGAAGAAGACTGAGTTAGTTTAACCGTTGCTACGAGTGTTTTACATCCATTTGCACAGTGCGTTGAGGTATCAGAACAACAAAGTGTGGCATCGGAAGTAATTTAATGTGAACTGATTCGGGTTATTAACTTTCCTTTTATCTAAGAATCTGGCAATCTTTCGATCTTTATCATCTAAATTTTGATAGTGGCCAACCGGTTCGATGTGTACTTATTTTAATAAATGTGTGGAGAACTTATTTTCATTATTCTATACTTGAAGATTTTTCTTAATTAGTTATCCTCCCACTTTTATCGGACTGGTTAGGACCCTGTCTGGCGACCGACGGCGACCACGAACTCAATTATCCGGCTTCTAGTGCTGTATGTCAGTAATTTAAGAACTTTAATAAGCACGAAGTTTGATCTTGCAGTAATCAAAAACTATGTCTCACATATATTATCACCATTAACTAAACAGTTGTCTTACAACCTCCTGTAGTGTCGCTGTGATAATGTCAGTTTGTGTTCTCATATTTTTTCTTTCACCACGTTTGGTCAAAAAACATCGAGCTCTTTGTGTAATGCTCACCGTATTATGTGATTTATGTATCTAAACTGAGGAATGGTTAATTCGTAATAAAATCGGGACATCCTGACAATTTTTACACAAATCTTACATCCCTTTTCTTACCTCTACATACTTGATACAGCATTCTGTTACTCGATTATTGTGTGTATGTTTCAGCATTTGTTCATCACTGCAAATATCTGGTATGTGTGTGTGTGTGTGTGTGTGAGTTTGTGTGTGTATGTCATCCATAGTCATTAAATTCAGACTGCCTTTTGTGTCGCTGTGTTAATGTCAGTTTGTGTTGTCATATTGGTTCTTTCACCACGTTAGGTAAAAAAACATCGAGCTCTATGTGTAGTTGTCACCGAATTAAGTAATTTATTTATCTAATCTGAGGATTTGTTAATTCTTAATGAAATCGGCATTGCCTGACATTTTTTAAATATATTACATCCCTTTTTCTACCTGAACATAGTTGATACAGTATTCTGTTACTCGACTATTGTCTGTATATTTCTGCATTTATTCATGACTGCAAATATCTCGTATGTGTGTGTGTATGTGTGAGTGGGTGGTAAAATTATCCAGGTCCACCTCCGACATTGCAATTTTTGGAGACCTTTTTTTTTTTTTTTAGCTCTACAGATTTGAGGCCCGAGGAGACTTTAAAGACTGCTGTTTGCTCGTCGGGACCCCCCACCCCCAAAGACAAAATCCACTGAAGGCAAGCCCCCCAGCCAAAATCCACTCAAATCCAAGCCCCCCCAAACCAAAGTCCGCTCAAGCCCCCCCCCCCAAAAAAAAATACTGGATCCGCCCCTGTGTGTGGGTGTGTACGTGTGTGTGTGACATCGATCACCATTAAACTCAGTCTGCCTTTCGTGTCGCTGTGTTAATGTCAATTTGCGTTGTCACATTGGTTCTTTCACCACGTTAGATCGAAAAACATCGAGCTCTATGTGTAATTGTCACCCTATTAAGTAATTTATGTATCTAAACTGTGGAATGGTTAATTCTTAATGAGATCGGCATATCCTGAAATTTTTTACACAAATTTTACATCCCTTTTTCTACACGAACTTAATTGTTACAGTATGCTGTTATTCGACTATTGTATATATGTTTTTGCATTTGTTCATGACTGCAAATATCTGGTGTGTGTGTGTATGTGTGTGTGTGTGTGTGTGTGTGTGTGTGTGTGTCATCCATCGTCATTAAACTCAAACTGCCTTTCGTGTCGCTGTCTTAATGTCAGTTTGCGTTGTCATATTGGTTCTTTCCCCACGTTAAGTCTAAAAACATCGTGCTCTATGTGTAGTTGTCACCCTATTAAGTAATTTATGAATCTAAACTGTGGAATGGTTAATTCTTAATGAGATCGGCACATCCTGACATTTTTTAACACAAATTTTACATCCCTTTTTCTACCTGAATATACTTGATTCAGTATTCTGTTACTGGACTATTGTCTGTATGTTTCTACATTTGTTCATGACTACAAATATCTAGTATCTGTGTGTGTATGTGTGTGTGTGTGTGTGTGTGTGTGTGTGTGTGACATCGATCGTCATTATACTTAGACTGCTTTTGGTGTCGCTTTGTTAATGTCAGTTTGCGTTGTCATATTGCTTCTTTCCGCACGTTAGGTAAAAAAACAATCAGCTCTATGTGTATTGTGTAGGTGTCACCCTATTAAGTAATTTATGTATCTAAACTGAGGAATGGTTAATTATTAATGAAATCGGCACATCCTGAAATATTTTACACAAATCTTACATCCCTTTTTCTACCTGATAATACTTGATACTGTATTCTGTTACTCGACTATTGTCTGTATGTTTCTGTAGAGGTTCATGATTGCTAATATGTATGTATGTGTGTGTGTGTGTGTCATCCATAGTCATTAAACTCAGACTGCCTTTCGTGTCGCTGTGTTAATGTCAGTTTGCTTTGTCATATTGCTTCTTTCACCATGGATGGTCAGGAAACATCGAGCTCTATGTGTAGTTGTCACCGTATTAAGAAATTTATGTATCTAAACTGAGGAATGGTTAATTCTTAATGAAATCGGCACATCCTGACCTTTTTTTACATAAATTTCACATCCCTTTTTCTACCTGAACACACCTGATACAGTATTCTGTTACTCGACTATTGTCTTTATGTTTTGCATTTATTAATTACTGCAAATATCTTTTATGGTTGTGTGTGTGTGTGTGTGGGTGTGTGTGTGTGTGTGTGTCATCCATCGACATTAAACGCGGACTGCATACCGTGTCGCTTTGTTAATGTCAGTTTGCATTGTCATACTGGTTCTTTTACCACGTCAGCTCAAAAAACATCGAGCTCTGTGTGTAGTTGTCACCCTATTAAGGAGTTTATGTATCTAAACTGAGGAATGGTGAATTCTTAATGAAATCGGCACATCCTGACATTTTTTACACAAATTTTACATCCCTTTTTCTACCTCAACATACTTGAAACAGTAATCTATTACTCGACTATTGTCTGTACGTTTCTGCATTTGTTCATGACTGCAAATATCCGGTATGTGTATGTGTGTGTGTGTGTGTGTGTGTGTGTGTGTGTCATCCATCGACATTAACCGCAGACTGCATATCGTGTCGCTTTGTTAATGTCATTTTGCGTTGTCTAATTGGTTCTTTCACCACGTTAGGTCAAAAAAGATCGAGCTCTATGTGTAGTTGTCACCCTGTTAAGATGTGGCTAACTGACTGTAGGTTCCGTGTTTTTACGGTGGTCAATATTTCCATATATTTGTCCATTTTACGGAGTACTTCATCAACTGTGGTGTGGTCTCTCCATGGTATTGTAAACATTCTTCGACACAGCTACATTTCAAAAGATTCTAATATATTATGGATAGTTTCTGTTAATGTCCACGTTTCAACGCACAGGAGGACAGAGAACACATAGCAGCGCAGGAGTCTCATCTTCGTGGTAATTTATAAATTACGACTTTTAAAAATTTTATTCTTTTTATTGATAGTAGCCCTGGCTTTACCAATACGTGACTTTATTTCATCAGATGGATCCCACTGGCTGTTTACTGTGGTGCCAAGATACATTTACCTTGAAACACATTCAATGATCTTCTGGTTAATCATAATATGGCATTGGGAGTTGTTGATTTTGCCAATGATCATTACTTTTGGCTTATTTATATTAATGTCAAGTCCGTATTCGTGGATGATTTGTGATACTTTATCTGTAAGATATTATAAACTTTCCTGACTGTCTGCAAAAATCACTGTGTCATCTCTGTAGCGAATATTGTTTATCCAGTTTCCATTCAACATCACTCCCATCTCCACATTGCTCAACTCCTCCCTAAAGATATACCCTGAATAGATTTTAAATAATAATGGGGACAGAATACAACCTTGTCGTACACCACGAAGAATATCTACTACATCCGTATTTTCTCCCTTCAGTCTCACGTGAGCAGACTGGTTCCAATAAAGGTTAATAATAATTCTCAGGTCTTTGTCATCTACCGAGTGTTGAAACCCCTCGTAGGTCCACCACGTACATGGGCAGACTGTTGTGGACTAGTGCCCAGCTGGGTCGGGAACAATGCCACCTGAATGTTAAATCTTTTTAATAACTACCATTTTCCGGGCATATGATTATCTGGAAATTGTTTGTTATTCTGAGTACAATCATGTTTTTAATTTT
>JARYHS010009186.1:262076795-262180323 GCA_031002005.1 Vandiemenella viatica
GGATTCAGGCTGAGTGTGCCAGTGTTTGCTGTCCGGCCCATCTCCCAGCCAGAGCGTGCGGTTTGAATCTGATTCCCACTCAACTCGGCTCTTTCCACCAAGGTGACGCTGTCATTTCAGTTTTAGCGTCACATCTGCTGATGTACAAAGTAAACGTCAGAACGCGTATATTTGCAGAGCCCTTGTCAGATATTGTCGCTTGAAATTTGCTTTTTTTTAGTTCTCAAAATTTCATTCTAAACTAGTGTAAGTCCGTGAATTTTTTATTTTTTTTATTTTATTTTTTATTTTATCTGCGTATCGTAACGGATCTAGAATAGTTCCAGTTCTTACGGTGAAAGATTATGATAGGTTGACCTGATCTGGCCAAATACAAACTTAACCTGTATTTCAGGATGAATAAAGTTTCTTCAGCTTGAAGAACTCACAAGTATTAATAGACGTTTTAGGTGCGTTTCCACTGAGGCAACTTCTGGGCAACATGTGGCATGCGGCACTGACGCATGCGACAAGGAGTATTTCAAGCGAAGCGACACGCTGCGACATGTAGTAAGCAACAATGACGCATGCTACAGGTTGGGCCTTGTCGCCGGTCGTATGGGCCACTGTGCGACAAAAATATAGCGTGTCGCACGATGTTGCCAGTATCCAAGCGGTGGTGGATGAGTGCGACAGAAAACGGGCGACATGGAGTGGAATGTGCAGAAAACAACCTTATTTATTGAAGATTACCATACTTCACCGGAGTTGTGGAATAACAAAGTGCATCATGTAAAGACAGGAAAGCGAAAAGTGACAAATTAATACTACTTGCTAACAAGTACGAATGTTCATTAGATGAAATAAAAAAGAAAATCGAGAATTTGAGGTCTGCTTTTCATCGTGAACATAAAAGGATTACTAAACCAAAGAGCTCCTCTCCTAAAGAAGAGAAATGGTTTGCTTATAAACTCCTGACATTTTTTTATATATGTTGACATTCCAAGACAAACTTTTTCAACAGCAGAAAATTATGAGGCGTTAATTAATATATGTAACTAATTATTTTTGACAGAATAGTTTACCAATGACAGATCCAGAGACGGAATAGGGGATTTACAATCTTTTTAGTTATACAAGTAAATAAAAGTAGTTTTATGGTGGGTTAAAATATATATATATATATATATATATATATATATATATATATATATTAAATTGTCTAATTAAAACTTTACAAAGGACTTACATATAATTAAGACAGGCTGTGTTTACAGCGTATGTAGAAAAGTGTTTCCAAATTTAGATTGTGGTAAATAATAGTAAAAATCTTTTCTTGAATCGACCTTTCACTCATACAGTTGTGTATGATAGGGATAAATTGTCATATAATGGTAACGTAGCTAAATACATTATTTTACGTACGAATACATAGTTTATGTTTTTGTCTTAGTATTTGTCTTGCCAAGATACTTTTCCTTCTTTTGACACAAAGTACTTTGCGATTCGCACTACTTTTAACAAATAAATCTCTGATCCACCACCTAGGTTTTTTCCGTTTTCTTCTTTTATTGCCATTTGCGAGGATCAAATAAGCAGCAGCTGCCACTGCTTCTGATGCCATGACGCACACTACTGGCCGCATAACGTGAAATGCTTTTGCCGCATGCTACAAGCAACGGCGACAAGTAGCAAGCGACAACTGGCAACAGATTCTTGGGCGACATTTGACTTTCGACAAAGTATGATGACGCACGACGACATGTAGCATGCTACAAGTTGCTTGTTGTTGCCTCAGTGGAAACGCGCCTTTAAATACGAACAGAGACGTTCGCGCTGTCGTATAATTGCTTTAAAGGTCGACGTTGTTGGACTCGTTCTTGCTGAAATACAAACATGACTTGTATGTGACCCTAAAAGTTCACTCTACAAAATTTGAAGAATTTCTGTTTAAAGGGAATGCGCAAACCGAGCGTGGTGGTGTAACGGTTAGCGTTGTGGCCTCGCATTCGGGAGGACAGCGGTTCGAATCCCCGTCGTGGCATCCAGATTTGGGTTATCCGTAGTTTCCAAAATCACTCCAGGCAAATGCCGGGATGCTTCCTTCAAAAGGCCATGGCCGAATTCCTTCCCATTCCTTGCCCCCCATCCTTTCCCGTCTCTAAAGACCTCGCTGTTAAGAGACGTTAAGCAGTAAAAAAAAAAAAAAAAAAGGGAATGCGCATTTCCTTCGAAAGCCTTACGTTGTTTTTGATTGAGACTGGGCAAACATTTGTAATATAATCTTTGGTCATAGTGTCCGTAGCGGCCAGAGAACTTAATACAGATTCCAAATTATTAAATAGTGGAGCAACTCCAAAGGAAAAAATTACCACAATACTCGATTCAGTAACATATTTTATTTCCACTTTAAATAACCTAATAACATGCACAAAGACCATTAACGAAAGTGGTCAGTAAAATATGTAAACCGCAAATAAACCGTAATGTATAAACTTTGGTCAAACAGCAACATTACCGAGAATTTCAGCCTAGGCCGGAATGACAATTGTCATTCGTGGTTACAGCAGAGACCACTAGAAATTTAAGTTTTGTTATGTTGCTTTCACTAGCGACAAGTTACTGAAATGTAGTTCCGCGTTTTTTCTGCTGTAAAGCTCTACAATTCTTTTTTTTAAGACTGGAATTCTACGAAAAGCAGACTAAATGAATGTATTCTGGCAATAAATTTCGCAGTAGATGCTTAGCTATTAAACTGTGGCAATAATCTTCAATTTCAAAAATATCTTTGGTTTCTGTTAACTTGCGAGCGAAGGCTGACACGTGACACTTCTCGAGCCAATAGCTGTAGAGGTGAGTGAGTGAGCTTACTAAATTATACGAGGGAATGCCCAAAAATAACAGGAGTAGCATCGCCGAGGTTGGAGCTTGTGTAGTACGCGTTTCTGCCACTAGGCGTTTAGAGCGCAACTCATTGACAGTTCAGTGCCGCCTGTGTTGTCGACTTGGCTTGTTCTGTTAATCTGCAGTGATTGTGTTTGACAGCGCTGTTTTTTTATTGTTTCGTTTTTGATGATGGCAAGTTTAAGTGAACAACGTGCAGCTGTGAAATTTTGTTTTCTACTCAGGAAAAATGCTGCTGAAACTGTTTTAATGTTGAAAACAGCTTACAAAGATGACGATATGGGAAATACTCAGGAGTACGAGTGCTTCGCTCGGTTTAAAAATGGTGAAGATTGATGACAAACCTCGTTCTGGACGTCCAACAACTGCCCGAATCGACGAAAATGTTGAAACAATTCGGGAGCTTGTGCTCTCAGACCGTTGACAGGGAATTGATCAACTGTCAGAGATTAGTGGGTTATATTGAAGCTCGGTTCAACTAATTTTAACGGACGATTTGGGAATGAAAATGTTGCTGTGCCAAGTTTGTTCCTCGGGCTCTGACTGACAATTAAAAAGAACGTCGAGTTGCAACATGTTGTGCTTTTAAATAACTGCTTGAAATTGATCCAGATTTTCTGTCAAAGGTCATTACTGGTGATGAGTTGGAGCTATGGTTACCACGCAGAAACAAAGCAACAGTAACGCCAATGGAAGACGACATTGTCACCCCATCCAAAAAAAATAAAATAAAAAAATGACATCAAGTCAAATCAAACATCAAAACAATGCTCATTTGCTTTTCATTCAGAGTTTGACCGTGAATCAAACCTTTAATTTGGAAGTTTTAAGAAGATTGCGCAACAGTGTTCGTGAAAAAAAGACCCGATTTGTGGAATACAGGAGACTTGTTCTTCCACCACGACAATGCACCTGCACACACAGCTATCTGTTAGACAGTTTATGGCTAAAAATGGCATGGTTCCGCTGCCCGTACCTTACTCGCCTGACCTGGTTCCGTGCGACTTTTTCTTATTTCCACGCATGAAAAGGGGCATGAAAGGACACCGATTTGACAGCATTGAAGAAGTAAAAAAAAAAAAAAACCTATTGAGGACCTTCAGCCATTTCTAAAGATGACTACAGAAAATGTTTCTAACAGTGGAAGCACCGGTGGGACAAATGTATTGCTTTTAATGGAGAGTATTTTGAAAAAGATAAGATTATTTTGTAAAATAATAATAATAATAAAAATTTGATAATATATAGCTTTTAAGAAATAATTCCTCTTGTTTTGGGTACCGCTCGCACATGCATACATCTCTCTTTTTTCCGTAGAGATCCGAACCCTAGTAATCACAGGTCTGGCCAAGTTTTACTTTATATTAAAATGCCTCTCACCGCTTTTGGATATTCGAGAAGGTGGCTCCAAGACACGCGCGGAAATTCTTACAGCTGGTTGAGCTCGGAACGCCCGGGTGTTGTAATACCTTCCATTGTCCGTGTGCGGGCGGCCGTCTTTCTCAGCGTTTTACTTGCAGATTTTTTTATTTATCGGTTAAGTAAAGTCATTTAATACTGCCTTTAAGAACGACAAATAGGCGATTAACATGTTCAGTTGTCTGTCTTCAATTTTTGAAGAAAGACATGTGTGTTCTTCGCTTAAAGTTGTTTTTTATCGAATCTATATTGTCAGCTGTCGTAATGCGCTTTGCTTGCCTCGTTCGAGTGAATAGTTGGTTTTTATACGATGTCTGTTTTCCATTCATTTTATATCCGCATTTTATTTCCTGGCGTAGGACATTAAATACAGAAGCTGAAGAGAATATTATTCCTATCTGTACAATAGACATTGTAATCATTGTGGATGTTTTATTTATTTAGTGTGTGACATACAGTAGCGGGGCTGCTAAACGCCGCTGAGGCAGTGATAGTAAAAAAAAGTCGACAGTAAGACGTAAGTGTTCGGAATTTCGTGTCACAATACGTTGTAGGGAGTATATGTGCCGAGCTGGTATTGTAAATATATCTTTCCATTTTCTATCTTTCTTTCATTTTTTTTTAAAGTGAAAGAGTATCTGTGGGCCTATTCCTTAAACAATTTTTAACGAACTGATATGTCTAAACTTTAGAAGAAGATGCCGTGAGGTGAGAGTGAAAGTATGCAAAATATACTTTCTTCTTCCGCATCAGGTATTCTGGATATTACTTCTAATAAAAAGATTCTTGAACTAAGATTTTTAAGTAATTGCTGACTCTTTTTAGTTCTGTTTCAGGTATATATACACCCAGGAATTCTGACACCACATTACAGCTTCACTTTGTAACATTTTACTAAGAGATTCTAGTAATTGTGTCTCGTGTTCTATTGAGTATCAATTTATTTTTGCTCAGCCCTCTACTTAATTTTTTTGGAGTTTAAATTGTAGAATTTGAGAGAGTCTGTACTAATTTTTTATGCTAGTTTTGTCTACAAAACAGCATCTTATTTTCGCTAGCATCTAAAATTAGTGGATTATTTATCTGGAACACCAGAGGAACACAGCAAAAATTACACCTATCACATTGGTGGGTTATCGCATAGACAGGGGTTGGCAAACATTTATATTATGCAAGACGATCAGTCCGATAAAAATGGCACTTAAGATTTGGGGTTTTGAATGGAATACTAAGGAGTCCGAGCTCCTTTCCTAGTAACATAACACGTTGCTTTGTGATCAGTCATATTTGTTTCCTGACTTCTTCTTGAGATGTAAGGGGCCATCCATTAATTACGTGAGATGTTTTTCCGGAATTCCTGACCTCCCCCCTTCTGGTGAGACTTCGTGAAATCCGATCTGATCTCCCCCCCCCTCCCCCCTCTAAAGTGACGTGAGATTTTGACGGAGATCCCCCCTACTAATCGACCTCGTAACTTTTTTTTTTTTAAGGTCTACAGCCCTACAAGAATTTTGACACCTCACTTGAGATTTCCGTCGACCCCCCGCCCTCCCCCTTGGCGAGATTTGGCCGGACCCCCTCCCCCTATTTCACCTCACGTAATTAATGGACTCTCCCCAATGCTGAATTAAACACTGAATTAACGTTTCTGATTGTTCCTAAGACTTCCGCGGCCGTGTTTGTTCATGGTTAAGCGACTTTCGGATTGTGCCGCGTTGTTAATTTCGTTACGAAAGCTGTAGGATACCAGCCGAAAGCTCAGGTAATGAAATAAACAATGCGGCATTACCCGAAGTGCTATTAATCGTTTCTGATTGTATCTAAATATATTTTATACCGCATATAAATGCATTTTCAAATCATTTTCCTGGCTTTGGTCAGATTATAATAAAATTTATGGTCGTATTTTGAGAAAATATCTAGTAATTTTTTAATTGTACCGGGAATTCACTAGAAATTATAAATGAGAAGAAATTAAGATAATTATTGATACAAATGTACTCCTATTATATATTGAAAGAAAAAGCGAAACGAATTGTCACTTAATCGACAAGAACAGTCAAGAAGGAAATTTATATGTTATTGTCAAGGGATTTAAAATTGAAATTTGTAAATTGAAAACGTAAATGGGAGAGAATTTAACACTCAAATTATAAAAGAAAATTTAAAAAGTAATAACATAAAAAAATGGGTACTTGGGCGACTAGCGAAATTTCCACTGGATCTTTAGCTTCATGGCAATTAAAATAAATAAAAAATAAAATTAAGTAAACGTTAATGTTCCACCCGCCTTTTAATCTCAAGAATGCAGTAGTCGTTAAAACTGTAGAAAACGAGATAGGTCAAGCAGGGGGCAGTGTGGCGTGTTCGCTAAGAACAAATTTGATAAAGAGTCGGAAAACTGGATATGAGAGAATCTGTTAAATTAGTGATATTTTACGCGGTGGTGAATCTCTTTTGACTGAAGACGATCCACAATTAAATTGCAGTGACCTCACTCTGCTCCCGTGACACCTTGCGATATCGAACGAAACTTCTCACAGTACAAGACAAGTTCTAAGTGACATCAGGAGAAAATTCCTCTTCGACAACTTGAAGATGCATGTGGTGATATACTGCAATGCTGACATCAGACAAGGAGAAACAATACGCAACAAATTTACAATAAATTCACATTTATAAACGTAAGAATCTCGTAATCTATTCTTTTACAAGAACTTAAAAATAATTTTCTGAAAGATTCAATTTGCCATTTCTTTTCATTTTTTTTCTAACGCTTCGTCGACGTCGAGGTCATTAGAGGCGGGATGGGACTGGGGACAAAGAACGGGAAGGAATTCGGTCTTGGCCTTTTTGAAGGACGCATCCCCGCAGTCGCCTGGAGTGATTTGGGGAAACTATGAAAAACCCAAATCTGGATACCCGGACGGGGATTCGAACCGGCGCCCTCTCGAATGCGAGGCCAGAACGTTAACCGTTCACCCACCACGCTCAGTTTCAATTTCCCAATGTGCACGGAAGCAAATTATGTTGGCTACATGGAAGCAACACTGCCGGATAAAATAAATTATGTGTAACTGAACGTGTATGATTTATAGTAAATTTAGCTGTTTGGTAATATTTTGTCATTATTAGGTCAGGTTTACCCATTTTAATGTAATATTTGCATTCATATCTTTCTAATTTTTTTGTTTGTCATATAGACCCGAACTTTAGTGATCATATTTGGTGCTACACTACAAGCAGTATACTACACTGTGTTGTGTTTCTGTACCTCTTGAGCTTCAGATGTTTTGATGAATTCGAGGGCAAGTATTTCTAAGCCCGAGGCTGCTCCGGTGCTGAGCTTTTGGATTTTGTAATGTTAATAACATTCCTGTACTTTGGGCCGCATTATCGCTGTTCATCCCTGATCAAAAACAGTGGGCGCGGAATTTAGAGAGGTCGAAAAATCCCGTGTAGAGGCCAGCCGGCCGGGTAGCCGTCAAAGGGCTTCCCCGCGGCGGTTCACCTTTGAGCGGGGCGCGGGAGCCACGGGGCTGATGGGATTGCCGCGGGAAAGGCAGCAACTCGATACGTGCGGGCGGCACTATTACCGCAGGCTGCAAATCATAGCTTATGGGCCCCGCGCGGACCGCCCGGATTAGCGGCGCCGTCAACACAGATTACGGGCCTCCGGAGCGCCGCTACCTGCGAGCCAGGTATGCAGCCTCGGGGAACTTAACATTTAATCAACCGCAACAACACTAATGTTATAAATGCTGTCTCTCTACTACGGTTTCACGACTGAGCGACTAAACTGATCATCATTAAAATTGACTTTGAAACACTCTGTACTATAAGGAAGGACGTAGAATATCTTTTTCGTAATAAATATTTTGTCGTGAAATTTTGTAAACTAACCGAGCGGTGACAGACAGACAGACGGATATCGTGTGTGAGTCTCTGTAATGTTATATCGGTCACTCAGACTTTGTTTCTCTCGCAGTCAGTTACTGTGTGAAAACTTTTCAGATAATTTACAGCTATCGACATCCAGTTCAAGCAATAAAATTCAAAGTCTACGCGCACGGGATCGCGGGTTACATCTAGTTATTATTGTTTTTATGGTCGGAAAATGCATGTACAGACATTTCGCTGTTTTGTGAGAGTGATGTTAGTTATTGTTAGGAAGAGAGAAATTTTTCTCACTGCAACGGTTTTACTGCAATGTAACAATAAAAACTCGGAACATAGAGCTCTTCTCATAATATTTCTCCAGATATTTCGACCTTGTGTATCTTCCTCTTCTGCACCAAATCTTCTCATTGCTGTTTGTACACATGCGCCATCCTCTTTTCCTCCTTCCTTCAACTTCCAATTCCCAGTGTCTTTTATCCTTCTTACATGACCCTACCATTCCAATCTTTTTCGTTCTATAACTTCATACATTTCTTCTTTCGACTCCATTAGGTTTATTATTTCCGTATTCCTTTTTATTTTCTTGATTTCTTGCTGATCCAGTTCTAATGCCATCAACTTTTTAATATGGCTTTGGTTCATTGTCCAGGTTTCTGATCCATATAAGACTATAATTTCCAATAATGACTTAAATATAATTCTTTTTGTTCTATTCATGACACTCTTATTCCATAGAAATGAATTGAGCGTCCCAATTACTTTCTGACCATTAGTAATTCTTTTATTATTTTCCATGTTTGATTTTCCTTCTCTTTCTAAAATTGAACCCAAGTAGCAAAAATTATTTACCTTTTTAATTTTTATTCCGTCTATGTGTAATTAATCCAGATCATTAGTAAGATATTCTGTTTGTTTTTAATATTCTGTTTGTTTTTTTAATATATTGTTGATTACCTATGTAATTTGCATCCGCACCATCTTGTACTATGATGACTTAATCATCGGTTGATGTTAGTTATAGATACTAACTTTTAACTACAGTAATAGAAACAGAAGTACAGTTTAGAACTGTAAAATCCTATTGAAATGGGAAACCCGATCTATTTATTATACATGTGTGAAACCGTAAACAAATCGCAGTAACGAAGCACAGATCACAGATAACAAGGTATTAGGATATTTGCAATCGTTTAAAATGAAGTTAATAAAAAAGTAATGTACCATTAGCTATTAGCATCTTAATGATAAATGACCTTGTTGGCGTAAGAAACTCGACGACATATTTTAATATCTCATAAGCGTTAAACTCTATTTTCGGTCGGAGATATTTCTTTGGAGTCAAGTCGTACTTGGGTTCTATGTGAGAGGTCTGGAGTGTCGTTTGAGCGGCTGTTCTCACTAATTTGAGCTTTTCTCGCTCCACTAACGAGAGGGATGAAGGGACTCCCTTTTACGTCAAGAGTTGCCGCGGGTGGCGTTAGGGAGGGGGAAGGGCTGGAGGCATTCAGAACGCCCTCAGAGACTAGTCAATTAACACCTTTTGAACCGAACGCGAAATGAGTAACATTTAAAACCTGAATCTTCCGGAGGCCACAGGTTGTCGGGAAATAACCAGGAAACTCTTGAGAGAGAAAGTGCCTTGCAGAATATCGGGACTGGTATCAGTAAGCTTAATATGACTCTGTTCCGAATAAAAACGTATTCTTTAAGTTTGCTAAACTATTTGTAAAAAATAGATTTGCTTAGATATATTAAAAAAAAATTCAGTTTTGAGCGATTTGCTTTGTATATAGCGTGTAATTGACTGCTGCTGTTCTGAATAAAAAAAATACCTTAGACTTAAGTTTGCTGAACGATATGCTCAGATATGTATGTTTTTTAGAAAAAAATCTGCACGATTTATACTTTAAATCTTTTTATGAATCCATAGACACATAAGTCAATTTTTGAGCGATTTTTCCTGTATATAGTGTGTAATACTTTAGGTTTATCGAGCGATATATAAGTTTATAAGAAAAAATTCTGTACAATTTTTTACATTTATCTAATTAAATATTTTTTATGAATCCATGTGTTATGTGAATTATCAAAATCTAGCCACTTCACCAGGATCATATTTTCCTTCTCTTTATCACTCGTTCAACCAAAAATGTACCTGAAGGTTTTATTGGCTGTAATTCTTGCTGGTAAATTGTTCCAGCAATACCTTTACCTTGATAGTCTTAAAGTAAATAAGTAACAGGATTTGTTCATTTCACTTTACTGATGGTAAACACTTCAGTTTGGCATATAACCTTTCTCAAACTTTAAAATCTTGAGCATAGCTGAAACTGTTCTTTAAACCCACTAATTCTACCATGATCACCAATTTTGAATTTGCAGGGTACTTATAGGGAGGCATTCGGAAGCCATGATTTCGTTTTCTCAGGTATAGAGTTTCCGGCAAAACTCTCAGATATTTCTAAATTCGAGAGGCAGAATCCAGGGATTTCAGTAAACGTTTTCAGTCTGGATCTTATTAATGGCAGGAATGAAGTTGTCGGGCCCTTACACTTAACTGCAGACAAACGCGATAACAACATCAACATGTTGCTGCATTCTCGTATCTGAATACGAGCTAGCCACATTATGAACAAATAGCGAATCCCGTGATAAATACGTTCCTAAAAATCAGATTAACTTTTTTTTACTTATGGCTTTACGCCTCGTCGACGTCGAGGTCATTAGAAGCGGAATGGGACTAGGGACAAGGAACAAGAAGAAATTCGGCCATGGCCTTTTGAAGGAAGCATTTCGGCATTCGCCTGAAGTGATTTGGGGAAACCATGGAAAACCCAAATCTTGATGCCCGGACGGGGATTCGAACAGCAGTCCTCCCGAATGCGAGGCCAGAGGAGATTAACTTTTGACGGTATTGCTAAAGCTAGAGCGGTGTGGTAAATCGATGTTGAGGTGATCACGTTGAGGTGATCACGTTGAAACTTATAGGTCCACGATCAGGCACAGAATTTAGTGCTTTATCGTGACCCTCACATATGGAACAGCATCCTCGCTGCATATAAAATACACTGTGACCGCTCCACATTTCCGATTCCACGGAATGAATGATTGCTTCAAACATTGTCGCCAGGTCTTTACGCTAACATCGGTTGTCATAATCTTGTACAAGAGAATCAATTCCACTGTATTATTTAACTATCGGAAAAACGTGAATCAATAATTTGAATTGTAATCTTAAAAATTCTTGCATCTTGGAGAAGCTTATCGTACTAATAATTATCAGCCAGATCAATCATTTACGGATGTGGCCTCTTAGAATCGTGAATTGAGGTAGAATTTGAACAGTCTTTTCCAGGTCGCACAATCTTGGGCGATCTTCTGCCAGTTAGGTAGAATTTGAACATTCTTTTCCAGGTCGCACGATCTTGAGCCATCTTCTGCCAGTTAGGTAGAATTTGAACAGTCTTTTCCAGGTCGCACGATTTTGGGCGATCCTCTGCCAGTTAACTCCGACAACCCTGCGTATGTGGTCGTCCCATCGGTCTGGTAGTCTTCCTCTCGATCTGTGGTGATCTCTTGGGCTCCACTCCAACACTGGTTTTGTCCACCTCTGGTCTTCTCTCCGCGCAATATGGCCGGCCCATTGCCACTTCAGGGAAGCTGTCTTCTCTAAGATGTCTGTGATCTTCGTAACTGACCTAATGTCGTTTGCACTTTTCTTGTCCTTTCTAGCATTAACCTTTCCGTAGCTCTTTGGCCACTCCTTAGTTTACCTTCTGTAAATTCATTTGGAGTCCAGTTCTCGCAGCCGAATGTCAGCACAGGAAGAATGCACTGGTCTTAAACTATTTGCTCTAGATTTGTGGTCATATTAGATTTGAGGATAATAGAATGCCTTTCACAAGCTTGCCATCCCAGCATGATGCGACGGAAAATTTCAACTCTTCCATCACCTCTCATATTTACAAGCTGGCCAAGATAAATGTACTCACTGGCATTTCCTAAATATTTATTATCTAGTTGCATACTCCCTTCTGTGGCCCATTTGTTAGAAATAATTTTTGTTTTAGAATTATGTTGAATATTATATAATAAGTTTGAGAACTAAATGTAAAATTTCAAGATAGATTCGTCGCTGATGATGCGTCGATGAGAGGCGAAACGCGTACTGCATTAAAGCTACAAAAACAGTTGCATTGGCGCTATTTTTATTATATAAGTACACCGTAAAGTTTCGGGTTTCTTCAGGTCTGCCCACATTTGGATTTCGAGCGGCAGTAGCTATTGTCTGAGGCGTGGGAACGGAGCCCTTTGTGCTGTAGCTGTACTGGTTGCGACGCTGCTGGGCAGCGAGGCGGAGGATATAGTGTCGGGGGCGGCGGATTTGGCGAGCGCGTGGCGAGGCCGGGACAATGTGTTTGGCACGGACCCCGGCAGCCGGCCGGCCAGGAATGTCTTTCATTGTTTCCGCGCTGCCTTTGTGGCCGGCCGCGATCAATGCCGCGACGCCGTACAAAAACACGCCTCAATGGGCCCGCGGGAACAAACAAGCCCAAGTCTCCACTCGGCGCAATCCCCACAACACTTCCATGGAATCCTTCACTTTGTCAAGCTTGTAAAAAAGGGTATTTTAGTTTTTAGTTACTTCAGTTTGCAAGTAACAATAAAAAAATGGACCCAGGCAAGAAAGATCAACAGTAGACGCAATTTTTATATTCAGATAAATCGTACATAAAAAATGTAATATGGCAAGGACACAATATAGCTTTTATTGATATTAAAAAAAAAAACTTGTGATAAAATACCAGCTAACTTCAAGATTAAAAGAAAGAGGAATATATCAAGGAATCGTGTAACTAATAAGGAACGTTTATGAGGAGTGCGAGGATTGCGTGCGGATAGATAGTAGACACTCAGAATAGTTTCACAACGAAAGGGGAGTCAGACAAGGACGTATATTGTCTGCTGTACAGTTTAATGTGGTATTAGATGAAGTCATCGCAGAAATCGATCTAGCTTAGTATATACTGATGACATCATGATATAGGAGCAGACGGAATAGAATATGGAAAAACAATTAAGGAAATGGTCGACTGCAATGGGAAAACATCGCTCCGAGATGAGTGTAGGAAAAACCAAGATAGTGAAGATAGCAAGAAACGCTGGCCCATGAAAGGATGTGTTAGCAAGAATAATTTGGAATGACTATGTTTGGGAAGCACATTAACTATCAACGGAAAGAAGGAGGAAGAAATAGCGAAGAGGATAAGGAAGAGTTGATAATTGTATCATGACATAAAGAATGTAATCTGGTGGTGGAACATAGCGAAGGAAGCCCATATTTTGCGCTGTAAAGTATATTGTCAGCCAATACTGATATATAGATCTGAAATCTGCACTTGGATAAAGATTACAAGCGGCAGAGGTGAGGTTGCTAAGACGAATAGAGAACGTCACGAGGAAAGATGAAATCATGAATGAAAGCGTCAGGGACATTACAAGTGAAGCTAGGGAAGAGAAGTTAATAAAGAAACGACTGCAGTGGCTGTTGTATGTTATGAGGAGGGAAATGGGGCTTTGACTTGGCGACGTCAAGATCATTAGAGGCGGAATGGGACTGGGGACAAGGAACGGGAAGGAATTCGATCATGACCTTTTGAAGGAAGCATCCCAGTATTCGCCTGGAGTGATTTGGGGAAACCATCGAAAACCCAAATTTTGGATGCCCGGACGGTGGTTCGAACCGGTGTCCTCCCGAATGCGAGGCCAGTCCGTTAAACCGCTCACCCACCACGCTCGGTTCTGCTTACGAAATGCGATGTCAGTAGAGTCGGAAGTGAGGTCACTGTTTCGTCAGCTAATGTGTTCAATCATTATTGTAATGAATGATTGTGATGTTGGTTTACTGTCAGAGGTAGGTTGTTTGCGGAAGATACAATGTTGTGTAATAGGATTAAAAATATGCAGTTAGTTAACAGCCACGGGGGAGTGTGAACAGGGCACCTAGCTTCTGTGTCAACATAAATGCGAAATAGCGTCAACTTATTAGGCACACAGATGAAAAAGATTCATAAGGAAATCCTTGTTTCAATTAATGCAGGACTAGTGTTGTAAAAAAAACGTTTTTTTTCTGACTTAAAAAAACTGTGAAAAAATCATGTTTTTATTTTCTGGGACATGTTTTTTTCATAACCACTAAATTTCATATTTTTAAGGCATTTATCGTTTAATATGACTGTTTTAGAGTTTATACTAAGTACTTGTCTTAATTTTTAAATCTGCTATATTTTTCTGGTTCAGTAGAAAAAAAAAATTAAAAAAATATTGGCAACATGACTGAAGTTTTCTTTTACGAACGCGGATTTCCCGAATAGGCTAGGTTGCACGAGAAGGAATCCCCGTTGTTTGGATTGATACTCACTATTTGAACTAGTGCTGGCAACCCTACAAATTTATCTGTAGACCTATGGATCTTTTAAAAAAATTAGGAATTTTAAATTTATTAACGGTTTTTTGACCTGTTTTTGTTACTTATTGTGCTTCCTTATATTCGTATACTTGTTAAACTCGCAGCATATAGTGATACTGAGTAATTAAATTGTCAGTTATTATGAATCATTTCCTTGCAACCTTTGGCATAAACCAACGATTGAAAAGAAATAAAGCTCCTATTTTGTATGATAATAGATTTAAATTCAAACTTAAAAGACCGAGATATGGAACTATCGGCGAAGTCTTTATGCACAGTGCGTACTTTGCTCACAATTTAAAATTGCAATCTCAAAATCTTTTGTGTACAATACAACCAGTAAAAGAAAATGTAACTACTTCTGAAGTTATGGATCTAGAGGAGACAGAAGAAGAAACAGAAAATTCCGACCGAACTAGTGTTGGTAGTACTGATACTAGTGAATGTGGTACTGACCAAGAGGATGGATAAAAAATTATATTACCTATATAGATACATTTATGAATCATTATGTAAGACATTATATGATTTAGTAAGATTTAAAACACACATGTAAAATGTAACTTCCGTAAATAAAACTATAATTTATGAAATATATTGTTTTCTGAAAAAAAAACAAATTTAGAAAAAAAAAAACCCCCAGGGTGCTAGGTTTTTTTTCGTGTTTTTTTTACAAATCTGAAAAAAAACATTTTTTTTTTCAGTTTGCCACACTATGCAGGACTGTTGTTTCTTGGAGGCGTTGACTGTAAATATCTTGGTATTAGACTTGATAGTGGCAGGTCACTTTTGATTAGAGCGATGTGGAGATTTACCAGAGAAGTGATTCGAAACCTTGGATCTGGTGGTATATTATGGAACCTGCGTTATGAGCGACAAATAAAGGATTTGGACGGTCTGCAAAGGAGGCCAACTATATATGATTGTCAAACTGTGGAAGAACACAATCATACGATAAGTAGCTGGGTTTGGAGGCACTGGAAGACAGGGGGGGTGGGGTGGAGAGAGTATTTGCGATGTGACTGGGATGGGTATTTGCAGAAAATTTGGTAAAAAATCATTCAAGGGAGCGTCCATAAACCACGTAGCTCCATTTTGGCCTCCTGTGAACCCCCACGTATACCGACCTGGCTTTTACCTCTACTTCCCCCCCCCCCTCTCCGCGTAGCACGTAGATTTCTCTCTCTATTGATTCCAGAAGACATTTTGTACTGTTATCTCTTGTCAGACTACCGTAAATTACATACGGAGATAATTAAATGACGGAAATAAATGTTCACATGCTGTTGTGTGTTCTGTACCTCATTTTAACTGTGACAAATAATATGAATGAGAAGCCACGTGGACTGTCTCTGAACCCCCCCCTCCCTCCTCCCACGTAGCCCAGCGAAGCTTCCCAGCAAACCCTTCCCCCCCCCCCCTAGATCGAACCATGTAGTTTATGGACGCTCCCGAATGGAAGAGATAACCATAACCACTTTATAAAAGGCACAAGGGTGTTAATTAATATTTTTATTATTTTGTATGGATAAGGGTATCGAAGATCGGCACAAAGTGTCAACACCTAGAGTAGTAAAAAATATTAATTGAATATTCGTACAATCTATGTTGTGTATACCGGGCGTGATAGAAGATACTCACAATCGGAAGGACGCGGTTTCGAATCCCCGTCCGGCCATCCAGATTTCCGTTTTTCATAGTTTCCCGAAATGGCTCCAGGCGACTGCTGTGTCGGTTTCTTCAAAAGGCCTCGAGCGAACTCCGTCCAGTTACTTGCCTTCAGTACTTTCCCGCCTCTAATGACCTCGACATCGTCGACGCGTAAAGTCACAAGAAAAAGAGACTCCATATCTATGTCGTTTATCGGGTTAGGAAGGGCTATAACGAGGTGTGCTTTAATTACGTGAGGTATTATTCCCTAAAATTTTGACTCGCTCCTGTTCCTTGGTGAGATCTGGTCGTACCCTCCCCCGCCACTCTCCTAGACGAGTGTTCGAAAAGGTGGTAAACTTTTGTTTCCTTTTCTTTTAGCTATACGGCCTAGGGCGGCAGAATATTCTTTGAAGGGAGGGCCGAAATCTGAAAAATAAAAAGATGACGTCAGATTTTTGCCGTTCCCCTCCTGTTTGGTGACATTTTACAGGACCCTCCCTTTTTCGAGGTCACGTGATTAATGGACGCCCTCTGATGATGTGTACGATGTTCTCTACTGTTCTGAAACTTTAACCTTGCGCGTAGGATTCATTTCGAGATTTAAAAGCGTACAAACAAGGGAATGACAGAAATTATATTCGGTGTTGTACCTTTGGTCTGGATGCATTGTTTGTGCTTAGTGCGCCGTTGGAGTAGAAAGGGCTGTGAAAATACATAGATTGGAATCGATCGTAGCTGTAACCGGGATTTATCGTCACTTGGTGTCGTCAGCTTGATTGCTTCTGAAGAGAAAGTTTTTTTATTCGCCGGGTGGCTGGCGCGCGCGGATCGACTAATGGCGTGAGGTGGCTAGCAGGACGCAGCGCCGCTGCTGTGAAGCAGTTATTCATGGCCGGAAGGATGGTGACAGCCAAATATAAATCCAGAGGGGGTGGAGGCGCGCCGCGCCGGGCTGTATTTCAAACGCGGACCGCTGCGGATGAAAGACTGATGAGTGGTCCCCGACAGAGCCGCGCACTGTGCGTACGGTCGCCAGCCGCGGGGAACTACTGTGCACCGCTGCAAGTGCTCGAAGCGACGAGGAAATCACCGACAACCCCATACCACAAATAACCAGAATACGAACCTACCTGCAGGAAAATTTATCGTCCGCGTTCCTCAGAAAACTTCTTCTCTTGAGGCGTCTGTTTGGCCATCAAGCTCTGGCCTCGTATTCGGCAGGACGCCGGTTCGAATCCCCGTCAGGGCATCCGGATGTGGGTTTTCCATTATTTTCCCTAATCACCTTCAAAGGGCCATGTCTGAATTCCTTTCCGTTCCTTGTCCCCCGACCCATCCCGCCTCTAATCACCTCGACGTCGACGAGGCGTAAAGCCAATAGTAAAAAAAAGCTAATGTCGGGATGCTTTCTTCAAAAGGCCATGGCCGAATTCCTTTCCGTTCCTTCTCCCCCGTCGCATCCCGCCTCTAATAACCTCAATGTCGACGAGTCGTAAAGCCATTAGTAAAAAAAAGCGAATGTCGGGATGCTTTCTTCAAAAGGCCATGGCCGAATTCCTTTCCGTTCCTTCTCCCCCGTCGCATCCCGCCTCTAATAACCTCAATGTCGACGAGTCGTAAAGCCATTAGTAAAAAAAGCGAATGCCGGGATGCTTTCTTCAAAAGGCCATGGCCGAATTCCTTTCCGTTTCTTGTCCCTCGTCCCATCCCGCCTCCAATGACATCGACGTCGACGAGGCGTAGAGCCTTGATTAAAAAAAAGCTAATGCCGGGATGTTTCCTTCAAAAGGCCATGGCCGAATTCCCTTCCTTTCATTGTACCCCGTCCCATCCCGCCTCTAATGACCTCGACATCGACGAGGCGTATAGTCAGAAGGAAAAATAAATTTTAAAAAATGTTGGCCATCAATAAATGTCCGATCCATTGTTTCGACCGCTTACAAAGCTGGTAAGGAAACATAGTTCCTTCTGTAATGCCACAAGACATAAGTATGGGATAAGAGTTAATAATCGGAAGTGTTAAATACTGAATACGGAATAGAATTAAGTATTTCAAATTTTGCTGTTGCGAGAGTGAGACAGGAAGCGTATTTCATTTTTCTAGGAGTTTCAGGAGGCCATTATAGCAGCAGGGCAAAGCCTAGAGGCGAGTCACCATCTTCCCGCCATCTCCGTTGGCGCGGAGGAGGTTTTTCCCGTCGCCAATCCATGGACACCAAAAGGTGTCTTTTGGGAGGGGTAGTTTGTGTTGAACCCAATGTATTCTCCCATTTGGCAGAGATTGTTCATACGGCAACCGGAAAAGTAGGAAGTCAATGTTGGCAATGACATCAAGCAACAAAGTACAGTTACCGAGAGGGTATTTAAGGCCCACCAGAATACAATAGGCCCTCCAGTTTTGTTGAGCTCGCTCAGTGTGATTGATTATGCTGACCCCCAGCTCCGCCTGCCGCCAAGTCTGAAGTAAGTCGATTTTCTCTCTCTCTCTCTCTCTCTCTGTACTCCCGCTCACTCTTGCTGCGGTGACTGATAAACAAACTCATTACGTGAAAAGAAAACGTTAGTATTTGGAATATCTATTTGGGTGATTTTTATATACTGTTGAAGTGCATGTGATAAAAAGCAATCGTGACAAAAAAGCGTAGAAATTTTGTTTTCTAAACGATTTATATTAACTTGTTTAGTTGACTTACGTTTTGCAATTGTTTCTAAGAGCTTGAATATAACAGACTTTACTTTGAATAGTGTGATTCATCATTTATCAACTCATTATGATATTTTTCTTTTGTAGTTGTTCCTGTCCCACCGAGTGTGGTGGTGTAACGGTTAGCGTTCTGGCCTCTCATTCGGGAGGACGGTGGTTCGAATCCCTGTCCGGGCATCCAGATTTGGGTTTTCCACGGTTTCCCAAATCACTCCAGGCAAATGCCGGGATGCTTCCTTAAAAAGTCCATGGCCGAATTCCTTGCCCCCATCCTTTCCTGTCTCTAAAGACCTCGCTGTTAAGAGACGTTAAGCAGTAAAAAAAAAAAAAAAAAAAAAAAAACATTTCCTGTCCTCTACTACTTGCAATGGCCAAAAGGGAAGTCCGATAATTAAATAAAAATTAGCCTGAAATATCATAGGAAAGGTGGGGAAGGGGGGGGCGGTCCGGAAGGTTACATTCCCCACTTAGCTTTTGTTTGTTATTGTTTCTCATTTTGGTGTATACTGTGTTAAAATGTTTAGTTCTTTGGATTTTTCTATTAAGATGTAACACGAATTGTTTTATCTACTAGAGAAAAAGTATTTGGTTTGCTTGGTACTCTGGAAGTTTGCACCAGAGATTAGTGTAAGTATCTTTGGAAAGTCAGCCAGTCGTGGAGAGAATAATCTTGTGAGAGCCCGCGAGCTGAAAAAATGGTGGGCTGAGTATTTGGATTGACTGCGAGAGAAACAAAGCCTCAGCGACCGGTATAACTTTACAGAGACTTACACATGCATCTTTCTGTTTGTCACCGTTCGGTTAGTTTTCAAAATATCGTGACAGTATATGTTTTTCACCCTGAGAAAGTATCTTATGTCCTTCGTAATAATATATAGAATTTGCTTGTCAAATTTCATCAAGATCCGTTTAGCCGTCAAAATGTGTCAAATAGAGAGACACTTATAGAGTTACTTTCGTGTTTATAATATTAGTGTGGGTTGTCTTGGCTTGTTTGACTGCATACATAAATTTTAAATTGAAGTGAGTGACGGGTAATAATTGGTTCCTACTAAGAACAATAACTGGGCGGATTGAGTGATTGTAGGAGCGGTTTTTGTTGGTAGAGAGGATCCGTCGGTCGTATTTAAATAAAGCGGAACTTTTCGTTCTCCGTATCGATTGAAATAAAAGTTAAGCAATCTGCACGCAAAGCACCCTGCGGATTGAATGAGGTCACCGCGAGGGGATTGTCATTATGGGGAAAGTTGGCATTGGTGCCGGCGACATGAAAGAGGACTAGTTGCCACCGGTCCATAATGAATCTTGGCTGGCGGGAGGAGCGGCGAAATGTAGATGAGGCGAATAAATTCCGGCCGCGTCTCGCCGAAGTCGTATAACGCCCGGCTGCGCCGCGCGTACAGCGAGCGCCTGCCGCAGCACACATATTTCTCCTTTGGGAGGTCGTAATACCTCCGCCCGGAATCGTCCTTCCTCTGTGCCTTTCACAAAAATGAAGTCCCCGTCCGCATAATGGCCTCGGAATCGACGGGCAAAGAGCAGGAGAAGTTATTATTAGGCCGCGGAATTAACGTACCGGAAACTAATTTCACCTGCGAGATAAAGCGCCGCTTACTGGACCGGCCAGCCGCATCTACGTCTTCAGAAATCATTCCAGCAGGATTGTTCACTCAGAAAGAAAGAAACCTTATTTACATCTTATTCCCTGCACTCCAACGGCCCCGTAGCTAAGGCGGTAGAGTGTCACACAAGAGATGAAATCAGGTCAGTTACAGGCTGGTCAGGACAAAGTAAAAGATAGCTATACACATAATCCAATGGGAGCGTTCTTACTGCACTGTTCCAGTAAAGCAGGTCAACCCGAAGATCGTCCCGCCACCGATCAATGCGTCATGCTAGTGCTCGATTGTGTCAAAATTAACGAATAAAGGTCGGGCCACACTAGACCGCACCGAGCCCGCACCGTCACCGCACCGACACTCGGCCGACTGTCGGTTCGCCTCCCTCGGGGCCACACTGAACCATAGCTCGTGCGTGTGACGGACTGGTTCCTATTCGGTTTTCAGTCTCCTTTAACGTATACACTCGGTTGTTTGACGGAATTAATGCTAAAAAACTACCTTAAGAGTGATTTTGGGATCGTAGCTGCAGCTACCACCCGTACTTTATTATAGGGTAGTGTACTTTATTTTGTATAGGCGTACTTTAAAACCTATGAAAGTAATAAAGTACTTTAAAATACTTCTCTCTTTTTCATGGTTCCTGTGATCTCCTGATTGTTTGATGTCTAATGCACAGAAATAGTATCCCAACGCAGTTTTAACAAATGATCGTACTGGATTGAAAGATTCTCGTGTATCTCAACGTAATCACAATGAAATGTCAAGTGTCACTCACTTCACATTTAACATGTTTTTTTTGATTGAGGCTCCTTTTGGTTCACTCAGTATCGTTTTTAACAAAAAAGAATAAGGTTTATATACATTTTAATTTAAATACAGACCGCAAAGATTCTCTAAAATAATAATAATTTCATCTGATCTAAAAATTCCAGTCGGAGTTTCTTATCAACTGCGCAGTACACCTTTATTGTTGTAGCCTAATTTGAAAAGTTGACCTATAGATCAACGTGAAATTTGAACCGCGGAGCATCCTAGCATCTTAGCATTAACAAATCAGAGCTTTGCCAGAGGGGAATGTCAAGTTTAAGACCAGTAAAATTTACAGCTGAGACAGGGATTTGAACCAGGGACTTTCAGTACCCCAGCCGTACATAGTAACCATCTGAATCAAGAGACAAAACTGGATGTAAAGAAAATTAAATATAGAAACATAATAAACGTAATTTATTTTTACTGTACTTTTATATGATTGAATACATATTTTTGAGTACTTCTAGATTCAGATGCTTGCGGCGCGTGATTCAGGTATGGAAGAAGGTCCCCTGTTCAAAATACGGGATTCGGATGCAATTTTTACACTCCTTAAAATCGACCTTCACGTCTGGCAAAGCTTTGATTAGTTAATGCGAACATGCAAGGACACAGATGAACTTAAAGCGAGGCTGAAAAAGGACACTTTTCTAAAGCAATCAGTAACGCTAAAAGAAGTCGTAAACAACCTGAAATTTCCAAACTCTTTCTATACGCTTCTCCAAATCGACCAGCCAGACAGCGGCCTGCACCATCAAAGAGTAAAGCAGACTGATGACGGTGACACTCGACAAAGTTTCGGCTGACATGCGGTGCCGTTTGAACTAGGTTGTAACGGAAGTCATCTTTGCGGATGCGGATGATAATGATGCGGATGTCCAGTGCTTGACATCCGCGGATGCGGATGTTTTGCGGAAGTGGAAAATAAATTTATAATTATTTAGGTTTTAATATTTTATCAAAAATAACTTTAAAATCAAAATAAGTGTATTTGTTATGCCAAATTCTACATTTTTCGGAAGTGGCGTCTATTTCCTTATAATATTGCTACATTGATTTATTTTTTGCATCTTTCTACAACAAAAAACATGGAATGGTTTCCCAAGTGAATTAAATTATTTACATAACGACGCATTTGTCATGTGTACATTGCGGATTTCGCGGCTTGACTAATTCAAGTGTCAAACACAAAGCCACGCCACCACACATCTCTGTGCCCGCCACCCGCCTTTATACAGCTCTGGCGGTCCATTCACAGGACAACTTGTAGGACCTACGTTGATCCGATTTTCGATAAAGAACCTTGATGGGCCGTGAAAAGGGTTAGAGAACTACATCCAGGACGTGTTGGATGTTAGGACTCCCAAAAAACCAACACGAATCCTTGCTGTCTAACAAGCTATGCTGTTAGATCATGATTGGAGGAAAAATCTTGCGAGTGTGTGATAAGGATACATGGTGTACGGCAAGAAAGTACGAGTGGAAAGGATTGCTTGGAACATTTTTTTGGACTCCTTTTACTTACGTGAATGGCTGAGTGCATTCCATTGTAGTTCTCCACGGATGTCCTGTAAGTTGGAGCGTGAAGAAGGCGCTTTACATGCAACTTGTAAATTCGTCGCTTTGGTAATAACACCATTTAGTTCATTGTTATTTTTATTGCAAGATCGTCAGGATAAACAACCACATTGTTGTTAGGTAAGAGACGATGGGCAGAATCTCGTATAAAGAGAAAAGAATAATATGTATTGCATTATAAACAAAACTTCCGTTATGCATCCGCATTAAAAATTGCTGATGCGGATGTAGGATTTCACGCGGTAGTTCCGCACTTGCGGATGTGGAGATCCGTTACATCCCTATTTTGAACTCACTTCAAGCGAGTGAGAGACAGTTTATGGACGCTCCATATGCAAAAAAAAAGAGCCCGCTGATATTTTTGCCTGTCGCTTGTCTGGAAACAGCGGTCCGCTCTGAAGCTGCGTTCCCACCATCTCTTGTAAAGGAGGCGGCACCTCATTAGCCGAAGTGTAGGGATGAGCGCGCGCCACAGGTTAGGCCTCCCTACCTCGCCACCACATCCTCAGCACGTTGCCTAGTATCGTTTGGCACATACCACTTTACAGCAACAGAAGGGGTGCGCACCGCTTCTGCAAACCGAAGGCAACAGCGCACCGCTACACACGCCTGTGATGTTTACCGACTCAGAGTGGGTAGCTGCGTCTCATGTCCGCTAGCAGAGGCGGCCCTGTTCCCAAGGCGTGTGGTCGAGTATTCGTCCCGTCTCACCTTCGTTACAAGATGTCGTGGGAACGCGGCTTAAGGGGTAGGTACCGAGTGAGGCAAGGCGCGGGGCGATGGGATGGTGACCCGAGTTGAGCGTGAGTCTCCAATAGGAACGAAGTGCCCCGTGAGAGCTCCTGGCGACCGTCACAGCGAGTCGTGTTGCCGCCGGGGACCTACAGACCAATTTCGCCGCGTCTGCAGCGCAGTGTTTATTGGTTTTGTCGGGTCCAATATCTGATAGATGACGCCCCACCCAGCGGCGGCCTCGCTGTTTCCCGAATCGATCGTCGGCCGCGCAGTTGATTAAACGGCGGCCGAGGCGGCGAGTGCAGTGCGCGTCGCTCCATTAACACTGCGCTACACGCCGCTAATTCGCCCGCCTGGTAGTTCACCGCCCACTCACTGTGTGCCTGCTCGCAGCGGCCCAGTTACAATAAGCACCACGCATCGCAAGAGCACTAACCTACCAACCAAGAAACAGAAAAAAGATCTAAAGCCTGGGATCCACCAAGCGCGCATTTGCGCCGATGATGGTGGGTCACCGATTATGTAGCGTCCATAAACTACATGTGTCGCTCTAAAAAGGGGGGGGGGAAGGGTTGTCTGAGAAGCTACGTTGGGCTAGGTGGTGGGGGGCGGGGAATTCCGGTCACGTGCGTCTCTTGCGGCTGATGGGAGGAAGCACTCCGCCTCATCTCGCCGCTGCCTCCCCCGAGGCACACGACCTCCGCCTCCAGCAGGTGATCAGCCCGTCGCATCGGCGCCAAACCCACTCCCGCCGTCTCATCCTCTCTCTTATCTACAGCGACACACGCAGTTCATGACTCGTACTGCCGTCGATTAGTCGGAGGGTAAACTCCACTGTGTTGATTAATTACGGCATCTTCCTGGCACACTTAGATTCACTCTTTACCGGTTTTTATCTCTACTAGACGACCCGTTCGAAAATTTCGTGAATATGATGAATAGTAAGGACGAAAGAAGAAGCCTCTTATTTATATTAATTGTTTATTTGTTTAGTGTGATAGTTACGTAAGAAAAGTCGACGCCAGTGAAGCAGGTTATTAATATCTCTGTGATATGTGCTGCTGCTATCTAGTGGCTTGGCTCTGAACTGTCTCATACGCGCGGCTTTCACAGTTATTACTTTTGTCCTTCAGGGATCAAATTCCGAAAAATTTCGTTCTTGATTTGTAATGTTGCTTGAGTGGAGGCCATTTATCTATTTCTGTTAGGTATCAAGAAAGATAAATGGCTAGTGGCCAATATATACATATACATTATGGAATTAATGATACTTTTGCCATTGAAGGGTCGAATTAGATATTAGGGAAGCTAAATAGTTCCTGAAAAACAAATACGTTATGGAAATAATCATACTTTTGCCCTTTAAGGGCCAAATTCTGAAATATATTTTTCTTAAATTTTGATGTGACCAGAGCACATTGATACTTCGTTTATACAGATCGGTTAGATGTCCAGGGAGAAAATGGCTGGTGATACAAAAACGCGTTGTAAAAGTATTGATACTTTTGCCCTTTAAGGGTCGAATTCCGAAAAATTCCTTTCTTAATATATGATGCCCATAAAGCGGAGATATTAATCTTTAAAATGATACTTCGTTTATCGATTTCGGTTAGGAATGCAGGGAGGTAAATGGTTCGGAGTACAAAAAAGCAGCATTTTAGAAATTTTGCCCTTTAAGGGTTGAATTTAGAAAAATTACTTTCTTAAAATATGATGTGATCAAAGCAGAGACCTTAAGCTTTAAAATTCATACATTTCTGTTAGTTATGAAGGAAGATATTGCTTTGTGACAAAAAAAAGTTATAGAAATAATATATATATGATGTAAATATTTTCTGGTTATCGTGCAGAATAAAATAGTAATAGCGCGATCAGAGTCCGTTGGTTCTTGGGTGTCCGGGTGACGCCACGTCGTGATGTGTGCAGCCGACGTTTCGACCGTCCTTCTGCAGTCTACTTCTGGGCAAAACAGTGTCTTAAATAGATGTGTGGTGCTGTTAGGGGACGCCCATCAATCACGTGAGGACCTCCCACCTCTCTGGTGAGATCTGGTCGAACCCCTCTATAATGACGCGATATTTTGGCGGGTTCCCCCCCCCCCTTTTCGTAATTTTTTGAGACCTTCTTTTTCCCGCTCTCCTGCTTCCGAGGGCGGTTATACCCTCTACAAAGGCGGTATCCGCGTTGCCTTTGTAGACCTTATACCCCAGTAAAGTCGGCCAGAAAGAGTTTTCCGCAAAAGATGCGTGTCCGCAGCCATCATTCATGATATTATCAGGACATACTGTATACGTTATGTACAGTTAACTCACGTTTAATAAACCGAGATATCAGTGTCCTGTTTGTAATTTAATGTAGATTTAATATCCACATATTCTTTACACAAACGAAGTTTCCAACCACTGTCCCAGGAATATCATTTATCCATATTTAATGTCATCAGTGAGAAATAAGTGTCACAAACTTTTTACTTCTTGGGATATTTCTTGATAGATTTTTTACCTCTTAATATTTCGGGTTTAGGCATGCAATATCAACGAGAAAATGACTTGCAATCAAAAAAGCAGACACAGATCACTGCTGTTGATAATGGTGGATAAATAGGCCAATACATCAAATTTATAAGTAGATTATAATTTGTATATAAAAAAAATCAATACTCAAAATATAAAATATGTAATAAAAATGGCTTACCTGGGTTGTCAGCGGTTTATTTCATTACCTCCGGTTGTTTGTGGATTTCTTTCTCTCTCTCTCTACTTTCCTTAAAGAATACAGGTATAAAAACCTCACCTGAGATTTCAGTCGACATCCCCCTATCCCCCTTCTTTAGATTTGGTGATACTTCGCTCGACCCCCTCCTCCCCGTGTTTCACCTCACGTAATTAATGGACGCCCCTTTATATAATTGAAACTGACTTAAAGGTGTTTAAAATCATATGAAAACACTCTTAAATGAAATTACGAACTGGTAACCCTTGTTTAGATCATATAACTATTAATTTACTTGCGATGCAGCACACGCTCCGGTGCCAATTCCCTGTCAACTAATTATCCCTTTTTTATTTTACTTTTTAAATTATCTTATGTAGTTTGCATGTTAAATTCCTCTCCTATCTACAAATAACAAATTTTAATTTTAAACCCCTTCAGCGTTTTTGGCAAATTATTCATCACTTGGTAATTTGTTCCAGTACCTGACACCCTTACCCACAAAAGAAAATTTTTCTACTCCCTTATGAAAGAAATTGATTACCAGCTTGTGGTCATGATCATCTTTCCCCTTCCATGCAATATTCCTAATTCTTTGACAAATATCCCTCCAAGCGCCATCACCAACATATGCCCTGTATATTCCCAGCACTCTCTTCACCCTCCTCCTTTCCTCCAATGAGTCCCAATCCAGCTCCTTTATCATATCAGTTACTGGCTGGGTCCTGCGATAATTTCCACAAACAAATCTAGCTGCTCTTCTTTGCACGCTCTTCAACTCCTGTATTTGATGCCCGAAATGTGGGCCCAGACTACACCACCATATTCAGCCAACGGTGTGACCAAAGTTTTCTAACTCGTTTTGCTAACATCTCTGGTACATCCTTTCCAGTGAATGAAGAAATGAAATTTGTAATCTTTACCATATTAAACATTTAAAATCAGTAAAAATCTCACTCAAAATATTATGACTTATAAAATATTCGCAATCAAAGTCTTTAAATTAATATTACACGCTTCTTACTGCTTTTAATACAATTACTACAATCGTTTTGTCCATTTACAGCTTTTTCACCCATCAAAACACCACACATTCGTAGAAAATATACACGGATTTACAATCAATCACTTCTCTGTCTCCATGGTTTCCCCAAATCACTCCAGGCGAATGCCGGGATGTTTCCTACAAAATGCCATTTCCGAATTCCTTCCCGTTCCTTGTTCCCAGTCGCATTCCGCCTCTAATGATCTCGACTTCGACGAGGCGTAAAGTCACGAGTAAAAAAAAAAAAAAAAAAAATGAAGGGCGTGACAAGTTGCATCCACTTTGGTTTGCACTCCTCTGCTTGTGTGTTTCATACAGTGTTACTTTCCTTTGTGGCTTTAAGTTCCGAGTTTGAAATGATTCCTTAATGACTTGAGTTGTACTGTTGCGTGGTCTTTCTTAGCTACCTGCCGTATTTTGCTAGTTTCATGCCCCCAGCGTAGACTCCTGTACACCCGTGAGGGTTTTCAAATTTTTGTGTGGACGCCGCCATTGGTTATCGGATTTAGAGATTAAAAGCAAATTATCCCTTGTCAAACATCGCGCTTATCTTGTGTTATAAAATCACGCGCCGTGTTTGAACGTCATCGTATAATTAAAAAAAGGTAGCAACGTTTATTATTGACAGTAATTTAAAAACAAGAGCCTGTGTTAATTTTGAAACAGATTACCGGTGTTTAAACGCGCGTGATCCGTGTCAATGTAACGCAATAACGTTGCGAACAACTGTTTGGATGCAGTTAATGAATCACGCGATAAAGGGCGGTAAAAATTAGTAAACATAAAAAAACTGGGTGGCTCGTTTGCAGTGCGTACTGCCCGACTTGTTTCCACGACGATGATTGGTCGACAAATCAATTCGTTTGGAAGTGGAAACTTGGAATCTTATTTAACAGCGCTGATGAAAATGCTCGTTAGCTATTGAGCTCGTCAGTTCAATGGAACAGCCTGCTACTTAATGCGGCAAATAAAACATTTCACACACAAGGTGTTTGTTTTTACGGTTTCGCACCCTTCGGGAAACGCAGTGCTATTTGTGACACTACGCTTTCTGTCAGAGGCCTCTAAACTAAAAACGGGATAAGCAGCAGACTTTGGACTTATATACACTGAAGAGCCAAGAAACTGGTATAGGCATGTGTATGCAAACACAGATTTATGTAAAGGCTCAGAGTACGGCGCTGCGGCTGTCAACGGCTATATAAGACAACAGGTGTCTGGCGCAGGCGTTAGATCGGTTACTGCTGCTATACGAGGGTGGTTTGAAAAGTTCTCGGAATGTATTAGATTTAAGTATCTTAACTCGGTGGAACTGCTTTTATTTTTCAATATAGTCTCCCTGTAGACTAATGCATTTGGTCCAGCGATGTTCCAATGCCATCTCGAAAATGAGATTCCTCCAAGCCTGAAAAATACCCCTCCAATTCGGCTGTCAGTTCTTACCTTGTAGAAAATCTCCTTCCACCGAGGAAATTTTTCAGCTTGGGGAATAGATGAAAGTCTGATGGTGCCAAATCAGGTGAACAAGGTGGATGTGGCAACAATTCGTAGCTCAGTCCATGAAGTTTTGCCATGGCAATAACACTTTTGTGCGGCTGAGCGTTGTCCTGATGAAAGATGACGTTTTTCCTTGCCAAACGAGGCCTTGTTTCGCGTATCTTTTCCTTTAATTGGTCTAGGAGGTTTGCATAGCATTTCCCCGTGATTGTTTGGCCAGTAGGAAGATAATCTATCAGCGGAATGCCTTTTGCATCCCAGAAAACTGAGACCATGACCTTCCGGCCGAACGCACTGCTTTTGCTTTCTTTGGTGGTGGTGAATCAGCATGTTCCAGTCCTGGTTGTGGACTTGGCTGGCAGGGTGGCAGAGGTGGTGGTGCACGATTCCTCATATAGGTTGATGAGTACATACTCTATATGTCTGTGGTGCCGTCGTTTCTTCAAATGCGCCTTACTTTTGGAGGTATCTGCATGAAAAAAAAAAAAAAAAACCAAACGTCTTTTAAATACCAGAATTATTTTCAAATATGAACAAATGGCAGCGTGGTACATCTGATAAGATGACGGCTCCATCATTTTAAGACCGTGTCTCAAATCCCTGCAGTATCTTCAGAAATTGTTGAGCATTAATTTTTTTTATTTTATTTCAACTTTACTTACATATTTTATTGCATGAAATAATATTTCAACCAAATCACATTACATACTATAGAGCGCCATTATTTCCTGAAAATCGTTTTTTTTTTTTTTTTCGAAATGAAGTCTTCACATTTGTACCTCAGGATTGTGTTTTCACAACACAATCCTGGGGAACAGCCTTTTTTTTTAATCTGATTAACATCTCTGTAACAGCGTGGTCTTTAGAGACGGGAAAGGATGGGGTGGGCAAGGAATGGGAAGGAATTCGGCCATGGCCTTTTTAAGGAAGCATCCCGGCATTTGCCTGGAGTGATTTGGGAAACCGTGGAAAACCCAAATCTGGATGCTCGGACGGAGATTCGAACCGCCGTCCTCCCGAATGCGAGGCCAGAACGCTAACCGTTACACCACCACTCTCTATGGAACAGCCGTGAAGACTTCATTGCAATAATAGCCCAAGGAACTGTCCCTTCTTAGATTATTTTATCAATTTTTTAAAAAGTTTATTGTTTTGGTGCGTTTTCAATCGAAATAGATATTTTTATTATTATTTTTATTTCATCTATGAAGGGGATTGAAATCCGTTCTTAACATGTCTGATGGTCCCAGTGTTAGACCCAGCTATTATTTTGATGGATTGTTTGTTTGTTTGTATTTGATTTATAAATATGTACTGTTTGAAAGAGAATTTCGGAATGGGAATAACGAACTGTGTTTAATACTCGCGTGTTGCTGAACGTGTGCTGGTTTTGGGCTGGTGGGGTTGGCAGCCCTTCTCTCGAGTCCCTTGCTGCCGGGTGGGGGGTAGAATGCGGCGCAGTCAGCAGTGCCTTTATTAGCATTATGCAATTTTCCGTGTCATCTCCCCGGCCGTCTCCGACCAATTTGTCTGCGGCCCTCCCAGTCTCCCGCACCAGCTGGCCCTTCGCCCTCACAGCCGCTGGGCTGCTCCACCGTCCAGACGCGGCGCCAGAGAGGTCACACGGCAAGGCATCGCGACTGCTAGAGTCGAGTATTATCTTTAAACGAGCAATTCTCATATATAAACAGGGCTAGTCAAAATGATTGCAGTGATTTCAGAAAATTACTACACATTTATTATTTGACATATACTTACAACAATACACAGATATATAAACAAACTGTGAATTTTTTTTTGAGTGTCTACAGATGCTCAATATGTGCACCTTTAGTGACTCTGCACACATGAAGTCTATAATCGAATTCTTCACACATCCAATGCACCATGTATCTGTCAATGAGAGCAAATGCATTGGTGATGCGAACCCGCAGGTCTGGCAGATCAACTGGTACTGGTGGCACGAACACTGTGTCTTTTACGAAATCCCAAATAAAGTCGAGACCTGCGGGTTCACTTCACCAATGCATTTGTTCTCGTTGACAGAGACATGCTGCATCGGGTATGGGAAGAACTCGATTATAGACTTGATGTGTGCAGAGACACTAAAGGTGTACATATTGAGCATCTGTAGACACTCAAAAAAAAACATTCACAGTTTGTTTATATCTGTGTAATCTTGTAAGTATATGTCAAATAATAAATCTGTAATAATTTTCTGAAAAACACTGCAATCATTTTGACTAGCTCTCTCTCTCTCTCTCGCTATATATATATATATATATATATATATTCCAGCAACAAGACTCATTCATAAAATTTTGACGTACATAGAACAGCTAAAAACTATCCCCTGGTTCCGGCAGATCAAGAAAGACCTGGAAAAAGTCCACATAAGCTCATCAGAAATCATAGACAGACAAACATACAGAGAAAAAATTAACAAATGGGAATTACCGCCAGAGAATGAAGTCATTAAGAGACCGGGGACGAAGTGGACTGAAGAAAGGAAGAGAGTCCACGAAGAAAAAATGAAAGCTATATGGAAACTTAGAAAACTGAATCATTAAGGCTTTGCGTGATCCGACAGGTTCCAATTGCAGATAATAATAATAATAATATATACTAGCTGAGACCCGCCACTTCTTACGCATGGATTAAGAATTCCGTTGCCAGAATTTAATACAGAAAGCTGTTATTAACTTAGGATTGGTCTCAAACAACACCGAGCCGGCATAATTTAACAGGAAAGCCATCACTTTATCATTCTACCGTCGAATCTGTCTCATGAAGAGAATAAGTTTCCAACATATTTAAAAACAGAAAAACAAAAGAAGGTTCGGGGTATGTGTGTGTGTGTGTGTGGGGGGGGAGGGGGTTAACTAAGGGCAGCTTTATTTCAGCTTGGAATTTTCTTCTTTCTTCAGCATGAGCATCCGATTCTTGGGTTCTAATAGCTGCTCGTGCTCTGCTAGAGCTATACCTTAGACCAGTTTTTTACACCCGCAAGGCATGTCAAAAAAGAAGGCAAAATAAACTGGTGCCAGAAACATTTAAGTAGACACCAAGTGATAGTACAGAGAAAATCTACATCTATACTAAATAATACGTTTTGTCTCTAAACGAAGTTTATTAACAAATCATACACTAACATAATGCGCGAGAAGCACTGCTTGAGCAACCGACGTAACATTACAGACTTACACACTCATCCGTCTCTCTGTCACTATTCGATAAGTTCTCAAAATTTCGTAATTAAATCTGTTATTCATACTGAGGAAAAAAATGTCCTGTGTCCTCCCTACAGATTTTCTTGTCAAATTCCGCCAGTATCGGTATAGGTATTTAGTTGTCAAAACGTAACAAATAGACAGAGACTTACTTCCGTATTTATAGTATTATTAGTGCAGATCTCTCACTCACTCTCTCTGACTGCGAGGGTAACAACCCCTGACGGATCAATATAATGTAAAAAATTGTACACCTACAGCATTGCTCGACTGCCTACGATTTTCCTCGCATTGCGCCCCTGAATTTGTGGTATCCACTGTTAAACATGCAATCCGAAAAATCGACTGTCCAGGCGTGACTCATACGATCAAGAACAATTATTAAAAATCTTTGCTTCCACGGAGATTGGAACCCGAGACTAGATCCAAACATCACTAAGCAAACGTTTTAACCACTGAGCTACCCGACCGCTATAGTAAATGCAGTACAGAGACCTAAACATCCTACGGATCTGTCTATCGCCGTTCAGTAATTTTTCAAAATTATATGATAACATGTATTATTAATGCAGAAATATATATATATATATATATATATATATATATATATATATATATATATAAGCGGCTCTAACATCTAGTAGAAGTTTCAGGTTCCAGTAAGCCTACTGATGTTAGTTAGGCTTCTCTTTGGTTAGAGCAAGGAACTGTGCACTTCAAAACGCCTAGGAAGCCTTCAAGAAAAACGTTTTATTTTAATCGAACTTTACTCAAAATCTTGCATATTGAACATGAATCGAAAAGATGCCGAGCGAAGATCGGTCTCCCAGGTACCATATACATTAAATGAATACAATTGAAAGTTTGATATCAATTTTTGTACTTAGTTAACATCAGATATTTATACACAAATGTACTCAAGGTAATGCAGGAGGAATGGTGAATATTGAAGAAGGTGATAGTATCAGCATTATTGAGATAAGTTGTAGCGTATACGCTAAGACTAGCTTCTAAGTATTGAGTGACAATAATCTTTGGTCAGCGGGCGCTGCCAAAGAATAATACAACTAGTAAGAGAGATGTATGTGATCGCTGAGAGACAAAAGAGAGCACGGACTGTGTTAAGCTTGAGAGAGGTTTTTGTTATTTTGGCTATCTGGTTTTGAATAAACGTTTCATGTTATTGGTGTACCATATATGTGTGGTTTTTCTTGTTTTAGTAAATATTATGTTCACCTAAATGCATTACATTAATATGCACAACTGCCGAAACAAATAAAATGCATCATCGGCAGTTTATAACCTGGCTTTCCTGGTAAGGTTGGAAAGAATATATCCGAGTTATAAAGTTCATATAAACGTGCGTCCGATTTCCATTCAATTTTGAGATTCAGGTGCTGGAAAGTCGTCGTATCTGACCGCATTAAATTTTTATATGTGGGGATGGTTGAAACAGGAAGTGCACTAAAAAAATGTAAGCACAAGAAACGAATTATTCGCTCACACTGTTACGAAGAGAGCTGCAGTGTCAATGGCATGATTTTTGAACATTTATGTTAAGTTGTCTAAAATATCCGTGTGTTTTTATAGTGTAAGATTGGTCTTTTTTTTTTTTTACAAGAACGGTATTCCTCGGAACTTGATTTTATTTCCCTGAAGATATCCTATATTTAAACAACAAATAGTAAAATTACTATTATATTTTGTGTTGTGAGCAAAACAAGAAAATATTTTGAGTTACATTGCCCAGCATTAACATTATTGTGTTGATAGTATCAATATATTATCGGGTGTTAATTCTGAGTGCATCACATCTTAATGTATATATAAGAATTACTAGTTTAATGAACACGCCAATGCAACTGTTTAGTTTATTTATTGCTGCGTCGTACGCGTTTCACCTCTCATCGAGGCATCATCAGCGACGAATTATTTACATTTGTTAGAATGGTATGCAGCTGCGCGATGAGAGGTGAAACGCGTACGACGCAGCAATAAATAAATTAAACAGTTCCATTGGCGTGTTCATTCAACTAGTAATTAATTAAGCAACTGTGGAAACATGGCCTGCAACAACATATATATAAGAAATTTGATTGGAAGTGAAAAATCTCATTAACAGCTATAGCGGCCACTTGGCGCTGTGCTGTGGAGTGTGTTCGCTAGCTGACATGAGAATATGTGAGAAGCTGATATTTGTGCCAAGCCACTGTCGTACACGGCAGATACGTGTTTAGCTGATTAAAGTTGTCGCACAGGCCCCCTTTTTCTGTGGTGAACTCATTTCGCGTGAATGTCAGCGATCTCGTGGTAATTGGAGTAGCGGCAGACGTCACTGCGAGTGTCGCTACGGACCAGAACACAACGGACGAGGGAATAAAAAATGCGTTCGCGGCCCGAACAGGTGTCGGGGTGACGTAGTGTAATGCGGGCTCCAACTAAAAAGAGAGATAACGCGAGGGCGGCCGCAATAAAAGGAAGCGCCCATTGTGCGTGGCCGCCGCGGGTTAGCATAATAATAACAGCCACCCGACACTGCGCCCAAAAAGTCGACCCGCCAAAACTGCGCCAACTTTAATTCAACGATAAAAATGAAACAGGGCAACGCCGTATGATTAGCATTTTCCTACAATTACACTGGAAGTTTTACCTTACACCTTTGACGAATCAGATGTCAAAATTCAAGAAAATCCACTTTCATAAAATACGTTGTGCCTACGGTCTGGACGTGAACTGTACAACTTGGAACGCAGTGGCGAAAATGGACCATTCCGTACATTTTTATATTTACATTTATTTTAATTTTTTTTGGTCATCTGTCTTTCGACTGGCCTGATGCAATTCTCCATCCCTTCCTATCTTGGGCTAATCTCTTCATCTCTACATACCCCTTACAACCCACGTCCTCAATTATCTGCTTCATATATTCTAATCTCTGTCTACCTCTACAGTTCTTACCTTCGAGTGTTTCCTCCACTAACAAATTAACCAATCCAGCATGTCTCAAAATATGACCTACCAGTCTCTTCTTTCTGTAAGACACTTCCACAAACTTATTTCTTCTCCAATCATTTCCAAAACTCGTTCATTTCTTACTTTGTCTGTCCACTTAATTTTCAGCATTCTTCTGTAGCACCACATTTCAAATGTTCAGTTTTCCTTCTTTCCGGTATTCCTAAAGTTCATGTTTCGCTACCGTAAAGTGCTGTGCTCCACACATAGAGTTTTAAAAAGTTCTTTCTTAGTCCTACATTAATATTTGAAACAAAAACATTTCTCTTTTTCTTGAAGGCTCTCTTTGCTAGTGCTATTTTGCTTTTAACATCATTCCTGACAACAGAATTCACTTCTCCTATTGTATCCAATCCTATTTTAATATTTAATCTAGTGTTATTGCTATCATTCCTGTTTCATTTCATCATATTTAGTTTGCTTTTATTTATATTTAGTCTGAAATCTTCCTTCAGTATTTTACCGAGGGTGGTGGGTGAGTGGTTAACGCTCTGGCCTCGCATTCGGGAGGACGCGCGTTCGAATCCCCGTCCGGACATCCAGATTTGAGTTTTCCATGGTTTCCCCAAATCACTGCAGGTGAATGCCGGGATCCTTCCTACAACAGTCCATGGCCGAATTCCTTCCCCTTCCTTGTCCCCAGTCCCATCCCGCCTCTAATGACCTCCGGTTTGAATCCCCGTCCGGGCATCCAGATTTGGATTTTCCATGGTTTCCCAAATCACTCCAGGCAAATGCCGGGATGCTTCCTTCAAAAGGCCATGGCCAAATTCGTTCCCATTCCTTGCCCCCCATCCTTTCCCGTCTCTAAAGACCTCGCTGTTAAGAGACGTTAAGCAGTTAAAAAAAATCGATGTCGATGATGCGTAAAGCCATAAATAAAAAAAAATCAGTATTTTGTTCATGCGATTCAACAACTTCTCAAAAACCTCAGTCATTTCCGCTAACGGGACAATCTCATTAGCAAATGGTAGTATACTGATTTTTCTTCTTCTTAAACATTTATGCCACATTTCACATTTTTCTTTTACTTTCTCTATTGCCGCCTCTATGATTGCTCATACTTATCCTCCTCCAACCACCTTCACACATCGTCTTGAAGTTCAGCATTTCGAGTGTGGGGTGTTTGTTTCAGTGATTGGTGTAGCACTTTCCCTGGAAACCGCCTTCCATACAGGGCTTTTGAACGTGTAGGGAGCGCAGTTTCTTGGCTGAGAGACGTTGCTGATTCGAGGTTGTCTGTGTCCGTGATTTACTTTGTGCTCTGTAATGGCCGTGTGGTCAGGCGCCGCGATGTGCCGGACAAAGAGGAGGCGGGGCGGGCGGAACTTTTGAGGATTCATTAAGAGATCTCGAGTGTCCGCACCGCACAAAGGGTTAAATGAACAAGCCGCTCCGCTGACGAGGCCTCAGACGATCGTAAGCAACTTAAAGCAGCTCGTTATACTCCGGGCCTCCTCTCCTCGTATAATTCGGATTGTGCGTATAGCGTTACACTAGTATCGTACTGACGCACTTAGCTGATAAACTGACGTCACCGAATGCGTCCTTCTGAGGTTTCCGTACCCCAGGAAAACTGATCCCTCTGTCTGACCATACACGCCTCCAGTTTCTAAACGGAATTATTATTATGTGGTTATTATAGACCATTTCTTCCACAATTGCTTGTTAAACTAACAATTATTACTAGTGATCGCCCAGGGGTCGAAATTCGACCGTAATTCATTAGTTAGTTTCTTTCGTGAAAGAGTAATGATCATTATTTTAATTAATTTTTTACTTTCGATTTACCGATGGTGCATTTTAATTTAGTCCATCATAAATTGGTTTAAAATATTCATTTTGACTCAAGGCCCAATAAACTGCTTTAGCTTTATGATAAAATGAAGTAAATGCATTCCTTCCCCCTGAAGTAACTTCTCATTTGAAATGTTTTGCATTTTCAAAACCTGCATTGTAAATTCGAAACTATCAAAATTTCTTGGAATGACATTTAGTGCGCATTTAAATGTATCCATCAAAATAATTATATCATTTTGTGTGTTCACTATTTAAATTTGGTCTATTATAATTTTGAATTTCACGCAAATATGTAGCCTAATCCTTTTTGTCTCTCTTTTTCTCCGACTTGTCAAGGTTTATATCAAGGGATAATGGAAGGAGGTGCAAATATCTGAATTAAAAAAAATCGTGACGAAATTACTGAAATTCAAAAATCAAAAGTCCCTTAACCAAAGTTTAACCTTTTAAATAATAAAAGACCATATAGTATCTGTCAGAACCACTTCATTCCTTTTGGAAATTTTCCTTTTATGACTCCAAAGATTCTACTTTATGCGAGTGTTTTGTTTGACCAAAGATCACAGAGTATCCCAATGCTGGGAATACACGTCAGATAGTTGGCTCCGATCCGATTTCACGCACACACACGTTCACGAATTTAATTTTTATTTAATAATGTATTTTTAACATGTATTAACTATGCTTAGGCTATTATTTTTTTTTCTATACTGTTGACCAAAGATGACAGACATGGGCAGAATCACTAAAAAAAAAACAATTGAATGTAAACAACGAATGTTTTATTTGTTTATTTTAATGCGTTTTGTAACACATATTATATTAACATTTTAGCTTTCTGCACTTTTTCTCCATATAAACTTAGTAAATACGCCAATACAAACTGCTGTTGGATATTATTTTATGTTTCGGACGCGTTTCGCCTCTCGGGGAGGTATCTTCAGCGTAGAATATTTTTCTGTAAGTTGTGGTCAGTTATAATTTGAATATAATGGTTTTTTCTCAACATATAACGAAATTATTCTGTATTAGGAAGCATAATATGACTTATATTTACATACCAGTTATGAATTATCATGTAGAACGTTTGGTTACATATGTATAATAATATTCATATTGTAACTTACATTTACATTTTCGTTTTGAGGTGTGGTTGTTGGTCGCCTGTGACCTCAACCAGCATGCTGTTTCCACTATTACATTTAATTATACAGTTTGATATAGTGTGGTTCTTATGCCTCCACTGGTAGTCAACTATGAAGCACAGTTTTATGCACTTCATTATAAACCTCCAGTTTTCTCGTGCGGGCTGCTGCTGTTCAGCTTTTTTTTTTTTTTTTTTTTTTTTTTTTTTTTTTTTTTTTTTTTTTTTTTTCGGCGATGCTCTGTCGGAAGTGTCGCGAGCGGAGAGTTTGAATTGTGTAATTGCATTCGTGGATGTGTCTTTTGCTTTGTTTTAACCAAAATGTGCATGTGTCATGGATGGGGAGATGCAAAGTGGTGTTAAATTACTGTTGCGGTGAAGTTTTTGTGTGTTTGATGCTGTTTTGTGTCAGTTTCGATGTTTCCAACAACAGTTGTATTGGCGTATCTACTAAATAATTATTTGGAATTATTATTGGACCTACGTGACTACGTGGCTCGGTCTGGGGGGGGGGGGGGTGGAGGGGGGGTAGAACTACGTGGGGGATAAACAATGTTTGCTATTTGGGCTCAATTTTAGAAAGAGAAAGAAAATCAAACATGGAAATTAATAAAAGAATTACTAATGACCGGAAAGTAATCGGGAGGCTGAATTCAATTCTATGGAGCAAGAATGTTATAAATGGAAGAAAAATAATTATATTTAAGTCATTATTGGAATCTATAGTCTTATACTATAGTCTATAGTTTATCAGAAACCTGGACAGTCAACCAAGAACATATTAAGTAGTTGAAAGCATTTGAAATGGATTTCTGGATAAGGTTCGCAAGAGAATCAAGGAAAGAAAACGTAAGGAATACCGAAATAATAAGGCTAATGGAAGGGAAAGAAGAAATGTATGATGTTATAGAACGAAAAAGTTTGGAATGGTTGTGCCATGTAAGAAGGGTGGAAGGCACTAGGGTGCCAAAACTTGTACATGAATTGGAAATTAAAGGAAGGAGGAAAAGAGAAAGGCCCATGTTTACCTGGCTCCATAGTGTACAAACATCACTGAGAAGATTTATTGCAGACGAGGAAGACACACAAAAAGGAAATATCTGAAGAAATATTTTGGGAAGATGAAGTCAAGATCTGTGTTTCGACCTTTTATTGTTATGTTGGAGTAAAACCTCTTTACTGAGAATAATATCTCTTAATATTAATAATAATAATTATTATTAGTCAATATTGCCCTTGAGGACAGTGTTTAAAATCAAATTATTCATGATTGTTCAGTTTTTGTTCGTTTGTATTTGTTTTCTTCCTCTTCTCTTCCCAAAACCTCTTCATATGTTCACTGTGTTCATGTTTACTTTGTTCTGTCCATGTTGTAGCTGTTTTCTTCTGAATTTTAAATTTTGTGTTCATAATTTTGTTCCTGGATTGTTCCCTTCCTTGTGTCTTAATAGTAATAATAAAAATAATGAAAGGTGGCACCGAAGATGATTAAATAGTTAGAAACGTGTTGAACAAAATAATGTTTTATTTTAGTTGCATTAGATAGAGAAAAGGAAAACCATTCGTTTTGTGACGTCAGTTTTTCAATTATCGCAGATATTCCTCGTGAATTTGAAAGCGTTGATGGTTCGTACTGCCCAATTTTACACCGGTTAATATGATGACGGAACTAGTGTTTGCGCTGACGCGGAAGGTATAATAGTGCAGCAGTTACTCATCGCGGATCTAATTTATTTTGTTTTTGTGTATGTAATATGGAAGTGAATTACACGTTCAGTTAGCGACTCAGAATTCATATTTGAAAACAATAAATCCAACCGCAGCACTTGCACGGGCAGATAAATTAACGCCGAACGGGCGCATTTGCATTTATATTTCCTGCGGTAAATATTGCCCCCGTAGCAAGTGAATGTCATAGCCAAACACGGGTGATTAATGGCAGCATTATGTGCGGCGTTTTGACGCGCATGCGCGCGGTTTGAAATGGATTCCGCTCGCCCACCAGCTTTCAACCGCTACCTTTGTCTGTGCCAACTAATTGACAAATGTAACGATCGCTGTTTTTGTGGAGGACTACTGAAATTGTTTTGTAGTTTTTTTAGAAACTTTATTATGCTCGCCGTAACCGAAAACAACGATTTGAGATCACGGAATTTCACTCACTAGTAACATTCAGCAAAGGTTAATGTCTGAACACGAGGTCATATGTTGTTATCAACTTTTTTTGTACTTTACGTTTATCGTATTCCTCAGATCCCCCTTACTCGGCACATAATGTAATGCGAGTAAGTTGCAGCCATTCCACGCCCCCCGCATCTGGCTAGCTTGGAACGCAGTCACCAAAGGCTGAAAAAGGAGAAAGACATTCGAGATGGGGCGAAAATGTCTTTTTTTACTTTACGCCTCGCCGACGTAATTAGAGACGAAAAAGGACTGAGGGCAAGCGAATGGGAGGAAATTTGGGAAGGGACAATTGAAGAATCCCGGCATTGGGCCGGAGTGATTTGTGGAAAACCATGGAAAAAAACAAAATCGGGATGGCCGAAAGGGATTTCTCCTGAATGCGAAGATAGAACGTTACATCGAACATCAGATTTCGGGTTTAAATCCGTTGAGGGGAACCTTGGCGGTGATTCTCTGTGTAATATTCTGGCTCATCTTGAAGTTGCGATCTTAAGCTCCGTTCCCACGGCGCGTGGTAGGGAACGCCTTTCATCTTTGCCGCATATGCTAGCAGGTACGGCGCGCCTTGACCCACCGCCAGGAGGTAAAAGATGAAAGGCGCGCACTGCCCACCACGCGCCGTGCGAATGCGCCTTTAGTTTTATCGCAAGACATGCAACGTAATATCAGGAAGGATAGTAAAGACTGTGGTTTGTCAACTTCAATAAGAGGCGTTTAACCTGGAGGCTGTACGTGAGCTCGGTAATTCGGAAAGGTTCGGCGAGTCCGATGACACCCGAACTGTTAGTTACGCTGGCCGCCACCGTAGCGCTGCTTGGCTGACTAGGAAATTTCAGACCAATAACTGCATTGACTTTATTCACGGTTATGTTTTTAAAAGCAAGTGAAAATGTCAAACAAATAATCGGATTTTATTTTATTTGCACAAACATAGTTAAAAGGAAACCTAACTGCGATAGCAGTTAAAATGGAATCATCTGTTGTTTAGCAGATATAAAAATTATGATGCGACGCGCAGATGTAATTTTAAACGAAGGTCACAGTATAATTTTTTTTATGTGTTGCTTTTTGTCTGGATCGTGATTGGCCAGGCTGGTTCTTTTAGTTGTTGGCACCTTCGCACTGATCGTGATTGGCGAGCGGTAACGTTCTGTCTTCGCATTCAGCTAGCTAGCTTGTAACTTAAATCTTTTTTTACTGCTGAATTACAATTAATCTAAATGAAATTAGCGCCAAACTGTTCTCCAAAAATTCCTGAGTTTAATGGTGTAAATTATATAAAAATCGGTAGCAAGATAGCGAATTTACAGCTTAGACAAGATTTGGTAAGGGGACATCCATAAATTACGTGAGGTGATATAGGGGGGGGAGGAGGGGTTCCGGCGAAATCTCTCACCAAGGGGAAGGGGGGGGGGTTCTACGGAAATCTCACGTAAGATTTTGCGAAAAATTTTTGGACAGTAGAGCTAAAAAAAAGGTCTACAATTTGTGCCAAAGTCGATTTTAGGCGTCAAAAAGTGAGGCTGTGACCTAAAAAAAAAGCTCTATAAAAGTTTCCAGGGCGATTTCTAGGGGGGGGGGGGGCTCACGGACCAGATCTCACCATAGGGGGGGGGGGGGCCGGCCAGATCTCACGAAATCTCACCAGGGGGGAGGGGGGGTCCAGAAATCCTGAAAAACACCTCACGTAATTTGTGGATGCCCCCTAAAGTAACTATTTAGAAGTCATATGGTTTTTCGTTAATAACTCTTAAGTATTATTAATATCAAAAAGGTAAAATTATCGGAGTTTTCTTTGGATTTAATTATATGTTTTAAAAGTTATTTTATCTCTGAAAGTGGTTGGGTTTAGTTACAAATAAATCTTACGTGAACCGCGTGTGTTTGGTGACGAAATAATCTTAAAAACTTATATAACTTCTGTTCTACTGCATCGAATGTTCTGAAATTTAAATATGTTAAACTAGATTTTTAGTTCTTTCAGAAAATCTACTTTTTAGATCAAGAAATTACTAGGAATATGTGATAAAAAATGTTAAAGTGAAGTGCATTTATGGAAGTTTAAAAAAATTTATTTAAGTTATTTACACGGTCAGAAACTGCGAAATTTTGGTGAATTTAACTTTCTTTTGAATTCTTATTATTATAAAATTACTTTATGTCACTTACAAGTGTTCAGAAATAGTGAAATGCTCACGTAGCAAAAATCTATTGTTTGCAAATGGTACAATAATGGATTAACCTATTCCAGGTTGGTTTAAAAGTTTCTTTATTCTTATAAGAAGTTTATTTAGTAGTTTTATCAAATGTTGAGTGTCTTTACTACTTTTAAAATGGTTTATTTAATAAGTTAGGTTGTGGTATCAGCTCCTACATAAAACATTCCTCCCATAACCTGTGTATGCAATGAAAACTATATATGTTTAAGAGAAAGCTTCCTCCCTCCTTATACTTGAAGCTATGAAACTAGAATTTCCCAAAATTCTAAGGTGCTTACAACATTTTAATTTCTTTGCTGTAAGTTGCATATTAATTTTTTCATAACATTTTAATATACGTTAAATATAGCCTTAAAAATATAAAAAATTGCCTTAAAAAGCCTTAAAAAGGCCTTAATTTTTTTTTTTTGAACTAAAAGAGTGGGAACCCTGATACGCCTTTGAAACGTGGAGTGAAATGAAGCAAGACCTAAATAAATTGAGGAAAAAGCGATACGTAAGACCTTTGGACCCACACGAGGTGGTGGTACAGGAAACTGGCAAATGCGGTGCAAGTGGGGGAGGTGTATTGCAGGCAAGATGCGAGGCAGACGTCTCCAACTGGCCAGGCCTACGAACACAGCGGCAGTCATTCCTCGGGGACGGCGAGCTCCCGGAGGACTCAAGAAGAGGGGGATTGACGGAATCCGTGAGGACGTGGTGTGGGACGCAATGTTCCTCGTAGCTGCGTGGCCTTATCGCTTCACAAAGAACTTGCATCTTAATTTTTATAAACGATCTCGAAGACAAAGTGAAAAGCCTTTTAAGAGTGTTTGCTGATGATGCGGTTATTTATAGGGAAGTAAGAACTTTGGCCGATTGCTTAGAAATTCAGCGCGATCTAGATGTTATTTTGGCTTGGTGCGCTGAGTGGCAACTTACTCTAAATTGTAAAAAGTGCAACACAATGAGCATAACTAACAACAAGAATCCAATTGTTCAGAAATACGAGTTAAACAATTCAGTTATTGATTTGGTTGATTCTATGAAATATTTCGGAGTAACAGTACAAAGGAACATGAAATGGGACATACACATCAATTCGTTAGTAGGCAGAGCAAATTCTAGGCTGCGATTCATAGGTAGAATCTTCAAAAATTGTAATGAACAAACAAAGGAGATAGCGTACAAATCTCTTGTGCGTCCACATTTGGATTATTGTTGTGCCATTTGGGATCCGTTTCGTAAGGGGTTGATCGAAAGTATAGAGAAAGTACAGAGAAGAGCCGCTCGATTCGTGACCGCTTGCTACAGTCCTTATGAAAGCGTCACAGAACTGATCAGTAGACTGGGCTGGGAGTCTCTAGTAGATAGACGACGCACGTTTCGTTTAAACTTATTGGTAAACTTGCGTACTCCCACTTTCGCTCACGAGTGTAGTGAAATTCTTCTTCCACCAACCTATTTGAGTTGGAAGGACAGGAAAGATAAAATTAGTGAAATGATGTGCCGCACTGATTCTTATATGAATTCTTTTTCCCTCGTACCATTAGGGATTGGAATGCACAACAAAGAGATTAGCTTTGGTGCTGAGCACCCTCTGCCAACCACAATTTGTGAATTGCAGAGTATATATGTAGATGTAGAACTCGCATCTTACCTGTTATTTTGTGTATTTACGTGTAAAACTAACTACGGGTGGACCCTGCTCTTGATCATGGGTCTGGAATAGTTTACAACTCGTACGCAGTGTCTGAGAGCTGTTCAACCTATTATGGTAGATTTAAACAAAAAAATCCACTGTCCAGAGTCCGACTCTGACAAAAGTTAGATTTTACCGACAAAAATTGAGTGTAGAGTCCATGATCACGTGACCAGATATATTTTACCGAGCGTGGTGGGTGAGCGTTTAACTCTCTGGCCTCGCATTCGGTAGAACAGCGGGTCTAATCACCGGTTGGGTATCCAGATTTGGGTTTTCCACGGTTTCCCCAAATCACTCCAGGCGAATGCCGGGATGATTCCTTCAAAAGGCCATGGTAGAATTCCTTCCCGTCCCTTGTCCCCTGTGCCATCCCGCCTATAATAACCTCGACGTCGACGAGGCGTAACACCATTAGTATAAAAAAAAGTATACATCGACCGAATATAAATAAACACGAAGGAATTGAAACAATAATAGGTATCGAAAATTGTTAATTGGATTTAATAGCGACATGTATGGACAGAGTACGAAAAGATATGTGGCCGTTGTTAGCCCGGCGCCGAAGGCTGGTCGCGTTACGAGCTGCTAATTACCTTTGGCATGTTGTGGGTTAGTGGCCCTCTGTCCACCTCTAACACTGCAAGCCGAAAAGTTCTAGTTTCTAATTACCGATAATTGATATCGTGCCAGCAAACATGCCCTTGATACTTAGGATTTCTTTTATTTTTATTTTTAACTGCTTAACGTCTCTTAACAGCGAGGTCTTTAGAGACGGGAAAGGATGGGGGGCTAAGTATGGGAAGGAATTCGGCCATGGCCTTTTGAAGGAAGCATTCCGGCATTCGCCTGGAGTGACTTGGGGAAACCGTGGAAAACCCAAGTCTGGATGGCCGGACGGGGATTCGAACCGCCGTCCTCCCGAATGCGAGGCGAGAACGCTAACCGTTACACCACCACTCTCGGTAGGGATATCTTAAAATGACTTCAAGAAATCAAAATACGCTGTTCCATGAATACTGACGTCCAGTTTAATGCTTTCCAAAACTCAAACTCAACTTTACGCACAATATAAATTCTTCCGCATAACATATCTTAACAACTACTCGCGGAGCTGACACGGGAGCCTTCCCGAGCCATGTCGTGAGCACGACTCTCTTGACCAGAGATACATTATTACTCGACTTACAAACGAAGATGCTATTACTGCCCCATACTACCATCTGTGGAACCCTATCTACATTTCAGTACAATTAATTACATTTTTTTAATATGCTTAACGTCTCTCTAACAGCGAGGTCTTTAGAGACGGGAAAGGATGGGGGGCAAGGAGTGGGTAGGAATTCGGCCATGGCCTTTTGAAGGAAGCATCCCGGCATTCGCCTGGAGTGATTTGGGAAACCATGGAAAACCCAAATCTGGATGCTCGGACGGGGATTCGAACCGCCGTCCTCCCGAATGCGATGCCAGAACGCTAGCCGTTACACCACCACGCTCGGTAATTAATTACAGTAATTGTACTCGGAACATTGTTAAACATATGGTACTAATACAAGATAATTATTTACTAAGCGGAAAAGTAGTGCAAAGAGATTAGACACAAATGTCATAGCGTGACGGACACGGTGACCAAAGAAGCCTTTTATTGGTTTTGACGATATCTTTGCAAAATTTCGAGTCCCGTTTAGTTACTTCTGTACAGACAGTTACGAAGTTGCTCTGTTGCTGATTATATTCTTTTACGGGTTAACGGAGTGGATGGAACGGCCGCTGCCCGTCGATAATGTTTAAGCAATTAGGCCTTTTGTCCCGGGGCTGCCAACTGCATTTCTTGGCGCACTCGCTTCTTCCTAATTGAATACTGTTCCCTCCGAACGAAAAAGCTATAATTCAGGGCTTCCGGTCGACTGGCTTTATTCGTTTCTGGCTGATAGAATTGTCCCCGTAATCTCGGCATTCCTTACCTCATACAGCCCGTCAATATATTACCTGCCCAGCTGCCTCCGTGCGCTGAACTCGGCTCAGGAATTCGCCTTATTGCCTCTTACGCGTTCGCTTTCAAACGACCGGCCAGGGAAAATTAAACTGCCGAAAGACGGACGGGAGAGGTTATTAGTGGCTCTCCCGTCTCGTCTAACCTTACTTTTCATGTCTTGTGAGGAAATTTCTTTTAACGAGTCGCGACACGAAAGCCTCGTCGTTTGTCGTGGTGAATATTTAGCTCGCTGTAATCTACCTGTCCCGCAAAGCATGACAGACAATTTGGGACAGCACAGTGATCAGCTTGGCTTGTTTGTCAACACTTCCAAGACCAAAGTTGTAGTCTTCTCTAAGAGAAAAATCCAGGTAAACCTATCAATTAAAGACGATAACAATAAGAAGAATCTATCAAGGAAAACTAAAACTAAACACTACAACGCAGTAATCAAACCAGAAGGACTGTATGCCTTAGAATGCTTGTTCTCTATGCAAACTGGAGAAATAGAAGAGATACAGATAAGGGAAAGGAAAACCTTGAAAAAAAAATTGGGAACCACAAAAATTTGAAAATGGTGAGTTTAGACACCAGTGGAATAAAGAATAAAGACCTATAAAAAGAAGAAGAAATTGAAAGGATGTCAGACACGATCAGAAAGAGGAGAATCAGTTTTTTGGTCACATAATGAGAATGGATAACAATAGACTTACAAAAAGAATTTTCAATCATGTTTACAAGAGTAAGAAGGGCAACCAGTGGATCCAAGGACTAAAGAAAGATATGATTGAGATCGGAATAACAGAAGATTTAATACAAGACAGAGCTACTTTAGGAGATTGATCCAAAATTTCAAGGGTTTCCAGTAGAAGGAGAAGAGGAAATGTAGTAACATATGGACAGAAGAAAGGAGGAAACAGCAAAGTGAGAGGATTGAGAACTATTGGAAGTAAAGAAAAGAAGCATCGAAATGAATGCACGGGATTACTTTTCGTGGTGCTTAGGCGGCCGATATCGAAGAGAAGAAAATACGATAAGGCCAAAAAGTATCTTCCTTCAAATTTATTTATTATGTGTTTATCGTATGGCTAAGCAACTTATGTGATATATACAAATACATACAGATAAAAGAACGGTGCTAGTGTCAAAAAAATCGGTGTCCAGTTGTTGCAGCCATGCTAACAAGGACGTTGTAGCACTGATAGCATCTCCAGATTGTCCTTCAGATACTTGGGCACTATAATGGATGAGCAGTGCGATTGGAAGAAAGTGATCAAATGTTTAATAGAACAGGCCAGAAGACGATTTATTAGCATGATTTTTTTCATAAGGTGTGATGCAACTGAGAACACGAATGATTCGTTGTTACGTCTTCTTCATTTTTCTCTATGAATGTCAAAGATCGACCATTGACCAAAATCTAGAGAAACAATTGATGCTTTTGAAATGTATCTGTATCGTCGTCAGTTTCGCATATCTTTGGTATCGAAAATTTCAAACAAAGAAGTACTTCATCGGATGGAGAAACGAAAAGAACTTTCGCTAACTATAAACAAAATATAAATTCAATATATGTGGCGACACATGTAACCGCTGCTGAAATTCACCGACATCTGGTAGAGGTCTACTGAGAGACTTTAATGTCTCCTCAACATGTCGCTGAATGGTCTCGAAATTTTGCGGCCGATAGAGAAAACGTAACCGACGATGATCGCCGTGGCCTATCCAGTTCGTCATCAACAGCCCGGAACCGGATCTCGCTCCAAGCGACATTTATCTTTTTCCTCACTTGAAGGGGCACCTAGGAGGTCGACTATTCGCTTCAGACGAGGAGGAGAAATACTTCGCGTCAACACGGCTGAACACGCAAGAACAGGAATTTTACCAGGAGGGAATATTCAAACTCAGCCCACAAAACAACATGTGACTGAACCGATATAGAGATATGTTGAAAAATAATGTGACTAAGGTATGTACTGTCAGTTGGCTGTATTGGTTGTGTGAAATAAAATGTACATCTTTAACTGCAGGTTTTTAGCCTTAGTTTCTGATCACACCTGTATATCATTGAATCTCTACCTCGAATTAAAGTGCAAGGTGAAACTAATAGAATGCTGTGATTCGCTTATGTTGTTGTAGTTACCGCTGGTAACAGAAATACAGTGAATAACATACTGGGATAAGAATACAAGTAAAAAACAAAACGAAACAAAAAACAACAAAAAACAAAAATTTTGTTAAGTGGAATTAGAAATTGAAATAACGGAATGAGCGTAATTGAAAGCGGAATAGATTCGGGAAGCGAATTATGGAGCGTTTGTCTATAAAAGTGGTAGATATGTGGGGCGGGCGGGCCGGAGTGGCGTTTGTTTGGCCGGCTTCAGCCCTGTAACGCGATTACCCCGCTCGGCAGCTGTTTTATTACTTCATTAGCGGCCCCGGCTGCCGGAGTTGATTTCTAACCAAACAAAGTTCTGCCTCCGCCCCAGGAAGTGCTCCCCACTCCCTCCTCTGCAGTCTTTCGTTGGCTCGTTGATTCGCTGTCCGTGCATTGAAACGTCAATCGGTAGATGAGGTACCGCGTTTAAAATCTCACCTTGTAATATAACTTTCAGCCTTGTGGCAAAGGTACTCGATAGAAGAGATGTAGTTCGTGGTTATACTCTGTTTATCTCCAGTAAAGTCCCTAATTTGCTATCGAGTTCTTAATTAGGGGCCATCCATAAATTACGTAAGGTGAAATAAAGTGGGGGGGAGTCCGGCGAAATCTCATCAAGGGGGGGGGGGGTCTACGGAAATCACACGTTAGGTTTTGTGAAAAAATTTTTTGGACTGTAGAGCTAACAAACGGGCCACAAATTGCATGAAAGTCGATTTTCGTCGAAAAGTGGGGGTGTAACCGGATTTTGAAGGGTGAGACCTTAAAAAATAAGGTCTCCAAAAGTTTCGAGGGCGATTTTGAACTCACGAAATCTCACCAGAAATGGGGGGTCCGAAATAACAGAAAAACACCTCACGTAATTTATGGATACCCCCTTAGGGGGCATCCACAAATTACGTGAGGCGTTTTTCCGGATTTCTGGACATCCCCCTCCCCCTTGGTGAGATTTCGTGAGATCTGGCCGAACCCCCCCCCCTCCCCTCTGGTGAGATCTGGTCCGTGAGAACTCCCCCTGGAAATCGCCCTGGAAACTTTTGTAGACTTTTTTTTTTAGGTCCCACCCTAACTTTTTTGACGAAATACCCTCCTAAAATCGACTTTGGCGGATATTGTAGCCTTTTTTTGTTTGCTCTACTGTCCCCAAATTTTCGGACCCCCCCCCATTTCACCTCATGTAATTAGTGGATGTCCCCTTAGTTAAGTCAAGATAGATCAATAACGAAGGAACTCTTTAGTAATTTCGTACATTTCTTCAACTTACTAAGAGGGCGTCCATTAATTACGTGAGGTATTTTTGAGCCCCCTCCCTCGTGGTGAGATCTACTCGGACACCCTCCCTTCTAAGATGACGTGAGATTTGACAGGACTGTGCCCCCCCCCCCCCCCCCCGTCCTAAGATGACGTGAGATTTTGACGACCCTGCCCCAGGATAATCGACGTCGTAGTTTCTTTAAGACCTTCCAATGGCGGTTATTCCCCCCCCCCCCCCCGCCTTTTAAGGTCTTAATGCGCGTCGTTTGAGGACCTTTTTTTAATTTCTATCTCTACTGTCCTTCAAGAATTTCAAAAACCTCACGCCCCCTAAACAAGTATCCTCTCTGCCAGGGCTCCATACATTTATCTTATTGTCTTCATTACGGTCTTGAACACCCTCCCAGCTGAGCTGACGTGAATTAACACTGTCCTGTTATGCTGGCTTCCTACGGCCCGTGGTTTTATAGGTGGCGCCCTGCAGCCAAGTTCTACGGATCACTCGCCACAGACTAGCCCTCGCGACCTACCCACCACGTTGCCTAGTGTCGTTTCACCTTCCCGGACGTTTGATGTTTACTGACTGGGCGACGGATAGAGGCGCGACATCCCTACCAACACAGGCGGAACCTTTCCCACGGCCCGCTGTTGCCGGCAAATGCACGGGCCTTGAGAAACCCCCTTTAATTTCACCCGCCTCTATGACTGCTATCGGAGGGGCCTCGGCAAAAACAGTGTATAATCATAAACAAAATGTTCTGATTCACCGCAAGGAAACGCAAAATTCATGCATTCCTACACAACCAGCTGCACTGGTTATTGCTACAAACCTGCAAACTTGGATGTATATACTCTCAAGTGAAACGACGCTAGATCCTCAAAGAGAAATATTTCCCAAACATAAAGAAGGAATGCAGTATTGAAGCTTGAGAAATGTCCGAAATTGGTTTTATGATTTTTTTACCAAGTAGGAATTTTCCTATTTCCCTGTAACAGTAGTTTTTACTGAAGTCATACATCTACAGGCGATTAATCTGGCGTTTGTTATAATTCGACAATGCATCTCGTAATGATACGGCAAGGAGCTGACCAATAGTCCTGATCTGGGTTTTCCATGGTTTTCCCGGATCACTCCAGGCGAATGCTGGGATGGTTCCTCACAATAGTCCATTGGCGCCTCCTGCCATATCCCTTATGTCCCTTCCAAACTATGACCCTTTTGGATAGATGCAATACACCCTCCGCCACACACTTTTAGTGAATCGCGGAGTAATAATAATAATAATAATAATAATAGTTTCTCCAGTAATCGCAAGGCCTCGCATTCGAGAGGATGCAGATTCGAATCCATGTCCGGCCATCAGGTTTTCGGTTTTCCACCGTTTACTAAGATCATCGCAGGCAGTTCATTCAAAATTTCATGGATAAATTCCTTCCCGTTCCTTGCTCTCACTCTTTCCCGCCTCTAATAATCTCGACGTCTACTAGTCATAAAACCATAAGAAAAGTGTTATCAGCTGTTATTTTTTGATGAGTTTTTTTTATTAGTGGAGCCCTTTCATTTATCAAGGGGTTACTAGATTGTTCATATGTGGAGCAGGCCGTCCTCACTCAATACACGGAAGACATTCAGAATACTACTTCTTCAGGACGTAAACAGTCTAAAAAAAGGAACTAACTGGACGAACGATAACATGGGACCTGGCGTTCGGGAGGATGAATCTCCGTTCGGCCATTCAGATTTCGGTTTTGCACATTGACTTAATCCCTGAGGAGAACTGTGGGCATTGGTCGAAACGTCGAGAGTTAGGAGGAATGGTTGGGCACAGCGTTATTCACAACTTTATGACGGCTGCCCAAACCGCCAAATCTTTCATTGTATGCTTTCTTATTGGTTGTGTTGATGGACTCAGAAAGGGTCGAGGTATATTTTATGATATTATTTTTACTGATGCCCGACATGGTATAGACATTAGTCTTCCAAGTCATTTAGGACTTTGTCTTCTGTGATTGCAGTGTTATTTCTAAATGTGGTCCTGGTTTCTGATGGATGTGTCAAGCCGATAATAATAAGGTACCTTTGTTTCTGTCTCTTAGTAAACTACCTGCAATCGATCGTATGGCAGCAAGTTTTCGTTCGGTGGTTAATTTCGTTCCAACCATCCTTTGAGTCATGTAACCCCAATTTGATTTACTTTGTGGTATTTCATGTCTGTTTTTCCTTTCTTTTTCTGAATCATTCTCTTCATGCTGCTGAAAATATCTCTTGTTAGCTAATCTCTTCTTCTGATTAACATTTTACGATTATACCGCATTTTTGTGATTTTTTTTTAATGCGCCTTTGTTTCTTTTTATTTTGAGCTAATCTCGGGAAATGTCGATATTTCTTGCCTTCTTCATCTCCTGTTGGTCGTGATTAGTCTGAACTGCATAGCCTCGATGCAAGATATTACTTACATTCAATGTGAAAACTGTAGCGGCCTGATGGCTCAGGCTTCTGACTGAAGATTGAAAGGTCCCCGGTTCAAATCCCTGACACTCCGTGAATTTTCATACGACCTTCATCCCTGGCACAACCGGCTGTCTAATGTGAAGTACGCCAGAAAGCATCAAATGGTTCGAATTCGACGTCAACCTGTAGGACCCCTATACCCGATAGGACCACCGGGATAGGCAACACGGCTACAGCAGGGGCGGACTGCGCAGCCGATAGAATCCCTGTCACCAGGTCATTATGACTACACGAATTCACTAAGAAAATTGTTTTGTCTTGTATTAAATACGCTCTAGTGCTGTGCACAGATAGTTGAACTCTCTTGGTCCACATCATTAGGGAGTTTTGTCCTTGATATCGGTCGCCAGTGACACTTCTCGTCACCTGGTCAGTGGAGTGGCGCCTAATTACGGCTACGTTTTATCTGAGTGCCACTGGTTTTTCCTTGATGACGGCCGCTAGTGACACCTCGCGTCACCTGGTCAGTGGAGTGTCACCTAATTACGGCTCCGTTTTATCTGAGTGGGGCCGGTTTTTCCTTGATGACGGTCGCCAGTGACACCTCGCGTCTCCTGGTCAGTGGAGTGGCGCCTAATTACGGCTCCGTTTTATCTGAGTGCCAGCTGGTTTGTCCTTGATGACGGTCGCCAGTGACACCTCGCGTCTCCTGGTCAGTGGAGTGGCGCCTAATTACGGCTCCGTTTTATCTGAGTGCTGGCCGGTTTTGTCCTTGATGACGATCGCCAGTGACACCTCGCGTCACCAGGTCAGAGGAGTGTTGCCTAATTACGGCTACGTTTTATCTGAGTGCCAGCTGGTTTTGTCCTTGATGACGGCCGCCAGTGACACCTCGCGTCTCCTGGTCAGTGGAGTGGCGCCTAATTACAGCTCCGTTTTATCTGAGTGCTGACCGGTTTTGTCCTTGATGACGATCGCCAGTGACACCTCGCGTCACCTGGTCAGAGGAGTGTTGCCTAATTACGGCTACGTTTTATCTGAGTGCCAGCTGGTTTTGTCCTTGATGACGGCCGCTAGTGACACCTCGCGTCTCCTGGTCAGTGGAGTGGCGCCTAATTACGGCTCCGTTTTATCTGAGTGCTGGCCGGTTTTGTTCTTGATGACGGTCGCCAGTGACACCTCGCGTCTCCTGTTCAGTGGAGTGGCGCCTAATTACGGCTCCGTTTTATCTGAGTGCTGGCCGGTTTTGTCCTTGATGACGATCGCCAGTGACACCTCGCGTCACCTGGTCAGAGGAGTGTTGCCTAATTACGGCTACGTTTTATCTGAGTGCCAGCTGGTTTTGTCCTTGATGACGGCCGCTAGTGACACCTCGCGTCTCCTGTTCAGTGGAGTGGCGCCTAATTATGGCTCCGTTTTATCTGAGTGCTGGCCGGTTTTGTCCTTGATGACGATCGCCAGTGACACCTCGCGTCACCAGGTCAGAGGAGTGTTGCCTAATTACGGCTACGTTTTATCTGAGTGCCAGCTGGTTTTGTCCTTGATGACGGTCACCAGTGACACCTCGCGTCTCCTGGTCAGTGGAGTGGCGCCTAATTACGGCTCCGTTTTATCTGAGTGCCGGCCGGTTTGTCCTTGATGACGGTCGCCAGTGACACCTCGCTTCACCTGGTCAGAGGAGTGTTGCCTAATTACGGCTCCGTTTTATCTGAGTGCCGGCCGGATTTGTCCTTGATGACGGCCGCTAGTGACACCTCGCGTCACCTGGTCAGTGGAGTGTCGCCTAATTACGGCTCCGTTTTATCTGAGTGGGTGCCGGTTTTGTCCTTGATGACGGTCGCCAGTGACACCTCGCGTCTCCTGGTCAGTGGAGTGGCGCCTAATTACGGCTCCGTTTTATCTGAGTGCGGGACGGTTTTGTCCTTGATGACGGTCGCCAGTGACACCTCGCGTCACCTGGTCAGTGGAGTGTCACCTAATTACGGCTCCGTTTCATCTGAGTGCATGCCGGTTTTGTCCTTGATGACGGTCGCCAGCGACACGTCACCTGGTCAGTTTAGTGTCGCCTAATTACAACTCCGTTTTATCTGAGTGCCGGCCGGTTTGTCCTTGATGGCGGTCGCCATGACACCTTGCGTCACCTGGTCAGTGGAGTGTCGCTTAATTACAACTCAGTTTTATCTGAGTGCCTGCCGGTTTTGTCCTTGATGACGGTGGCCAGTGACACCTCGCGTTACCTGGTCAGTGGAGTGTCGCCTAATTACGGCTCCGTTTTATCTGAGTGGGTGCCGGTTTTGTCCTTGATGACGGTCCAGTGATACCTCGCGTCACCTGGTCAGTGGAGTGTCGCCTAATTACAACTCCGTTTTGTCTGCCAGCGGTTTTGTTCTTGATGACGGTCGCCAGTGACACCTCGCGTCACCTGGTCAGTGGAGTGTCGCCTAATTAAGGCTCCGTTTTATCTGAGTGCCGGCCGGTTGGCTTGAGCGATTTCCGATACGGCTTGGCAGAGGCTCACTGGGCCGGACGAATGTTTCCTGAGATAGCCGCAGGCTGAAGCCGAGGTGCGACGTGGGTAGTGGAAACGAGGGTTGTAGAGGACGTGATATACGCGGATGCAGATACGGATCTTCAGTGCTTGACATGCGCGGATACGGACGATTTTCGGAAGCGGAAGTTGAAAAATAAATTTAATATTATTTAGATATTAATATTTTAACAAAAATAAATTTATAATCAAAATAAGTATATTTTGATCCCAAATTATGGTGTACATTACTTAATAAGCAAAGTCTATACCCACATGATACTGCCTTATTGATTTATAATTTGCCTCATCTTTCAATAGTAGAAGACACCTGATGATTTAACAATTGAATTAAATTATTTAATTACCGATGCACGAGTCTAGAAAACAAGCTTTGTCATATGAACCTTGCGGAGTTCGCTGGTCGATTAATTCAAGCGCCTGACACGAGGCCACGCCACCGCGCATCTCCGTGCCCGCCACCCGCCTTCCCACCGCTCTAGCGGCCCATTCACAGTACAACCAGTAGGACCTACCATGATCCGATTTTGCGGGAAAGGACTCTTGATGGGCCGTGAAAGGGGTTACAGGACTATATGTAGGATTTGCGTTGGACGTTGTTCGACTTCCAAACAACCAACATGGAGTCTTGCCGTCCAACAAGTTATGGAGTTGGATCATGATTGGAGAAAACACCCTACGAATGTGCGATAAGGACAATGGTGTACCCGTTCTGGCCTTGCATTCGGGAGGACGGTGGTTCGAATCCCCGCCCGGGCATCCAGATTTGGGTTTTCCATGGTTTCCCAAATCACTCCAGGCAAATGCCGGGATGCTTCCCTGAAAAGGACATGGCCGAATTCCTTCCCATTCCTTGCCCCCCATTCTTTCCTGTCTCTAAAGACCTCGCTGTTAGAGAGACGTTAAGCAGATTAAAAAAAAAAAAAAAAAACAATGGTGTACCACTAGAAATTGTGGATAGAAAGGACTGCTTGGAACATTTTGTTCGACCCCTTCAAGTAGCGTGACTGGGTGAGCGCATCCTATTGTAGATTATAATAACAGTGAAAAATATCTCTTTTTTTTGTTGATGTTATTGGGGGGGATTTTAAAAGATATGGGATCCATAAATTCTTTCGTTGGATTGTTATGCTTCTCTCCTTAATGCTCCATCAGAAATGCCAAAAAGTTTTAATGTTTTATTAAATACTTAATTTGGGGGTCGGGTAAGAAGGAAAATATTCTATGAAGGGGTCGACGGGGTAGAAGGATTGGGGATCCCTGCTCTAAGCGGAGCAGTCCAGTCGGTGTAACGCACCTGGCATTATCATCGTTGAAGTAACACGGGCCCATTCCGTAAAAACGCCACAATGCAGGGGAAACTTCAGTAGACATCTGTGTTCATGCTACAACGGACCAACACCAGTAGTTCTAAGCCGGAGGCCGTGAAGCAGCCCCACTCCGTCACTGCACCACCACCGAACTTCGTGGTTGCCACTGTGCACTCCGACAGGACCCGCTCCCAGGGTAGACGCCACACCTATACTCGTCCATCGGACCGGAATAGCGTAAAACTCGACTCATCACCCCACAGAGCCGATAGTAGACACTGTATAAAGTCTGTTGTTTATTTTAAACTTATGTGTGTGTGGAGACTTTCCCGGCGTACTGAAGCAATGTAGTCCTCACGGGTGTGCAGCCGATTGGTGTTTTGAAAACACAACGTTTCGACAACCAGCTCGGTTGTCTTCATCAGGTGTCCGGTGTCTACAGGCTGACGAAAGCTGGCAGTCACTGGCAGTAAACTAGCTCGCACCCGCGACTTCGTACGCGTGTTTTAATTTTTTTTTTTTTTGCCAGTATTGAATATAGAAAGTTGTTGGTAACGAAGGATTGGTCCCAAACAACACCGAGTCGGCATAATATGACAGGAAAGCTATCACTATATCATTCTACCGTTGAACCTGTCTCTCGAAGGGAATCAATTTCCAACATATTTCTGTCACCATTCGATAAGGTCTCAAAATTTCGTGACTACAACTGTTAATCATACTGGAAAAAATGTCCTGTGCCCTTCATACAAATTTTCTTGTCAGGTTCCATCAGTATCGATGTAGCCATTTGGTCGTCAAAACGTAACAAAAAGACAGAGACTTACTTCCATATTTATAGTTTTATTACTGCGGTTCACACACACACACACACACACACACACACACACACGGACTGCGAACAACCCCTGAGGGATCATTATAACGTAAAAAAGTGTGCTTGCAAGACTACCTATGATTTGCCTCGCATTAGACCCCTAACTTTGTGTTATCTACAGTTTAACATTCAATCCGAATAACCTACGGCCCAGGCGTGAATCTTACGAGCAAAAGCAATTTTTAAAACTCTTAGCCTGCATCGAAATTTGAACCGGATATCACGACCCAAACATTAGTAAGCCATCGCTTTAGCCACTGAGCTACATGACCGCTAAACGGAAAAACAGTACAGAGACCTCCATATCAAACGCGTCTGTCTATCTCTGTTCAGTAGTATTTCGAAATTATGAGACAACATGTATTTTTTATACAGATAATTTTTAACCAAATGTAGACAGTATTTTTCTCCTTGTTTCAAAGGATAAGTGTGCGAAGTTTCATCGAGATCTGATGAAAACTGTGGATTTGTATGAAGAACAAACAAACAAACATACATACATTCATCTTTATATATTTAGATAGATGTGTCTCCGGAATAAAACTGAGGTTAAATGTATCGTCGGCTCTCACATTTAAAGGCGCCATTAATAATTCTCGTGGGGAATAATAACCACTTGGCCACTGACTCGTACTGAAATTCATAAAGTTTAGCAAGATCCCAGTGCATTAAAACTTCCAAGTATCATTGTAATCTGCCAAAAAAAAAAAAAAGACGTACGGAAGACGGTCCAAGCGCTGAAGGCGTTGTTGCCGAATCACAACGGGAGGTGAGAAAATTATTGGCCTCACTATAGATACGGTTGGTGTTTTAGCCTAGCGATTATCAGTTTGTATTTTATCTGACTTAAATACCTTAGGTATATGCATATAACGGAATGGAAACAGCTCCAAGATTCAGTTATAAAAACGTAGTCACCGAAGATGAAGTGATTCTTCTGTTTGTCTGGTGTTACAGCGATGTTCAGAAATACCTCCAATATTGTAAGAAATTCAGTTTACCATATTTTTACTTCACATTTGACTTTTTTTGTTCTTTTTTGGTTCTGGTCGCAGTAATTGTCCTAAAGGAAGGTTAAAAATTTCTACGTTTTGGGTTGGCCGTTGTGAAACATGACAAGATATTACCTTGTCTCAAAAAAAAAAAAAACTATTTCAGAATTTTTCAAAATTAAGCGAAAATAATCAAAGACAACATCAGTGCTAGTTGAGTGACATTTAGGTATCGCGTCTAGCCACATGGAGAGTGTTAATTGGTTACTAAGAAGCTGGGAAAGTTATCTTAAAAGTAGGTTGTTTGTAGTTGAAATATTGTGTCAAGAAATGGGTATGCTAAAAATGATTGAAACGGGGAAATAAGGAATTGAGTGTGGCACTGTTGACCGAGATATTCTGGAAAGGTGTGGCTGTTCGCCGCGCATGCTCCCCTAATGGTGGTTTGCCTGACCTAACCCGGTATTCCTACAGGGCAAAGGAGACCAACAGCTTAACGTGGAATCCGAACCACGGAAGCGTTCTGGTGTATTTCACATAATATACAAAGCAGGGTTTGCCAGAGGTGAAGGTCTGGTTAAGAAACTTTGAAAATTCCAGCGGAATTCTAGATTCGATCCGGGGACCTTTCTGTCTCCTGACAGGTAGGTGCCTTAACAACTAAGTCACCAGGCCGCTAACTGTCGAAATAGTTTGACGACAGCTTCTGCATTTACGAGTAATCCTGTATTGACCTTCTCCATCCAATTTCTATCGCCTCTTCAGAGGCAAAGACGTCATGAACTCACGTTGATTGTAAGGTGATTTGGGGCTTGTTAAATAAGATAATTCTCACAGTCGTGAAGTCGGGTTATGTACCACGACTTTACGCTCTTTCAGTCACCGCTTTCTTAATTTCTTTACCCCGTAACAGATTCGAGTGTCATGAGGTTACCAGTATGGTTAACTATTCTAAACGAATTATTAAATTAATCATAGTCAAGGACAAATTTACGTGTGGCAGGTCGAACTATACACACGTGCCGTCAATAACAGTTCACGAAAGTTTTTATTACACTTCAAATACATTAACCATAAGCTAGCCACCAGACAATATAGATTGGTCACCGAAGAAAACGGGTTTCGACCATAAAAGGCAGAAAATAAGTCAGTTGTTGCCCCGCTAAAGTTCACCAAAGCTGACAATTTTCTCTTCACAGGGTTTTCGGCCGGATAATTTCTTGTTGCCACAACGTTTCGGCAGCAATTCCTGCTGCCTTCATCAGGTGAATGTCATATCGAAGCTGCCACTGCGACGACACCGCCGACGGGTGCTGCCAGCCATACGCCGGGAAAAACTTAATTCTCACATCACTAAAACTGGTTAAGCTATCAAGTTCTTTGACAAGATCCGTCGACTGCAAGTCATATTCTGTGGAAACTGCACACAAACTGTGTCCGCTAGTCCACACAAGGCGGTTTCATCCTACACATCCTTCACTCCGCGTACCGACGGTGATATCGCGTTGCACATGTTCAACAATAATAGCGTAACCGTCCCTTATGGTGAGGTGATGAGTTAAGATCTTGATGGCCCCACCCCCCTGTTGACGACCTGGGTAGGTTTTGGGAGCATCCATAAATTACGTGAGGTGTTTTTCAGGGTGTCCGGAACCCACCCCCTCTCTCTGGTGAGACTCCCTCCCCCTCTGGTGAGATTTGGTCCGTGAGACCCACCCCCTTCCCCGAGACCGCCCCCCCCCTCCTAGAAATCACCCTCGTAACTTTTTGAGACTTTTTTTTAAGGTCTCACCCTTCCAAAGCCGGTTTACACCCCCACTTTTCGTCGAAATACCCCCCTAAATTCGACTTTCGCGTTATTTGTAGACTTTTTTTAGTTCTACAGTGCAACAAAAATTTCCAAAACCTGACGTGAGATTTCCATTGACCGCCCCCCCCCCCGTCTCCCCCTTCGTGAGATTTGGTGAGATTTCGCAGACCCCCCTCCCCCTCTATTTCACCTCACGTAATTTATGGACGCCTCCTTTAGAGACTTTTTTTTTTTTAGATCCCCCGCTCCCCTTACCTTGATATTGGCGTCTTTCGTTTTTTAAACCCCTACTGATCTTTAAGGAATTATGACATGAGATTTTTTATGTCGACCCTCTCTCTCTGGTGAGATTTCGCCGGACCCAACCCCCGTTCACCCTAGAGGAGGCAAGGGTTGGAATCTGGTCCCATTGACCTCCCTGATTCAGTGCGGTGGTGGTTGAACGCTCAACACACTAGCAGGTCCTCTTCATTTGATTGAGCTGTATTTACATTCCAACACGATTGTGGGATTGTAAGGACATTTTGTTCTTAACGGGAGTAAACATTTTGCATGCGGTGGAAGCGGTTTTCCTGTGAATTTATCGTTGGAGACCAGGTATATGTACCATTAAATTTCGGGTCTAAATTATTCAGCCAGGCTTTATTACAACCGTGATTGCGTTACAGATTGTTATGCCAGCAGTTTGTATAGTGAAGAATATATGTGGAGGTTATTATTGTAATCATTTGGTTTGATAATTGGATAAATCAGCGGTGAACGAGAGATTAATTTGATGGATCGTCAGTAAGGAGATTACTCGTTCCACGTAACGAGTCGGTCAAATGATCATTACGCTTCGCTGATTACGCCCTTTATTGAGTATAACGATCCTATGCGAACTCATTTAAATCTCACTGGTCTGTAAATTTCCGCTTCTATCTTGTTACACATGTCTCGAATATTATACCTGCTCATCAATCGAGGCCCGACGGTGTTAGAATGACTGTTCGTGTTCGCAGTGGGCGAATGTTCGTCGTCTTTGTACAGAGTAGAGGAAAGTAGGAGGATGGGAGACGATCAGGATAGTAGAGTGCTTTCAATCACTTGTGACAATATCACACCCCACCAGTCGTTTTCAATTTCCATAATTAATTTTTTAAGTAAAATATGTAAACTAGCTGTTACCCGCGACTTCGCACGCGTGGATTTAGAATTTGATTGTTAGAATTGGATATACAAAGCTGAAAGTTATCTAAGATATGTCGGCATAATATGACGGGAACGCTATCGATATACCATTCTACCTTCGAACCTGTCTCATTTATGCATATCGGAAAAAAGTATCCTAATGATACAAACATTTCGGTATATCGGTATACATATATAGTCGTAAAAAAAAAAAAAAAAAAAAAAAAAAAAAAAAAAAAAAAAAAAAAAAAAAAAAAAAAAAAAAAAAAAAAAGAGATGGAGACTTACTTTTGCATATATAAGATTATTAGTTTAGATAACACAAAAGCTGCCTGTGGAACCAGTATACCCTGAATAAAGTAAACGCTTAGGGCACTATCCTATCGCAAAGATTGGCCAGAGCATGATATCCTTACAACAAAATCCAAGGCTCGGCTCAAACTATGAAAAACAATTCATAAAAATTTTTCTCCCTGTCGTGTTCGAACCCGAAGCTACACGGGAATTTTCTTAAGAAGCAAGGAAGTTACCATTGCGCTAAACTGCCATTACTATCTAATGTTACGCATTACAAAAACATATAGATATTATGTGTTTGTCTTTCACAGTTCAGATAGTGTTCTTATTTTAATAACAAAATGTTCTTATCTATACAGAATATGGTATCCCATGTCCATCCTAATGTTAAAAAGCATCTCCTTGTCAAATTTCATCACGATCGGATTAGCCGTTTAGCCCAAGAAACGTAACAGAGTTACTTTCGCATTTATAATAATAGTATAGATTAATTTGTTATGTCGAAAAATTCCACAGTCTGCAGTGCGTAGTCTTTGGTGGATAGATTAAGTTTGTATCAATAAGTAGTGTTAAGATCTTTGGTGGTAGCGATTGTAAACTGCTGACATGGGTGCCGAGTTGCCGGTTTCCCCCCTAAATTTGGGGGGGTGTACACACGGGATGGGAATTTTATAATTTTAGGGTAATTTTTAGTATTTTTTTTGGTGATTTTTTGATCTATATATTTATTTACTGAATATTAAAATAGTGGCATCAAGTACATTATGACACAAATCACAAACATATTAATGACTCCCTACTTCAGACACGCGTCCCAACGTTACGACTCTGCTTTAGGGGTAAAAAGTGTTTTAAGTTGTTCGAAACAACATCGAGTCGGCATAATATGACAGGAAAGCCATCACTATATCATTCTACCATCGAACCTGTCTCATGAAGAGAGTCAATTTCCAACATATTTAAAAATAAAAAGGAAAGTGCGGGGATGTTGGGGGAAGGGGGGGGGGGGCGTCGGGAATTTAACTGAGGGCAGCTTTATTCTAATAACTTCAGATGCTCGAGCTCTTCAAGAGTTACACTTAGGCCAGGTTCACGCCCGCAAGGCATGTCAAAAAAGAATACAAAACAAATTGGTGCTAAAAACTTTTCGGCAGACACAAAGTAATGGGACAGTTCAGAGCAAATCGACATCTTTACTAAATAATAAGTTTTGTCTCTAAACGAAATTTACTAACGAAGCAAACACCAACAGACTGCGCGATAATTATATTCATATAATATTCAATAATTTTGAAAAATTACTAATCACTGAGGTACCAAACAGCCAAGGTGCAAGATTTTTAAGCGAAGTTACATAATCTATCGTATTTTTTGTCAATCGATTTTCTGGTAACGTCTTAAGGTGATCAAAGAATTTAATTCGCATTTTCTTGATGTCAATTTCGATGTTTGAAAACTTTTCTGTTTTTTCGATTGATTATAGTTTTTAACCATCTTTAGTGAGTCTTGCTCCTATAATTTTTCTAATGGTTTTTCTATTTCATTATTTTTTATTTTGTTATTATATTTTTCCTTCTTTAATTGGTTTTATATGTTCTTGAATAGTTCTATTGATATACGTAACTGAATTTGTATATAATAGGATTTCTACAAGCCTTAGTATGTATAGTCTTTGAGGTAGTATAAGAATCTTTGCCTGGTAACAACTGGTCAGAAGACCGTCCTCAAGCATTGTAACTAAGCGCAGGAGAGAGACGTACACCCGTGCAGAGCCGAGTGTATAATTTCGATTTCTATAGTGATTGTAAGAAGCGCTGTTACGAGTGTTTTATGTATTTATTTATTTAAAGGTTTATTCAGCCCGGCAAGATTAGGGCTGTCAAGCCCTCTCTTACATCATACCAGGTGTTTAAAATAAATAATTTATGTTTTTTTTTTTTTTTAAATCTGCTTAACGTTTCTCTAACAGCGAGGTCTTTTAGAGACGGGGCAAGGAATTGGAAGGAATTAGGCCATGGGCTTTTGAAGGAAGCATCCCGGCATTTGCCTGGAGTGATTTGGGAAACCATGGAAAACCCAAATCTGGATGCCTGGACGGGGATTCGAACCGCCGTCCTCCCGAATGCGAAAATAATTTAGACCTTACGCAAACTAACAGTATACAACACTTAATTCACATTTGGCTTAAATCAGTGTTTTAAATGTTGATTTTGAGTAACAGTGGTAAATAAACCGAGTATTTGTTTCTTTTGGAACAGTGATTTTTCATTTCGGTTGGCCGATCCAAATTAATTAACTGCATTTTAATTTGAATCTGATTGAGCAGCAGCTTTGATGTGGTGAGGTTTGCCTTCTCGTCCATAACACGCTGTACTTCCATATAGTGTAGAATCGCTATTAAGGGAGCGTCCATACACTATGTAGCTCTGTTTTGGCCTCCTGTGAACTCCCCCCCCCCCCCCACACGTAGTCTGAGTTGGCTTTTGCATGTACAACCCCCCGCCCCTCCTGAGTGGCACGTAGCTTTTTCCTTATCGATTCCAGAATAATTTTTTTTTTAGTTTTCTCTTGTCAGACAATCGTAAATTACATACGGAGATAAATAAAGGACAGAAATAAATATTCACATGCTGTTGAGTGTTGTGTACCTTATTTTAACTGTGGGAATGAATTAATGAAAAGCTCCATTGCTTCGCTTGGAACTCCTCTCCCCATCCCCACGTAGCTTTCTATTCAACCTTCTCCCCCCTCCCCCTAGACCGAGCCACGTAGTTTATGGCAATGTTGCCATTTCAACGGATTTTTATGCAAAGTTATGATTTTCGGATTTTGTTAAAATACCTACGGATTTTTGACACTTTTTTTATCACTTGTTGATTTTTACTTATATTGGTGTTTTGTTAAACTTTGACCGAGCGTGGTGGTGTAACGGCTAGCGTTCTGGCCTCGCATTCGGGAGGACGGCGGTTCGAATCCCCGTCCGGGCATCCAGATTTGGGTTTGCCATGGTTTCCAAAAAATCACTCCAAGTGAATGCCGGGATGCTTCCTTATAAAGGCCATGGCCGAATTCCTTCCCATTCCTTCCCCCCCCCCCCATCCTTTCCCGTCTTTAAAGATCTAGTTGTTATAGGAGACGTAAAGCAGTTAAAAAAAAGTTAAACTTTGAGCTTATGGTGTTAATGCATTGCAGAATTGTCAGTAACTGTGAATTGTTTCCTTGCAACCGCTCGTGTGAACCAACGATTGAAATAAAGCACATATTTTGTTTGGTTATAGATTTTATAGATCTTAAAAGACTGTAATACAGAACTAACGGCGCACCTCTTATGCACGGTGACACGCTCGTTGGCACGGCTTACAAAGCAGTGCCTTCCGAGAAGGTCTAACCAATATCCGAGAGTCAAAGGGGTCTCAGTTTTTAACATTTTCTGTTACAGCAGATATGCTAAATTTAATGTCAACAAAGAAAATGTATGGTCACTAGGAAAAATAATAATAAAAAAAAACTGCTAGGCATAGCAGCAGCAGTGATGAAAGTGACGATGTATAAAATATGTTCATATATATATTTCTTACTTTCAATGTAGAATATTATTTTTGTAATTTTTAAGACCTGGAAATAAAAAGTATTCTCAGTTTCGACTCTCTCTCTTCAGTAATTATTGTTTCAGTCTTTCAGTTAGCGAGTCTCCGGATTTTAGTACCAAATCTACCGGCCAACTACGAGATATTCAAAGCCAAGAGGTTGGCAAAAGTGGTTTATGGACACACCCTAATCTACGTGATATTTTCGGGAGCTGACCTGGTGATTGTCGATAGCTAATTAACCACACTAATTAACGAGAAAGCTCGCAGTCTCTACAAACTAATTGTTCTGGGTTCAACATAACAACTTGTGTTGAAGTTTATCACTGTCGTAGAACTGTTCCGTTTATGGAATCATCCGCACCCCTTGTTGGTTTCCTAATACAGTTGAACGAGTTGTCTGGTAGCTGTGTGCGTCTCTGTTTGATGCGCTCGCCGCTATTAAGGTGGCCATACACGATCGCTCCATCCGTCCAAATGGAGCGACGCCACTTCATTATCGCGTCGTGTGTGGGGAAACTGTTGTGGATGACGTGTAATTACAGGATTATTTGGATATCCGGTCAGTCCAATATCCTTCAGTTTCGTCCATCATGCCATCAAGCCAACTGGCGGTGTGTGGGGAAAACCACGTGGAGCGACACCAAGCCATCACTCCAGTCGGCTCGTGTGTGGTGAAACCGCGGTCCAAACTCTTCTCATTCTGTCACCGACCACCGAGCAGACAACATCGGTGCCTTGAGTGGACTATGCACCATTGTACCATTTGTTTTGAATCTGCTATAAAAATATTTGTTTTGCTACTAATTAAATATCATTTTGAATGTAGAATTGAAAATAATATAATTTTAAATAATATTAAGTAACAATTAGAACGATTATTTTCTTTTTTTCCAATAAATAATAATGTCGTCTCAATAAGACTTTGTGCTGGAGATTATTGAGAAGTATAAGGACTTACCATGCTTGTAGGATCTCTAATCCTGACTACCATGACAAAATGTGGCAAATACAATTGCTAATATTATTTAAGAATAAAGACATAAACGCCAACAGAGAAACCGTGTTGGAAAAAAAAAGAATAATTATTTGCGATCTTCTTTTTTAAAAGATCATAGTATGATAAGATTAATTTTATATGAGCCTACTTGTTTAAATATGTTATTTTACTACATTTGACGTACCTGTCACTATTTTCAGCCTGCTAAACTATTTCAATTTAATAAATCTGTTTTATAATCATTTTGAAGTATTTTTAAAAGTTTTCGTAATATCACAGAGCTTATTTTTCAGAATTTCCCACTTTTTTGGACGTTTATTTAATTCTCAGCACTTTTGTATTCTAGTATTCGATAGTGTGAATATCCTTTAAAATTAATTCGGGCTCATTTTATTTAGTACTTGGCATAACTAGATTGTTGTATAGCAAATTGACAACCTATTGTTGCTTGCTTTGCCTCTTTTTTCACTGTCGTGGCTGACTGGAGTGATGGAATGATCGTGTGTGTGCTACGCTTTTGGATGTCATCCGCATGGATTTCATCCATACGGATGACATCCAAATGGAGCGATCGTGTATGGCCACCTTTAGATGTCTTACGCGAGTGGGAAGTGTCACTAGTCTGTGTAGCGTCTGTCGCCTAATTTGCAGGCTGCCCGCGCGGCTGGGCGGCTGGCTCGTGTATCTTTGTTAGAGGCGGGCGTTAGGCCGGTGTCTTATGTAAGTGCAGCGGGGCTCCTGTTTTCAGCACATTATCTGGGTTAATTAAATTTGCGGTGCATGAATTATACGCGCCTCTCTGTCCCTCCTCGCAATTTCCGGAGTGGATCGAAGGCACATCTGAGCGAAATTTGCGCTGGCGGCTAATGAGCCACTTCTTACTTTTAATAGCCTCCTTCACCACTGCTGTGCGTCGCAGCCCATCACCTGCCGTATGATGTAGGATTTTCTGCACAGCGAGTACGGCGTGTTAATTGTCTGCCGCTCTGTTCACCTTGAAGATCATCTCATAAGCTATTGCATAAATTATGGCTATTGTGCTGTTTACTTTGCTATACTGTCGAATGTGGTGGGTGGGAGGTAACATAGTGGCCTCGCCTTCAGTAGGTCGTGTGTTCGAATCCCCCTCCGGGCATCCCAATTTTGTTTTTTCCATGGTTTCCCCAAATCACTCGAGGCGAATTCCGGGATACTCCCTTCAAAAGGCCATGGCCGAATTCCTTCCCGTTTGTGACATGCATGCCACATGTAACCAGCCCACCCCGATCCGTAATATTTTTAATTGCTAAAGTTTATTTTAAAGTTAATTGTAAATTTTCTGTTTCCTTATACTAATAATGAAGTCTTGTTCTGGAGTTAGAGAATCCATTGTTATTGCGGCGCGAGAAAGGCTCGCAGCTAGCTAGCTAGCTGCAGCGCAGAACAGTACGCTCGTCAGTAAGCTATAGTGAGTGCATTCATGGCAGTCTACGGGAGGTTGTTGAACAGCAAAGACATGGCATAGGGTGGTAGAGCGCTGAGGCCTCCACTTGTATGAATGCGTAGTGTCAAAGTTTTGGAAAGAGATATATATATATATATATATATATATAGAACATTAATGGTAAAAAGAATTTTGTGAAAGAATTTCTAATTTTGGTTTTGCTTTTGGGGCATCCATAAATTACGTTAGGTGTTTTTCGGATTTCCGGACCCCCCCCCCCCCCTTTACTGGTGAGATCTGGGCCGTGAGACCCACCTTCTACAAATCGCCCTCGCAACTTTTTGAGACCTTTTTTTATTCCTTTAGGTCTCACCCTTCCAAAGACGATTACACCCCTACTATTCGACGATAACCCCTTTCTTAATGAAGATTTTGGACTGAATATAAATCAAATCAAGACTGAAGTGATGAAATGTAGCAGAAATGATACCAATACTAGTAGATTAAATATAAAAATAGGATCGGACGCAATTGGTGAAGTAAGTGAATTCTGTTACTTGGGAAGCAAAATTACAACCGATGGCCGAAGCAATAATGATGTTAAAAACAGAATAGCAATAGCACAAAGAGAGATCTTTTAGTTTCAAGTACTGATCTAGGAATTAGAAAAAACTTTTTAAAACTCAATGTGTCGAGCACAGCACTTTACGGTAACGAAACATGGACTTTATGAATACCGGAAAGAAGGAAAATTGAAGCATTTGAAATGTGGTGCTACAGAAGAATGCTGAAAATGAAGTGGACAGACAAAGTAAGAAATAAACGAGTTTTGGAAATGATGGGTGAGGAAAGAAGTTTGTGGAAAAAGCTTACAGAAAGAAGAGACAGGCTGGTAGGTCATATTTTGAGACATGCTGGATTAGTTAATTTGCTGGTGGAGGGAACAGTCGAAGGTAAGAACTGCAGAGGAAGACAGAGGTTAGAATATATGAAGCAGATAATTGAGGACGTGGGTTGTAGGGGAAATGTAGAGATGAAGAGGTTAGCACAAGATAGGAAGGGATGGAAGACTGCATGAAACCAGTCGGAAGACTGATAACAGCAAAAAAAAAAAAAAAAAAAAAAAAAAAAAAAAAAAAAAAAAAAAAAAAAAAAAGGGTTAAAAATCTCAATAGTCTATGAAAATCACTTGAGATTTCCTTTTTTTTATCTGCTTAACGTTTCTCTAACAGCGGACCGAGCGTGGTGGTGTAACGGATTGCGTCGTTCTGGCCTCGCATTCGGGAGGACGGCGGTTCGAATCCCCGTCCGGGCATCCAGATTTGGGTTTTCCATGGTTTCCCAAATCACTCCAGGCAAATGCCGGGATGCTTCCTTAAAAAGGCCATGGCCGAATTCCTTGCCCCCATCCTTTCCCGTCTCTAAAGACCTCGCTGTTGAGAGACGTAAAGCAGTTAAAAAAATCTAACAGCGGGTCTTTAAAGACGGGAAAGGATGGGGGGGGGGGGGAGGGGCAAGGAATGGGAAGGAATTCGGTCATAGCCGTTTGAAGGAAGCATCCCGGAATTTGCTCGGAGTGATGTGGGAAACCATGGAAAACCGAAATCTGGATGCCCGGACGGGGATTCGAACCGCCGTCCTCCCGAATGCGAGGCCAGAACGCTCACCGTTACACCAGCACGCTCCGTGTGAGATTTCCGTTGACCCCCCATCCCCCTTCGTGAGATTTCGCAGGACCCCCCCCATTTCACTTCACGTAATTTATGGACGGCCCCTTTGCGACGAGTTTTGCAGTAAATAAAGTTAAGTGTACACTGTATTATTATTTGTACAATAATAATACCTCTCATTGAAATATTTGAGAGAAAGAACTGAATTGACAGAAGTACAAGAAAGTAGATTAAAGTTTGTTTTGGTGAAGAGAGAGAGGAGGGAGGAACTAACCTGCTTGTACGCTCGAAACAGACAGAGGATCATCTGTTAGCAGCGAGAGTCAGGATGTTTCACACGTTCCTTGTTCCCAGTCCCATCTCGACTCTAATGACGTCGACGTTGACGAGCGTAAAGTAAGAATACCACACTTAGAATGGAGGGCGTGAGTTCCTGTGAATTATTATTAATATAAAATACAGTTAGCATTGATATAATTAACAACAACAGAAGCAACTTGATCTGGTAGCACTGTTCAAAATTATATCACACTGACAGTATGAGCTGTATACCTGAAATATTCCAGTATGTACATTTTAATTGGCTGTATTACTATAGTTGCAGAGTGCCCGACGCCCGCTGTGTGTGGTGTTGATTTACCCATACACTGTTTTTAGTTACACAATGATAATCATGTGTACCAAATTTCGTTAATTTCGCACCAGCCATTTCCGAAATTAAATCAGATCCTACCCCAAAAAGGATGGGTTGCAGTTGATTATTCCTACAGTATTTATATTCGTCTAATGAGAATCGTGTGTATCACGTTTCGTTAATTTGGCGCCAGCCATTTTCCAGAATTAAACTAAACGTCGATTTACCCTCACAGTTCTAGCAGAACGGAGTGTGTTGAATGCTGTGATACGGAATGTCAATTTTCGTTTCGGGTCAGGCTGCATTAGAACGTAACCACATCTGCTAACGATGCTGCAGGAAAATGGAAACAAGTACCCTAAGCGCATTAATACATACTACATACATAAATCCTTATCTGGATGTGTGTGTTTGTTCCGGTATCACACATAGGTTTTCAAATTTGAAAGCTTGGAGCCCTATCTAAAATCTGACGTATGTTTACAGTTTACACGGTCAGGCATTAGGTATGCCTCATTATGCTGCCTCATCTGCCGCTGGAGTGCAAAATTGCCTCATTGTGTCGTCCCACTTTCACTTTCGAGTGTAGTGAAATACTTCTTCCACGAACCTATTTGAGTCGGAAGGACAGGAAAGATAAAATTAGAGAAATAGGGTGCCGCACTGATTCTTATATGAATTCTTTTTTCCCTCGTATCATTAGGAATTGGAATGCACAGCAAAACGATTAGCTTTGGTGCTGAGCACCCTCTGCCACCCACAATTGTGTGAATTGTAGAGTATATATGTAGATTTCGTCTCTCTCTGACGCTCAAAATTAAAATCTGTTCCGCATTTTTACTGTTGAATATCGAGTATTCAGAATTATTTTCGAAAAATGCTTTCATTGATAGCCCAAACAGCCCTCTTTCTCATAAAAAAAGTAATAGTTAAGGTAGTAATCGTATATAATTACGACGCAACCATATTCTCTGGCGTTTTTCGTATAGTTGTTAACTTACATAGTTTCGTCTTCAGGTAGTTTCTTCTACACTTTTAGTACGGGCATTTATGGGGATTAATGACTGAATACTCAAAATTTAAGGAAGAAAACGGTAAATACCGTGTTATTTTTTGGAAGCATTATGTATGTATTATCTAGTTTTTGTATTGCATCTTTGGTGTTTGTCACGATACGTCCAGAATTTCATTTACTACTCCGACGTCATGACACACAAGACATTCCAGACAAGTCAGATTCTAAATTTTAAAACGGTGGAAAACCAGTCACAATTTGCTCAATAGTTTTTATTTTTACTGGAACATATACAAACAGGTTTCGTTTTAGAGAAATAGATCAATAATGAGCTCGTAATAAATATACTCTTTGGCGTAATTGGTATTGACGTTAGAAGTAAGGTTAGGAAAACTTTGCCACTGTGCGCCAAAATAAATAAATTAAATAAATAAATAAACTAGAGTCATAGGAAGGATAGTGACTCCAGAGAGCACTTGAAAATGTCTGTGGTAATTTGATCAAAGTAAAGGACCAAACTACAATTGCGGCGAAAAAACAATATCTGCTCGCAAGACTAGTTCATTGTAGTTAAAAGTGTGTGTTAGAAAATGGAAGAAATTGTTCATCAGGAAATATACTTTTTTTTTTAGAGTGAACCAGGATAAAAACTGTCACGTGTCGTGAAGATTATGTTTCAGGTGTGACAGATAGGGGCAGTAATCGTCTGTAAGTCTTCATCTCATCAGAACTCTCAGGGAGCTGCGTAATTCTTAGCAGTCGCCTACAGAGCGTGGTGGATGGGGGGTAACGCTCTAGCCTCGTATTTGGGAGGACGTGGGTTAACTAACCGAGCAAGTCCATCGTTTAAATACGACGTTTCGGCGGTCACAGCCCTGCCGCCATTGTCAAGTGATGGCTAGTTAGTCGAGAAAATTTTATTCATTTGCAACGCCGAGAAAATCTCCAGTCATAAGTGATATGATGTTCAGCCATTTTTATTACAGCAGCCGTTTCCAGTTTTATTATTTTCGCGTGTATTTGGTTAGCTTTCGTATACAGACTTGGACAACACTTGATTAAAACCACTTACTCCTAAGGCCGGACTCGAACCGGCTATCCTCTGAATGCGAGGACACCCATTATAAATTTGGATTGCTGCTAATTCTGGCGTTTGTCTGCAGGCAGATGCTGCTAGACTGGGCTTCCCGGATGAATGTGGAGTGTTGCGAGAGAGGCACACCTCGAGTTGGAACGTGCCGACACGGTGTAGAGGGGCCATTGTGTCGTCTTCTCCCCCGCGGATTTCACGGGAATGGCTTCTAGATGGAGTTGGCCGCTGTCTGTATATTGCGCGTTATGAGTCTAGGACGGAGACGGCTCCCCAGGCATCCCTTCCCTCCCCTCCCCTCTCCTCTCCTCTCCTCTCCGCTCAGCTCGCCTCGAGTCGCATTGCCGTGAGCACCGCAGACAGCTGAACGAGGAAATTTAGTATGCAGCAGTGGATTCCCCTCTCCCTGATAACTTGTTTTGTTTTGAATTTATCTGCAAAATACTTCAGACTAGGAGGCCTACAGTGAAATGACTCGAAAATTCGGGAATGATTACATCACGTTGCGCAGAAAGACAAGCAGACGAAGCTAATAAGCGGCTGCGTAGAGAACTGTTGGTGGTCAATCGACCTTGTGAGCTTCGGTAATATCTGAGCAGCAGCTCTTCAAAAAAGCATATCCCCCAATACCAGGATGAAGGACAGTCAGAAGAGAAGCACGCTCTGCCACCACAAGGGTTTCCATGGGGAGCCACCTGGATGCGGCACTGCCTCAATCTGGTTGACGATCCTCAAGCCCCCGGCCGTATATCACGTTTCTTAGCTCATGATTCTGCCTGAAGGCACCGCTGACAGTGGTTCGGGTCAAATGTTAAGGTGGCCATACACGATCGCTCCATCCGTCCAAATGGAGCGATGTCACTCCATTATCGCGTCGTGTGTGGGGAAACTCATGTGGATGACGTGGAGTGACAGGATTATTTGGATATCCGGTCAGTCCAATATCCATCAGTTTCGTCCATCATGCCATCAAGCCGACTGACGGTGTGTGGGGAAAACCACGTGGAGCGACACCAAGCCATCGCTCCAGTCGGCTCGTGTATGGCGAAACCGCGGTCCAAACTCTTCTCATTCTGTCACTGACCACCGAGGAGGCAACATCAGTGCCTTGAGTGGACTATGCAACATTGTACCACTTCTTTTTTTGTTTTGAATCTGCTATAGAAATATTTGTTTTGCTATAAGTTAAATATTATTTTGAGTGTAGAATTGAAAATAATACAGTTTTAAATATTATTAAGTTACAATTAGAACGATTTTTTTTTTTTAAAAATAATAATGTCGTCTCAATAATACGTTGTGCTGGAGATTATTGAGAAGGATAAGGACTTACCATGCTTGTAGGATCTCTAATCCTGACTACCATGACAAAATATAAATAAATGTGGCAATAGATCAATTGCTAATATTATTTAAAAATAAAGACATAAACGCCAACAGAAAAACCGTGTTGGAAAAAAAAAGAGAATTCTTTGCGGTCTTCTTTTTAAAAAGATCATAGTATGATAAGATTAATTTTATATGAGCCTACTTGTTTAAATATGTTGTTTTACAACATGTGACGTACCTCTCACTATTTTCTGCCTGGTAAAGTACTTAAATTTAATAAATCTGTTTTATAATCATTTTGTAGTATTTTTAAAAGTTTTCGTAATATCACAGAGCTTATTTTGCATAATTCCGCACTTTTTTGGACGTTTATTTAATTTTCAGGATTTTTATTCAGTATTCGATATAGTGGCAACTGTTTGCGGGAAATTTGTTACCCTCGTACAGTTATATAACAAACCACTGTAGAATGAAAATTTTTATACTGTTAAGAGTCTTCACGTGCTCAAAGAAGATCGAATGACGTTAACCACAAGCTAATTACAGAATTTCCACCAACTATATTAACTTTCGGAGTTGTTTTCTTCACCCTGAGCAATGTTAAGATTTTTCTCTCTTCCAGCAGGCTAATGCAACTGATCTGGAAAGATGTTAACATTACAATAATGGAAACCCATTATAAATATAATGAAGGTAAACTGACGAAATACAGGTATACAAATTTAAGAGGTCTGATCCCAAACTAAAGTTTCTTCAGAAGTTGAGCAAACATATTCCTTTCAATTCAAAGACACAATCTAACATTCATAACATTGAAATGAAGAATGTGATCGAGCAGTTCTTTCAGTATAAAGGCAACCAAAAAAGGAAAGGTTTGGGTTTTCTAGTGTGAATATTTTTATCTTTTTTTGTTCATTGGTATACTAAGCTCTTTCCCTTCTGAAGACTTCTCAGCACATGGCACAAGCAAATCTAAGCATGATACTCCTCGTTAATCAAATTTTACCAAGGCCAACAAAATGTGTATTTTTTCATATTGCATACTACTTGAATGCAAGTGCACCCACTGTTTTGAAATTATAACCTTGTATGTTAAAGCCAGTTTCCATTATTTTTTGTTGACAGAGACCAGTTTAGTTGGGCAGATGCCAGTGTCTGCATTAATTGTATACAATCATTAATCTATAGAATAAAATGTTTAAATTAATAACAATCATATCATTCATATGAGAACATAAGGGATGTAAAAATAAGAAAATAACTTTTTTACTTCTTTTATTGATTATAAAATAACACAGTTTTGTTTAATTTCTGTCTCATTTACATTTTTTTTTTTCATTGTGTATTTTTGCAGCATGATACATTCTCAGTCTGACAAACATACGGTATCAATCATTTTCTTTGTAAGCAGGATAATATGATTTTCAGGATAGACATTTTCAAACATGTGATCACTAAGATCAGTAAACAAATTATTAAAGTTACATCCCTGCAAAATAACTATTTTTAATTTTTCTTTTAAATCACCTTTCATTACTTTCATATCACCATTGAATGAATTCATTCCTTATACATCTTTCAGCAATTTTGCATATATGTACAACACTTGCTAAGGGATAATGCAATCCCCCATTATCCTTAGCAGCAATACACAAAGCAGTAGAGGAAACATTCTTTCTGCAAACAGAGCAGATGTATAAATATTGCAAGAGAAAGTCTTTAAAACTTTCATGGCAACAAATCCTGAAATATAAACAATTACATTTTCAATATAATTGGAAAGATTTTCTGAAAGGGTATAATCTACAATACACTGCCATTTTATTAATCTACCTTGCTGGTCTTTCAACACTTTCATGTCCCCCAAGACATTCCTTGCCAATTTCATCATATGGCACAGATCCAACAAAACATAAACAGGATGTTTAAAAGATGATCTGAACTCATCTGCATTAAAATTACACCCTAACTGTCTTGCCATACTCAATTTTGTGGAAAGTTCATCACATGTCACACATACAATACAAACTCTAACATTTAAAAATTTTCAGTCTTTGCAGTATAATGTTGCATTTATCACTACTACTTATGCCATCTCCTAAAAAGTAACCTATAGGGATTTTCCAAGAACCATTAATAGCAACGCACATCACCACAAAAGCTTCCTTTGTTTCCCTTCCTTCTTCACTTGCAGCACAATGTATATGACCCATGTTCACATAACCCACAAATTCTTCACCATTCCACAGAATGCCTTTTCTAATGGCCATCTCATTCAGTATTAAACATCCATATATTTCATATTTACAAACAGAGGTAAACTGTTCAATATAAGCTAATGACTCTGCAGCAAAGCCTGGATTGCCATCAATCACATTGTACCATCTAGGAAGTGTAGATGGATGAGGTAAACAATTGTCAAATGATTCTCTGACAAATTTGTATGCTGCAGGTGAATGAAAATACAAAGTCAAGGCAAATGTTTTTAATTTGTTACTGTAACCAGCATTTCTGCCAGATTTTGACAGAGCAACCAACTCTGTAAAAACACTAAAAAAAAATTCTCTAAAATATGGCTCACATTTCCAGTAATTTGGCACTTTTCTTTTAACTCTTGCACCAACTGCAACACAGAATCAATTTTCTTGCACTTTATGTTCTTGGCAACTTCCTTTTCATATTTGTTCTTGTACTTAACAATGCTGTATTTTTTCCTCTCTATTACTGCTTCATATTTCACACATTTTACAGATTTTGCTATGTCATATGTACGGTAATGCTGCACATAGTACTCTTGATTCCTGACTTCATGAAAAACATTTTCAGAAAGAACTGGGATATTTCTTTCCTTTGGAGGTGGTCTGGCAAGTCTTCTGAAAAATATTATACACTGTTGATAGTATACATTTCACATAGCATGGTAGTAATAATTTACCCAAATATTTATTCACAGATAGTGTATTACGGGTACTTCTATATATGGTGCAGCTAAAATAACAAAGCTTTGATACTAAGAATATTACAGCACTTTGCTTATACATTATTGCCAAGCTTGTAGCCCTTACCTTCGATATATTGTCTGGAAAGCGGAAAATTGTTGGCACTGCAGAAGGTTTCAGGATCTTTTTATTTCCGTTTTCCCAAAAACATTCTTTTTCAAAGTGTTGTGAACATATTACACTATGTTCTGAGGGAGTAAAACTGTCCCGGCGTATTTTTGCTAGCCACTCCCTCAATTGATTTAAATCTCGGAGCGGAAATCTGTATCGAAAGAAAATATTAAACACGGTCAAACCACATCCAGGCAATAAGATAGTAGAAGATTCCGAACTTATTTAAATGCATACTTACTTGTGAAATGATAAATTTGTGCCTCTTGTAGCATGGTTGGTGCAATTATATGCAGCGCAAGACTTAACCATGGTACAAAACACTTGGTAAGCCAAAAAATACGAATACTCGATCGGGACAACACGTATCAACTGTACCAACGTAAACACTGAAAGCTACCAGTTGCCACCAAAATGGCGGCAGGCGCGTCGTTCAATTTGCGAAGGAACACTAGCGCCGTTGCACCTTTGACTGATGGAGTGATGGAATGATCGTGTATGTGCTACGCTTTTGGACGTCATCCGCATGGATGTCATCCATACGGATGACATCCAAATGGAGCGATCGTGTATGTCCACCTTTAGACCCTTGCGTAAACGAGCCTTTTTAAACGAGGGTTATTTATTTATTTGTCTTATGGATAAGCAGCTAATGTAATACATAAAATATATACAACTACAAGAACGTTGGTGGCATTCACAAATTGATGTGCAGTTTTTGCAGCCATGCTGTGAAGGAACTTGTAGCACTGAAAATGTCTCAAAGCGGTCTATCATACTTCGTTACAGGGTATTCCTTGATGGTAGGAGCACGGCAGTCACAGACAGAAGAATCCTGAAGACCTCACTAATGCATCATGGCGTTGCGTTAGGCGTGGCCTGTTCTTGGGTGTTTAGCTTCTTGCACTGGTCCTTCTTCAGATAGAATCCCAGAAGTCCAGTTGTAGGATCTTCAATATATTGATGCTTCACAGATGCAGAGTTCCAGCATTGTCGCCATTTTTCCTTGACGTCGATGTCAAATACGTCAAAACTTCTGAATTTCTGGATATAACACTAGTGGAGGGTAGATCATTTAGAATTTCGTGGATTGGGAGATCCTGTGGATGGTCAGCATGATGTAATTTTATTCACTCACGTTCCTTTGCTTGTTGGCGTCTTACCTCTGGAACCGAGCGTGGTGGGTGAACGGTTAACGTTCTGGCCTCGCATTCAGGACGACGTCGGTTCGAATCCCCGTCTGGACGTCCAGATTTGGGTTTTCCATGTTTTCCCCAAATCACTCCAGGCGAAAGCCAGGATGCTTCCTTCAAAAAGGCCACGGCCGAACTCCTTCCCGTTCCTTGTTCCCAATTCCATCCCGCCTCTACTGACCTCGACGTCGACGAGTCGTAAAGCCATAAGTAAAAAAAAAAGAAAAAAAATAGTTACCTCTGGAGGTGTTATATTGCTGATGACATATAACCTGGGCACTGAGGTGGGTTTTAGTGTGCCAGTTATTACTCTCATACAATCGTTCAGATGATCGTCGATTTTTCTAGTGTGGTCGGCGTTATACTGTTGCAGGGTGCATTAGCTCCCTGAGCAACGGCACAACGTACATTCCAGCTGCAGGGAACATTACTTCCTGTCGGCGTATGCCCTGATTACTATTACGCAGGCGCATTCTAGACAGCTTGCGGGAGCCCGCGGGGAACCTCGTGGTTGCGACGCTGCCGTGACTTGAGGTCTCCACCATATTGGACATCCGTAATAGTTACAGGCTGCAAGTTACTGCCTGAGCCAGCTAGAGTGGGCGTGCTACTGCTTATTCCTTAATTCACAAGGTTCTTCCATCCCTACGTGTGGTCTTCTTTGTTTCCTACATCTGTTAATTCCTTCTTCGTTGAGTTCAGGTGTGATACTTTTCAATGCTTCTGTTTGGCGCCCTCTGTTCTTCACGTTCATGTACGATTAAACATCGGGATATTAAAGGAAATTAAAACAGCGGCTCACAACACTGAGCGCATTAGACGTGACTCTTGTATGCTCAACTCCATTTTTTGTAACACCTGATGAAGACAGCAAAGCCAGTTGTCGAAACGTCGTTTTTTATACAATACCATCCGGCTGGATACCCGAGAGGATTATATTGCATCAGTACGCCGGGAAAGTGTCCACCCACACTACATTTTAATGCACCGTTACTGGTTTATTGTAAACTTTCCTTCAGTTCAACATCCCACTCGCGTAGGCTCCTATTTGAGAGAGTTTACGTGTGGTACTTTGTGCTCTGAGGTTGGAGTTGCTGACATGTGCCTTGTCGTGTGTCGCAGGACTCTGAGGGCGACACGGCGCTGCACGACGCCATCTCGAAGAAGCGCGACGACATGCTGACGCTGCTGCTGGACCACAACGCCGACATCATGCTCACCAACAACAACGGCTTCAACGCGCTGCACCACGCCGCGCTCCGCGGAAACCCAAGGTACCCACCACACGCGCAATACAAACGAGCTCGGTATCAACCCGCTGCTTGCGTAAGGAGGCAACCATTAATGACGTGAGGGGTTTTTTTCCGGAACCCCCCCCCCCTCCCTCTAGTGAGATCTGGCCGGACCCTCTGCCCCCTATGATGATGTGAGATTTTGACGAGACCCCACCCCACTTGCTAATCGAACCCGCAGTTTTTTACCCTGTCTAAAGTCGGTTACCGTTTCGATTCTAGACCTTCTACCACCCCCCCCCCCCCCCCGAAATATCGGCATCTGCGACTTTTGTAGATTTTTTAAGCCTTACCGTTCTTTACGAATTTCAAAACCTCAAGTGAGATTTCCCTTTACCCCCTCCCCCTTGGCGAGATTTTGCCGTAAACCCCCCCCCCCCAACGCTATTTCACCTCACGTAATTAATGGACCACCCTCTAAATAAATCACTATGATTGGCTGGAACCTTGTTAGGTATTTGGCTACTTCAGAAAACTAGTCGAAGGATCACTTTAAAACAACATCACTAAATTCAAACATACAGACGTTCCAGGGATTCTAAGTTCCAATTGACTTGCAACTCCTTCAAAACTAAACTTTTTAAAACTAAAACTCATGTTTGCCGTTCGCGTTATATAGTCACTACAGAAATTTCCAGAATAATACAAGAAAGCCGCGCGGTGTTTCTCGAACGGCGACAATGCAGCTGACAATCAAAATCACATTAAAACAATCAGAACTAGTACAAAACCATTCACAATCATCACGAAACACACGGAAACGCAAATCAAAGGTATTTACAAGTATTTACACAGAAAATTATGTACATAATAAATCAGTCGAGACCGTCGCAAATTGTCCTCCGCACATCGTATCTCACGTCAGAACTTACAATTCCAAACTTTTAATCATCGTATCAATGATTCATACATAACAATGTCCTGGATGGTACTGCATACTATTTACGTAGTGTCTTTCCATAAAACAATGCTCATTTACACGAATTCTGAATTAATTACAAGAAAAATATACGAAACCATAATTAATCCACACATAGCTTGCTATACATAATTCTTAGAATACGATTTCACTGAAGGGCTGGCTAGGTCTGAGGGCTATTATAACGTGTTGTGATCCACAGGCATCAATCTGCGATGGAACCAGTGTTTCTTTCTTAAGTGCGAATCGATGGCGGCGAGATAGTACCATTATGAAACCGCGGGATTTTGAGCGCTGAGAGGTGGTAAAAAAACGTGAAACTGCAGCAGCACAGATGATCGAATTGGCATGGATTATAATTATACTGTCCCCTCCCCCGCTGAAAATGTAGTTGGAGGCCGGGGTTACAACGACCAAACAAGAAATGGGATTTGGTTCAGATTCTCGCGTGCTTATTCTGATAAATGTTCCTTAGAAAAAGGGTTTCCCAGCGAGAAGAGTACAAAACAGTGTCTATACCAGGCAATTTGGCTATTGGTTTGTTAGCCACACAAAACCAAACATTTGAACTTACAAACTTCAGATTTTACCGAAGATGCTATATCAAACTAGGATTCCATGTCGGATATGCTGATTTCCTAAATAGGGAGAAATTAATATTTTAATGATCATAATGAAACAGAAGAAGAACGAAATCAAAGACTATACTAATATCACATCAGTAATTAAAAGTCCCTGGCGCGGAAAGATGTATGACAGTCTGACGGTTCTGTCAGCCATAGGGAGGGGGGGGGGGGGAAAGAAAAAAATTGTATGAATTGGCCGTTCAACTCAGAGACAGAAATAATTTTAGAAAGTGAAGTAGTGCTGGAATGTCAACATAACGACGAAATAAATCAGAAGAAAAACGAAATTACAGACTGCATTAGTATCATCAATATTATTTCTATAAAGAGTTTTTTTTAGTCATAACCCGTTATCTCCCTTCATACCCAACCGAAATCTATTAGTGAAGCATCATCTTAAAGCTTAATGTATCACATCATATTTTAAGAAAGGAATTTTTTGGAATATGACCCTTAACCTCCTCAGATCCCGCGTGTCGTATACGACACATCAAATTCATCAACTTTGTGTAGGCACAGCTCCATTGTAACACCTGCGACACAGTTCCATGTAGTTTCCCCATATTCCTCCAGATGTCTACACCGACTTCTGCAAGTTTCAATGGTCTGTCACGTAAACTGACCAGTCTACGATTTGTTTCCTGAGTGTATGCAGCCAAAGGTGGACAAAATGATGTCATGGTCTTGTAAGTATCAAATTATGTTATCTTATTTACAATGTACGTTAGAATTATGTGTGTTATACTTGAGACTAATACTTCTAGTTAATATGTGAGCAGTTTAGCTCCATGAAGTAATATTTTTCATGGTGCTACATAACAATTTGTACACGTGTGTCGCATAGGACACAATGGAACTGAAGGTGTATTAGAATGTACTCCAGAAAATATGTACCTAAAATTATTTGATGATAGTATATCATCACTTTCAATCTTATTAAATGTTAGTGACATTTATTTTATGACATAATAATTATAATTATTGATTTACGCTTCTTTTAAATTAAATAATTTTTTTTCTTCCTTAGTGTCAGAAGCACAGATTCTTGAAGAGCTGGAGCCACCTCTAGAGTTCGATGGAAATACCTTAGAAATCGAAGGTGCATCCAGTGATGATGAAAACAATGAAGTTAGTGGTTTAGCACCATAAGTCCAAAGTGATGTTTCATGTGACTACATTTCTTTGACTTTGCTTGTGCTGCTTCATGGGTTGAGTACAGGAGATACTGTATCGCACTGAAGACAAGAAAAAAAAAATATGATGGGCAATTTACAATTTAAAGAGGAGGTATCAGAATGGCTCCTTCATTCAGGAAGTGATTCATTTGACATGAACAATGGCTGTACGGAAGAAGATGAAGAAGTGGATACAGTATCTAACTCCTTGAAAAGGAAAATTGGTCCAGCATCAATCCCGAGTAAGGCCAAACAGAAGAGTAGGGCAATTCACATACAGAGATCAGAGATGATGAAAGGACTCATCGCTGTAGATGGCCTTGGTGTAAAAGTGTGAGAGCACGAGTTTTCTGCTCAGAGTGCAAGTTACATTTGTGCCTTGTTGGGGAAACAAAATGTTTCCGAGATTTTCACATACGTTCAACTTGGTGCAAAAAATTCTTGTATGTTTGGATAATGTATTTTCAAAATGTTTGCATATTGATATTGATCAATTAAATCATTTTTGTATACTGTTTATTGAATAAATGAATATAACAATATATGGAGTCACATAAATTGATTCCACAATCGTCTGCTTTTAGAACCGATGTGTCGTATACGACACGACAATTTTTCAAAAAACTAAACAAAAAATTTTGAAAAGTGAAATGTTTCCTTACTAATATAGACCAAAACATTACATTACACTCAATTTTTTTGATGAAAATAAAATTTATGGGGTAGTGGATCTGAGGAGGTTAAAGGGTAATAGTTTTATCGTTTCCACAACTTTTTCTTTTGTTACGAGCCATTTGTTTCCATTGATACCCTACCTAAATCGATAAATGAGGTATCATTTTAAGGATTAAGATCCCCACTTATGCGGCATTACAAATTAAGAACGTGGTTTTTCGGAATTTCACCCTTGAAGGACAAAAGTGAAAACTGTGAAAATCGCACTTATGAGACAGTTCAGAGCCAAGCCACTAGATAGCAGCAGTCCATATCACAGAGATATTAATAAACTGCTTCACTGGCGTCGACTTTTGTTACGTACATATTACACTAAACAAATAAACAATTGATACAAAGGAGGCGGTTGTCCTTTCATCTTATTACAAGCCAGAAATCTTATTATTGATCGTATTCTCGAAATTTTCGCACAGGTCTAGTCACTTAAAAATGCAATTGAACTTGTACTAATTAGCTATTGAAGTCAATAATTTTAGTGTCTGTACTAATACTACATTATAACAGCGACCTGGTACGGTGGTGCTAATTCTGCACCGTAACAGCAACACAGAAGAAGCTGTGGCAAAAATTCCTGGAAAGCATTCGTAAAGGGTGAAGGAGTAGAGACTAGCATGCTTCAAATCTCGGGGAACAGCGGATATTCCTGCGAATATGTTATTTTTATAGTTACTGATTGTATATTTCTAACGTTATTTTGTGTACTTGCAAGTTGGATAAAGCAACACGTTTAAGGTATTTGTATAGGTCTGTGAAAACATAGCATGCATGATGGTCAAGTCACCGGAATTTTTTAAATTATAAATAAACGATCTATCTTGGGATCAAAAAGAATGACAGGAAGCGAATTTAACTTCCGTTTGAGATCGAACCAAGAATTATTCGACAAGTTTGAAAAGATATCAAACACAATTAAGAAAAGGAGATTAGCTTTCTATGGACACATCAAGAGAGGAACCAGAAAGAATGGCAAAAAAATACTCAACTTTCAGGAGAACAAGAAGACTCAAGTTCCATGGGTGAAGGAAGTCCATCAGGATCTGAAAAGATGTGGGATCAGCAGGGAAGACATCCAAGAGAGGGAATTATTCAGAGGAAAAACTGCGGAGGTAAAGGATCTGACTGAAGAAAAACCAATCAGGAAAGGGAGGGCATTTTCAGAGGAAGAAAAAGCAACAGTGATGCTCCAGAGAATGAAAGAGGCGACAGAGGAAGGAAACTCAAAAGAGGGAATGAAGTTGCGTAGTCGTAGTACATAGATGGAAAAAAGAAGATCTATGACTTCGAATGAAACCATTCTGTTCCACAAAGTGAAGTGATTATACACCGTAAAGTTTAGACTTGGCTCAGAGCAAGATTTCATAATTTTTTGCCACTAGAAGACCGCGAGTTTGGGCCTATTTTGTGTTTGCAGGATGTCACTGACTGCGTGGCGTTGGCAGAGGTATCGTTTCGACGTGTGTGCGGGCAGCCTACCGCGCCCCCCTGTTTGCGGCTGCTGTGCGTGTCATGCGGACCGCTGTTTTAATATCTCCCTCCATTTTTTTTGTTCCCTGTCACGCGGCTTTTCCGTCGTTCCCAGCGTCACTTGTTACGAGCGGGGATCTGCTGCCGTCGGTTGCTCTGTATGCGCGCTGGTTTTAAAAGCGATTACGCAGAACTTTTCAGCTGCCCCACAGTTAACTCGGCAGTTCCAGCGGATTGAAATATGAAAGATATCAGCGAAACATAATCTGGAAATAGTGCTTGTTGTGGTCAGTATACATTTGGAGCTTTTTATTCCTTACTAGGACGTATTATTGTTATTATCATCGAGGTCACTAGAGGCGCGAAAGGACTCAGGACATGTAACGGGAAGTAATTCGGATATGGCCTTTTTTAGAAACCACCTTGGCATTCGGCTCGAGAGATTTGGGGAAACCATGGAACACCGTATTGGTCCTTATTTCGCTTCACAAATGACCAGTGGCGGAGTTAGGATTTTGGTTTGGGGGGGGGGGGGCTTGAGCGGATTTCATTTTGGGAGGAGCTTGAGTCGGGTAAGGGTAGGCTTTATAGTCATGCCGCCCTTAAAAAAATCAGTAGAGCTAAAAATAATTACCAGTGTCGGGGTTGGACCTAAATACTTTTGGGGGGGGCGGCTTGAGTCACGTAGTACCCCCCCCCCCCCCCCCCCCTGGATCCGCCACTGCAAATGACGATACAGTTTTGCAACCAGTCGAGAAGAAGAACTAAAGTCAGACCCACATTTCGTTTTTTACCTGTCTCGTCTTCGATCTGAGTTAAGCTAACGTTGATTTTGATGGAGTACTTTCTTTGGTATGTTTTCAAATACCCAGCATGACAGGAGTTAGTAAATATCTGCTTATAATCTTCGAATTCAGTTTCTAATAAAAAGTTGATAAAGCAATCTCTGAGGAAAAGGTTGCCCGTGTTAAGAACATAAACACTATCCCCAGAAAAGTCCATTAAAACTAAAAAAGAATAACAAAGCGTTTTATTTTAACATTTAAGACAGAAGTTTCTGCGCTGATAAGTTCTTGCACTAACGGCAAAAATCACAACTTTTTCTCACAAAGGTTTCTATTTATTTTGACTATCCCAACAAGCATTTAAAATCACTTTAACAAATCGAGGAAATATTAATATGAATTATTGGTGGGGGGGGGGGGGAGGGTCTTACATAGGCCATCTTTGAGTTGGCAGTTTCAAAAGTAAATAAAAAATGATACAGAGATATAGTATAGTATTTACCAAAGGCATTGTAGTCAGCAGGTTGTCATTTTGTCCATTTGAAACACTATAAAAACGCTGTTTAATATATCTGTACAAAAACTTTCACTCTTCTAAAACACCGATAGCGTAATTGGCGGGATACTTGTCCCTGCCCAGCCCTGCTAACTTCAAAACACTTAATTTATTTCGATATCTACATGTTCAAATATGTGCCACCAGAATGCAGCACTATCCATGCGAAATAAATGGCCGGTGGTCGGAATTAGAGACCCATATCCGGGTTTGGTTGCTTTCTTTTACTATACAGGTGACTATAAATGATTTGTTTAAAAAATCAACATTTAACTGGTAAATAGCTGGAGGTCTTGATTTTTATACAGAAATAGTCAGTTGGCAGAGTCATTATGGCATTAAATTCTCGGCAGTGTTAATTAATTACTGCGATAATATAGTCCCGTATGCGTCGATAACGTGGTGTTAACATTTTTACCGTTTTTTCCATTTCCGATGTTAACCGTGGGTGGAGGGATAGTGAGCTATTAAGTCCGAAATTTTACACAAATAATTTGAAATCTTTAGTTTCCAAGAGGCAAGTTCTTCTCACCCAGTCACAAGAGATTCTACGTTACAATACGTTTTAAATTTAATTTTAATGGTGGCTGAATGACAGTGTGAAAAAAACATGATTTTTTTTTTTTCAGATTAATCATATGAAGTTTTAGTGAAATGTTTTTAATATCCTTCCCACACCAGAACTGTATCATAAAATTTATCAGACTTGGAGTGTATATCCCAGGTTGCGATATTTTAAATTAGAACAGTTCACACGTGTCCAACAGATGTACCAACTTGAAATAAGAAGACTACTTCTGAAATATCCTAACGTGAAATTTATCTCATCGACGTGCTGCTTGCTTTAGCCTAGTTCGTCCAGGTGAAAAGAGAAAACTGGGAGAGAGAACTTTTGAGTAATTTACCGCGAATCCGGCACTTACACGCGCATAACACATCTCCTTACCACAATAACTCGGGAAGCTGGCTGTTTACCCACCTACCGAAATCTTTATAACGTATAGCCTGAACAAAAAAAAAAGAACAAAACAAAATACTATCCATACGTCATACATCGTAAAATAACTATATCATCGCAAGTAACTTTTACTTTCTTAAATTTAAGTTTTTTATCTTTAAACCCAATACATGGCTATATAGAATGCGAAGAGGAAACTACGTAAAGTGAAAATATTAATTTTAATAATATAATGAAAACACCTTTCAATATCTTCTTTGTTTCTTGAAGTTACTATCTAAGGCTGCACTGCTCTGATGTTTGTGAAATGATATTCGTTGTTGATATTTAGTAATGCATATTTGATAGGTTTGAACACGAAAGTGAACTGTTTAAAACCTTCCGTGTAGAACCTTCTGAGAAATTTTTGCTTTTTGAAACTACGGTCTCAGGCCGCACAGCTACAATCTCTTGATTTGCACACGCAGTAAATATTGAAGTTCATAAAAGATGTCAGTTTTTTGCACTTTAAATTTCATGTCAGTCACTCCATTTTTATATACGTATTTAAACGGCTAACCCCCGGAGTAACAGAAAAGAGATGAGGTTGGGGTTGATTTATTCCTGCAATATTTTTAGCCATGAAGTGAATTGTAAGTAATGCATATCTGGTGGCTTTGAAGATGGAACTGAACTGTTTAAAATCTTTAGTGTTGACATAGTTTTTTTTTATAATTTATTGATGAGCGATTCTGTCTTTACCACATTTCCTGAAAAAAAAAAACAACAAAAAAAAAACTAGATTGTTTCTGTTGCTGCACGAATCGCTGTGGTTATTATGATGAAACTTAGTACACATGTTCCTGATATCATGGGTAAAATATAGCAGGAATAAATCAACCCCAACCCCATCTCTTTACTGTTACTCCGGGGGTTAGCCGTTTAAATACGTATAGAAAAATTGAGTGACTGACATGAAATTTAATTCACAAGTGCAAAAAACGACATCTTTTATGAGCTTCAATATTTACTGCGTGTGCAAATCAACCTAGAACTCTGCTAGTTCTCAATAACTGTAGACAAACGGCTTTTGAATAGCAGCTTTAAGGCTTTATTAGTCCAATGAATACGCCACAGTAGCTTCTAGGACAGTGAAACGCCATCCAAATAACCATTGAATTTAACTTACTATCGTCGAAAAAGAAATATGAATTATTTAGGGTTAGCCTAAATTATACTGTTATGCTACAACAAGTATGGAATAACTGGCCTATATAAAATCGAATCCTTAGTACGAGTTATCGATATTACTCAACTTGACGGATATGTGGGAAAAAACAATATAAATATAAATATATATATATATATATATATATATATATATATATATATATATATATATATATATATATATTGATTCTGCTGTTTGGAAGGTTCACAATTTCCTGAAATCGCCTAATATCAAGCGTAACATCCGATTGTGTCGACGGAAATTAAACAGTAATTAAATTTAATATTGTTCCTTTCCAGTTACTTTAATGTACGAGAGTTTCAGTAAGAAAATGTCAGATTTTTTTAAACTCGTACTAAAAGTTTATTTTTAATTGTGTTTAAAATGTTTTACATACATTGAAAAATGAAATATCAGTTGAAAAAATTTACTGAGCCTCTTAAAAAAAAAGATGAGTTGAAAACAAATACTTTAATGACGTATTTATTACCCGAATGATGAAATTCTCTATCGAATGATACATATTTATTTGATTTAAAATCTTTACCCTGTGGTCATCTTCAAAATCGCTCATTTATTTTACTTCAGAAATATCGCTATAAGTTTCATGGAAATTTTAGCCGGCTATGTAAATATGACCTCAAACTTTGAAATAATGTTTGGATCAACAGTTTGGGAATTAGAGGGCAGAGTGGGAGTGGGGACATTGGACCTCTGAAACAAGCACTGGGGGCCGGCGATTTGAAGACGACGACGCGGTGTAGGGCTCCGTGCGCAACTGACTACTGACGCAACGCACTTTCTTTTACGATGTCGGCTGCAAAAAGCTTCCGATACGCTGGCAATACTGTATTTCGAAAGCAGGAGATTATTTTGAGAAATAATTATTATTTTTTGCGGATAAGCCCATTAGGACTACGCAAAGTACTCAGAAGCGTTTGTTCGCTTTCCTTTGTGCCCATATTTCCTTCATACGTTTGCTGTGAGCTTTTTTCCTCTCATCTGACCATGTTGTTCCAGGTGTTTTCTTAAATCTTTCCTCCCGGTCAACTTGCCACTTGTGAATTTTGGATTTAAGTATGTCTCTGTTTTCAATATCTTCTGGAACAATTCCTGCTATTTTCCTGTGTTTCTTGATTTCTCCAACCCATTTATAGTATCCGATATTAATTTACTTCGGTTTTCATAGAATTCAACGATTTGTCTTGTCAGTCTGTTAGGGTTCATTCTTTTGATGTGCCCATAAAATTGTAGTCGGCGTTTTCTAATATCACTGTGAATGTCTGAATATTGTAAAATTTCCTGATTACTTTTGAGTCTGTACTGGTCTCCTATGAGTCTTGGGTCCAAAATTTTCCTTATAATTTTGCGTTCTTTTTTTTCTCAATGTTTTCTATATCTTTTTTTTCTGTTCAAAATAAGTGTTTCTGATCCATAAAGACATTCTGGTTTAATAACTGTATTGTTGTGTCTCAGTTTTGTGTGCTTAAGGAAATAATATGTACTTGGTTATTTGCCATGGTAAATAAATTTTAAAAAAGTTCCGTTTATATTTGATCCATCCTCGTACGTATAGTAGTAACAACAAACAGAGCTAGTCAAAATAATTTCAGTAATTTCAGAAAATTACTACAGAGTTATTATTTGACATATACTTACAAGATTAGACAGATATATTAACAAACTGTGAGAGTTTTTTTGAGTGTCTAAAGATGCTCAATACGTGCACCTTTAGTGATTCTGCACACATCAAGTCTATAACCGAGTTCTTCCCATACCCGATGCAGCATGTCTCTGTCAATGAGAGCAAATGCATTGGTGATGCGAACCCGCAGATTTTTGCAGATCAACTGGTACTGGTGGCACGAACACGTGTCTCTTACGAAACCTCAAACAAAGAAGTCGAGGGGGGTTAGGTAAGGGGGAACGAGGAGACCATGACATCAGCTGACGATCAGCATCCCCAGCACGACGAATCCATCTGTTTGGAATCCTGGCGTTTAGGAAATTACGGACAAAATGGGGTGGAGCACCGTCCTGGTGGAAATGAAATCTTCACTGTCAGTTTCCAGAAGTGGCTTGAGCCAATTCTGCAACATTTGCAGATACATTTTCTCTGTGATTGTCACCTCATTATAGAAACAAGACCCATAAAGTTTCTTTCGTGAGATCGCACAAAACACGTTCACTTTGGCAGAGTCACGAACATGCTGCACATAAGCATGGAGGTTTTTCGGTCCCCCAAATGCGCACATTGTGCCTGCTCACTTTTCCACTCACATGAAAAGTGGCCTCATCAGTAAACACAAGTTTTTTCTGCGAATGTTTCGTCTTGTTCTAGACATTGGGCGCAGAATTGAAAACGACGCACTTCATCGTTGTGCGACAGTGCTTGTTGCAACTGTAACGTGTAAGGCTTCATACACAGTCGCTTCCGTAGGATTCTCCAAACGGTCTTCTGTGGAATACACTAATTCCCTGCCTCGCTCGAGGAGTAGACTTCTGTGGGCTACGAACGTAACTGGCGCGCACACGTTCAACGGTTTCTTCTTACACGGGAGGGCGACCCGTTGTTTTACCTTTAAAAACGCATTACGTGGCTTTAAACTGTTGATACCAACGCCGAATAGTGTTAGCATGCGGGGGATCCCTGTCGAACTTTGTTCTAAAGTGTCGCTGAACAGTTACCACAGACTGAGTCGAATGAAATTCGAGAACAACGTACGCTTTCTCACTTTCAGCCATCTTGCTCTCTAGCGCTCCAGCGGCCACCGCGGGAAGCCTGCATTAGTGCAATCGAAACTTGGAGAGCCACGTTTAGCTACGGTCGCATACGGATCTAGTCTAGCAGCTACGAGAGTGCTTCCTTGTTTACGTGTGTGTCGGTAGTAAAGTGAGTCTACAGCGGAGCGAGTGGCCATAGCGCCAAGTGAGTGTATCGGTGACAACAAGTTATAGTGAGACACAACATCCGAACCCAAAAGTAGTCGTTAAAACAAGTGTAAAGGAATTTAAGTGCACGTCAGAACAGCTACAGCTCGTCGGCAGCGGCGCAGCAATGGCGGAATCTAGTGGTGGCGTTACAGCCAAAACAACTGGCGATAAGCAAGATTTATTTATCTACCAATCAGAACAAGAGATGTCGGAGTCCTACAAAAAGAAGATGGAAGAATCTACCTTGGATAGTGAAGAAGAAGGGAAATATTACCTCAGAAAGAAGCGTAAAGCCTCGGAGAGAAGAGGTGTACCTAAGGTAAATAAAGAAGAACCAACGACGTCAGAAACATTACTTAACTCGAATAAGGAACAGATTACAAAGCAGATGACAACATCGCAGCAGCCACCATACCACACCCCAGAAATAGCGGGTAAGACAAAAAGTGACCAACTTAACCCCGTGACCACAAGCGAAGGCGGGGATAAAGACAAGCCAACTTCCCCACATCAACGTATCAGACTATATGGCCGTCAATCACAAGCACCTTATGTAGTCACAATTGAGCCAAAGATGAATGGCACTATGCCTCACCCAATTCAACTAGGCAAAATATTTTATAACAAAGTTAACGGACTGCAGAGGATGAACCAACAGGGTAAAAACCGGATGATGCTGGAATTCGCAAAGGCGGAGGCAGCAAACAGCTTCGTGGAAAACATCGACTTCTTACAGTCACTGGGATTAAAAGCATATATCCCTGCCAGCAGGGTCGAATGCAAAGGTGTTATTAAATTCGTTCCCACAGACCTCAACGAAGAAGAACTACTTAGAAACATTAAATCAACTGCTCCAATAGTAGGGGTAAGACGATTTATCAAAAAAATACGGCTGGATGGAAAAGTTGAAACAAAACCTCTACAAACGGTTCTACTTACATTCGAAAGCCAATTTTTACCGGATGAAGTGGAGCTCTTCTACCTAAGATTTAAGGTGACACCATATGTCTACCCCGTGACTCAATGTTTCAAGTGCCAAAGATATGGGCACATATCTACCAATTGCAGAAGCAAAGAGAGATGCCCCAAATGTGGTGAGGAACATAATGCTTCCAATTGTCATAATGAGACTACCAAATGTGTCAACTGTGGGGGTGAGCACAAGGCGACTGACAAGGCGTGTCCAATTAGAAAACAACAAGAGGAGCTGAAGCAGAAACAGGCGCTTGGTAGCAAAATAGTAATGGGAGGAGGATACGAACACAAGCCAACGGACTTCCCCCCCTTACAGTCTAAAACCTACAGCGCAGCAGCAACGGAAGAAAAGACAATTACTAACAGGGAATTACCTCAAATAAGGACAGTGCCAGAAAGAATAGAAACAAATGCGGTCCAGATGGCGGAGCCACCTCCTAAGGAACTGAATATTGAATGTATTAGCACCATAGTGAAAATTGTGATCAAAACCATCATGCAACAGTTAAAAGGAAATCTACCCAAGGAAATTATACAAAAAATTCAGGAAGAAGCCACCAGCAACATCATGCAAGAAATTAAGGAAATGGGAGCGAGTGATACTACAATGGAGATATGTAACATAACAGATAATGGATAGAAAGTCGAAATTCACAACACTACAATGGAATGCCAGAAGCCTGCTACCTAAATGGAATGACCTACAGAGAGCAATAGAGGAGCACGCCCCACACGTTATACTGATTACCGAAACATGGTTACGTAGGGACACTAATGTAAAGCACAGAAACTACTATATCTACAGAAGAGATAGGGGCAATGGTTTCGGTGGAGTTGCTATCTTTGTGAGAAATGATGTTACTAGCGACATCAGAAACATAGTGGAGCCCAGTAATGGCATAGAGGTTCTCTCAGTTGACCTGAAACACAGAGCGCCCCTGGAGAATGTGACTGTAATATACAAGCCGCCTCAAATCAACACTAGGGAAGAAGACTGGGATGCTATATTCAACCAGTTACCACCTAAAAGTCTTGTGGGAGGGGACTTCAATGCACACCACCCGATGTGGCAGGCAGGACAGACGGACCCTCAGGGCGAAGAACTCGCGTCAGCCATAACGTCGTCTTCACTTACGGTGCTGAACAACAAACACGGAACGAGACTCGGGACTCCACACCAAAGAAACTCGTCACCCGACATTTCTCTGATATCGGCATGCATGATGACCAGGACCAAGTGGGAGATACTACAGGATACATTAGGAAGTGACCATCTGGTACTAAAAATATCATTGGATTCCACTATGGGCCGACTATCCCAGCAAAGAGGCGCTGGAATTGTAACAAAGCCAATTGGATCCAATATCAAGAAAGAATCGACTCGCGAATGGCGCATTCATACTCAGATACAAATGACCCACAACAACGATACAATGACCTGGAAGCCATTATAAGTAAATCTGCAGAAGAAAGCATCCCAGAATATAAAATAAGTGAAAGAAGTAAGATCATCAGAAAACCCTGGTGGACTACCGAATGCTCCAGAGCAATTGCAAGACGACGCCTGGCTACAAAAAGGTACAGAAAAGATCCAACTATCCAGAACTTCATGTTACTCAGACAGACAACAGCAGAAGCCAGAAATACGATCAGGAAAACGAAGAGACAAGGATGGAGAGATTTCTGCTCTACAATCAAACACGAGCATTTCGTCGCAAGAAATGTGGGCGAAAATGAGATGGTTTAACGGAAAGCGGCCTTCACCTAACAACTTTATACTCCGATGATAGTCTCGCTGAACAATTCATAGAACTGACTGCACCGGCATATGTACCGACAGATTTAGAACGAAACGCAGTTCATGAGACCAATGAAAACAGCAACAGAACGGAAGACCCATTCTTCAGCATGAACGAACTCGAATGTGCCATAAAGAAGAAGGATACGGCTCCAGGAGACGATAGGATAACATACTCCATGATCAACAACCTTCCGCCAATAGCCAAGCAAAAAATCTTAATATCTTCAACGACATGATAAACACATCATACGTCCCTGAGCAGTGGAGAAGCATTGTAATCGTGCCCGTATTAAAGCCGAACAGGAACAGGAGCGACGCCTCCTCTTACAGACCCATATCTTTAGTGCCTTGCCTAGCTAAACAAATGTGCACGATGATCAAGAATAGGATGGAATGGCATATAGAGCACCATCGGAGGCTCGATCCTCGAACTATGGGATTCCGCAAGGGTTTCGGTACGATAGACATCGTTAGTACGCTGGTCACCGACATCCAGTTGAGCTACGGCAGAAATAATTACCATGCAGCAGCGTTCCTAGACATAAAAGATGCTTATAACAATCTCCAGATTGACATCCTGCGAGAAACAATGATAGAGATAGAGCTTCCCAACAAATTGACAAACTGGTGTTGCAATTATCTCTCACGTAGAGTGAATATTATTGAAACAGCAGAAGGGAAGAGAATCGTCCGACATGTCTACCAGGGAATTCCACAGGGTGATCCTATGAGTCCGACCCTCTTCAACATCTACTCGACCAAGGTACGCAATGGCTTACCAGCTATGGTGAATTTCCTTCAATATGCGGACGATTTCGTCATATATGTCTCACATCCAGATAAAGAAAAAGCCAGATCGATCCTAGAAGCGGCAATAAGAGTAATCCCTTGAAAATCTGAGACAGATAGGGCTTGATCTAACAATCAAAAATGCAAAATATGCATATTCACACATAGGCACTTCCAAGAAAATGACTTCAAATAACTGTTAACGGAACTACTTTTAGATCAGGTGAAAGAGGTGAAATTCCTTGGTATATGGCTGGACGCCAAGCTCACGTGGCGCAAACATATATCAGAGCTGAGGGCGTCCTCCCTACTGCTAATAAATGTGCTAAAGTTCTCGCTTCATTGACTTGGGGAGCTGATCCGCGGCTAGTCCGCAATATATACTTCAGCATGGTAAGAAGCAGACTCGATTATGGCGGGATGCTCTATGATAACGCTAGCAAAACTCTACTAAAGAAACTGGACACCGTTCAAGCAGCTGCTATAAGGATAATTGGTGGATTTATCAAGACTACTCCGATAGAAGCGATGGAAGCGGGGAAACAGTAATTCCTCCCCTATACCTACGAAGGAAAAAGATAGGACTAAACTTTTGGTTTAAAAGTATGCTCTAAAAAAGACCACATTCTGGTAAAGAAAATACAGATATTAGCTCACGAGATGCCAAAGAAAACCACCAAACCTTCACAAGACGCCGAGACTTATAAACTACTGGCAATCAACAAACCAATGGAAGATCCACAAAAACGAAATCAACGACCTATATTCGGAGATCGAACCATGGCAAAAAAGCGGACTTATCCACTCGTGTGCATCCAACCATCACTCTAAAGATGACAGCGAAGAAAGTCTGCACATCAGAAGAAGCGATTCAAAATACGATGGAAATCTTAAACACTAGATGGAATGGCTGGTCGCAGATATACACAGATGGAGCGAAGGTGGGAGAGGAGGCCTGTGCGGCCGCCTATGCGTACCCGGCGAGCAACATCGTAGAGGCATACCGCCTGCCGAACCAATTCTCGAGCTTCTCTGCCGAACTATTTGCTATCCTTAAGGCGCTGCAATTCATCGGAAAATCAGATTTAAAGAAAGTGGTCATCTGTTCAGACTCCAGAAGTTCCTTACAGACAATCATGGGAATCCCAAAAGGCAAAACTAAAAATTATCTGGCATACGAAGTAGCTAGAGAGATAAAGAAATTGACAACACAGGACGTGGAAATAAGTCTTCAGTGGGTGCCAAGTCATGTGGGAATACACGGTAACGAAATGGCCGACAGGGCAGCAAAAACACAGCTAGTGGCCAATGAAAAATTGGATGTGGCCACTCCATCCACAGATTTCAGACATTGGACAGCAATCCGGATAAGACAAGAATGGGAAGAGAAATGGGAAAACAACAAAGGAACAAAAGGACTTTGGCATCGGGCAATAAGCAACAAGATCAACAAGAAACCATGGTATGAAACAAAAGAACTAAACAGGAACAAGATTACCCTAATTAACAGACTGCGCACAGGACACACCCTATTAAATGATAAAAAGCACATCATGAAAATCGCGGACTCACCGAACTGCCCCAGATGTGAGACAATGGAAGATATTTATCATTACCTTCTCAGATGTGATGAATACAAAGAAGCCAGAAAAGAACTAATAAGAAACGCTCCAAAAATGACAGACATAATATCCTTAATGACTACTCTTTCAGATCCAGACGCAAAAGCGATCAATTCAATACACAAGTACGTTGTAAAAACCAAAAACCTAATATAAAATCATTAAAATAAAGAAAACTAACAACTAAAACATAGTATCCCTACCCTCTGCTCCTGGCAAGATTAGCCTAAGGCTAAATGCCACAAAAAAAAAAAAACTTGGAGAGCAGCTTGTCTTATAACAGCAAACACCATCATCGTACCTATAATAGTACAGCCAAAAGAAAATCGTGAAACTGCTGCAATCATTTTGACTAGCCCTGTATAACATTGGTTGGAGGGGTGTGAGATTGTGGGACCAAGATTGTTTGACTTGAAAAAGACTGCTCACGTTCTGTCTGAACCCATGAGTATAATAGGCAACATGATTTGGTGATTCATGGTGTTGAGTGGGTATCGCTGACTAGTCTGGTACGCGTACCTACTCGCTGCTGTTGCTCCCCGTTGAGCAGTAATTGAAAAGTTCTCGTGGAAGGCGCCCGCAGGACTCGAGTCCGAACTTGTTTCGTTCATGTAGCCCCAGAGGCGCAGTTACCAACTTCACTGCGCGTCAAGTGTTGTAAACTTAATAAAGCAGGCGTTATTGTGCCGAGAATTGTCTTAAATTGGATAGAAACTTTTTCTCTCTCTCTTAAAATAAGGCACAAGCGGCACTTGCCGTCAACCGAAAATGGGAAAAAGCGGCTTAAAATGTCAGGCGGGGATACCGTCTTCCCTGCTTCGTTAAACGTCCGTGATGCCACTAACGTAGCAGCAATAATAGTCGCAACTTCCTGGCGTATTTTTACGAGTTTCGTGGAAACTTTGTAATTTATTCGGCGCTGTTGTATCCCAGAAGCTCACGAATCCAGCAGCCGTAGTTAAAGTTTCATACACTGTGGTTTATGATACGCATAGATGCCCCGCTGCTGTCCCTTATTTTCAGCGCGTAACCTTCGATAGAACATATATACCCTTTTACCAATTACTGAGAATTAGCACTTGCAATATCTTTCTGACGGTACGTTGACTTGCTTGTTTTTATGTGTGAGAATCAGTAATAAAAGGGAACATTTATTTTTAAAGTGTTCTATTGTCACACGCAACCTGGTGCATCAGTGACCAAGGCGTCTAAGGCATTGTACACATTTGCATACAAAGTCGAGCGATTCTTGTATCTAGACAACGTCTATAAGAAATCGGGCGATTGTATATAGACAATCGAGAGACAAATTCATGTCTATAGACATGCTTTTGAAACAAAATCGCATAACTTTGGTCTCCCATTTGAAATGGGAGACATGAGACAATTTTTAGACAATGTCGCGCAATATTTCGTAGTGTGGACGTTTTGGTAGACTTTGTCGTTAGTTATTGACGGTGAACTATGGAGAAGGCTTGGTGGATTTTCTTTATTTTTGTTTTGTACTATCAAGAAACTATCTTACTAGGGAGGAAGTATTATCGTTAATAGAAGATTTTCACTTGACTTCTTGTTTGTGGGAAGTGACTAATCCCGAACATTTGTTATTTCTACTGCAAGGTTTGGAATTAAGGGATAGCAGAAACACAGACTGCGATGAAGACGAAAATAGTGAATCATGAAGTGCAGAAGACATTGGAAGTACATTAAAAATCTTTTTTATAGGTATGGAACAAAAAACAATGTTATTAAAATACAAACGATTTTATTAATAACAACAAGCTACTAACAGAAAATATTATTATGTGGTGTTAGTAAAAAATTTCACGTCTCCACCAACTCTTCATTTTTCGCTTATTTTCATTGTCCTTGATTAGAATTTCGCAAACAGTGATCCCAGCAGAGTCAGCCATGTTTAACAACTAACGAGCAACAAGGCTTTTAAGTGTTTACACGCGACAAAGTCTCTATACTGTCTATATACATTGTCTATATACATATCTATAGACAGTTCCTAACATGTCTATAGACGATCGCTCGAATTTGTCTATAAGTGAGTACTTAGCCTGACTGGAGATCTTAAGGGTCCCCGGTTCGAATCCCTGTCTCGGCGGGTAATTTCATTGGATCTGAACCAGACTTTCTCCTGTGGTACAACTTGCCGTGTTATGCGAAGTACCCGGAATGCTTCCGTAGTTCTGGTATCACGTTAAACTGTAGGCACCTACTACCCGGTAGGATTAACGGTTTAGGTGAGGTAAGGAGGAAAGAAACTGGCCACCTTACTTCCAATACGAGGCTTATTATATCACATTTGGGAGGATTCAACCAACCTTCGGATATAGCTATTGTAACAAGAAACCAAGCCACAGGAATATAGAGTAGTTATTCAACAAGAAATTCTGTTTAATCTATCCGATTACAATAAAATCCATTATTAAATAATCCTAAACATCATTTCGTTAAAATCAAGTTTTAACTAGTCAAATAAAAAAAACTGAAAGGCTTAGATTAATGAGTGGTTAGTCTAGAAATAAACATGTTGATTCCCGAACATCACATAGATTTTCATGTAATTTTTATACCTAATTTTTAACATCATTATTTTATATAATAAAAAATCATACTAGGCTCTTACAAACCTTCCAGTTCAAGAATTCAGTTGATGTCCAGTTTATGGGTACCACGAAGCCGTTTTTGCTAGATCTTCTCCTATATTTGTGACATGTTTTTTTTTTTTTTGGTGGAATGACTCGGATAGCGGTGGCCCAACTGGTGTGAAATTTAACATAAAATTTTGTGTTTGTCAGTTGTTACTAGGTTCGTTAATTTTCGCGCTTAACGCACTGGTCAGGCATTCGGCAGTATGCGGGTTCGAATCCTCTACCGGCAATCTAGATTTAGGTCTTCCATGTTTTCCCAAATCACTCCAAGCGAATTTTGGAATTGTTCCATTAGAAGGCTATGGCTCAATTCCTTCCTGTACTTTGTCACTAGTCCTGTCCCGTCATTTGTTACTTCGATGTTAATAAGCCTTTAAACTCATAAAAATATAAAATTTCATATTTTGGTTGCTGGACATATTTATTGTTACTGCGGCTAAAATTTAAATAAAATTAAACAGGGTTGAAGAGCATGGATGGCAAGCTTAAAAAACACGCTACGAACTTTTATTCAAGGGCAAGAAACATACGCTATAGGATGTACAAATTTTGAAATTTACCTAGCTTCTGTGTGCAGTCTTACGTGTCAAAATAAAAGGAGACAATTATTTCTAGAGTTAATACAAAAACCAACTACAGACCTAACAGGCGTAAAAAGTGTGGAAACACCCTGAGATCTCCATATTGTTATTTTTTTTCGCAATCACTTCACGGTCCGGGTGCTTTGGTAATAGGCATGGTGTTTTTATGGAGACAGTACATAAGCTATGAGGTTAGAGTTAATCAAAGAACTATAGGCTGACATTACAAGTACAAGGTAACTTAAGCATGCGATAAGTTTAGTGTCAATTAAAAGAACTATAAACTAGAATTGCCAAGTAACTTGGCAAGCTATGAGGTTAGTGTTAATAAATAACTATTACAAAAGTGATTTAGTATTTATTAAGTCTCACAAGGAGAGATCGTCAGTTAGAAAATCGGAATCAGAGAACGATGTTCGTGGATTTACAGTGTAACACTTGCGAGCTGCTAATCCTGGTAGAAGTCGCCAAATGCGAGCTGCTACTTGGGAGATAATTGCTTATCGTATTGTGGGTGGTCAGCCGTCTTACCACCTCTAACACTGCAAGCCGAACAGCTCTCGTTTATTATTACAATTACACCGCGATTCACTAAAAGTGTGTGGCGGAGGGTGCATTGCACCTATCCGAAGGGGTAATAGTTTGGAAGGGATATACAGGATATTGCAGGAGGCGCCCATGGGCTTATATGAGGAATCATCCCAGCATTTGCCTGGAGTGATCCGGGAAAACCATTAAAAACCCACATCAGGATAGCCGGAGAGCTTTATCAGAATCAACTCCTGTCGGATTTTAAGTTTACACGCCTGGTAAATCTTCTCTATTCCATTCCCTAATCGCTCGTGGGAAAAATGAGTACAGAAATAAATCGGTTCTGGCCCTGATTTCTTTTATTTTCGCGGTCATTCCGAGATATGAATGTTGCTGGTAGCAATATTTGTTTGCTGTCATTCTGAAATATATCAGTCGTGAATTTTTCAATTAGCTTCCGTCGAGAGCAACGCCTTCGGTGTTCCAGGTCTTCCCAATCTAACTCCTTTAACATCGCACTTACGCTTTCCCTCCAACTATATATACCTGTCACGAATCGGGCGGCTCTTATATGGACCTTCTCTATTGCCTCCATTAACCCTTTTTGATGGGAACCCCATACCTAACAACAATATTCAAAGGGAGGACTAGTGACTTGTATGCAATCGATTTAACTTCCGGAGTGAATTGTTTTAAATTACGACCTAGAAATCGGAGCATACGATTTCCTTTCCGAATTACATTCTCGATATGCTGATTTCACGACAAATTATTACGAATTGTTACCCCTAGGTATTTGGCGGAATCTACCGTTCTAAGTACAGTAGCATCAATTGTTTATTCAGAGCAAAATGGCGTCACCTTTTTACTTACACGCATGACTTGGCACTTTTTAGCCAATTGTTTTTAAATTACCAAATTTCAATTTATATCGTGGTAGCAAATATGGTCATGATGATCGAGATTTCTTTAACTAGCTTCAAGTAATCAAACAGTGGTATTAACACCGACATTCAATTTATTACTCTTAAATCGCAGTCTCACGTTACACACATTGTTGATTCCTCAGCATAAAGTTTTCTGCTTATACTTTCAGCAAATGCAACTCGTCGCGGAGCTCTTAAGCCGTGTTCCCACGACGGAGGCCGCACTTCATTAGCCGAAGTGTAGGGATGAGCGCGCGCGCCACAGGTTAGCCCTCGCTACCTCTCCACCACGTTGCCTAGTGTAGTATAGCACACAGCACTTCACAGCAACAGAAGGGGTGCGCACCTCTGCTGCAAACCGATGGCAACAGCGCACCACTACACACGCCTTTGATGTTTACCGACAGTGAGTGGGTAGCAGCGCGCCATCCCCGCCAGCAGAGGCGGCTCCGGCGCGTTGTTGGGTATCCGTCCGGGGCGACCTCCGTTACAAGGCGCCGCGGTAGTGCGGCTTCACGCGAGCCTTCCCGCGCAAGCACGCGACCACACTTCACTCAGCCAAAGATACATTATTACAAGACTTACAAAGTAAGATACTATTACTACCCGTACGCTACGCATACTACAATCTGTGGTTCCCTATTTACATTTTATTAAATTGATTACATTAATTGTAATCATAACATTATTAAACACGTAATATAAATTCAAAATTAGTTATTTACTAAGCATGGAAGAAAGAAAAACAAAATATTGTAAAAAGAGGTCAGACATAAGTATCATCCACTTCAGGTATCTCACCCTAAGGGGGCATCCTTTAATTACGTGAGGTGTTTTTACGTAAATCCGTAGCCCTCTCCCTCTCTGGGGAGATGTGGTGAAACCCCCTCCCCTATGGTGAGGTGAAATTTCGAGGAAAACCCCCTCCTCCCCTTGCTGACAACCTCGTGATTTTAGAGATGTTTTTTTTTTTAAATATATATATTTTTCTCCCTGAGATACCCTCCTCCCTCCCCAACGTTATGTGACGTCGTAAAAAGATGACGTGATATTTCTGTCGACCCTCCCCCACCCCTCCGCCCTTGTTGAAATTTCGCCCTGAACACCCTCCCCTCCCACTTTACATCACGTAATTAATGGAGGCTCCCTAATACCGTTCGCCTTAGAGAGCCTTTGTTTACGTGAAATAGCGAGTTAAACGCCGTGATATTTTAAAATTTCAGGTGTACTGACAGAGAAGTAATACGCATTAAAACGTTGATTAGTTGCGTGGATTCCGTATATGGAAGGTTGTGCGATCTATCACTGACCGCGAAATTATTATTTTATTTTTAGTTCATTTCTTTCCGCTACGACTTGATGTTTATAACACTGCAGGCTCATTTTTACGAAAATTCTCCGAAGTAATAGTGTGTTTTCCTTCGAAGAATTAACAAATTGTTGTTTTTTTTTGATAGGCCGAATTCAGTCATTTAGAACATAAATTGCTTCCATACCTAGAAAATTTGAGAAAAGACATCCTTCCACGATAGCAAATTATTCTTATTATTGAAGTGGGAAAGTATATTTTATTTAAATTTGTAGATTCCCATTTTTTCTCCGTTAAATACCAGGTATAAAAGTACATAAAAACTGTGGCAAAACACCTGTTATCCTTTTAACAGCTGACAAGATAATAAACGTCCAATAAAGCTCAAAATGTGTAAATACGATTATGACGTGTTTGCCAACACAACAACGAAAAAATCGGGCCAATCAGACTTATATAACCCTCGAAATTTCAAAGTTTCCGTTACGTTTAGAACACACCTCATGCATTATTATGATATCAGTTATTAGATATTAGTTATTAGATATTAGTTATTAGATACCTGAATTTCTATGCTACATAAATCCACATCCATCGTTCTCTGATTCCGATTTCCACACTTCTCCTTGTGTGACAGAGGAAAAGGCTTGTGAGATTAAAGGAAGGTAGGGCCCAGCGTTAGGTGATACAGGCGACGAATTGAGTTTTGCGAGCCGGGCCGAGGAAACAAGATTGTTGTTAGAAAGATATTCAAGAGGGTCTTCTGCAACGGTTTTGTAGCCATCCTGGAAATGTTTTACGAATAATAAATGATTTTTGTTATTTAATTCGTTGGATTGATGGCGATAGGTGCTCACACCCATTACATTAGACGCTCGGGATGGAGGCAGTGCCTCTATTTCGGCGGTGCGACTAATCACGCGCCATTAGGCACCCCGGCTCCGTCTTAGGACAGGAGATGGATGTGGAGGGCCCTTTTTGTGCGGGTGCCGCTCGCTCCATTGCCTGCCCTCCTCGCATACGTTTTCTGCGCGCATATCTCAGCCGCGTCGCCATGCTACATTTCACTGCACTCCGCCTCCGTCGGCTCCTGTTGCTCGGAGGACTCCCATCACGAAACGCGTAACCACCAGTTACGTCACATATACCCCACATCTCAACGTTCAGGAAGACAAATTAGTAATAATGGGTTTGGACGTGATTGAGGTTAGTTTCCATCACGATGGTTCCTTTGCTTGGCATTAAAGGACCTATTAAAGCCAAACTGGTCCAGATTAAAACTTTTAAAAAGGCTACCACATCACAAAAAATACCTAGATACCCGCGCCTGGGGCTTATGCCGAACGGAGGAATTACGCAATAGTACTGTGGGGATGGTGTTAACTCCGGCACACTTGGCACCCACAGGTGTGACCGCGGGGAGCCACGTGGGTGCGGCGAGAACATGTGTAACTGTCCAGCAAGACACAGGTTTAATTTATTATCTGACGCTGGCCTAATTACGATTTGCGGCGTTTGATTCCCGAGGAGACTGTATAGTGATGCTTAACTGACCTAAAATACAAAATACTGTTTAGTATTGTAAGATCGATGGGTTGCATATCAATGAAGTTTTCTCGGGCTTGCAGCCGCATAAAAATGTTACTTTCTTCGGACTTTTCGAGGGATTTTACTACACCAAAGAAACGGCCCAACTTTACATCTGTACTAACGAATCACTATCAGCCGTGTCGTATAATGTCACGCCATACGCATTACAGATAGGTTTAGGATTTAACCTAGAACTTCGGCTCACCTTCTGGTGATGGTTAGGAATTGTGCACCACCACCCCTCCTACCCTGCCCGACAGGAATCAAGCCAGCAAACCCCGTGTCAGCGCCGGACACCATCACGGTGCCGCAACCAACTGAGCTCACTCGCGCTCAGGTATAATATTCCCGATCACCTGGCAGGTAAAACACCCACCAACATGGCCTGTCTTTTCAAATATATATATATATATATATTACTCTGTGCAAACTTCAGCATGCCTCGAATATATGTTTTCGATATTTCTGAAACACAGTTTTGAAAGGAAATAAAATTGTTCAAGGTTAATAATTTGCCTATGCCCCACTATCCATCAGCCAGGTCTTCGATTTTGTATTTAGACATTTCAAAATAAGTGTTATACAATTTTCAAGGTACCTCAAATACCCACTCAAAAATCTCTACCAGCTCTTTCCTGCTACTCAGCCAAATAAAAATAAATACTTCCACATTAGTAAACTCTCTTTTGCCATTTGTCTTACTTGATTGTAACAGTTATTATGATTATTATTATCGTATGCTGTGTCGGATACAAACAAAACACATGTTAATCAGATAACTATATCTAGGGATTGAAGCCGTCTTCTGGCAGTTGGTCCAGCTTGATGCAATGTGAGAAGGCCTGCAGATAGTCTTCTCGCTTTACAATGTGATCAGCGGTTTTGATACTATTAGA
>JARYHS010009186.1:262181323-262429778 GCA_031002005.1 Vandiemenella viatica
ATTGTATTACACACAACAACAACCTCTTTCAAACAAACACCAATTTCTCATCTTGAATCCTTGAGCGCCAAAGAAAATGGCTGTCATGATAATGAGCGATAATTATTGGTGCTCCTCTGAAATAGCCCAATCTTTTAACACCGACCGTTTAACCTGTTCTCGGAGTAAGAATAGAATGTGACATCTGTGCCACGCCAGCGTAATTAATAAGCTCTGAACCCTCGTATTACCTCCATACGTACTCATTCTCCGTTCAAGCTCCTGACTAACCGACAGTTTTACATTAAGATATACCCCAAGTCGCTGTCCTGTTCACCCTCTACATCTGTGACATTCCCATTCATTCACATTCCATAGAATTCATAGCATTCCATGCTGACGATATCTCATACTGGTCAACTCATCATTCCATCAAAATCATAAACAATTATGTCAACCTGTACTTATCATCCTTAAATCATATTTCCATAAGCGTCCCACCCGGAAAAACCCCACAAAAATATAGGGCATACACTTTCAAAGTAATGAGTCCACACACATCAAAATTTTTGACACTCAGCTTCAGTCCCAACGCTAATTACCTCGGAATCCACATTGATCAAACCCTCTATTTCGACATTATATAAATCTATCTTGAAACTAAAACTGCTGTTCAGAGTAAACCTTTTGAAACTGCTCTGTCTAATACTCTCTGGCACCTCTGAATCCACTCTCCCTTTTGGAATAAGTATTCCCCATCGCCTCACTACTTCCTCCTTCCAAATTCCAAGAACTTGCTTCTGTTGAACGCCGCATACTCCCCAATCTCAATCAGACGTAGTTTATCCCCTTGAAAGCCTTCGACTCTTATCTACCCACCTTTATCAACTACCCATAAAAAACGGTGAACGTCTCATCCTCTACCGCGCCGGTCTCTTGCCACTGTTAACTTCCAAAACACATGTTTTACCCTCACGTTCTTAGCGAACAATAAAATCGATGCGCAAACAGATTCTTATTCCCTGAGCGCTGCAGCTCCACTTTATCCACTAAAGTCTAAACAATCCACCACTTCAATCACTTTTCCAAATTCCGCATCTGAATCGCTTCTACAACATCACAATCCCTTTCTTTCCTCCGACGTCGTCGGAGAACAGATATAGATCTTCCCTTTTTTCAGATTTGTCGTGATGTACGTATTAGTTGCTGTGACCCCTCAAAAAAGATTTGCGTGGAAACAATTTATCCAATGACGAAAAGTAACGTACAAGATTTTATATGCAATACTTAATTTATATAGAAGAAATTGAAAAAATATAGGTAATTGCCGTCGCTATAAAGAAAGTCGTTTTTTTTATATATTCATTCATTGAAGACTTTTAAAAAAAGTCTTCTCCATACTTAATTGATGACGCCTAATATTAAGCTGCTAATTATGAGTTACAAAGCAGCTGGATTATTAGTACTCAAGTAATTGTGTTTATATTGGATTGCGACTGGTCAAAAAGTACGTATAGTGAACAGTCATAAACTTATATTCAACTGATAGTTATTAACGTCTATAATCTTAATGCATTTTCAAGTTTTCTAGAAACTTATAACGTAAAATTCTGTAAAAATGAGTATAAATTAACGAACAGTAAATGACATTAGAAGGTCTGATTCTACAGTTATGTGATAATTCGTATCTACAGTATGTTTTAGTAGAAGTTTCATTCAAGTCGCTTCATTATTAACCAAATTTATGTGTATATAAAACCGTCACACGAACAGATATTATCAACAAAATAATTCAGAGAACTTCATATGACACTAAACGATCAAGAAAAGTTGAAATTAATACAGTATTTCACTATTTTATATGTTATTTCCTTTTTTATGCATGAAAATAAAGTACAAATCTTTTTTAGCTCTTAAGTGATATGATCATACCAATGACGCAGTGTTGAAGCCTTAGGCACCCACATGTTCCCTGTTTCAAATCAAATCGGAATCCGAAATCTAGGTACACTTTGACAATAAATTTGGCCGCCGCTGAAAAATTCTATCACTCTTATTTTACACAATCTGACATCAATGTGATCCCAGGAAACAGTAATACAATACTGGCAAGCCAGTATTGCGTTACTGTTTCTTAGTATGACATTGATGTAGGATTGTGCAAGATAAGAGTGATAGAATTTTTCAGCGGCGGCCAAATTTATTGTCAAAGTGTGTACCTTGTAATATTACAGCCCGTCAAATGGGTTCATGAAAGAATCTTTGAGTTGTACAATCGTTAAATTTTTCGACGTATATCATGTTTTTTTTTCATCATTACATTACAACTTTCCAAGATTAAATTTTTTCATAATATACGTTACAGAAACATAATATGAGTACTCTGGTGAAATGAATGGGCTGAATATAAGCGTTAACAAAAATGGTTACGGAGAATCCAGATATGCGTTTGTGCCAGGTTGAATTTTTTAAATTCCATAGTTTATTTTAAGTGTCGATAAATAATCTTGTAGATCCTTAGGTTTTATTATTAGAATATTGTACACTGCATGTCCTGATATCCAAACCAGTGAGTTATGTTTTTCTGGTGGTACAGTCTTGATGTCTGGTCTTATTAGAATCTCGCATGTAACCTCAGATGGAGAAATTTCTAATAGACTTGACGTTGCATGCTTCGTCCAGTTCCAGATATCTGTAGCCTTTCCACAAGTAAAACGTTGAATTAATGTGTCAGTATTCCCACATGTATCACATCTGTCTGTAGATTTTATATGGATTCGAAATAATCTCTCATTTGTAGGTACAGTGTCATTGACAACTTTGTACCACAAGGCTTGAATTTCGGATATCACCTTAAGAAATATATTAGACCATACGTTTCGCCAATTTTTTTCTACGAATTTAGATTCAACAATATTTTTGCGTTCTCCAGATATTTAGTTGTTACAGGTAGTTTATCCTTTCGGGCTCCTGTAATGTAGCTTAATTCTTGAAAATAGAATCTTAGATATTCGAAGGTCTTGTAAATAAGAGCTATATTTACAGGGGATCTAAACTGGTTGGTTTGTAGTAATTGATAATTTGTGACGTTATGGTGAATTCTGTCGGATAGTCTCGTTGATGTTTAGCAATGTTTCAGGTTGTTGTGATGTACTGACCGCCTGCCTCTATACACTAGCAGAAGAGTGTCCCATACGTTATTAGCATTTAATCCATGACTTTTGGAGCTATAATGTATGTTATATTAATTTTAAGAACCCACTCGTGTCCGTATGTGACAAACATTATTTTCTAATTAAAAACACATATGTGGCCCATATAAAATTAAATAATCCTCTTTGACCGATCCTAAGATCCACTTTACATTACACGTATAGTAAGATACACATCGCTCTCTTCACTGAAATTGGCCAAAGAACATGAAATGACAAAATTTGGTAGCTACCTCTCGGCGATAATCGGATTCTCATAGCCACTAGAAGTGCGAGATTTCGTTAAGAACTGAGAAAATTAGACATATAAAAAAGCACAACTACTCATTCCAGAAATCCAAACAATGTTCAAAACATTGATTTATTATTAAAAACCATTAAAACTTACTTACTTAATACTACATGGAGTTATATAGACATAATTTTAAAAGGAACTAAAAACAATTTGAAGAATTTTAACAATGCTTTGAGCATAAACATTTTCAGTTCATAGAGAACAAAGCAAGTTGACACATCACATACCAATGTTGAAATATTGAGCCTATAAACTCATTAATCAAGCTGGACATTATCTGAAAGTAGTCAGTTAAATAAACACTTTCATTAACACTCAATGTTCATCAGTAGGGTTCGAACCTTTAAGACCAAAACATACAGAAAAATGACCTTTAAAAAGGGAAAATATGACCTAAAAATGAAAAAATATGACCAAACATTAAAATTTACTGTACATCAAAACATGCCCATTCAGCATCATATATATATTTATATAAGGTGTCATTTTTTTTTTTTTTTTGTCACAAGCCATCTCCCTTAGTAGGTGTAATTTAGGGAGTCAAGCGCACCGCCAGGTGGCAGCACGGTCGTTGCCTCCGTGACGTCACAAGATGGCGGATCGTTAGTTCTTTGGCCGGCCGCCCAGATGGCGGCACCGGGTGGGCTTGTGTGGCGGAGCCTTGCCCAGCCTAAAGTACAAATCTTCGCCACCAGTCGGCGTTGCAATCGACCACGCCATGGTTCATCTCTTTGCCAACAGCCGGCGCCCTGATCGAGCCGACGGGAGCGCCAGCTAGACCAGGTGGGAGACAACCGTACTACTTGGAGTCAGTCGGCTGCTAGCCACGTGCCACGTATGAACTTGTTCTTTTTTATCTATGTCGCGCTACCGCGTGTTCTGTTATTGTGTATGCAACCTCTTGCATAATAAATAGCTGTGCTTAAGTACACCTCAGCTTTCATTTATTACTGTGTAGAGTGTAGTTACTCCATACTTGCGCTGGACCGTTAGTTCCCCGACCCGCTGCTAGGGAGCAGCATCTCCCAAGGGCTTAATTTCTTTGGGCGCAGACACTCCACACCGCCCACCCAAGCCCTGAGGCAATGGCTATTTCTGTTCTCGAATGCGCGCTCTGCGAAATGTGTACACTGTTTCCAAATTTCCACTCGACTGTTATCTATGTTTGCTTATCCATTAGCCGTTGCGACAGGTGTTAACTTGCTCATCCGAGACATCGCGCGTTCGCCTTGCATCACTGTCACCAGATGGCAGCACCTAGAGTTGCTATAGTCACCGCTAGATGGCCTGGCATGCTTCATATGCGTGAAATATTTCGGAACCCCCGTTTTCGGGCCTGCGTGAACACGCTCTGTTTGCTCTCCATTAGCATTGCGAAATGTGTGCCGTGCTGGCTGGGGTTCCATTAAGCAAGCACTTGTTTGCGCTGCGGAACATCTTGGCTACTATCGACACACAGTAAAATATTTTCTTCGGTTCTGTGTCGTGAAAACTACTTACGCGTGAACCATTGCGATTTTTTACTAAAAAATAAAAAAGTCTACATTAATGGATATTACGTAAACCGACATCGGTAGCGTTGGGGCTAGAGTGCCGAAGGTCGCCGGTTTGAGTCCGGTCACGGGTATGGGTTTTGAGATATTATTGAAAAAGCCGTTCCAACTCGTAAATTTCAAAACGATAATCAAAATTTTAGTTCCCACACCTAGAGAGTATGGCGCCAGCTTGCCTTGTTATAATTGAATAAAAAATAAATTGAAAAGCATAAATTTTTACTTTAAAATACGTTAACGTTCGATATGGAAAAAACCGTCATGAACTCAGCAAATTGGAAAGATATAAAACCGAGGAAGAATTCTATGTGTACCTGTTTTCATGAAATTATTTAGCGTTCAGGCCTTGCATTCGGGAGGACACCGGTTCGAATCCCCGCCCGGGCATCCAGATTTGGGGTTTCCATCAGTGGCGGCTGTACCTTAAGTGCGCTCGTGCGCTGAACCACCAATCCAAAAGATTTAAAAATGACAAAATATTAAGTACCTACTTCATCTTTATTTTATATTACCATTTTAATATTTATTTTTAAACATACAAAAACAAAAACGTATAAAAAATTAAATCTCCAATTATGGTGAAACAGTTTGAGCGCTTTACTAAACTATTAAGACTTATTTTCCTGTAAAGACAAATTCTCGTGCGGTTCGGCGAGTGCACGAGGACTGCTAATACAACTTGTAGGTGTACGAGTTAATACGCCTGACGCGTGAAACAAAAGGTAGTTCATAGAAACGTATGGAGTAATGAGTCGGTTGTGGAGCGCCGCACGAGCGAACCGAGGATTGCCGAGAGCACCCGATGTTTGACGAATTGGCTGGCTGGCATGGGCGCGCGCGAGGCGACGGCAGCCATGAACGACATCTCGTTATTAGACTATCAGTATAGTTTCACTGTATGTGTGACGCGCTAATAATTGTTTATTTATATTACCGTAAATAATTGTTTTTAGTTTTTGTTTCGATTTTTTTCGAGAACTTTTATTCTATACTGTGTATGGTGTTAGTGAAAATGAGCATAAACATTGATTATATTAAAGAAAATAACAGAACTTTTCAAAATAAAGTGAACATAAAATTGGCCGGACCGCCACGGCCCTTTTTAAATTTAAAACAAGAGTGCAAATCGAAAAATAAAGCATTTACACGAAGTTTTAAAAGTGAAATGTATAATAGAAAGAAATGGTTGTGTGGATGTGAGCGTCTTAATGCATTCTTTTGTTTTCCTTGCATTATTTTTGGCGGAGAATCGATTTGGACAGAAACAGGAATCAAGGATTTGACGCATTTGAGTGAAAAAATAAAAAAACATGATTCTTCGCAAGTACACCTACAAAATGTAATGAGTTTGTCTGTGTTAGGCACGGTCGACATTCGTAATCAGCTAGATTCTGTGTATAGAAGCAATATCCAAAAGTATAACGAACAAGTTGATAAAAACAGGTATATTTTATCACGTCTTATCGATTGTGTCAAGTTTTGTGGTGCACCACCAGTTTGATAACCCACCAGCCGCCACTGGTTTCCATGGTTTTCCCCAGACAAATGCCGGGATGCTATCGTCAAAAGGCCATTCCTTGCCACCCATCCTTTCCCGTCTCTAAAGACCACGTTGTTAGAGAGACGTTAAACAGTTAAAAAAAAAATCGTCTGCCAAGGTGCAAAGTATCCCGGTTTCCGATAGATGGCGCGGCATGCATCATTTCTCATTTACCAAGATTTTAAGAGAAATATTTCAGGTATTCCTGCCTGCTGTCTGTCTGCTATTATCGGTATATCAATGTGACAAGTATTTCGAAACCATGGAGTTATTCTCGGCGTGCAGTAACATTATTTCCGTTTGCCCAGCGACAAGCAGAGTCCATTATCTCTTGCGAAAGATCTGTACACACACTATCGACAGCAAGGTGCAAATATTTCAGCAGAGTAAAATATTTTCTTCGGTTCTGTGTCGTGATTTTGTGAAATATACTTGCATTTGATTAAGCGTGAACCATTGCTATTTTGTTACTAAAAACAATAGAAGTCCACATTAGCGGATATTACCTACAGAACATTTCTGTTCCCATGTCACCTTGATATTACAGAGCAAAGCACATACTATTAATCAGTCACATTACTATACAGTACAGCAATATTTCATATACGTTATTTCCCTCCAAACTTAGTGGCCAAGAATTATAGAATATTTCACACATCTCCAATGATACCTGAAATCATTTTTTTAATTTTTTTTTTACATGTGAAGTTACAGTGAGTTTATTCCTTGACAGCGTTTTCAGTCCCTGGCTTTACCCTCTAATGCCTGATCATAGTCCTCTATCCCCCCCTCCTTTTTCTATATAGTGCTCCTAATTAAAAATTCATTCATATACCGAAAACATACTCACTTTTGCACATCATATCGGATTCGTTATGAACCAATATAATAGCTAACAGCATTAATGATAGCTCACGAATTTTGGTTAGATATCCACATTTTAAAGGATGTATTAAATTAGGTGCAATGAAACAGAGCGAGAACCAACCCAATTTTTAAACTCAGAGGCATTGAAGGGGTTTACTGATGTATGTAAGTATAATCTCGATGAATCTAAAGCAAAGTTGTCGATTTGAAAACCAGTTTCTTTCCCTACAGACATTTCTGAAGTGATTACATGTTAATCTCTCGGCTGATATCAAACCAATCAAGCCAGTAATTTTTTCCAGCCTGTTTCTCAACCCTACTGACCAGTCTTTGGACAAGAGCCCACTTGAAAATATTTGTGACATGATTAACAAAGCCTTTCCCACACCAAGGCTAGAAATATCAAGTTTCCAGTTTGACCATGGCAAAACTCATGGAATGGAACGAGGGAAAAAAGAATTCATATAAGCATCAGTACGACACCTTATTTTCTAACTTATCTCGGCTGCCATTGGTATACAAAATTTCATCACACTCGTAATTTTTTCGAGCAAGTTCAAACATATGTAATCTGTCTACCCAGACCAATCTATGTATCAATTCTGTTATGCTTTCGTAAGCAATCACAAATTGAGTGTCCTTAGCTGTACTTTGTCTAAAAATTCAATCAATCCCTTGTGACACATCAGTGATTGACACCTTTAACTGTATTTTACAGCACAGCACTTATGTTCCAGGAACGAAATACCGTCTGTTAATCTTACTAATTTTACCCCTGTCGAATCGAAGTACGCCAGTCCTATGTGATAAAAATCGAGTCACGCTAAGGCAGTTCTAAGCACAGAACATGAAAATTAGTAAGATAACAGACGGTATTTCGTTCCTGGAACATAAGTGCTGTGCTGTAAAATACAGTTAAAGGTGTCAATCACTGATGTGTCACAAGGGATTGATTGAATTTTTAGACAAAGCACAGCTAAGGACACTCAATTTGTGATTGCTTACGAAAGCATAACAGAATTGATACATAGATTGGTCTGGGTAGACAGATTACATATGTTTGAACTTGCTAGAAAAAATTACGAGTGTGATGAAATTTTGTATACCAATGGCAGCCGAGATAAGTTAGAGAAATAAGGTGTCGTACTGATGCTTATATGAATTCTTTTTTCCCTCGTTCCATTCCATGAGTTTTGCCATGGTGAAACTGGAAACTTTGATATTTCTAGCCTTGGTGTGGGAAAGGCTTTGTTAATCATGTCACAAATATTTTCAAGTGGGCTCTTGTCCAAAGACTGAGTCAGTAGGGTTGAGAAACATGCTGGAAAAAATTACTGGTTGATTGGTTTGATATCAGCCGAGAGATTAACATGTAATCACTTCAGAAATGTCTGTAGGGAAAGAAACTGGTTTTAAAATCGACAACTTTGCTTTAGATTCATCGAGATTATACTTACATACATCAGTAAACCCCTTCAATGCCTCTGAATTTAAAAATTGGGTTGGTTCTCGCTCTGTTTCATTGCACCTAATTTAATACATCCTTTAAAATGTGGATATCTAACCAAAATTCGTGAGCTATCATTAATGCTGTTAGCTATTATATTGGTTCATAACGAATCCGATATGATGTGCAAAAGTGAGTATATTTTCGGTATATGAATGAATTTTTAATTAGGAGCAGTATATAGAAAAGGGAAGGGATAGAGGACTATGATCGGGCAATAGAGGGTAAAGCCAGGGACTGAAAACGCTGTCAAGGAATAAACTCACTGTAACTTCACATGTAAAAAAAAAAAAAAAAAAAAAACTATGATTTCAGGTATCATTGGAGATGTGTGAAATATTCTATAATTCTTGGCCACTAAGTTTGAGGGAAATAACGTATATAAAATATTGCTGTACTGTATAGTAATGTGACTGATTAATAGTATGTGCTTTGCTCTGTAATATGAAGGTGACATGGGAACAGAAATGTTCTGTAGGTAATATCCGCTAATGTGGACTTCTATTGTTTTTAGTAACAAATAGCAATGGTTTGCGCTTAATCAAATGCAAGTATATTTCACAAAATCACGACACCGAACCGAAGAAAATATTTTACTCTGCTGAAATATTTGCTCCTTGCTGTCGATAATGTGTGTACAGATCTTTCGCAAGAGATAATGGACTCTGCTTGTCGCTGGGCAAACAGAAATAATGATACTGCACGCAGAGAATAACTCCATGGTTTCGAAATACTTGTCACATTGATATACCGATAATAGCAGACAGACAGCAGGCAGGAATACCTGAAATATTTCTCTTAAAAGCTTGGTGAAATGATGCATGCCGCGCCATCTATCGGAAACCGGGATACTTTGCACCTTGGCAGTCGATTTTTTTTTAACGTCTCTCTAACAACGTGGTCTTTAGAGACGGGAAAGAATGGGTGGCAAGGAATGGCCTTTTGAAGATAGCATCCCGGCATTTGCCTGGGGGAAACCATGGAAAACCCAAATCTGGATGCCCGGAAGGGGGATTCGAACCGGTGTACTCCCGAATGCAAGGCCTGAACGCTAAATAATTTCATAAAAACAGGTACACATAGAATTTATATCTTTCCAATTTGCTGAGTTTATTAGGTTTTTTTTCATATCGAACGTTAAAAGGAAAAATGTATGCTTTTCAATTTATTTTTTATTCAATTATAACAAGGAAAGCTGGCGCCATACTCTCTAGGTGTGGAAACTAAAATTTTGATTTTGTTTTGAAATTGACGAGTTGGAACGGCTTTTTCAATAATATCTCAAAACCCATACCCATGGCCGGACTCGAACCGGCGACCTTCGGAACTCTAGCCTCAACGCTACCGATGTCGGTTTACGTAATATCCGTTAATGTGGACTTTTTTGTTTTTAGTAAAAAATCGCAATGGTTCATGCTTAAGTGTATTTCACGAAATCTCGACACAGAACCGAAGAAAATATTTTACTGTGCTGAAATACTTGCAACTTGCTGTCGATAGTAGCCAACATGTTTCGCAGCGCAAACAAGTGCTTGCATAACAGCAAGCCAGCCGGGGCGGCACACATTTCGCAACGGCTAATGGATAACAAACATAGATAATAGACGAGTGGAAATTTCTGTAGGTGTGTTGAAACAGTGTACACATTTCGCAACGGCTAATGGAGCGCGCGTTCCAGAACAGGGTTGAGGAAATACTTTCACCGAGCGCAAGTTTATGCCATGTAGCAGCCGGTCAAGGAACTAACGGTCCGCCATCTTGTGACGTCATACGATCTTGGCCGCCATTGGTCCATTAGAATTTCCCGCCATGCAACTGTGACGTCACACGGACGAGTGGAGTCTCTTTACGGTTGTCCAAAGAGCTTCTTTTCCTAGAATCGGCCTTCCCCCACTACTTACCTCATCTTTAACAAAAACAATTTAAAAAAATTGTAACCACTACCAAGCAACATCACTTAAGCTCACAACATCAAACCGTAGAAACAAATACATACCTATAACACTGTTGTAACGAAATATGAAAATTATCTCAAAACGTAAAGCCAAAAATGATTGTAAAATTCAATAGTCAAACGACTTAAGAATGGCAGATATTTATATATATATATATATATATTTCATCTGACACACGTACAGCCCGCGAAATTATTTACAATCGTTACATGTCAACATTCTTTACATTGTGAAGAATATTGTTAACATCTTCTGTTACATCACCCGTCTACCCTACCCAACGAAAAAAAAATCACTCCTGGTTTTTAAACCTCAAACCGATTTCTAATTCATTCTCCTCTCTAAAGCTCGTCCAATATTTATCCAGGCCACTTTAACAACACATATGTTAAACCAGGGGTGGCCAACATGCCGCCCACCTGAAACTTTTTTCCGGCCCGCGAGATTCATCACACTTTTACAAAATAGTATATTTATTTTATCATGGCCAAAGTAGTGAAAAACAATGTATTAAAAAAATATATATATTTGTGCATCCTTATTTAAACATTATCTGTCTAAATTATGAGTTTCATTTTTTATTATATTATCTGTGTTTACATGTAAGAATAATAGGAAATAAAAACTCCTTATGTTTCAATTTTTCCCTAGAAAAAATTGTCTGTAGTGGGTCTAAATCTAATATGGGGATATATGAGTTTATATGCGGCCGTGTAGTTATGATGCATTTTCAAAGTGGTCTGCAAGATCATTTGGGTTGGACACCCCTGTAGTGATCATTCCCAGTATTATCTTCACCAGCGGTCTACCCTTCAACGAATACAAACTCATCTTGTTTATCACATCAGTTATTCTGTGTACTAATACCTACAGAAAACTCCAGCTGCCCTCGTTTGCACTACTACACTGCAGTTACTAATGTCGGTTACTGGGTGTGCCGTCCATAACGGATAACTCTTTACAGACCATACCAAATAAAAAATTTTAACATTAATTAAAGCGTCACGGCTCTCAAGTTTTGCAGACATTTTGAATTTTTTTTAAGTGAACCACATGTCTTCAGAATTCGTCATGTCATTTTGACACGTAAAGATTTCAGTGGCATTAATTAATATTTATCTATTTATTAATAAATAAATTACGCCAAAACAATTGACTTTTTGTATTTATTGGTCTGCCGTACGTGTTTCACTTCTTTTGCAGAAGCATGTTCAGCGGGTTTTTTTCTGTTAATTACGTACAAAAGTTGTAAGCAGGTTATGTTGTGTTTGGTACAGTGGAATGAATTATTATCTAACTTATAATCTACTTACATTTTGTGGTCTATTGCATTTCTTTTAGCTCCATTCTCAGCATCAAAGCTTTTTCATTTTTGGTGAAAAGTGCCTTCATTACTCATTACCAAAAATGCAAAAGCACTGATTCTGAGAATGGAGCTAAAAGAAATGTAATTGACCACAAAATGTAAGTAGATTACAAGTTAGATAATAATTAATTCCACTGTACCAAACACAACATAACCTGCTTACAACTTTTGTACGTAATTAACAGAAAAAAAAACCGTTGAAGATGCACCTGCAAAAGAAGTGAAACGCGTACGTGAGACCAATAAATACAAAAAGTCAATTGTTTTGGCGTAATTTATTTATTAATATTATCAGCAATTGAGGAAAATGATCCAGAACATCCAAATATTTATCTGTTTTATAAAGCTCAGTACCAACCACTGAGGAGCTCACGAAACGCCTTCTTTTTTACTTATGGCTTTACGCGTCGTCGACGTTGAGGTCATTAGAGGCAGAATGGGACTGGGGACAAGGAACGGGAAGGAATTCGGCCACGACGTTTTGAAGGAAGCATCCCGACATTCGCATGGAGTGATCTGGGGAAACCATGGAAAACCCAAATCTGGATACCCGGACGGAGATTCGAACCAGCGTCCTCCCGAATGCGAGGCCAGAACGTTAACCACTCACCCATCACGCTGGGTTTAATCTTACTGTTGAAATGCTCTGTCTACTCTTGTCTCTTAATGTGCTCTTTGTAATGAGAATATTTTGATTTTTGAGTTTAACTTATTTAATTAATTAAAATGAAAATAATTCCAAAGGCGCCATTCCAAAAGACGAATATTAAAGGAACAGAGTTCTGCCTTAGATTTGAATGATAGAATGAAGAATTTATTTAAAACCTTCGAATTTTTATTCTTGCAAAAAGTATTGAAACATATTTAAATATGAAGTTTTACAAAATTGACACACATGATATTTAAGGATGGATTCTTGAGTTCTGTTCCAGAAGGACTAACATTCGTTTATCAATAATTCATCAAGTTCCACGGCTAGCTCACTGAAGTCAAATATATGTTGGGAGACGGACTTAGCAATTTTCACTTCTCTAAGGGTCGTACTGGGCTTTTAAATCACTATGGTAGCGAAATGTCGACACTTTTCAGTCAGAAGGGATGGTACATTACCATGTGAAGTCCTCACTGGTGCTGCAGCATCCACACATACAAATAAAAACTGTTTTCGCAGCAAACAGCACTGCGTGGCACCTGCCACGTTCTGCCGCAATGTCCGCTCTCTTGGAAGCATCAGCATACAGGGAGGTAGACTCTTCCCTGAACAGACAGTCTTTTTTTTTTTTTACTGCTTTACGTCTCTCAACAGCGAGGTCTTTAGAGACGGGAAAGGATGGGGGGCAAGAAATGGGAAGGAATTCGGCCATGGCCTTTTGAAGGAAGCATCCCGGCATTTGTCTTGAGTGATTTGGGAAACCATGGAAAACCCAAATCTGGATGCCCGGACGGGGATTCGAACCGCCGTCCTCCCGAATGCGAGGCCAGAACGCTAACCGTTACACCGCCACTCTCAGTCACAGTCTTCAAGGTCTTACTATTGTGTATCTCCAGCCAGACGACAAGCCGGCACCAACCTGAAGGAGTCCTTTGTTACCGAATTCGATGGCTGTAATCATATTCACTAAATGCAGATCTTTGCATTTTTAATCGTCCTTCTAATAAAACATGTGGTGACTTTTTGAGATCACCACACTGTCAGTTTATGTATTCTGTCTTTAATTTCACAGACACGTGAGATTTCTTGGGGTAGCGTGATATACGTTGCGATGTTTAGCGAAGTTAATAACGCACTGGAGACGAGAGCGGTGCCTCAGAGTGTCGGGTGACCGCTGGACTCGCTGTGCCCGGAGTGGGCCTATATTTCAACCGAACGCCTTTCCGAACGGCCGTAAAAACTTGTAGTAACGATCAAACGATGGAGACGGAAGGGGCGCCCCCGCAACTTATCGCAACTCGCACAAACTACCGTGTAATACCAGAGCCACAAAAATAAAACGGCGCACATAAAATAGGGCGCAAAGTTCCCGGCGCGGCGCTACGTGCGATCCGAAAGCGTCGGAAACCGCCGCGACGGATATGCAGATATTACTCCGACCGCCCCGACACCTCACCGCTCTGCTAATGCCGAACTTCGCGGAACACCATATAACTCGCAACACTAAAACAACTGAAGCCGAAATTAACGATCAGTAATAACAGCGGGTGGAACACTTGCTGAAATGGAAAAAGTTCTTACCGTGCGTTATAGTCTTGAAAATAAACAAGAAAAAACTAGAGTAGTTGCAGGGGAGTTCAAAACCAAATGCAGTTAAAATTAGACGAACAATTAATTCAAAAAGTTAAAGAATTCAGATACCTGGATAGTAAAGTCACAGAGCATGGAAGAAACAGAAAAGATATGTTTATAGGATAAACGAAGCTAAACATGCTTTTAATAATGGGACGTCCATTAATAACGTGAGGTGTTATTTCGGAAATATGGCCCCCCCCCCCCACAATTTTTCTGGTGTGATTTGGTGAGATATGGCGTGATCTTCCCCCTCCCCTCCCCCTAACGTTGTGATCGCAGTCTTAGGTAGTTTGTAAACTTTTTTATTTTCTATTGTTCAAGGAATTTAAAAGATGGCGTTAGATTTCTGTCGACCTCCCCCCCCCCTCCCTCTCCCATTTCAGCTCACGTAATTTTAATGGCCGCGCCCTAAGGGAAAGAAGACTTGCCTGTCAATCAGTAAGAAGCTCCTAAAACATGTGTCTGGAGCATAGCCTTAATGGAAGTGAATCATGGACCTTGGTATGGCAGGAAGGAAATGCCTGGAGGCATTTGAGGTCTGGCATTACAGACGAATGTTGAGGATAGGCTGCTTGTCACTAATGATGTATTATTCGGAATAGTTTCTCAGGGACAAAGATTCTGGAAGAAATTACAGAAAAGAAGGAACAACATAATGGGCCAAATTTTGCGAGACGGTTGTTTCCTTAAGTTCATTATTGAAGGAAAGATAGAAGGAAAAAACCATAAAATAAGAGAAACATTAAGCTATGTGAATGAAATTATGAGTGTCATGAAATGGAGCAGCTATGTACTCGTACAATTAAGAAGCAAGGCAGGGAGCGAAATATATGGAGAATTGCTACAAACCAATCTGTGGGTTATTAATTTTAATATTAATAAACAAATACAGCCTAAGCAATTGAATATTCGTACATTTATTTACTTTTCGAACGCGTTTCCCTTCTTAACTGAAGCATCTTCAGCGATTTTCATATATCAAAAAATGAAAACCGCTGAGGATGCTTGAGTTAAGAAGGGAAACCGCTCGGAAAGAAAATAAGTTTATTTATTAATATTATCAGCAATTGAGGAAAATGATCCACAACGTCCAGACAATCTTGGACTGATAATTAAAAGAAAAGAATAACAGTGTCACTAACCAATCACAAGGTTTGTTTCGTAGGGAACTGATCACAGTCAAGTAAATCGAAGCACCTATTAAGAAAGAACAGCAATTTATTTATTTTTGAAACAGTGCTATCACTACAATATTTAAGCACTGCAGAAAGGAAGCAAACGCCGTAAAGGAAATTCATGGCAACATCCAGCTGTTCAGCATCAAGCAAAAAACATCCAGGTCAGAAGCAGTGAAGAGAGTTTACATGAGCCGCAACACTGGATCGGGGAGGAACAATGGGACGCTACCCAATCACATAAACTACACATTTCAAAAACAAATATCACACAGAAAATACTTATATATATGAGCTACACCGGAATCCACGTCAACCTACAGGTCCCCTCTAGGGCCAACATTCACAGCAAAATTCACAATACACAAAGCAACATGGTCCTACTTGGCCCAAACGAGCATACATACATACAGAAAATAGTTACTCGTTTACAGAGAGATGGCAGCACAAACAATACTATAAAGACTCAACATCTAAAAATTCTCGGTCTAATTATGACGACACACACTGACCTCCTCCCCACCTCTCGGATCACTGCAGTGGTAGCTGGTGTCAACTGTGGCTGTCACGAGGAAAAGGGGGGGGGGCGTCCCCCCCCCACCTCTGGTGAGATTTCGTGACATCTGGCTGCCACCACCCCCTAAGATGACGTGAGATTTGTACGGGACCCCATGACCGAATCCCTTTCCGTCTCTTGCCCTCAGTCCTTTTCCGCTTCTAATGACTTCGACGTAGACAAGGCGTAATGCCATAAGAAAGGGGGGGGGGGTAATGATTACCTATCAGTCCTCAAGATGACATCAACCTTACTTAGGTGCTGAATTATTAGCAAATACCGTCAGATTTTTCTAAAGGCGACGCACGATTCTAAACGTAGATAACTCCTAGAAACCAGTGATTTTTATCACGATTTCAGGAAGGAAACCATTTTGGAATTCCTCTTTACAATCACCAAAAAAGTTGCGGAACCATTACAGCGCTCCAGGTGCAAATTATTTTATCTGCTGCAGGCGAAAATCATCCGGAGCAGCTCGATTATTATTCCTCCGCTGTCGTGCGGCTTCTCGCTCTTCGCTCTTTCTATACGGGGTTGAAAGTTCGTTCATTTCTTTGCTGCTCTCTCTTTTACTTCTTACGACTTTTTCTTCGCTTGTTGGTTTTTAATTTCCCGGAGCTGACGGGCTATCTGATTTGGAAAGATATTAGCATGAGCTTTCTCTTGCGTGAGAGCATTATTCTGCATAGTGTATCGCTACTTTTTGTTATTTCCAAACCTTCCAGAATTTCTGTGCAGCGGGTTTTCTTACCTTTTACCAGGGCAAGTTCCAATGCGGTACCAGAGGTTTGATCGGTGATAGAATGTTTCTAAAATCCTCTTAGAGCCATTACTCTGGTGCATCCACCTATAGACTCGGTACAGTGGATGTTTCGTCTTGGTGCCGACTCAGCACTCACGTCAATTGCGAGATTCTGTCTAGGGTGCGATATTGGTGATCCCGCATTAACTGACTTGGATATCATATTAAGAACGGACTTCGATCTACAGTATATATGTTGAAGGGTACACAGGATACAAGTTTGTGGTACAGTCGTTTCTTTAAATGCAGCCCAGTTTTTGACACATTCGCATACACAAAAAAAAGAATCCAAATTCACTATAAATACCATATTTTTTGCCTTATAATCTTAATTGCTGGCGTGGTCTATGCGATAAGACGTTGGCTTCATAATTTCCTGACACGGGTTGAAATCTTGGCAATATCAAATACTTTTATTTATTTTTATCTATAGAAGTTGTTAGCCTACAAATGACGTTTTTTATTTTATTTCAACTTCGTTTACATACTTTTATTGCGTGAAATAAAATTTAAAACAAATAGCATTGCTTATAAAGATACAACAAACGCAATCTCGGCCAATATATCAACAATTGCTTCCTAATATGCCTCGCCCATACGCAATGAAATTTGGTCAGGAAGAGAATCTGTCGGTGAACTGTATGATGACAAAAGTATTCTGAAATATTTATAAGCGTTTATCACTTGTTATTCCATTTCCTCGTAGAGCTCCATTTTCAAAATTCATTCTGCTGTCACAACTGGATAACACTGCTGTGAAATCTTAAAGACCATTGTTTCATCAAGAACCACCAAAGTTGATATTACAGACAAAATAATATGAATTGTTTAACTCCAAGAGAGAAAATGCATGACGATTTATCTGTTACCTGGGACATAATACGTTATTAATAAATAAATTTAATGTGTTAACTATTTATTTATAAAAACTGTGTCACGTGACGAGAGAAAAGTAATTTAAGAAACTAGTGACTGATGACTCGGGCAATCACCCCACAAGCAGTAAAAAATTATATGTAAGGAGTTGGATATGTTATTTTGCATAAATGTGAAATGTGACCGCGTAGAGCGGATGCATCAGATACAGCATGAAAAAACCTGTTCAATGAATGAAGACAGGACGAAAGACAGTAATGGCAGGTACGAGTCGAAACAGGATAACCCACAGCACTGATGAGTTGCGAAACGATCGAAAACGTGGTAGTCTGCGATGTAACGGATACACGGGGTCCTCATAAGATCGGGATAGAAGCAAACATAGCACTGAACAATAAGAAGTCAATTTTCTTCTTGTACTTTTTAAATATATTATATACAGGGCGTTCGCCGGAAAACGCTACCCTCCCAGTCTGTTGCCGTCGGCAACTTGCTCGGTCAGTAGAGCCAGCAGCTCCCGCCACACGGCACCGTGAATCACCGCACTGTTTAACACCTCCGCTGCCCCAACAGTGTTGTGAATAAACGTTTCTTTGCGGTTTGGCTGGTTTGGGGCTTCATACTCTTACTAATCTGTACCGTGTTTGAGTGTGAGTAAAATTATGGTACGTTACAGTTTGCAACAAAGAATATTTCTCTACGATACATATGTGAAGAAGAAGTCGTTTAAAAAAGTGTCGCAGTAAATTTCGTCGCGAATTTCCTGGCGCTTTACTGCCAGCTAAATCAACAATTCTGCGTCTGGTTAAAAAAGTAAGAGAAACGGGTTCATTTTTTAATAAAAAGAGACTGTCGGTCAACCGTATTCTCACAGAGGAGAAAATTGACGATATCGCTTTTCGACTAAAACAGTCACCCAAAAAATCATTAAGTCAGTTAGGGCAGCGTGTGTCTCGAAAAATGTTCAGAAGATGTGAAATGTGCATTACACAAGAGGGTCAACACTTCCAGCATCTTTTATAAGGTAAGCTAATGAATTACGTCACATTTAAATGCTTAGCACATACAAGTTTATGAAGCGTAATTATTATGAAATAGTCCACGGCCGACGGTCGAACAATGCCGGAAGATGAGCGCTCGCTCGCCGGGAGCAGTTTCTTCCTTGTAGCGCTAACAGTGGGTTGCGTTTCCCGGCGAACGCCCTGTATATAGTGACGGGAACAAATGTTTCAACTTTAGATCTATCGCTATAACACCACAGGTGGGTAAACCGTATAAACGGATCAGCGAACACAAAACAGGGGAACGCCACAAGCAGAAGTCGACAAAAATAAGTTGAATACACACAGGTCTATATATATATATATATATGTATAAAACAATATAAAGTTTAAGGTAAGGTCGGGTTTCGTTGGGTTTACTCTTAATTACAAAAATGAGATGATAATGCCACCTGCGAAGATAAGAAGACAGCCATGACATTTGTTCCGAACGAATAGAAGAAGAACAGACAGAAGGAAATGATAAAATCAGGACATTCCATACACCAACAGAAGCTTCTAGTAGTCTAAAAATTAACACAATTTATTTAACAGATTTTATACAAATAACGGACATAATCATATTCGCTTTGATAGATAGACAGCGCATCCCTACTGTCTAAAGAAGTGATCGATACAGTGAAAAAAACATGGGTGCGTTGTGAGCTGAACTAAGCCCAGCAGGCGCTGACATTTCAGCGAGGCGCAAGGCACGAATGTCAGCAGCTGACAACAGATACTGCTGACCTTCAGCGCCTCCACTGTACACTTGTTTAATCTCTACATGTCTACAAGTCCCATCACTTAATCTCTCGGCTGTACTCTTCCTGCCCTTTTCCAAAAGCTAGACCTTCCTCCTAGTTTCTTCCCCTTCATCATTTATACTTCGCTACTGTCCCAAAATATGATGTCCTATCAATCTTTCTGTTTGCGACACTTGCCTCCCCTTTAAACATGTTTTTGTATAATTTTTAATCTTGTGTTTATTGAGTCTTTGGGTTTTCGCAGGTTGGGAAGACAGATGACAAATCAAGACCAATATGTAGGAAAGAAGATCATTATGAAGAGACGCGGTACAAAGCAGAATGAATCGTCGAGTATCAGTTGATGTATACGAAATGTTACTTACATAAGTGAATGTTAATGTTTGCTGAGTCAAACTGTAGTAGATTTTACTATAAAAGAAAATTTGAATCAATTCTGGTCATTTGTTGGATATGTTTAAGAGAACCAAACTACCGTATTTTCAAAGTGTGTTGCATAAAATCCTTCCAAAAACCGCAATTTCTCTCCGTAAACAAGGACTTAGCGTTAATTCGAATCTCCGTTCATTTCTCACAACTTACTCTGCTGTGAAATTCACTATGCCATTTCTACAACACTTCCTGACCTGTATTTTAATATTGTTTATATATTGTAATATTTCAACCCATGAAATTGACGTTTTGATGCAACAATCAGTTGTTTTCCCGCTAACACCGATAAGGATCGACCAGAAATGTACAAAATTAACATTTACACTTCGGATATTTTTTTTTTTTTTGCTGTTATCAGTCTTTCGATTGGCTTGATGCAATCCTCCATCCTTCCCTATCTTGTGCAAACCTCTTCATGTCTAGATATCGATACACTTCGGATACAGAAGTTCAATAATTACAGAAAAAAAACTATACTCTCCAACCTTTAGTTCTACAGAAATGATTCTCGTAATCACAAGAACATAATGGAGGCCACTACTAGTACATTCTGATACAAACAAAAGAAGAAAACACGTGAATATAGCTGGTGCAAGGTCAAGGTGTGGCGGACCGTAATTGCATTAACGTTATTGTTCTCAGTCGTATACGAGCCCCGACTAGCTAACAAGAACTGTCGGCGAGAGCGTGAGCTCTCTCGCAATACGGCACCGCAAGGAACAGAGTACTGCGGAGGCCGTCTGAAATTTGCCTATGTTAATAGGCTCAGGGCGCTTCCTGGGCGGCGCACACGAATCACAGTCGTCGCGGTATCACCAAGTGCATATTACCAGCGAGCGGCAGCAGTTGAGTCCGGCTTCCTGCATCGACCGGGTTCGGAAAACGCGGCGGGCAAGTGGAAATAGAAGTTTCCCAGCGCTCCAACACAACGGGCCGTATAGGCGGTATAAAACTGTCACTGCACCAACACGAGCACGCACACTGCAGGCGGGATCGTCCCATTCGTGGCTAGGTTTCCTGGTGTGCGACTTGCGAAGCACCAAGTGGTGGGCCCCCGTCGTCACCCAACGGCGGTCGGCCGGCACGTCCTGTATCGTCGTCCTGGCCGCGACGTCCCGGCGGAGCCGAGAGTTTCCCGCTGTCACTAGTGTGGACCCCGGCATGGAACATCCGAGACACATGGGTTAGAGGCGTGGGTCGTGAAACTATCACCCATTGGTGTCACATTCAGACAGGCGCGCGAAGCCTTCGGCGCTCCTAATAGGCGGCAGGGTATGTCGCGGGCGGAAGTCTGATTACTTACGAGAGCTTCCTTGCTGTCGCTTCTCTTGAGCATGCGACAATAATGGCGTCCCTAGCCGTGACCCATACAGATGTGTGTGAGGGCTACTCAACAGCTAAATGACTTATGTAATTCAGTAAACAGCTAATACGGTAAGTACTGTAGTACCAACAGTAAGTAAGATGCCGTAAGCAAGTCGTAGTTGAATAATTTCGATCTTAGAATTATCGCTGACCTGTGCTTTCTACACAAGTGATTCCGTTCACTGTTTTTTTTTATAAACAAAATGTTTCAATTTTAAACAACTTTTCCACTTTAACACTACCAGAAGCTTTTAGTACATATTGAATGCGGCGATGACAGTATCATTTTCCTTTGTCTCCGCTTCACCTACCTGTCGGAAACACAGAAATGCGTTTATTTTGAGCACAAGTTGATTTTCAACTGATTTCTGGAACAATTTACTTTCGCGATAAGTAATTTGTAATTACAAAAGGTCTAACTCAATTGGGGACGGTAAATAATACCTATATTAGAGGATGATATCTGTCAATCGAATTAATTCCTTTCGTTCCAGTGTTCATTCACCAAGCAGGTTTCACTTCATTCTCAGCAGCATCTTCAGTGCTTTTTCCCCCCTGCTGAACATGTATGTTAATGCTATATTTCATAAAACCGTAGTCTCTAAATACTTAAACCACTGAAAAATCTAAGTTGCTCATAATTTACAAACAGATATCATTTATTACATATTTATAATTTACACCTAACCGGTTTTGCGATTGTTTTAGCATCTGTCAGTTCGACAAAGGATACTAATTACACAAATGTGGATCGAAATTCAAGTCGATAATTTACGTGCGTTCATTCAGCTACAGCAGACAACGAACCTTTTACTTACGGCTTTACGCATCGTCGACGTCGAGGTCATGGACAAGGGGGCAAGGAACGGGAAGGAATTCGGTCATTGCCTTTTGAAGGAAACATCCCGGCATTCGCCTGGATTGATATGGGGAAACCATGGAAAACCCAAATCTGGATGCCCCGACGGGGATTCCAACCCGCGTCCTCCAGAATGCGAAGCCAGAATGTTAAACAACAAACCATCATTCATCCTGACCAATGCTCAGGATACGAACGAAGAACTGCCATGTGCAGTATGTGTGTTATTGTTACTATGTAAGATCTTGTTTTGATGCAGCGATATCGTACAATAGCTTCCACTTTAGCAGAAACCGAGTACGGGGAGAAATTTCGCCTCACATCTCTGTGTTTATAATAATTCGTTTGGAGCGAACGAAAAGCAATTTTCCTTTGAGCCCGTCCCTGTGACAATACGAATCCGGAGCGCGCGTGAAATATAGCAGACCGACAACAGCGCTCCGCTGGAGCGAGGAGAGCCGTTCCAGGATATTCATCCGAAAGTGCCGTAACTGATTTAACGTAGCGGAATTAACGCGCTAACACGGCAAATGTTTCGTGCGCTATTAACGGCGAGCGACTGCCGCCGCTACTTTCCGATTCCGCTTCCACAACGCGGCAACGCGCGCAGTACTCGACAACCACCGACGACGACAACCGGCGAAAATAAAAACACTTGTCGTCTCCCGGCTTTTCCCACACTCGCTTCACATTTTTAATTTTGTTACATACCAACCCGTGCAACCAACAGAGGCGCAGCGAAGAGCGAAAGAAACAACGCGGGAAGGCGAACAGCGACCGGTTAAAAAAAACACTAAAAACTTTGAAAGTATACACCAATTCATTCACAGACCATTTCTGTCATCAAATATCTCTTCTGGTTTATAAGGTCCTCCATATCTTCCGACACCGAATCATCCTCAACATACCCCTACGTCCTCAAGTATCTGCTTCATATTTTCTAATCTTTGTCTTCCTCTGTAGCTGTTTTCTATTTAACCAGTTTAATATGCTTTACAAAAGACCACAATAATGTCTCTTCTTTTTATCAGACTCTTCCATAAATTCCTTTCTGAAACACGTTCATTTCTTACTTTATATGTCCATTTAAGTTTCAACATCCTTCTGTAGCACCAACATTTCAAATGCTTCTATTTTCCTTTTTCTGGATTTCCCAAAGTCCAACCTTCTATTCCATACACTGTTGTGCTCCTTAGCCAGACTTAAATAAACTTCTTTCTCAGTCCTATACCAATGCTTGAATCTGAAAAATTTCTCTTTCCCAACAGGTGTTCCTTAGTCAGACTTCAATAAACTTCTTTCTCAGTCCTATACCAATGCTTGAATCTCAAAAATTTCTCTTTCCCAATAGGGCGCTTTTGCTAATACTGTAGGCCTACTCTTCCGCTCCTGACATGTTTGTTGCTTCGGTCAACACACGTAATTTTAATTCCTAAATAACAGATTTTTCGCCTTTTATTCCTGATCCCATTTTTATATTCAATATTCTGTTAGTGCTGTCGTTTCTGGTACATTTCATGACTTACAGAATGGGTTAAAGAGAGTCGTTTTCGACGAAAAGGCAGGCTTCATTCGCGTAGTGCCGTAGTACTTATTTCAGACGCCTCGTGCGCTACAGTATACGGAGGGCGCTCGCTGTGCGCTTTATTTTCCTGATATGGAGAAATTAGTTTTCGCATTCGTTACTGGTCAGCAGCTGAAACGTGTGGCCCACTTCAAGTACAAAACTTCCACCTGGTAAATCCTAATGCACAGTCCGCATCCTTCTCATATGTCTACCGCCACACCTACGTCATACACCTTTAACCACAGATCGTCGAAAATACCACATAATGCACCTTACGTCGAGATCGTAAAAGGCGAGAAAGGACGGGGATTCGAAACGCCGTCCTCCTGAATGCGAGGTCAGAGCGTTAACCGCTCACCCTCCACGCTCGGTCCTATGTTCCTATTTTGAGAGAGTTGTTTTGCACGGTCATATAAATATATTTCCACGATTTAATCCGTCGATTTCTGCCGCTTTCCTGGCTATGAACGGCAACAGCCTTCTAGTTCGGCAAGCGGATTTGTCTCTGCATAACACCTCCTGTCATTCATACACTTGTCGCTGCACATGGAGCCTGAAATATGCAGGAAGCAGACGCGGAGTGCTGAGCGCCTCCTGAAATTAGAGTGCGTAGCCACCTGCAGCGAGCACGTGATATGATGCGGTCTGTAAAATGGACATCGATCCCGGCCGCGGCGGAGCCCTCAAAGAGGAAGGCCGCACAATCAAGCAGATTGCCGCGGCCGGCCGGCAGTCATTAATTAAAGCCGCACTTCCGCCGGAAATGTGTTCCTGCCGCCGCCTAGCCCGGCCTCGATTTCTACCTGTCACTGCGGACAGCGCGCCGTGTTCATACCCGCCGCGTCTTACGGCGCACGGCACTGGCTACTGCGACACATCACGAGCAGCGGTCGCAATGAGGTTACAGCGGACACAGTACCCATCACAATTCAGCAGGTCCATTCACAGCTACGGTCTTCCATGCCTCCCTCTGTTCCGCCAACCTCTTTGTCTCTATATATACACTGATAGGCCAAAAGATTATGACCACCTACTTACTAGTATATTGATCCACTTTTCGAACGCAATACAGCTACAATTCGGCGTAGCGTGGATTCTACAAGTCCTTGGTAGGCTTCCAGAGGTATCTGACACCAGATTTCTAAGCACAGGTAAGGAAATTCCCTTAAATTACGGACCAGAGATTAGTGGGCGGACACTTGGGAACGAGCTTCTCGGAAACGGCGAGGCTGGTCTTCTGTTCGCGTGCTACTGTAGTGAGCAACTATGGAAAGTGTTTGAGTAGGCGACAATGAGGTGGACACCCACACAACATCACAGAACGTGGAGGTCGGAGGCTTGCTCGCTCTGGAAAACAGGATAGGGGGTGATCTGTGGCAAAATCGCGATTCTTGAGCTCTAAAACACTTGTGGAAGCACCAGAGTTGTATTCTATCAGATCTGCCACAGATCACCCCCGTATCCTGCTTTACAGAGCGGGCAAGCCTCCGACCTCCACGTTCTGTGATGTGGCGTGGGTGTCCACCACATTGTCGCCTACTCGTGGCTTCACCGTCCTTCAAACACTTGCCACTTTCGACTCGAAGGCGTCTATCTCAGTCCTCATTTTCAATCACAGACAGCACTGAATAACATCTATGGCTGAAAATGAGAGCCGAGATAAGACGCCTTCGAAACGTCCCACAAGTGTGACTTGTTTACACGGCTGGAACCCGAAAAGAGTTTGTTTATTTATTTATGATTATTATTATTAGTGGCGAATTCTGCCAATAAATGGAAAACGTTAAGAAAATGACCCAATCAAGGTTCTTTGGGTTCTTCTAGTTGTTCCAATAGTCTTTCGTTCTTTCCGAGAAAACTTGTTTGCGTTCTTCCGACCACCTTGGTCTGTATTGCTTTTATTTTGGTTTTTCAGTTGTAACTTCCTATTTGTCTACTTTGTGTTTGAAGGTGTCTCTTCCTAAAATGTCTGTTGATCTTATGATTGCGTTTATGAGATCCTATATTTATTATTATCATTATTGTTATTATTATTATTAGGTGTGTATGGCACCAGTTGGACCAGGCAGTGCGTCTATGATTCGCCATTCTGATCATCCCCATGAGCTATCTTCCTTTCTTCAGTCCACTTGTTTCCTTTTCTCTTTCGAGCTTCATTCTCTGGCTGCACTAGCAATATTTGACCTTCTGACTGAACAGGTGTCTGTCTAAAACTTCCGAAGTGTCTGTCTGAGCACTCTCTTGGTCCTTTTATTGACTTGTTGCATACACGGTATACTCTTCAGCTTATGAGATAATTTCTTGCCAGAGTCTTGTTGTAGAAATTCGTAAAATCTTAATCTTCGTATTCTGACGCCTGCCTCAAAGTTATACACTTTCTCTATTGCTTTTTGGGATTGCTGTCTCTACCATTTTTCTGCTTTCTTTGGGGCAACAATTTTGCTCACAATCTTTCGTTGAAATCCTAACATTATTATACACAAATTCTTTAATAAAAAAGCAACGAAATTTTTAAAAGTTAATTGGTGGTATAGAACAATGATACGAATTAAGTTTTCTTTGCTTCAATATACGCAATTACGTATAACGAATGTCTGCTTGCATGCGGGTGCTAAAGCAATAGCACGATAGATTATTTTCGTGGAGTAGGAATACGCCTATCGTCCGATGGCTACATATGCAGTCGTTTAATAACTCGGAGACAAAACAATAAATGCTATTAGTTATTTAAAATCTTTCTTCAAAAAGCATAATTAACTAACCGAGTTAAAGTTTTTTCTTTTTAAAGATTCGATGTGGTTTATTCATTTAGGTGTCTTACACAAAACTACCAACTTTTGTGGACGGTCGCTTAGTATTGTGGTGACGTTTGAGATCACAAGTGTTTGTTTTAATGAATATCTAATCACCACCCTTCTGGAACAGAACCCTGATTTTTCATAAGACTGTAATTGATTTGTGTGAATTTATTCAACATTAAACTAACATTTTTATTTGTTATAGCTATAAAAAAATATAATTCCGTTTCTGGAATGGCGCCCGTAAATAAATTTTTAAAATAAATAATTATAGTAAGCTATACTTAAAATCAAATTATCCTCATTACAACAGAGACCTCTCTTAGATACGAGAGTAGACAGAGCATTTCAGTATATAGAATATTTTGCAAATATTTAACTAACTATAAGGTATGTAATGGGATTAAAGAGTGAACACTTACAACATTTGACTATTCACTTAACTACGAGAATTAAATTTAAAAAAAATAAAAGCAGAGATTAACCCATAGTTAGAAAGAGTATACTTAACAGAGGCTAGACATTTTTAAATTAATGTCATTATGCTACTTGAAATATCATTAACAGCTAATTATTTTTATTTAAGTTGAATTATTTAGCATTAAGCAGACGATTATTATTTAATCTGATAACACTTTAAAAACCTATGCTCGATTGACGCCAATCCCGCAAGTACCTGCGGAAGTGAAAACACTGCGGGATTGCAATCCATAGTCACGAGTCATTCGGACGACACGCACGCGCTATTGATGAGATGGTATACCAAGGATATTTATCAGTTCTTAAGATAAACTACCGGATATGTATTCACAAGAACGGAAAGACTTCATTGCGGTATGTGTCAGATGTCACACACATGCAATACATATGTCCTCATCGTTTCACCAAACCGTAAAAAAAAGTTTACAGAACTTTAAGATACGTTTAGAATGAGTGCAGGTTAATATAAGTGGTTGTTGTACACATATGTATCTTTCCTCATGAGCTGATATGGTCCTGGAAGAGGTAGCCAAAGATTAGCTTTCCTCTTAATTAATGTGGGCAGTTAGCTGACGTCAATCTTCAGATCAGTTGCCGGCGAATGGCGTAGATTTATAACATCTCCACACTAATAAGAACAACAGAGTGTTATGGAAAAGAAGGCCCATCTCGTCACGATTGCAGGTCATTTACTTTTAATTAAGATGCTGTTAATAAATGTAGCTCCGTCAAAGAGATTGGAATTGTAGGTGTTATCAAAATGAAATTCACTGTTCCAGGAAAGAATCACTCAACCAACTCAACAACTCGGAATCAACATTTAATTACTCGTACTGCACTTACTAACAAGTTCCTAACAGAAATCAAATTCATTTTACAGCGTTCTTATTGCAGAGTTAAAAACGTAAGAATATGAACACGAGCAGGGCCGCATTTAAGCATAGGCTACATACACTGTAGCCTAGGGGCCCACACCACAAAGGGGGGGCCCGCTCCACAAAGAGGGGGCCCGAACCACAAGTAGTAGAGATAAAAAAAAAAGTTAAAAGTTCGCCCATAATTTTTTTGGGCCGAATTTCGAATTTAAGCATTCACAGTCCCCGGTTAGAGGGGCCCCCACCTAGACCACTGGCGACAGGGGAACCCGCACCACATGTATAGCCTAGGGACCCACAAAGCCTAAATGCGGCCCTGAACACGAGTTTTTTGTCAGAATTATCTGACGTCTTGCTTGATGAAGTAAAACGTCAGTCAAGACGTTACGTGTAGACCGGCCTTCAAAGAGAATGTAACTTATAAATACAATCGGACCCATCCTGAAAGAAGAAAGAAATATGATGTTCTCATTTCTGCCTAGCGTTCAACGACACTTAGGGTTAATTTTAGTTTTCTATATATACGATAGTGCGAAGAGAACTTTACTATACCAGTCTAGTTTGGATTTCATTATTTCCGTGGAGAGTTACATGACAAATTACCTCAAGCTCCTTTAACACTACCCGCAGCAGACTCTAGTCCTAAAACTTTAATACGAACAACTCCCTCGACTACTTGTGTAAAACTTTTGCCGCGAAAAATTTAATGCGATCCGCTGAACTGTACGAAACACCTTACGACGAAAAATAAGGAAGAAAACTAAAAGTTTCCAAGCTGAACTGTTCGGATATATGTAAAATGATGCGGGCGAGACTATAAAGTATGATATGAAGACATCTGAAATAATCTTCATGCATCGTTGTTGAACAAGATTCATGAATGTCGATTAAATCGGTGCACCAGGTGAAATAATGGACTATTCTTTCATACGGACAGTAACAAAGAGACGTCACTGACCACCTAATCCTTAAAGGAACCAGAAGAAGAATAACTTCCGGCGTAATTCATTTTCAGCCGACTATCACTGCGATCTTTAACGATGGTCAACGTTATTCTTTTGTTCTGCTACCTCGTCATCCGACGACGAGGATATGTTGCCAACACAACTGAACCAGACGTCTACGAGTAGATCCACATCTAAACTCTGCAATTCACAGAAAAATGTAGACAGACGAAGGTGCCTTGTACAAAATGTAATTTCCATAATCAACATATTTTTATATATGACTGGAATAGTTTGGTGCCATTTCTCTAGCTTTACGTAATGCTACAAAATGACATCGTCCTTTCAAGCACTATAGTAAAATTCGTTCTTAAAGCAACCAAACACCTCCCACGTGGAATAGAGCCAAAGATGAAAGCACGTTACGCAGCCACATACAGTTTTGACTCCCTGTCCATAGATAATAGCGAGCTAAGACGTTGGGTTACCTATTTACGCTCCTGTTCGGAGTCCGTTTTCGGATTGAAATCGCGGTGGGGACAGGAATTTCTGAAAGTTGTATTTGATAATGTGACACACGGCATGTCGTTCCGTTGTTCGTTAAACTGCAGGTACCAGAGGAAAGGGAGCGTCCATATACCACGTAGCTCCATTTTGGCTTTCTGTGAAACCCCTCAGCCCCCCCCTCTCCACTTTTTTTTTATCTGTTTAACGTCTCTCTAACAGCGAGGTGTTTAGAGACGGGAAAGAATGGGGGGAAATGAATTGGAAGGAATTCGGCCGTGGCCTTTTTGAAGGAAGCATCCCGGCATTTGCCTGGAGTGATTTGGGAAACCATGGAAAACCCAAATCTGGATGCCCGGACGGGGATTCGAACCACCGTCCTCCCGAATGCGAGGCTAGAACGCTAGCCGTTACACCACCACGCTCGGTCCCTCTCCACGTAGCCCGGAGTGGCATTTGCCTCTAACCCCCCACCCCCTCAAGTAGTACGTAGCACGTTTTTTCTCTTTTGATTCCAGAAGACATTTTGTACTGTTTTCTCTTGTCAGACTATTGTAAATTACATACAGAGATAATCAAATGAAGGAAATAAATATTTACATACTGTTGTGTGTTCTGTACCTCATTTTAATTGTGAAAAATAATATGAATGGAAAGCTACTTGACCTGGCTCGGAACCGCTCCTCCCCACACGTAGCACAGCGTAGCCTTCCAGCCAACAGCTACACCCCAACCCCCTCTTAGACAGAGCCACGTAGTTTATGGACGCCTCAAAAGCAATTGGTTGTCCTACCTCTGACTCAATGGCTTAGAATGCCTCGGATTATGGACTAAGTATTTTTTTTATAAGTCAATAAGATTCGAACTATAAACCTATCATCAACAAATGTATTTCATTAAAATCTAATTGTTAATAATAAAAATTACTGTGCAATGGAATGAGGTCGACTCAAAATCATAATCAACATTACATCATTACAAATCAAACATTAACTTACGTGATTTAACAATCGCATCCAATTAATCAAATACGAAGGAAGGATTTGTCAGAACACTGCGAACACTGCGTCATTTTTCACGAGGTTAGAAACAGGTATAAATATAAACCACGAATGGAGTTACCCACATAGTGGGAAGGACTTCTGGCTGGCAGGCATGTTACAGGCAAAATAAAACCGGCAGTCAAGCAAACGAGCCTGTGGTCGTTTCCAAAGCTCGCAGGCCGAGTGACCGAAACAAAAGCACACAGTCCCCCTGAAAAGAACGGGTGGTGCGAAGCGCGGCGGGATAGTTATTAATTCCGTCGGACGCCTTCAATCATCTGCGCGGACGCGAGGTGATTAATGCGGCGCGACGCCATAATTTGTCACGGAGCGGTCTCCAGCCAGTGACCGACACAGCGCCTGCAACGCCGAGCACGGCAACCCGCTGCGCAACACCCAGCGCCCAGCCAGAAACACCGACACTCTCCTTATTGCCACGACTTCATCACGGCAAGTTCCCAAGCCAGATTCGACAATCTCCTCTTATCATCAAGACTACACTATCGAAGAAATTTATACCAGGTGTGATCAGAAACTAAGGTGTTTCGACTGGTTTGATGCAATCCTCCATTCCTTCCTATCTTGTGCTAACCTCTTCATTTCTACATACCCCTTACAACCCACGTCCTCAATTATCTACTTCATATATTCTAAGCTCTGTCTTCCTCTACAGTTCTTACCTTCGACTGTTCCCTCCACTAACAAATTAACCATCCAGTATGTCTCAAAATATGACCTACCAGCCTGTCTCTTCTTTCTGTAGGCTTCTTCCACAAACTTATTTCCTCACCCATCATTTCCAAAACTTGTTCATTTCTTACTTTGTCAGTCCACTTAATTTTCAGCATTCTTCTGTAGCACCACATTTCAAATGTTTCAGTTTTCTTTCTTTCCGGTATTCCTAAAGTCCATGTTTCGCTCCACACATAGAGTTTAAAAAAGTTCTTTCTAATTCCTAAATCAATATTTGAAACTAAAAGGTTTTTCTTTTTCATGAAGGCTCGTTTTGCTAGTGTTACTCTGCTTTCAACATCATTCCTGCTTCGGCCATTGGTTGTAATTTTGCTTCCCAAGTAACAGAACTCATTTACTTCTGCTATTGCATCCGATCCTATTTTTTCTATATTTAATCTACTAGTATTGGTATCATTTCTGCTACATTTAATCACTTCTGTCTTGCTTTGATTTATATTCAGTCCAAAATCTTCCTTCAGTATTTTGTTAATGCCATTCAATAACTTCTCAATATCCTCAGCCCTCTCTGAGGTTACAAGACCGATATTCCTGAAATAGAGAAATTAAGGAGCGTGTATAAACCACGTAGCTCCATTTTGGCCTCCTATGAACCCCCCTCCCCCCGTAGCCCTATGTGGCTTTTGCCTCTACTCTCCCCTCCCCACGTAGCTTTTTTTCTATATTGATTCTAGAAGATATTTTGTACTGTTTTCTCTTGTCAGACTATCGTAAATTACATATGGAGATAGTTAAATAACAGAAATAAATATTAAAATGATGTTATGTGTTCTGTATCTTATTTTAACTGTTACAAATAGTATGAATAAGAAGCTACGTGACTTCGCTTCGAACCCTTCCCCCCCCCCTCTCCCACGTAGCTCAGCGTAGCTTTCCAGCCAACCCCTCCCTCACCCCTAGACGCAGCCACGTAGTTTATGAACACTCCATTAGTAATGTGCTGTAATTCTAACACACGCGGTTGGCAACTGTGAACAGTTTCAGCTACCCACCGCCTACAGCGCTAGTTGTAGGGAAACTCGAATGGCGACTCGTTTGGAAAACTGGTCTCCCAAATAAATCCGCTCGGGTATTCGATTTCTATAGGCGAAACATTTAACAGCGGCTGAAATTCACCGGCAGCTGGTAGAGATCTAAGGAGAGACTGAACTGTCTCGTCAGCATGTCGCATAATGCTGTGGAAAGTTTGCAGCCATTAGAGAAAACGTCACCGACGACGATCGCATTGGGCGACCCAGTATGGCATCATTGATAACCATACAGCCTGGACCTTCCTCCAAGCGCCTTTCACATTTTTCCTCTCTGCACGGAACATCTAGGAGGCCAAATGATAATATGTGTTTAAATAATATGTGTTTAAATCGGACTTGTACTCCTCTATGCGCTAAAGCTTGGTAGTATATGCTCTTCATAAAAACAATACATCGAAATCACTCGAACCTACCCTTGACTTCAACTTGTAGGTTTGTATTTCAGCTCTTCAGCTAGTATTTGGCTACCATTTCTTACTTTTCGCAAGTTAACGACACCCCAGTGCACATCATAATTCAGACGAGACTTCACTGGCTTTCATCTTAAGCCAGATTCTCCTTTTTTATAAACCTCCAGATTTCCGATACTATACTTCACAAGTAAACTTTAAAAAATTCTGAACGTAAAACCCATATTAACGTCTTCTCAACTCTTTTACCTACTCTACTAGCACATGTGTTCTAATACTACCACTATCGCTTATTGGTTAATCAACTTCGTACGGTCTAAGTTCGGCCAATCATTCATTACTAAGTAATGGCCAAAATAGGTTCAATGTAAACTTCCTTTCTAATAGTCAATCAGCACAACACGTCAATCTGTAATACTCAATATTTTATCCACAGCTCAAAATTACCGGAAGCATTAGAAAACATATTATGTAGCAAATTTTTTTGGAGACAGTCACGCAAATGGCATATAACTTCAAGGTAATACTTCTCATTGACCGTGATGGTGATTCGACGCCTCTCCAACACTATTTTCTTCACTTCTTCAACGTTTTCATCAGTTGTTAACGTGCAAGGGGCGTCCAGAACGAAGTTCGTTATTGACATCTTCTCGGCCATCTTGGATGAGCTTGTATCACTTACAAACATTTTTTTTTTTTACTCAAAGCAGATTTACCGTACGCCACTGTAAACATCTCAAGTGTTTTGGAGCACTTAATTCCATTTTTTACACAAAATTTGATGCAAAATCGCCCAACACACAAAACACTTCTAACAATTATGCCTCTCACAAACAATGTAAAGAATGCTATATATTTTGAGAATATATGTGCGGGAAGAGTGTACCAAAATAAGAAAAGAAAAAAAAAAGGAAAAAATTCGAAAATTCACCTTACTTTTTGAACAAAACTCGTATACACAGTGGAAAAATAATAATAATAAAAAAATTAATTAAATAAATAAATAAACGATTGCGCAGTCGCTATGACTGACATGGGAGAATTTGATATAAAAAAGGAAAAGCAACTCCAGAAACTAATTCGGTTTGAGGGAAAACGGTGAAACGTGATGATTATTTGTGGAGTGGTGGGGAGAGATGCTGATTAGCCGGAGCACGTCAGAGCCAGACTCGACGAGGCAAAGCGCCCTCACTCGCTTCGTTCGATATGAAAGAAGCCGCCGCACTCCGCTCCTAATGGGATGCCGCCGCGGCTCGTCCGCAGATGGGAAAACTTAATTAATAACGGAAGCCTCGCGAGCAAGCAGGTTGCCTCAAACTCCGAACACCTGTGCCGGGTCATTACAAAAATGAAACTCCGCAGCCCGCAACGACATACAGACATACCAGGTCCAGCTATCTCGCCTACTATGGAAACGAGACTCGATTACCATGGTGGTTTCTGCAATATACACGATAATGAGGACTTTCGCCTTACTCCCACCCAATTCTTCAGTTGTAAGTTACCTTGCCTCCAATATGGCGTCGCTCGTCTTCAAATGTAATAGTACAAGATCCCACTCCATGATTTCTACGTCCATATGTTATTTCATTGAAATTCAAGTTTTATGTATAGTTAGTAACAGAATACGATTCTGCTCGGTTACTTTTTTTTTTCTTTTTTTACGCCTCGTCGACGGCTAAGGTCATTAGAGGCGGGATGGGACTGGGAGACAAGGAACCGGAAGGAAAAATTCGGCCATGGCCTTTTTGAAGGAAGCATCCCGGCATTTGCCTGGAGTGATTTGAGGAAACCATGGAAAACCCAAATCCGGATGCCCGAACGGGGATTCGAACCCGCGTCCTCCCGAATGCGAGGCCAGAACGTTAACCGTTCACCCACCACGCTCGGTCCGGGTTGCCAATCGAAATATGGCCACAAGTATTTTTAGTAAAATTTTCAAAAAAAATCGTTCACATGCTTTTTTTAAATAAACCATAATTCATTTCGAAGAGACACATGTAAAGAACACAAAAAAGTTTGGGTTGCCTGTGAAAAAGTGGTTGCAAGTAGGGGTTGCCAGCTGCTACAGTTACCGCACCACACCGTCTGGTGCGCTAACTCTCTCTTGGTCTTCCGTTACTAGTCAACAAAACAAGCCGTGTGTAACACACATGCGCAAAACAGCAGCAAATGTTCACAATAAACAACAAGTGCGGCGTGCAAACGACTAGCGAAATAATGTTCAACTGGAACTTCGACGAACAGTGCTCGAAAAGCGTATGAAGTGCTGTTCCAGACCGGCATGTGAGGGTTACCACTATATCTCCACTGAAGATGCCCTAAACCACAAGGCCGAAACGCGTCTGGGGAATAAAATAAAATAAAATTCGCCAAAGCCGTTGTTTGTAGACGGAGTTGTTTATAAAATTATAGTTCAGTAATTGCTGAAGTACAGCCTATTACCAGATTATTTATTTATGATCAGACGGCCGGATTCTTTGAAGAGAATTCTCCCGGAGGGCAGTGTGTAGGTCGATGCACGCGCGCTGGCGGCACTTGATGGATGTTGGACAGAGTGCGCCGTCAGATCCAGTTTTTGCCGTCGAATCCCGGAGCCTGTTAGCCGTCATGTTCCTGGACGCTCGCCATGTTTCACCTTCACAGAAAAATACTGCTCCACACGACATGGCGGACTGCGATAGTGTTACTCAGGGGACCATGAAGCGGTCATGCGTCACGGTCATGTATTAATAACTATCTGTTACTAGCATTACTAGAATTGGATATAAATAGCTGTAAGTTACGTAAGATTTGTCCTAAACAACACCGAGTTGGCATAATACGACGGCAAAGTCATCACTATACCATTGTACCGTCGAACCTGTCTCATAAAGAGAATTAATTTCCAACATGTTTAAAAACAGAAAATGAAACGAAGGTGCGGAAAGGTGGTGGTGGTGGTGAGGGGAGGGGGGGTTAACTGAGAGCATTTTCAGCTTTATCTGCTCTTCTATCTTCAGCATGAGAATCAGATTCTTGAGTTCTAATAACTTAAGCTGATCGTGCTCTGAGCTAGAGATACACGTTAGGGGGCGTCCGGGCGTCCATAAATTACGTGAGGTCAAATAGGGAGGGGGGGGGGGTCAACGGAAATCTCACGTGAGGTTTTCAAAATATTTGTTGGGTCCACAAATGACGCGATAGTCGATTTTAGGGGGGCTTAACCTGCTTTGGAAGCATGAGATCTTTTTCTTTCTTTTTTTTTTAAAAAAAAGGCAATTTCTAGGGGGGAGAGGGGTCTTACAAACCAGCCCTCACCAGAAAGGGGGTGGGGTCCGGAAACCCCGAAAAACAGCTCACGTAATTTATGGATGCCCCCTTATGTCTGGTTAACGCCTGCGAGACATGTCAAAAAAGAAGAAAAATAAACTGACGCCAGAAACTTTTAGGCAGACACAAAATAACAGTACAGTGCAGCACAAATCGACATCTATACTAAATAATGAGTTTCGTCTGTAAATGAAATTTATTAACAGACCATAAACTAACTGACTGCGAGAGGAGCACAGCCTGAGTAACCGATTTAACAATACAGACTTACACACGCATCCGTCTGCCTGTAACCATTCGATATGTTATCAAAAATTCATGACTAAAACTGTTATTCATACCAAAAAAAGTATCCTGTGTACTTCCTAAAGATACAAAGTATTTTAAATTACACAGTTTCAAAAAAAAATTACTTACTTGTTTTTTTCGGGGTTTCTGCTTTTTTTTTTTTTTTGTTATCATCTATGTTTCGGTACCAACCTGGGGCCTTCGTCAGGGCTTCTCTTTATCTATTCGCCTGGTTTATAGAAAAGCAGTGCAAACCCCCAAAAAGACAAGTAAATGCAATACAATGTATTTTCTTGTAAAATTCCATCAATATCGGTAATTTAAATACAAAATAATTTATTCATTCACTGGTAATACGAAACATAAAAGTAAAATGCCAATCCTATTTTATGAGTATGTCTGGTGAAGAATTCTGAAGATAAGCCCGATGGATTATGCCACTAATGGTAAAGTATTCAGAATAGTTTCTGGAAAGACTTACAGAGACAACATGATAGGCCATGTTTTGTATCACAATGGTTTGCTTAAGGTCATTATTGAAGGGAAGAAGAAGGAACAAACCACAGAGGAAAGGGAAGATTGAGCTATACGAATCAGATTACGAATGACATGAAATGCAGCAGCTATGTAGAATCGAAAAGGAAGGCAGAAAAGCGTTATACGTGGAGAAATGCTAAAAACATACTCCGGATTGATAACTGAAGGCAAAGAGTAGAAAAGGCCAAGGATGCAGTCTGGATGATGCTGCAGAAATTATAAACCAATTGGTTGGACTGTGAATGGAAAAACCAATTGAACTACTATATAAAGTTAATTACGGCGTCAGACGAGTAAGTCACGTAGAACAGGAAACTGTAATTAGTTTTAATTAAGTAAAAAAAAGTTGTGAAATGAAAGTTGTCTTCCATTAACTTGCGAAGTTATTGATTAAAACGTAATCGAAGGATATTTGAAAGTGATATGGGAGAATATTTTGCGTCCGATATTATGAGAGAAAGAAAGGAAGATTTTTGTTTTTTCGAGATTTTAACCCGAGGCTCAAGATGTTCTCGACCTGGCTGGAAATGATTAGAAAGATATACGGAGGTAAAAGTAAATTAATTATAATCAGTTCAAGACGTAGTCATAGAAACTAAATGTTTGATAGTTCATTTAAAGATAAGGGAAAATGAGCAGCTTCTTTCGTGAAAACTTTGCTGATTTGTATCCTGTAGTTAAATTAAGATAGCAGGTTATAAGCATTGTAAAGTGAAGCACATTAAAAAAAAAAAAATATGGGTTAACACTATTACACAAACCGGACTGAGATTCCAATCCTAATCAGAATATTAACTGAATAGAACATCACCCCACAGCACGATTTTTTTGTTTCATTTTGGGTTTTTGTTGTATTTTTGCTGATGGTTTTTTTTTTCAGCTTGATGCCTCGTCGACGTCGAGATCATTAGAGACGAGAGAAGATGGTGGCAAGAAGGAGGAACGAATTCACCTGCGGGGATTTCGATAAACCAAGGAAAACCGAAATCTGTACGGAACCCGCGTCCTACCTGACATGATGACCATCGACGAGCGAAGTAAAGGGGGCGTCTATTAATTACGTGAAGGTTTTTTTTCTGAAATCTGGACTCCCATCCCCCCAGCCCATGTTGAGATCTGGTGCGTCCACCCTCTCCCCCAACGTAACACTGACCTCGTAATTTCGAAGACTTTTTTTCTTTTTGTAGCTTTACCGCTCTTTGAAGGATGGCAATCCGAAATAAAAAATTTGCCGTGAGGTTTTTATGGACCCAATTTTCTTTGGTGAGATTTTGCCGGACCACCCCCTCCCCTATTTTGAACTCTCGTAATTAGTGGAAGCTCCCTAAGATACCAACAAGGAATAATCCAGCGTCGAACAGACGTCCCGCATTACGGGAATGCCGGGATGGTTGCTCAAAATAGCCATATCCCGTATATCCCTCCCCGTGCTTACTGATAAGCATAGGTGCAATGCACCCTCCGCCACTCACTCGGCAAAAAGTACACGAATGAATGAGATTTATTTTTTTCAATTTATTAATTTGAAATTTTTCGATTTTTTACTATTGTTCTTACAGAATCTGAAAGAAAAGGTATTACTTAAGAACTTAAAATTTGTGCCTTATATCGAACATACCCTGGATTTAAACAGCAATTTAGTAAAATAAAAATAAAAAGTATTTACACCTATTGCAGTTTCTAAGATTCGATAGAAGCAAGTAACCCATTTTCAGGCTGCTGCCCCACATTTCGATACTATTTTATTGGTATGTAGCTCTGAAGGGTAGTCTATTGCCAATAGTAGATTTTACTGGAGCTGGAGGACTGTATTATTCCTCGTATCTCTGGCGCAGTAAACCTGCGTCTGTCGTGTGAGAGTCTGGTTGGTAATGGCGCCGCGCCGTCCAGTTCTTCCACAAACACTGGCCTGTCGGCCTCTGTCTGAGTGGCGGGCGCCCACTCAGCTCGTTTAGTTGACGTGACGCGCGCTGACTCAGGCGGACTCGCTAAGGGCTGTCCGCTCCTCACGGAAACAGAGCCCCGCAGACTACTTGCTACTGTCAGCCGGGGACGACCAGACCAGAGCACACTCACAACGCCGCACCTCACGACTGTACCGCCGGACTTTGTCGAAACGCGATATCTCGACGACTTCCTCAGGTGCGATAACATCTGTGCTGATCGACTGACCAACAGATACTGAGACAGCTCAGGTGCCTTACTTCCTTATATGCGAACGGCTCTGTTCGAGGCCCGGCACCGGCGGCTAGGCGTGGCATGGACTAAAATTGCCATGCAGAAATCTTTTGACAAGCCACACATACCGTGACCAACTAACGGTGGTGGTGACGCTGCTCATCACCTCCCTCATCAACAAACAACCAGCCTGCACTGACCAACATATGACCTATCCAGAAAGCCATTACAAAAAAAGCAAAACCGACAGCATTAGAAGGTTCTCAACCTGGGAATGCATAAACAACAAGGCGCAAGCCAACAGATGACGCTGTGCTGTGCTGTGTTTCGACAAGCAGATAAAATTTTCACCAAGCTTGATACCATCCGCCCGGAAGTTGACAGATTGGAGTCAGTAGGTACAGTAGTCCCAATGGAACGGCAAAAATTGAAGGTGCCACTTAACATGATTATGACACCGCTTTAAAGGATTAACTACCACAATCGATTCATAATAAGAACATTCAATGGTTTCCCACAAATGCTGTTATATAACAGTCAAAGCCGGGTTTTTCCCTAACGCGAACCGTTACGAAGCCAACACAATTCATTTCAAGCAGTAGATTAAGCTACAAACAGTAGCGGGGCTACAAAACGCCATTGAGGAGCGGGGAAAAAAAACTAAAATTGCCTGGGTGTCTTTATCCCAGAGTTTTGTGGAAGTTATTACATAAAAAATGCATCTCCTTCCACTTTAATATGCTACCCTCATCGGTAGTGTCATTAGCGGATTAGTTTTATCCTGGCGTGTCTTTGTGGGAGCTTATAACTCACGGAGAAGTTTGTCAGGCCATCTTAAGTTGTTGTTAAGATGGACTGCGTTACCCAGGTTGGCAATAACCGGGTTGCCTGATTCATTGCATTCCTTGTAGAATTTCGCAGCTATTGCCGTATCTGTCTTTGATGCGCGGTAGTCCACTGATTTCGTGTAGGCGGTATGTTGGAGTTTCCCGCGGCATTTTGTAAGCGTATCTAATGGCTCGATTTTGTATAGTTTGTAGGTGTTAGTCAGCAGCACTACCCCAAACTACTACAGCGTAATCTATTGCAGGTCTTATCAAGGCAATGTAGAGGCGTATCCCAAGATGCTGTGGTAGTGATGATGAGGGGTTCAGAATGGGGTATAAAAAAACTGTCATTCTACCCATAGCCATGTTACGGAGGTGTGTTTTCCACGTCAAGACTCCTCTCCATGGTGACGCCTAGGTATTTGGCAGTAGGAGTCAACTCGATGTCTTCTCCAAACAGGTTGAGGGGTTGCAAGTATTTGGCCGCCCAGTGTTCTGTATTGTTGCACGCCCGCTGAAGCTTGGTCCTCACGTGCGTGGCTCTGATGCTTCTGGTGAAGGCAGCAGTGTCATCAGCATATTGGGCAGACTCGACTCGTTCTGTCCTAGGGAGGTCCGAGGTGTAGATGTTGTATAAGACAGGGCCCAGCACTGAGCCCTGTGGCACTGCAGCTCTGATGGTCTTCACAGAGGAGACTGCGTCGTCTAGTATCAGGCGGGAGGTCCCACCAGAGAGGTAGCTCTCGAGGAGCCTCGCGTGTGTCATGGGTACCCCTTGTACCAGCAGTTTGTATAGAAGGCCAGCGTGCCAGACTGAGTCAAAGGCACGTGACACATCAAAGAGCGCCGCGCCAAAGTAGTTACTCTTGTCCATGGCAGATTCCACCACTCTGAGAAGCTGTAATGAAGTCTGAGATGCTGCTAGGCATCGTAACAACGTCTGTCGTTGCCATGCCAGTTTACAAACAACATGCTCTAAGCTAACATCAAGTCTTACGACTACACCTGAAAATGGCGGCGGAGTAACATGTCGCCGAAATATTGTGTATAAATAACAGTATTACTCGGTTAGTTTCCTGCGAAACGTTTATAAATAAACAACGCCGAGAAAAATTGCGTTCATATATATATATATATATATATTTTTTTTTTTTTTTTTTTTTTTTTTTTTGCTGTCGTCAGTCATTCCACTGGTTTGATGCAATCCTCCATCCCTTCCTCTCCTGTGCTAACCTCTTCATTTCTACATACCCCTTACAACCCACGTCCTCAATTATCTGCTTCATATATTCTAACCTCTGTCTTCCTTTACAGTTCTTACCTTCGACTGTTCCCTCCGCTAACAAATTAACCAATCCAGCATATCTCAAAATATGACCTACCAGCCTGTCTCTTCTTTCTTTAAGCTTCTTCCACAAACTTCTTTTCTCACCCATCATCTCCAAAACTCGTTCATTTCTTACTTTGTCTGTCCACCTGATTTTCAGCATTCTTCTGTAGCACCATATTTCAAATGCTTCAATTTTCTTTCTTTCCGGTATTCCTAAAGTCCATGTTTCGCTACCGTAAAGTGTTGTGCTCCACACATAGAGTTTTAAAAAGTTCTTTCTAATTCTTGGATAAATATTTTAAACTAAAAGGTTTCTCTTTTTCATGAAGGCTCTTTTTGCTAGTGCTATTCGGCTTTTAACATCATTCCTGCTTCGTCCATCAGTTGTAATTATGCTTCCCAAGTAACAAAATTCACTTACTTCTCCTATTGCATCCGATCCTATTTTTATATTTAATCTACTAGTATTGGTATCATTTCTGCTATATTTCACCACTTTTGTCTTGCTTTGATTTATATTCAGTCCAAAATCTTCCTTCAGTATTTTGTTCATGCCATTCAGTAACTTCTCAATATCCTCAACCCTCTCTGCTATCAAGACAATGTCATCAGCAAATCGTGGCATACTGATTTTTTCTCACTGGAAAGTTATGCCACATGGAAATTTTTCTTTGACTTTCTTCATTACGTCTTCTACATACAAGTTGAATATTAACGGGGATAGACTACAGCCCTTTTTAACTGATGCATGTCTCTCGTGATTCTCTACTTTTATTATAGCCACTTGATTCTTATATAGTTTATAGAGTGTTCTTCTATTTCGATACTTTAGAGTTGTCTTCTTTAAAATTTTGAACATTTTGTCCCACCTAACATTATTAAAAGCTTTTTCTAAATCAACAAATGCCATAAAAGTATCTTTGTTTTTCTTGATCCGCCCTTCAAGTATTAATCTTAAAGACAGAATTGCTTCCCTTGTACCTCGTTTTTTCCTAAACCCAAACTGATCTTCACCTACTATCTCTTCTACTACTCTTGCACGCCTTCTACTACCCTTATATATAATACTAATTGTTGATTGACTCCTTCAATCGTTCTTGGGGCTGCGTACGCCATTTCGCCGTGATCCACGTCATAATTGCGTGAGTGTGTTTTCAATAAACGCAGCCTTCCATCCCCTCCAAACAATGAGTTGGTAGCACTTTCACCATTATCGTGCAACAACCCTCAACATTCTACATACTGCCAGACGTACGGCTAAATCCCCCAAGCAGTGCATACTTATAGTGCCTTAAGAGAGTCCCCCGGCGAGTATAGTGTTTTCCTGAACGTGACTGAGCTGCAATCACTATTTTTATAGTGTAGTTGTAAGCATACAATATTCACTACTGTTTCGTCCTTTTGCAGTTATTTTATGCTGAATTGTAGCTTGTATTAACGCTTAACAATAATAATGCCTTTGCTGTATTACAAACTTGAAAACACGCCTGGGGTAGCGAATGGCGATTGATCGGTTTCGTGACTATACTTAAAGTCTACTTACCTCGGTGCATTCTTCTCTTAAAATAGTTGCAGCAACTTACCTGAAAGAGAAGAAAAACATATAAAACAAATATATTTTATAGATATATTTAACAGGTATATAAACGTAATTGGATCCGTTACTGTAGCTTGAGTTCCGAAAGTATTTTGGAGCTCCTCCTTCATATCGTCAGACAGTGCACTATGGACACTGACCCTTTAAAGTACTACTGAACTGCCAAAATATGTTCTTTCTCAACAGTGAGGGAAGAGTTAAAAACAATATAAACAGAATCCAAAAAGTAGTAGAGTAACATTGGTAATATCTCTTAAAGCGAAAAGATGTTTACAGCAAATTAAATATCACTTATGCTTAATACGTTTGACTCACGTAATCCATGTGAACTAAATTTCAGAAAACGGAAGAAATAAATAACCGTAGTCAAAACGGTCTGGTAGCGCAATAGTTGAGGCGCTTGCTTTCCAAAAGTTCGTTGCTCGGGTCCGGGTTCGAGTTCCGACAGGCACAGGAATTTTTAAGAATTGTTTGATCATATGAGCTATGTCAGGTCGCTCCATGGTTCGGATTCAACGTTTAAACTGTAGGTCCCAGAGGAAAGGAACTGGCCGTCCTACCTCTGACTCAATGGCTCAGTATGCCTCCTTCGGGAGGATCCAACCAACCTTCGGGTTGTTGAATAAGATAGTTTTTTAGTAAAAAAATAAAACAGAATCGAAATAGTAGTAGTGTGTTCTTTTATAAGCGTTTCTCGAAAGGAGTGCTCATCTCAATTAGAGAGTGATCTGTGGCGCCTATGTGTCCCATCTCGAAAATATTATAATTTCTTGTTCCGTTCCTCAGTCATTCAATCATAAGATACACCGCAGATTTTAACCTAGGTCTTAAGTTCTAAAAATTTGAAATCCTCATCCACATTGGTGCAGTAGTTACTGTGTGATGCCCTTTCATACCTTCAGACACAAGACGCTCGCTTACAGATTTGTAATGGTATAGATGATTTTTTCATTGGGACATTTATCGTACCCACACACTTCATACCTGCAGTACAGCCGCACCACCTGCAACAGAAGTCTGCCACCTAGTGAGCGTGAAGAGGAAGGTATCAGTCTCTCAACAGCAGTCACCTGCGTTGCATCGTCTATCGAACTGTCTGCGATAAGTTGAAATGTCAGACCTGTCAGAATTCCAAAGAGGAATGATTGTCGGAGCGCGTTTAAGTGGAGCATCGGTTACGGAAACATCAAACCTTTCGGGGTTTGCAAAGAGTACGGTATCAGTCGTTATGACAGCGTACACGAAAGAGGGTAAGACGGCGTCTTCAAAGCCTAACAGTGGCCGAAAGTCAAAGCTTAGTGATAGGGATAGACGGGTCTTGAAGCGCATAGTAGCCCGAAAGCAGAAGCATTCGTTATCCGAGATAAAATCCGAAACGAACAGTCATCTCCAGGACTGCGTTTCAACAAAAACTGTCGAAAGGGAACTTCATGCTGCGAACATTTATGGCACAGTGGCAATTCGTAAACCCTTGGTGACAGCAACTAATGCTTTCAAGCGACGCCAGTGGTGCAGAGATCACAAAGGCTGGTCCCCACAGCAGTGGCAACAGGTGATATGGTCAGATGAATCGTCATTCACCCCTTTTGAGACGACCGGACGCGTTTATGTCTGGAGAACGCCCAGAGAAGCGTTTATTCCTGAATGCCTCTTGCCCACTTTGAAGCATGAGGGTGGCTGCATGATGGCTTAATATACCTTTAAATACTGTCCATGACCTTTATGCATCTATCCCACGTCGCATTAAATCTGTACTTCAGTCAAAGGGTGGTCCAACTCTTGTTAATAAAGATTTTCCATTATTTCACAGGTGTTCGTATTATTTTGTCCTCCCCCAGTATGTGTCGTCATGCCTCTGTGACTTCTTTATATCGCAATCATTCGCCCGTATACGGAGCTGGTGCCTTTAAAGCGCGGCGTCTCGCCGCCGTTGCGATCGAGTCGCGAGATAGTCGCGGGCGGGCGTAAATCTGAGCAAGTGGCGCCGTGAACCAGGGCGGGGATATCCTGACCATTCGCTCTGACAGCAGCCAATTTCCTCTATCGCGCGCCCCAGCCGGCGGAGCGCAACCCGCACCGCTCTGCCCCGTCTAAGCTTAAATCGCCCTGCACCGCTTCTTGTCCTCTGCAGAGGGGCAAACATCTCAATTAAGCTGAAACTCGTGGACCGAGACAAGAAGTCTGTCTTTGTTTCCCGGAAACAACTCTTTAAAATTCTATGTGGGAAACACAGCAATTTGTACTAGCGAAAGCGGTCTGGTGGCTCAGTGGTTAAGGCGTCTGAGTGGAGAGCGATAAGTCCTCTGTCTCGGCAGGGATTTTAATAGGTCTTTAACCCGACTTTCACCTCTGACAGTTTGCTGTGAAATGTCAAGTACGGCGGAACGCTTCCGTGGTTTGGATTCCATCTTAAACTGTATGTACACACTTTATCATTATTCTTGGCCGCCGCTGAATAATTCTCACTCTTATCTTGCACAATCCTACATCAATGTCATCCTAAGAAACAGTAACGCAATACTGGCTCGTCAGTATTGCGTTACTGTTTCCTGAGATGACATTGATGAAGGATTGTGCAAGATAAGAGTGATAGAATTTTTCAGCGGCGGTCAAGAATAATGAGAGAGTGTGTACCCTCTACCCGGTAGGATTCACAGGCTGGATAAGGGCGACTACGAGGGGCGTAATGCGTTGCAAATAGAAACCCTGCAACAGGTCATTACGACCACAAGGAATTGTTACTATTACTATGGTAGCGAAGCATTGACTTAAGGAATACCAGAAAGTATGAAAACAGAAGCATTTCAAATGTGGTCCTGTAGAAGGAATTAAGTGGACGAAATGAACGTGTTTTGTAAATGATGGATGAGGAGAGAAGGTTGTAGAAGGGTCTTACAGAGAGAAGAGACAGGCTGGTAGGTCATATTTTGAGACATGCTGGATTGGTTAACTTGTTAGTGGAGGGAGCAGTCCAAGGTAAGAACTGTAGAGGAAGACAGAGATTAGAATATATGAAGCAGATAATATTGAGGACGTGGGTTGTAAGGGGTATGTAGAAATGAAGAGGTTAGGACCAGATAGGAAGGGATGGAGGATTGCATCAAACCAGTCGAGAGACTGACGACAATAACAAAAAAATAATATATATATATAGATATGTAGGTTGCCGGAGATAGAGTTGACAACATGATGGTGTCCGACGGAGTACATGGGGTTGCTGGTTCGAATCCAAGCATAGGTGAGTGTGGAAAAAGGGATTAGTCGGGTCAAATAGAACGCCGGGATTGGCCACCTCACTGGTTTTGCTCTCCATTTTTCATCTTCATACACACCAACTCTCAGAACGTCACACAAAACAACACTTACCACGGTTATCTCCACACATTCAACAATTAACCAAACTGATCGAAGGAACTGGCCGTCATACCTCTGCAAGGTGAAGAAGTGCAAGCAAAATTTACCATGAAAATCACTGATAGAAGCACTGAAGTGTCAAACTTCACAGGATGGGAAGATGCAAATATCCACAAGGCGGTAGCACCACATGAAGAAACGTATAAACGTTCCGTGTATTCGGAACTTTCATTTGTACTCTCGTGAGTAGCAAGAAAGGTTTTCTGGTGTGAATAAGGCCTCACTACATGAATTAACAGATGCTGAAAGTTGGCGCTAGAAATATTGGGCATTCGATTTGTGAAATTGTTCCTGATTTCAACTTTCCTCGATCCACACTGTATAGAGCGCACCGTGAATATGTAATGTCCTGCATAGCCTTCCGGTACAGCTGGCGACCTGGATGTCGACGCAGGCCAGCAGTGGTAAAAGAACAACATATACAAATAGACTTTATTAACTACAAGTATGAAAATACATAGACAATTGCTGATTTTGGTGTGAATTAGTATGATGGTAGATTAATTAGTAGATTAGTTGGTAGATTAATCGGTATATTAATTATTAGTAGATTAACTATTAGAATACTTAAATCCATTAAATCCTTAGGAATAATTATCCAGATATCTTAAAAAAAGTAATTAGTTTTAAGAATAAAATCTGTAGAAACTAAGGGCCTAATTTAGGTAACAAGGTAGTAGGCAATGTAAAATCAGGAAATAAAATAAAAATAGCCTTCCGCCATGGACAGTCCAGTTCCAGCGATGATGTTAGTGTTACAGAGAGGTAGCGCTGCGTTAAAGTACAGCAACACTCAATGTAGGACGTACGAGAGACGTGTTCATGCGGACAGGGCAGCGAATTTTCGCATTGATGGGATATGACAACAGAAGATAGAAGCAAGTGCCTCCGCTAACGAAACGTCATCGGCTGCAGCACCTCTGCTGGGCTAATTATCATATCCGCTGGACCCTAGATTAGTCACGATTCTAAATGGTGACAGCTGATGGTGAGTGTGGCGCAGACCCCATGGGGCCATAGACCCTGTTTGTCAGGAATGCACTGTGCAAGCGGGTGGTGGCTTCATGTTGGTAAGGGCTGTATTGAATTGCCATGGACTCTGAGTTCTGGTCTAACTGAACCGACCATTGCCTAGAAATGGGTATGTCCACCTGCAAGGAAACCATTCACGCAAATCCTGTCCTTCACGTACTCAAACAACGACGGACTTCTTCAGGACGACAAGGCGCTATGTCACCGGGCTAAAATCGTTCGCGATTCTGGACTATTCCAACGAATCATTTGGCCACCTAGGAATGAATCCACTCGAACATATCTGGGACATACTATCTTGGTTGTCAGGGTGGACCGCATCAATCTGTTGAAACATAGCGTTTCAGCCATCATTCTGTTGATTTCATTACAGGACTACAGAATGATGGCTGAAACGCTATGTTGCAACAAACCGGCGCAGTTCGACGGGAGAACCAATACAAAATTGACAGCGACCGCTAAAGACTACTTAATACTATCTCGGATATTTATTTATTTATTTGTTGTATGCCTTCTTCTTCTTCCTGTCCAGTGTTAGACCTGGTGGCCTGTTACAGTCTCAATCCATCTTCCTGGTGCTCTTCCTACATCTCTCCTGCCTCTGGGATGTTATTTGAGAATTTTCGGTGGGATCCGGTCCATCTTTATCCTCAGTACATGGTCTGTCCAAGATGTTCTGAAGGTTTGCACAGTTTAGAGAATTGGTTTGACGTTGAGTTCTTTTAAGATTTCATCAGGTCTCTTTCTGTCTCGTAATGTGTAGCCAGCTATTCTCCTCATGAATCGCAACTCATCACCTTTGCGTGGTGTCCAGGCCTCGCTGCCATACAGTAGTGTAGGTATAGCCAGGATGTTATATAGCCTGATTCTTGTGTGCCGTTGAACAAGAGGTGGTCTGAAGGTGCTATTTATTATACCTGTAAATTTGTTGAAATTTGTGATTGTTTGTTGCATATCGGTTTATAGAGTGTAGCTGAGGTTGTAACCTAGGTATTTAAATTCTGCTACTTGTTCTATGGCCGTGTTGTATATTGAGGTTTCGGGTCTTTTATGGTTTTCCCCGACAAAGGTCATAACCTTGGTTTTATTGAGGGAAATCTCGCATGGCTAAGCAACTAATGTAATATGTACATATAAATATAAGCAACGTCGAGAACGTTGGTAACATTCACAAATTGATGTCCAGTTGTTGCAGCCATTCGATGAAGGACGTTGTAGCACTGAAAACATATTGAAATGGCCCATCGTACTTCCTTAAAGCGCTTTCCTTGATGATGTGCTCCACACTCTGGGAAGAAGCTCCGCAGTCACAGACAGTAGAATCCTGAAGACCCCACTTATGCATCATGGCGTTTGGCCTGTTCTTATGCGATTTTGCTCGACTTCAAGTGGAATCCCGAAAGTCCAGCGGTAGGATCTTCAATGTCGGGATGTTTCACAAGTGAAAAGTTACTTACATCTTTGTCGCCAGTTTTCCTTGACATCGATTTTTTTTTTAACTGCTTTACGTCTCTCAACAGCGAGGTCTTTAGAGACGGGAAAGGATGCGGGCAAGGAATGGGAAGGAATTCGGCCATGGCCTTTTTAAGGAAGCATCCCGGTATTTGCCTGGAGTCATTAGGGAAGCCATGGAAAACCCAAATCTGGATGCCCGGACGTGGATTCGAACCGCGGTCCTCCCGAATGGGAGGCCAGAACGCTAACCGTTACACCACCACGCCCAGTCCTTGACATCGAAGTCAAAAACGTCATGCCATACTGGTTTTAAGAAGAGAGGGGTGTAGGTCATTAAGGACCTCGAGGATTGAGATATCCTGTGGATGGTCAGGACGGTGTAGTTTTATCCATTTACGTGTCGTTGCTTCTTGGCGTCTTACCTCTGGAGGTGGTATATTGTTGATGAAATGTAACCAGGGGGCTGGTTACATTTCATACCTGGGACATGATCGAAAGGTAAGGTTTTGCACAACTTCCTACCCTGGAAACACTTTCTCAGTCTTGGTCTGCTGTATTTCGCTAGGAAAAAGGAGTACTAGCACGATATCGGGAAGTATGTCACGGGTTGTGGTACACCAGTTTATTTCCTCCTTTTGGTACACCAATCTTTCGCCGTTCCATTTTGCAGTGTTTAACGACGTGGAAACGTTTCAACGCTCAAAGTAGAAATCTTAAGGAGAGTTTTTGTAGTCACAGTCCCTTGTTGGCTCTTTCCCGATTTATTTAATCGGTCGTCTAGCGAGTTGCCAGTTTGCGTCGCCGCTAAAGATACGAGGTGCGATAGTATCGACGGGAGCGCTCGTTAAGTCGACTGGAAGTTATAAAATAGCGGCGGGCGCCGAGTTTGATTTATGTTCGTTTCCTCTCGTCTCGGAAATTTGTTACTTGTCGGCATCGCTCATCCGCGGATTTGCGTCGCAGGAATTTCAATCACACCGCCGCGGCTCCTTCCCCGTCGCCCGCCAGCCCGCCCACTCGTCGGTTACACTATTGAATTTTCGCAATACGTGTCGAGGTGACAGGGGGCAGCGTTTATTGCGGTCGCCGCCTCACGACACCAGACTCTACACCGACAAAACCCCCAAGCAGAGTGCCTACAACGCCACAAAGCACAGTGCCTACAAGTTAATCTAGTTCCGGAACGCACAACTATCGTGTTTTCATCAACTTAGACAAACCAGCAAATTTTCTTCCTATGACGTTCCGCTCTCCCAATCATTAAAAAAATATATATATTGTTGAACTGTTAAAATTCTGGGACCCCTTGGAAGAGTAGAACACAGAGACCACCCAAAATATCTGGGAGTTACCTTGGATCGAGCCCTCACTTTTCGTCAGCATTTATCTAACACTGCAGAGAAAGTGAAGACCCGTGTGAACCTTGTAAAGGAAATGGCTGGTACGTCACATAGTGGTTCAGGATTAGAATATAATGGACACTCGAACTTAAGTCATAATATCGATTCAATAAAATGTTTTTAGATAGCATTTCCGGTGCTGATAAAAAATTGCTATGTTCAATTTTTTATATTACTGAACTTCCACAGTTAAAAAAATAAATAAAAGAAATCATAAATAAAGTATGGGTGAAAATGTCTATATATATATATTCACGGCACTATGTTAAAGTTTTAAAGTCAAACCTTATGTAATCGTATGTACCTGTCCTACTTAATATTACGATAAAAATTTCTTCCGTATCCTTGTCGCTTTGACTACAGGGCGCCAATTAATTTCAGGATTAAAGGATAGTGGACATTCCAAATAAAGTCATAATACGAACACAAAACCTAATGATTTAAATAGCATTTTCTGTGCTGATGAAACACTGTTATGTTAAATTTTTAATAAAAATAAGTCCTTCACATTAAAAAAAAAAAAAAAAAACATTGTATGGGAGAAAATCTATTTTTTTAAGTGTGTAGGACTCATTTTTATCAAAAATTGAACATTACAATTTTTGACTAGCACAGCAAATGCTATTTAAAGCATCTTTTTTTTATCGATATTATGCCTTTAGTATGAATGTCCGATCTATATTTTGACCCTGAAATTCACTTGCACCCTGTAGTCAAAGCGGCAAGGATACGCATGAAATTTTTATGTCGTAATATTAAGTAGGATAGGTACAAGGTTTGACTTCGACACATTGATATACGGCCGTGAAAAAAAAAAAAAAAAATCCACCCATACAGTTTTTATAATTTTTTTAAGTATGAAGGACCCATTTTTATAAAAAATTTAACATAACAATTATTAATCAGCATAGCAAATGCTATCTAAAGCTTTTTTTTTTTGATATTATGACTTTAGTTCGAATGTCCACTATATTCTAATCCTGAACGACTGTGCGTCGCACAAGTTCTTCGAGGAGCAGTCCTTGACTTGACATTCTCCGCAGCGGAATACTGCTGCCTTACATGGCTTGGTAGTGCTCATACTGCCAAACTTGACACCCAGCTTAACGCTGCTATGAGAACAGTGAGTGGTGTCATTAGGTCTACCCCAGTATCCTGGCTGCCTGTACTTTCCAACATTCCTCCACCACATTTGAGCAGAAAATCGATATTGCTTAGAGAATTGGGAGGAGTGGAAGAAAACAACATGATTCCTCTGCATAGTGACCTTCTTCACCTGTCTCGCACACGATTAAGATCAAGAAGACCTGCCTATATGGAAGCAACCAATCCCATAAATAACAACATTAATTTGTATGAAGACTGGAGAAAGGAGTGGGAAGCCAACAGCCCACACAATTGTGGTCTTATAAAAGATCCGACAACCTCTGTTCCAGGGTTAGACTTGCCTACGCATCTTTGGTGTCAGCTGAATAAATTTCGCTCAGGTCACGGCGTATGCAACGCAACCGCACATAAGTGGGGTCTCCGTGAAGATGCGTTGTGTGACTGTGGTGGTATACAAACTACTGACCACATTGTGATGGACTGTCCAACAAGAAGACTATCTGGAGGCCTTCTCACACTGCATCAAGCTCGACCAGCTGCCAGAAGATGGCTTGATTCCCTAAATAAAGTCATCTGATTAACATTTTTTTTTTTTTTTTTTTTTTTGTATTTGGCATACGATAATAATAATAATAACTGTTACAATTAAGTAAAAGAAATGACAAAGAGAGTTTACTAATGTGGAAGTATTTATTGTATTTGGCTGAGTAGTAGGAAAGAGCTGGTAGACATTGTTGGGTGGGTATTTGAGGTACCCTGAAAATTTGTGTAACACTTGTTTTGAAATGTCTAAATACAAAATCGAAGACCTGGCTGACGGATAGTGGGGCATAGCCAAATTATTAACCTTAAAAAAAAAAAATTCCCTTTCGAGGCACGCTGAGGTTTACACAAAATAATATTCACACCAAAAAAAAAACTATATTTTTGAAAAGATAGGTCATTTTGGTGGGCGTTTTTACCTGCCAGGTGATTGGTGAATATTATACCTGAGCGCGAGTGAGCTCAGTTGGTTGCGGCAGCGTGATGGTGTCCGGAGCTGAGACGGGGCACGGAGTTTGCTGGCTCGATTCCTGTCGGGCAAGGTAGGAAGGGTGGCGGTGCACAATTCCTAATCACTAGAAGGTGAGCCGAAGTTCTAGGTTAAACCCTAATCCTATCTGCAGTGCGTATGGCGTGACAGTATACGACACTGCTGTTAGTGGTTTCTTAGTACATATGTAAAGCTGGGCCGTTTCCTTGGTGTCGTAGAGTCCCTCGAAAAGTCCGAAGAAAGTAACATTTTTATGCGGCTGTAAGCCCGAGAAAAAATCATTGATATGCAACCCTTCGATCTTACAATACTAAACAGTATTTTTTATTTCAGGTCAGTTAAGCATCACTATACAGTGTCTGCAACGTGTAGCCTCGGGAATCAAACGCCACAAATCGTAATTAGGCCAGCGCCAGATAATACATTAAATCTGTGTCTGCTAGACAGTTACATATGATCTCGCCGCATCCACGTAGCTCCCCGCGGTCACACCTGTGGGTGCCAAGTGCGCCGGAGTCAACACCGTCCCCGCAGTACTATTGGTAATTCCTCCGTTCGGCATAAGCCCCAGGCGCGGGTGGCCTCTACGGTATCTAGGTATTTTTTGTGATGTGGTAGCCTTTTTAAAAGTTTTAATCTGGACCAGTTTGGCTTTAATAGGTCCTTTAATGCCAAGCAAAGGAACCATAGTGATGGAAACTAACCTCAATCACGTCCAAACCCCTTATTACTAATTTGTCTTCCTGAACGTTGAGATGTGGGGTATATGTGACGTAACTGGTGGTTACGCGTTTCGAGATGGGAGTCCTCCAAGCAACAGGAGCCGACGGAGGAGGAGTGCGGTGAAATGTAGCATGGCGACGCGGCTGAGATATGCGCGCAGAAAACGTATGCGAGGAGGGCAGGCAATGGAGCGAGCGGCACCCGCACAAAAAGGGCCCTCCACATCCATCTCCTGTCCTGAGACGGAGCCGGGGTACCTAATGGCGCGTGATTAGTCGCACCGCCGAAATAGAGGCACTGCCTACGTCCCGAGCGTCTAATGTAATGGGTGTGAGCACCTATCACCATCAATCCAGCGAATCAAATAACAAAAATCATTTATTATTCGTAAAACATTTCCAGGATGGCTACAAAACCGTTGCAGAAGACCCTCTTGAATATCTTTCTAACAACAATCTTGTTTCCTCGGCCCGGCTCGCAAAACTCAATTCGTCTACTGTATCACCTAATGCTGGGCCCTACCTTCCTTTAATTTCACAAACCTTTTTCCTCTGTCTCACAAGGAGAAGTGTGGAAATCGGAATCAGAGAGCGATTGATATGGATTTATGTAGTATAGAAATTCAGTTATCTAATAACTAATATCTAATAACTGATATTATAATAATGTATCAGGTGTGTTCTAAACTTAACGGGAACTTTGAAATTTCGAAGACTATATAAGTCTGATTGGACAGATTTTTTCGTTGTTGTGTTGGCAAACACGTCTTAATCGTATTTACACATTTTGAGCTTTATTGGACGTTTATTATCTTGTCAGCTGTTAGAAGGATAACAGGTGTTTTGGTACAGTTTTTATGTACTCTTATACCTGGCATTTAACGGAGAAAAAATGGGAATTTATAAAATTTAAACGAAATATACTTTCCCACTTCAATAACAAGAATAATTTGTAATCGTCGAAGTGTGGCATAACATGGAGAAGTTATTAATAAAAAGTGAGTTGGTTGCTAGGGAAACAGCAGCGTAACAAGAACCAGCGGGCGAGCAAGAAGGTTTAGTGTGAACGTTTGGGGTTGAAGATGTATAGTTGCTGCTTATAGAGGACCTTTGTAATCTTCGGATACGAGTAATGTGTAAAGGAAATAAAGATCGATGAATTAAATGAAAGGTTATCGTCACTCAAGTGTCTAAGGATTAAGTTTGTTTTGAAGTTTCGAACCAAGACTAGGGAAGAATATTTATTAGAATAACAACACGACGATAACACATTAAAATATGATCACAATAATCCTAATAAAATACAACAGTAGCTTGTCTTTCATCAAATGTTCTCGGTGTGGAAGCAATTTATGTTCTAAATCATTGAATTCGGCCTATCAAAAAACACCTTATTAATTCTTCGAAGAAAAACACACTATTATTTCGGCGAATTTTCGTAAAAATGAGCCTGCAGTGGTATAAGCGGAAAGAAATGTACTAAAAATAAAATAATAATTTCGCGGTCAGGGATAGATCCCACAACCTTTCGTATACGGAATCCACGCAACTAATCGACGTTTTAATGCGTATTACTTCTCTATCAGTACACCTGAAATATTAAATTATCACAGTGTTTAACTCGCAATTACACGTAAACGAAGGCTCTCTAAGGCAAACGGTATTAGGGAGCGTCCATTAATTACGTGAGGTACAGTGGGAGGGGAGGTGGTTCCGGCGAAATCTCACCAAGGGCGGAGGGTAGACAGAAATATCACATCATCTTTTTACGACGTCACATAACGTTGGGGAGGGAGGAGGGTATCTCAGGGTCTCACCGCCCTGGAAATATAGGAGAGCTATATATATATATAAAAAAAAGGCTCTAAAATCCGGAGGTTGTCAGCATGGGGTGGAGGGGATTTCCCTCGAGATCTCACCTCACCATACGTGAGAGGGTTTCACCACATCTCCCCAGAGAGGGAGGGGGCTACGGATTTCCGGAAAAACACCTCACGTAACTAAAGGACGCCCCCTTGGGGTGAGATACCTGAAGTGGGTGACATTTATGTCTGACCTTTTTTCACAATATTTTATATGTTTTTCTTTCTTCCATGCTTAGTAAATAATTAATTTTATGCTTATACTATGTGTTTAATAATGTATCGATTACAGTTAATGTAATTAATTGTAATAAAATGTAAATAGGGTTCCACAGATTGTAGTATGCGTAGCATACGGGGTAGTAATAGTATCTTACTTTGGAAGTCTTATAGTAATGTATCTTTGGCTGAGTGAAGTGTGGTCGCGTGCTTGCGCGGGAAGGCTCGAGTTAGAGCACCGCGACGAGTTGTATTTGTTAAAAATATAAGCAGAAAACCTTAAGCTGAGGAATCTACGATGTTTGTAAAGTGATATTGCGATTTAAGAGTATTGAATTGAATGTCAGTGTTAGTAGAACTGTTTGATTACTTGAAGCTAGTTTATGAAATCCTGATGATCGTGAGGATAATTGCTCCCACGATACTAATTGAAATTTGGTAATTAAAAAAGAAGAGCTGTTCTGCTTGCAGTGTCAGAGGTGGACAGAGGGCTGACCCCCCACAACACGCCGTATTTCTGGGGGCGTATCACGATAAGCAATTATCTCCCAAGCAGCAGCGCGCATTTGGCGACTTCTACCAGGATTAGCAGCTCGCAGGTGTTACACTGTAAATCCACGAACGTCGTTCACTGATTCCGATTTTGTCACTGCATTACTTTCGTAATAGTTGTTTTAATTAACAGTAACCTCATACCTTGCCTAAGTTACTCGGTAATTCTAGCTTATAGTTGTTTTAATTAACACTAACCTCATAGCTTGCCTAAGTTACTTGGTCATTTCAGCTTATAGTTCTTTTAATTAACACTAACCTCATAGCTTGCCTAAGTTACTTGGTAATTCTAGCCTATAGTTCTTTTAATTAACACTAACCTCATAGCTTGCCTAAGTTACTTGGTCATTCTAACTTATAGTTCTTTTTATTAACACTAACCTCATAGCTTGCATAAGTTACTTGGTAATTCTAGCCTATAGTTCTTTTAATTAACACTAACCTCATAGCTTGCCTAAGTTACTTGGTCATTTCAGCTTATAGTTCTTTTAATTAACACTAACCTCATAGCTTGCTCAAGTTACTTGGTCATTCCAGCTTATAGTTCTTTTAATTAACACTAACCTCATAGCTTGCCTAAGTTACTTGGTAATTCTAGCCTATAGTTCTTTTAATTAACACTAACCTCATAGCTTGCCTAAGTTACTTGGTAATACCAGCTTGTAGTTGTTTATTAACACTAACCTCATAGCTTGCCTAAGTTACTTGGTAATTCTAGCCTATAGTTCTTTTAATTAACACTAACCTCATAGCTTGCCTAAGTTACTTGGTAATACCAGCTTATAGTTGTTTTAATTAACACTAACCTCATAGCTTGCCTAAGTCACTTGGTAATTCTAGCTTATAGTTCTTTTAATTAACACTAACCTCATCGCATTCATAAGTTACCTGGTATTTCCAGCTTATAGTTCTTTAATTAACACTAACTTCACAGTCTGCCTATGTTACATGGAAATTCTAGCCTACAGTTCTTTGATTAACTCTATAGCTTATCTAATATATCCATAAAATTACCACAGCAATCAGATCATGAAGTGATTGCTGTTAAGGTTTGTAGTTAATTTTTGTGTAAACTCTAAAAAAAACTATCTCCTTCAATTTTGACACTTAAGACTGCACAGGGAAGGTAGGTAAAAAAAAACAAATTTTAGATTTAGTAAAATCGGCTTCATGGTACCCATAAAATGGACATCAACTGAGTTCTTGAAATGGAAGGTTTGTAAGAGCACAAGATAACTTGTTTACTACTATATAAAATAATTATGTGGAAAATTAGAATAAAATTACAGGTAAATCAATGTGGTGTTCAGGATTCAACATGTTTATTTCTAGACTAACCACTCCTTAATTTAAGCCTTTCGGTTGTTGTTTTTATTTATTTATTTATTTATTTTATTTGACTATTTAAAACTTAATTTTAACGAAATGATATTTAGGATTGTTTAAAAATAGGATTTTATTGTAATTGGATAGACTAAACATAATTTCTTGTTGAATATCTGCTGCGAAAATTAATCTCTATCCTTGCGGCTTGGTTTCCTGTCACAATAGCTATCCGAAGATTGGTAGAATCCTCCCGAATGAGTTATAATATGCCTCGTATTGGAAGTAAAGGTGGCCAGTTTCTTTCCTCCTTACCTCACCTAAATCTTTAATCCTACCGGGTAAAAGGTGCCTACAGTTTAACTTGAAACCCGAACTACGGAAGCGTTCCGGAGTATTCGCATAACATGGCAAGTTGTGCCAGAGGAGAAAGTCTGGATAAGATCCTATGAAATTACCCGCCGAGACAGGGATTCGAACCGGGGACCCATAAGATCTCCAGTCAGGCTAAGTACACACTTATATACAAATTCGAGCGATCGTCTATAGACATGTTAGGATCTGTCTATAGATATGTATATAGACAATGTATATAGACAGTCTAGAGACTTGTCGCCGTTAGTTGTTAAATATGGCTGAATTTGTTGGGATCTTGCGAAAATCTAATCATGGAAAATGAAAGTAAGCGAAAAAAGAAGCGCGGGTGGAGACGTGAAATTTTTTACTAACACCACATAATAATATTTTCTGTTAGTAGCTTGTATTATTAATAAAATCGTTTGTATTTTAATAACATTGTTTCCTGTTCCATATCCATAAAAAGGATTTTTAATGTACTTCCAATGTCTTGTGCACTTCATGATTCACTATTTTCGTCTTCATAGCTGTCTGTGTTTCTGCTATCTCTTAATTCCAAACCTTGAAGTAGAAATAACAAATTTTCGGGATTAGTCATTTCCCACAAACAAGATGTGCAAATCTTCTATTAACGATAATACTTTCTCTAGTAAGATAGTTTCTTGATAGTAAAAAACAAAAATAAAGAAAATCGACCGAGCCTTCTCCATAGTTCACCGACAATAACTTACGACAGAGTCTACCAAAACGTCCACACTACGAAATATTGCGCGACATTGTCTAAAAACTGTCTCGTGTCTCCCATTTCAAATGGGAGACCAAAGTTCTGCGATTTTGTTTCAAAAGCATGTCTACAGACATGAATTTGTCTCTCGATTGTCTATATACAATCGCCCGATTTCTTATAGACGTTGTCTAGATACAAGAATCGCTCGACTTTATATACAAGTGTGTACAATGCCTTAGACGCCTTGGTCACTGATGCACCACGTTGCGTGTGACAATAGAACACTTTAAAAATAAATCTTCCCTTTTATTACTGATTCTCACACATAAAAACAAGCAAGTCAACGTACCGTCAGAAAGATATTGCAAGTGCTAATTCTCAGTAATTGGTAAAAGGGTATATATATTCTATCGAAGGTTACGCGCTGAAAATAAGAGACAGCAACGGGGCATCTATGCGTATCATAAACCACAGTGTATGAAACTTTAACCACGGCTGCTGAATTCGTGAGCTTCTGGGATACAACAGCGCCGAATAAATTACAAAGTTTCCACGAAACTCGTAAAGCCAGGAAGTTGCGACTATTATTGCTGCTACGTTAGTGGCATCACGGACGTTTAACGAAGCCGGGAAGACGGTATCCCCGCCTGACATTTTAAGCCGCTTTTTCCCATTTTGGGTTGACGGCAAGTGCCGCTTGTGCCTTATTTTAAGAGAGAGAAAAAGTTTCTATCCAATTTAAGACAATTCTCGGCACAATAACGCCTGCTTTATTAAGTTTACAACACTTGACGCGCAGTGAAGTTGGTAACTGCGCCTCTGGGGCTACATGAACGAAACAAGTTCGGACGCGAGTCCTGCGGGCGCCTTCCACGAGAACTTTTCAATTACTGCTCAACGGGGAGCAACAGCGAGCGAGTAGGTACGCGTACCAGACTAGTCAGCGATACCCACTCAACACCATGAATCACCAAATCATGTTGCCTCTCATACTCATGGGTTCAGACAAACAAAAGGTTAATTATGAATATAAGGTGGGGAAAGAATTGCTTGCTGAAGACTTGAAATGTAAATATCTTGGCATTGAGTTTGATAACAAGCTTAACTGGGCCGGACACATTGGACAGGTGGTAGGAAAAGGTTTCAAAGTTCTGCAGTTGTTGGAGAGAGTGATGAGGGGATGTACGGGAGAAGTAAAGGAATTGGGTTACAAAACTTTGGTCAGACCATTGCTCGAATATGGTAGTGTAGTATGAGACCCTCATTTTACGTATCAAATACAGGATTTGGAGAGGGTGCAAAGAAGGGCTGCTAGATTTGTTTCTGGAAATTATCGCAGAATGCAATCAGTGATGGATATGATAAAGGATCTGAAATGGGATTCATTGCAAGACAGGAGGAGGATGAGGAGGGTCATGGGAGTGTACAGGGCATATACTGGCAATGAGGCATGGAAAGATATTGCAATAGGTATGAAAAGTAGTGCATGGAAGGGAAAAGATGACCATGACCACAAGCTGGCACTCGATTTCAGGCACAAGGGTGTGGGAAGATTCTCTTTTTTAGGTAAGGATGTCAGGGATTAGAATGAGTTACCAAGAGAAATGATGAATAATTTACCGAAAACTTTGAAAGAATTTAAAGATAAAATTTGTAGAGGGCAAATGTAGGTGGGTGCAGGATAGGGGAAAGATGGGTGTGTAGAGAAATTGCCACCGGAGCGTGTAGTCCATTGCAATTAAATTAAATTTAATTAAATTAAACCATTTATCCCAGACAGAACGTGAGCAATCTTTTTCAAGTCAAACAATCTTGGTCCCACAATCTCACACCCCTCCAACCAATGTTATACAGGGCTGGTCAAAATGATTGCAGCAGTTTCACGATTTTCTTTTGGCTGTACTATTATAGGTACGATGATGGTGTTTGCTGTTATAAGACAAGCTGCTCTCCAAGTTTGGATTGCACTAAATGCAAGCTTCCCGCGGTGGCCGCTGGAGCGCTAGAGAGCAAGATGGCTGAAAGTGAGAAAGCGTACGTTGTTCTCGAATTTCATTCGACTCAGTCTGTGGTAACTGTTCAGCGACACTTTAGAACAAAGTTCGGCAGGGATCCCCCGCATGCTAATACTATTCGGCGTTGGTATCAACAGTTTAAAGCCACGTAATGCGTTTTTAAAGGTAAAACAACGGGTCGCCCTCCCGTGTAAGAGGAAACCGTTGAACGTGTGCGCGCCAGTTACGTTCGTAGCCCACAGAAGTCTACTCCTCAAGTGAGCAGGGAATTAGGTATTCCACAGAAGACCGTTTGGAAAATCCTACGGAAGCGACTGTGTATGAAGCCTTACAGGTTACAGTTGCTACAAGCACTGTCGCACAATGATGAAGTGCGTCGTTTTCAATTCTGTGCCCAATGTCTAGAACAAGACGAAACATTCGCAGAAAAACTTGTGTTTAGTGATGAGGCCACTTTTCATGTGAGTGGAAAAGTGAGCAGGCACAATGTGCGCACTTGGGGGACCGAAAACCCCCATGCTTATGTGCAGCATGTTCGTGACTCTGCCAAAGTGAACGTGTTTTGTGCGATCTCACGAAAGAAACTTTATGGGTCTTGTTTCTATAATGAGGTGACAATCACAGAGAAAATGTATCTGCAAATGTTGCAGAATTGGCTCAAGCCACTTCTGGAAGCTGACAGTGAAGATTTCATTTTCCAGCAGGACGGTGCTCCACCCCATTTTTCTCTACTTGTCCGTAATTTCCTAAACGCCAGGATTCCAAACAGATGGATTCGTCGTGCTGGGGATGCTGATCGTCAGCTGATGTCATGGTCTCCTCGTTCCCCCTGACCTAACCCCCCTCGACTTCTTTGTTTGGGGTTTCGTAAGAGACACAGTGTTCGTGCCACCAGTACCAGTTGATCTGCAAAAATCTGCGGGTTCGCATCACCAATGCATTTGCTCTCATTGACAGAGACATGCTGCATCTGGTATGGGAAGAACTCGATTATAGACTTGATGTGTGCAGAGTCACTAAAGGTGCACATATTGAGCATCTTTAGACACTCAAAAAAACTTTCACAGTTTGTTAATATATCTGTGTAATCTTGTAAGTATATGTCAAATAATAACTCTGTAGTAATTTTCTGAAATTACTGAAATTATTTTGACTAGCTCTGTTTGTTGTTACCACTATACGTACGAGGATGGACCAAATATAAACGGAACGTTTTTTAAATTTATTTACCATGGCAAATAACCAAGTACATATTATTTCTCCAAGCACACAAAACTGAGACACTACAATACAGTTATTAAACCACAATGTCTTTATGGATCAGAAACACTTATTTTGAACAGAAAAAAGATATAGAAAACACTGAGAAAAAAGAACGCAAAATTATAAGGAAAATTTTGGGCCCAAGACTCATATGAGACCAGTACAGACTCAAAAGTAATCAGGAAATTTTACAATATGCAGACATTCACAGTGATATTAGAAAACGCCGACTACAATTTTATGGGCACATCAAAAGAATGAACCCTAACAGACTGACAAGACAAATCGTTGAATTCTATGAAAACCGAAGTAAATTAATATCGGATACTATGAAATGGGTTGGAGAAATCAAGAAACACAGGAAAATAGCAGGAATTGTTCCAGAAGATATTGAAAACAGAGACATACTTAAATCCAAAATTCACAAGTGGCAAGTTGACCGGGAGGAAAGATTTAAGAAAACACCTGGAACAACATGGTCAGATGAGAGGAAAAAAGCTCACAGCAAACGTATGAAGGAAATATGGGCACAAAGGAAAGCGAACAAACGCTTCTGAGTACTTTGCGTAGTCCTAATGGGCTTATCCGCAAATAATAATAATTATTTCTCAACATAATCTCCTGCTTTGGAAATACAGTATTGCCAGCGTATCGGAAGCTTTTTGAAGCCGACATCGTAAAAGAAAGTGCGTTGCGTCCGTAGTCAGTTGCGCACGAAGTCCTCCACCGCGTCGTCGTTTTCAAATCGCCGGCCCCCAGTGCTTCTTGCAGAGGTCCAAAGTCCCCCGCCCCCCTCTGCCCTCTAATTCCCAAACTGTTGATCCCAACAATATTTCAAAGTTTGCGGTCATATTTACATAGCCGGCTAAAATTTCCATGAAACTTATAGCGATATTTCTGAAGTAAAATAAATGAGCGATTTTGAAGATGACTCTTCACAGGGTAAAGATTTTAAATCAAATAAATATGTATAATTCGATAGAGAATTTCATCATTCGGGTAATAAATACGTCATTAAAGTATTTGTTTTCAACTTTTTTTTTTTTTTTTTTTTTTTTTTTTTTCAGAGGCTCAGTAAATTTTTTCAACTGATTTTTCAATGTATGTAAAACATTTTAAACACAATTAAAAATAAACTGTTATAGTACGATTAAAAAAAATGATCTGACATTTTCTTACTGAAACTCTCGTACATTAAAGTAACTGGAAAGGAACAATATTAAATTTAATTACTGTTTAATTTCCGTCGACACAATCGGATGTTACGCTTGATATTAGGCGATTTCAGGAAATTGTGAATCTTCCAAACAGCAGAATCAATATATATATATATATATATATATATATATATATATATTTCCCACATATCCGTCAAGTTGAGTAATATCGATAACTCGTACTAAGGATTCGATTTTATATAGGCCAGTTATTCCATACTTGTTGTAGCATAACAGTATAATTTAGGCTAACCCTAAATAATTCATATTTCTTTTTCGACGATAGTAAGTTAAATTCAATGGTTATTTGGATGGCGTTTCACTGTCCTAGAAGCTACTGTGGCGTATTCATAGGACTAATAAAAGCCTTAAAGCTGCTATTCAAAAGCCGTTTGTCTACAGTTATTGAGAACTAGCAGAGTTCTAGGTTGATTTGCACACGCAGTAAATATTGAAGCTCATAAAAGATGTCGTTTTTTGCACTTGTGAATTAAATTTCATGTCAGTCACTCCATTTTTATATACGTATTTAAACGGCTAACCCCCGGAGTAACAGAAAAGAGATGGGGTTGGGGTTGATTTATTCCTGCTATATTTTTACCCATGATATCAGGAACACGTGTACTAAGTTTCATCATAATAACCACAGCGATTCGTGCAGCAACAGAAACAATGTTTTTTTTCAGAAATGTGGTAAAGACAGAATCGCTCATCAATAAATTACAAAAAAATAACACTATGTCAACACTAAAGGTTTTAAACAGTTCAGTTCCATGTTCAAAGCCACCAGATATGTATTAATTACTATTCACTTCATGGTTAAAAATATTGCAGGAATAAATCAACCCCAACCCCATCTCTTTTCTGTTACTCCGGGGGTTAGCCGTTTAAATACGTATATAAAAATGGAGTGACTGACATGAAATTTAAAGTGCAAAAAACAGACATCTTTTATGAACTTTGCGTGTGCAAATCAAGAGATTGTAGCTAAGCGGCCTGAGACCGTAGTTTCAAAAAGCAACATATTTCTCAGAAGGTTCTACACTGAAGGTTTTAAACAGTTCACTTTCAAGTTTAAATATGCATTACTAAATATCAACAAGGAATATAATTTCACAAACATCAGAGCAGTGCAGCCTTAGATAGTAACTTCAAGAAACAAAGAAGTTATTGAAAGGTGTTTTCATTATATTATTAAAATTAATATTTTCCACTTTCCTCTTCGCATTCGATATAGCCATGTATTGGGTTTAAAGATAAAAAACCTAAATTTAAGAAAGTAAAAGTTACTTGCGATAAAATAGTTATTATTTTTTACGATGTATGACGTATGGATCGTATTTATTTATTTTTATTTATTTTGTTCAGGCTATACGTTATAAAGATTTCGGTAGTTGGGTAAACAGCCAGCTTCCCGAGTTTATTTGGTAAGGAGACGTGTTATGCGCGTCTAAGTCCGTCCGTACGAAGTCCGTCCGTACACTGCCGGATTCGCGGTAAATTACTCAAAAGTTCTCTCTCTCAGTTTTCTCTTTTCACCTGGACGAACTAGGCTAAAGCAAGCAGCACGTCGATGAGATAAATTTCACGTTAGGATATTTCAAAAGTGGTCTTCTTATTTCAAGTTGGTACGTCTGTTGGACATGTGTGAACTGTTCTAATTTAAAATCTTGCAACCTGGGACATACAATCCAAGTCTGATAAATTTTACGATACAGTTCTGGTGTGGGAAGGATATTAAAAACATTTCACTAAAACCTCATATGATAAATCCGAAAAAATCTTGCTTTTTTCCATATTGTCATTCAGGCACCATTAAAATTAAACCTAAAACGTATTGTATCGTAGAATCGCTGGTGACTGGGTCAGAAGAACTTACATCTTGGAAACAAAACATTTCAAAATATTTGTGTAAAATTTCGGACTTAATAGCTCACTATCCCTCCACCCACGGTTAACATCGGAAATGGAAAAAACAGTAAAAATGTTAACACCACGTCATCGACGCATACGGGACTGCATTATCGCAGTAATTAATTAACGCTGTCGAGAATTTAATGCCATAATGACTCTGCCAATTGACTATTTCTGTATAAAAACCAAGACCTCCAGCTATTGCCCAGTTAAATGTTGATTTTTTAAACAAATCATTTATAGTCACCTGTATAGTAAAAAAAAGCAACCAAACCCGGATATGGGTCTCTAATTCGGACCACTGGGCATTTATTTAGCTTGAATAGAGCTGCATTCTGGTGGCACATATTTGAACATGTAGATATCGAAATAAATGAAGTGTTTTGAAGTTAACAGGGCTGGGCAGGGGCAAGTATCCCGCCAATTACGCTAACGGTGTTTTAGAAAAGTTTTTGTAGAGATGTATTAAACAGCGTTTATACAGTGTTTCAAATGGACGAAATGACAACCTGCTAACTACAATGGGTTTGGCAAATACTAAACTATATCTCTTTATCATTTTTTTTTTTTTACTTTTGAAACTGCCAACTCAAAGATGGCCTATGTAAGACCCTCCTGCGTTGCCTAACTCAGACCCTCCCCCCCCCCCTAATTCATTTTAACATTTCCTCGATTTCTTAAAGTGATTTTAAATGCTTGTTCGGATAGTTAAAACAAATAGAAACCTTTCTGAGAAAAAGTTGTGATTTTTGCCGTTAGTACAAGAACTTATCAGCGTAGAAACTTTTGTATTAAATGTTAAAATAAAACGCTTTGTTATTCTTTTTTAGTTTCAATGGACTTTTCTGGGAATTGTGTGTATGTTCTTAACACGGGCTACCTTTTCCTTAGAGATTGCTTTTTAAACTTTTTATTAGAATCTGAAGATTATGAGCAGATATTTACTAAATCCTGTCATGCTGGGTATTTGAAAACATACCAAAGAAAGTACTCCATTAAAATTAACGTTAGCTTAAATCAGATCGAAGACGAGACAGGTAAAAACGAAATGTGGGTCTGACTTTGGTTCTTCTTCTCGACTAGTTGCAAAACTGTATCGTAATTTGAAGTGGCGGATCCAGGGGGGGGGGGACTAAGGGACTGAGCCCCCCCCCAAAATAGAATTTAGGCCACCCCCGACATCGGTAATTTTTTTTTAGATGTACTGATTTTTTAAGGGTGGCTTGACTATAAAGCCTACCTTTACCCGACTCAAGCCCCCTCCCCAAACGAAATCCGCTCAAGCCCCCCCCAAACGAAATCCACTCAAGTCTCTCCCCAAACCAAAATCTACTCAAGGCCCCCCCCCCTCAAACCAAAATCCTGGATCCGCCACTGGTCATTTGTGACGCGAAATAAGGACCAATACGGTGTTCCATGGTTTCCCCAAATCTCTTGAGCCGAATGCCAGGGTGGTTTCTAAAAAGACCATATCCGAATTACTTCCCGTTCCATGTCCTGAGTCCTTTCGCGCCTCTAGTGACCTCGATAGTAATAATAATAATACGTCCTACTAAAGAATAAAAAGCTCCAAGTGTACTCGTATACTGACCACAACAAGCAATATTTCCAGATTATGTTTCGCTGATATCTTTCATATTTCAATCCGCTGGAACTGGCGAGTAAACTGTGGGACAGCTGAAAAGTTCTGCGTAATCGTTTTTAAAACCAGCGCGCATACAGAGCAACCGACGGCAGCAGATCCCCGCTCGTAACAAGTGACGCTGGGAACGACGGAAAAGCCGCGTGACAGGGAACAAAAAAAAGGGAGGGAGACATTAAAACAGCGGTCCGCATGACACGCACAGCAGCCGCAAACAGGGGGGCGCGGTAGGCTGCCCGCCACACACGTCGAAACGATACCTCTGCCAACGCCGCGCAGTGACATCCTGCAAACACAAAATAGGCCCAAACTCGCGGTCTTCTAGTGGTAAAAAAATATGAAATCTTGCTCTGAGCCAAGTCTAAACTTTACGGTGTATAATCACTTCACTCTGTAAAACAGAATGGTTTCTCTCGGTGTCATAGATCTTCTTTTTTCCCCTTTTCGTTTCAGCCATCTATGGACTAGGACTATGCAACTTCATTTCCTCTTCTGAGTTTCCTTCCTCCGTCGCCAGTACTCTTTAATTCTCTGGATCACTGTTGCTTTTTCTTCCTCTGAAAATGCCCTCTTTTTACTGATTGGTCTATCTTCAGTGAGATCCTTTATCTCTGCAATTTTTCTCTGAATAATTCCCTGTCTTGTATATCTTCCATGCTGATGCCACATCTTTTCAGATCCTGATGGACCTCCTTCACCCATGGAACCTGAGTCTTCCTGTTCTCTTGAAAGTTGAGTATTTTCTTTGCCATTCTTTCTGGTTCCATTCTCTTGGTGTGTCCATAGAAAGCTAATCTTCTTTTCTTAATTGTGTTTTATATCGTTTCAAACTTGTCGTATAATTCTTGGTTCGATCTCAAACGGAAATTAAATTCGCATCCTGTCACTCTTTTTGGTCCCAAGATAAATCATTTATTTATAATTTAAAAAATTCCGATGACTTGACCATTATGTATGCCATGTTTTCGCAGACCTATACAAATACCTGTGTTGCTTTATCCAACTTACAAGTACACAAAATATCGTTGGAAACATATAATCAGTAACTATAAAAAGCAGGAATATCCAATGTTGCCCGAGATTTGAAGCATGCAAATCTCTACTCCTTCACCGTCAGTTAAGTCTTTACGAATGCTTTCCAGGAATTTTTGCCACAGCTTCTTCTGTGGTGCTGCTACGGTGCATAATTAGCATCACCGTACAAGGTCGCTGTTAAAATGTAGTATTAGTACAGACACTAAAATTATTGAGTTCAATAGCTAATTAATACAAGTTCAATTGCATTTTTAAGTGACTAGACCTGTGCGAAAATTTCGAGAATACGTTCAATAATAAGATTTCTGGTTTGTAATAAGATGAAAGAAGACCCGCCTCATTTGTATTAATTGCTTATTTGTTTAGTGTAATAGGTTCGTAACAAAAGTAGACGCCAGTGAGGCAGTTATTAATATCGCTGTCATACGTGCTGCCGCTATCTAGCGGCTTGGCTCGGAACTGACTCATAAGCGCGACTATCACAGTTATTACTTTTGTCCTTCAAGGGTCAAATTACGAAAAACTACGTTCTTAATTTATAATGCTACATAAGTGGGGACCTTAATCCTTAAAATGATACCTCGTTTATCGATTTCGGTAAGGTATCAATGGAAAAAAGGGGTTCGTAGCAAAAAAATAAAAAGTATGGAAACGGTAATACTATTGCCCTTTAAGGGTCATATTCCGAAAAATTGCTTTCGTAAAATATGATGTGACCAACGCGGATATGTTAAGCTTTAAAATGATATTTCACTAATCGATTTCGGTTAGGTATGAAGGGCGGTAACGGCTTCTGAAAAAACTTTTTATAAATAATATTGATGACACTAATGCAGTCTGTAATTTCGTTTTTCTTCTGATTTCTTTCGTCGTTATGTTGACATTCCAGCACTACTTCACTTTCTAAGATTATTTCTGTCTCTGAGTTAAACAGCCAATTTACACATTTTTAATTATCTTTTTTTCCCATAGTTGACAGAAGCGGCAGACTGTCCTACATCTTTCCACGCCAGGGACTTTTAACTTATGGTTTGATATTAATATAGTATTTGATTTCGTTCTTCTTCTGTTTGTTTGTGACCATTAAAATATTAATTTCGCCTGGTATGGAAAAGCAGCACATCCGACATGGAATCCGAGTTTTGACACAGGATCTTCGGTAAAATCTGAAGTATGTAAGTTCAAATGTTCGGTTTTGTGTGGGTAACAATCCAATAACCAAATTGCGTGTACCCTTCTCGTTGAAAAACCCCTTTTCTAATGAACATTTATCAGAATAAGCACGCGAGGATCTGAACCAAATCCAATTTCTTGTTTGACTGTTGTAACCCCGGCCTTCAACTACATTCTCAGCGGGGTAGGGGACAGTATAATTATAATCCATGCCGATTCGATCATCTGTGCTGCTGCAGTTTCACAATTTTTACCACCTCTCAGCGCTCCAAATCCCCCGGTTTCATAATGGTACAATCACGCCGCCATCGATTCACACTAAAGAAATACTTGTTCCATCGCAGATTGGTTGGTGTCTGTGGATCACAATACGTTGCAACAGCCCTAAGACCCATCGCTTTAATGAAATTCTATTCTAAGAATTATGCATAGGAAGCTGTGTGTGGATTAATTATGGTTTCGTATATTTTTCTTTTAATCAATTCTGAATTTGTATAAATGAACATTGTTTTATGGAAAGAAACTATGTAAATAGTATGCAGTACAATCAAGGAGACTATTATGTATGAAACATTGATGCAAAGTCTGTCATTTAAAGTACTGACATGAGCTACCATGTTTGGAGGACAATTTGCGACGGTTTGGACTGATTTTTGTACATAATTTTGTGTGTAAATACTTGTCATTACCATTATCATTATCAGCCAGATCAATCATTTTCTGATGTGGCCTCTTAAGGTCATGATTTTTTCAGATATAACTTGAGCAGTCCTTTCCAGGTCGCACGATCTTGGGCGATATTCTACCAGTTAACTCCGACAACTCCTTGTCCCCTGGTCTGGTGGTCTTCCTCTGGTCTGTGGTGATCTCTTGGCTCCACTCTAACACTGTTTTTGTCCACCTCTGGTCTTTTCTCCGTGCAATATGGCCGGCCCATTGCCACTTCAAGGATGCTGTCTGTTGCCCTTTTCTTGTCTTTTCTAGTTAAACCTAGCATTGACCTCTCCATAGCTGTTTCAGCAGTCCTTAGTTTACTTTTCGTAAGGGAATAGAATGGGAGTGAGATGCGTTGTTGCAATCATATAGCAACAACAATATGAAGATTCGGTAAGTTTGAGTCCTCTAGCCTCTCTCACTCCAACTCCAAGCACATAACCTACTAGATGAAGCCGAGCAACCGAGTGCAAGGTTCGGGTATCAACACCAGCAGGAAGTTGGGTCGGCGAGCAAATCAGGGCGGGAGGATCACCAATCCGTCATTGAAGCAGGCGTGGTGATTAAGCTTCAACCCTAAGAGTTCATGATGAGTAAATACTTATAAATATCTTTAATATCCATTCCGTGTGTTTCGTGATGATTGTGAATGGTTTTGTACTAGTTCTGATTGTTTTAATGTGATTTTGATTATCAGCTGCATTGTCGCCGTTCGAGAAACATCGCGCGCATTTCTCTGTATTATTCTGGAAATTTCTGTAATCACTATTATAAGGCAATCGGCAGAGAGGAGTTTAAGTTTTGAAAGTTTTAGTTTGAAGGAGTTGCAAGTCAGTTGGAATTTAGAATCCCTGAAACGTTTGTATGTTCGTACTTAGTATCTTCGTAGACGATGCTTGTGTAATAATGATGTAAGGCGCACGGAAAAATAAACAAACTGCAAAGTGATCCTTCGAGTAGTTTTCTGAAGTAACCAATGTTTCAGCCAATCGTAATGAGCTATTTAGGGGGCGTCCATTAATTACGTGAGGTGAAATGGAGTGGGGAGGGTCCGGCGGAATCTCACCAAGGTAGGGGTCGACGGACGTGACGTTTTGAAATTAGTAAAGGACAGTAGAGTTCAAAAAAATGTCTAAAATGTCGACTTTAGGAGGGGGGTGAGGGGGGTTAAGGTCTAGAATCGACGCGGTAACCGACTTTACAGGGGAAATAACCGCCCTCGAAAGCATGAGAGCTAAAAAAAAAAAGGTCTCAAAAACTGCGGGTTCAACTAGCAGGGGAGTCTCGTCAAAATCTCACATCGTCTTAGGGTGGAGGGGTCCGGCCAGATTTCACCAAATCTCACCAGAGAGGGTGGGGGGAGGGGGGATTCAGGAAAAACCCCTCACGTGATTAATTGCCGCCCCCTCACGCAAGCAGACGAGTAATGGTAAGTATTGCGTGTGGTCGGTACCTTGGGTTTCCGCGGAGCGCGGCGTGGTGCAGCGCGTTGAAGCCGTTGTTGTTGGTGAGCATGATGTCGGCGTTGTGGTCCAGCAGCAGCGTCAGCATGTCGTCGCGCTTCTTCGAGATGGCGTCGTGCAGCGCCGTGTCGCCCTCCGAGTCCTGCAACACACGACAAGGCACACGTCAGCAACTCCAACCTCAGAGCACAAAGTACGACACGTACCTTACAAAACTCTCTCAAATCTGAGGCAAGGCGAGTGGGATATTGAACTGAAGGAAAGTTTACATCAAACAACCACGCACGGTGCGTTAAAATGTAGTGAGACTGGAGACTTTCCCGGCGTACTGATGCAATATAATCCTCTCGGGTGTCCAACCGTAAGGTGTTGTATAAACACGACGTTTCAACACCTAGCTCTGCTCTCTTCATCAGGTGTAGCATTAAAATGAAGTTGGGCATACAAGAGTCACGTTTAATACGCTTAGTGTTGTGAGCCACTGTTTTAATTTCCTTTAAGACCCTGGTGTTCAATCGTACATGAACGTGATGAAACGGAGGGAGCCAAACAGAGGCACTGGAAAGTATCACACCTGAACTGAACGAAGAAGGAATTAACAGACGCAGGGAACAAAGAAAACCACACGTAGAGATGGAAGAACCCTGTAAATTAAGGAATAAGAAGTAGCACGCCCACTCTAGCTGGCCCAGGCAGAAACTTGCAGCCTGTAACTATTACGGATGTCCAATATGGTGGAGACCTCAAGTCACGGCAGCGTCGCAACCACGAGGTTCCCCGTGGGTTCCCGCAAGGATCGCTAAAAACACTTCTCAATGAGAGTCCGTGCCTCCCCTCCAACCAATATGGCGGAAGGAGGGGGGTAATTCTTCTGCGTTCTAATTCCACGGCGGGGGTGGCTCCTTCGTAGACGGATGGTTTAGCAGAAGACGATGAGGGTATAATGAGGTCCATGACCTATCTCCACGCTTGACGAACCTACTGCATGGTAAATCCAAACGCGGTGACTGCAATCAATACAGAACCTCTGCTCTAAGTACATGGGCCTCTAACCGTTTTGGCCTGACCATTTGACCCAGGCGGAGTAACACTGCCATGAGTGCCATGGACGATTTTCCGCTACGACGGTGCTCTGTGATGCTTGAACAGATGCGCGGGAACGCTTACTAGACGGAGTCTCAGGGAACGTGCGTTAGCTGCGTGGACGCTTCAGCCTCCGCCAGGCTTCCTATGTATGAAACCACGCTGGACGGGGCGAACAGAGAGGTCTGCTACACCAGACGGACACAGGTTGTTCCACCTGGATTGTTGCGGCGCCCACTACACGAAGCTCCGGCGTGCACTCCCTTGAGGGTAGCGAAATGAGTCCCGGCTCAAACGGCGGCTAGATTTCTGCAATGACGGCGGGTATTTCTGAAGCGCTATAATTCCGCGGCGGGGTTGTTCCTGGGCGAGACGATATTTCAGTGTCAGCTTGCCAGGGGATAAAGAGGTAACTCAGGAATCCCGTTTATTCACGACGGCGGTGGATGGTCTAGCACTCGTGTTCATGTAGCCACTGATCACGGTAGAGTGAAACAGGGTGAATGATGCGGCCGCGTCGTGCAGAGCATACGGTGATGGCTGTCTATAATGCGCCTGCGTAACAGTAGTTTGGGCATACGCCGACAGGAAGTAATGTTCGCTGCCGCTGGAATGTACGTTGTGCCGTTGCTCAGGGAGCTAATGCCTTGTCGGCACCCTGCAGCAGTATAACGCCGCCCACACTAGAAAAATCGACGATCATCTGAACGAGTGTATGAGAGTGATAACTGGCACACTAAAATCCACCTGAGTCCCCTGGTTACATATCATCAGCAATATACCACCTACAGAGGAATTTTTTTTTTTTCCGAGGTCATTAGAGGGGATTGGGAACAAGGAACGGGAAGGAGTTCGGCCATGGCCTTATTGAAGGAAGCATCCCGGCATTCACCTGGAGTGATTTGGGGAACCATAGAAAACCCAAATCGGGATGCCCGGACGGGTTTTTCGAACCGGCGTCCTCCTGAATGCGAGGCCAGAGCGTTAACCGTTCACCCACCACGCTCGGTTCCAGAGGTAAGAGACACCAAGAAGTAGAGGAACGTGAGTGAATAAAATTACATCATCCTCACCATCCACAGGATCTCCCAATCCACGAAATTCTAAATGACCTACCCTACACTAGTGTTAAATCCAGAAATTCAGTAGTTTTGACGTATTTGACATCGACGTCAAGGAAAAATGGCGACAATGCTGGAACTCTGCATCTCTGAAGCATCAAGATATTGAAGATCCTACAACTGGACTTCTGGGATTCTATCTGAAGAAGGACCAGTGCAAGAAACTAAACAGGCCACGCCAAAAGCAATGCCATGATGCATAAGTGAGGTCTTCAGGATTCTTCTGTCTGTGACTGCCGTGCTCCTATCATCAAGGAATACCCTGTAACGAAGTATGATAGACCATTTAAAGACGTTTTCAATGCTACAAGTTCCTTCACAGCATGGCTGCAAAAACTGGACACCAATTTGTGAATACCACCAAAGTTCTTGGAGTTGTATATACTGTATTTTATGTATTACATTAGCTGCTTAGCCATATGACAAATAAATAAATAACCCCCTCTTAAAAATACTCGTTTATGCAAGGGTCCAACATTTGAGCCGAGGCATCAATTCTGCCTTCGGGCAGAATCGTGAGCTAAGAAGCGTTTTATACGGCCGGGGGCTTAAGGCTCTTCAACCAGATTGAGGCAGTGCCGCAGCCACGTGGCTCCCCATGGACACCCTTGTGGTGGCAGAGCGTGATTCTCTTCTGACTGTCCTTCATCCTGGTATTGGGGGATATGCTTTTTTGAAGAGCTGATGCTCAGATATTACCGAAGCTCACAAGGTCGATTGACCACCAACAGTTCTCTACGCAGCCGCTTATTAGCTTCGTCTGCTTGTCTTTCTGCGCAACGTGATGTAATCATTCCCGAATTTTCGAGTCATTTCACTGTAGGCCTCCTAGTCTGAAGTATTTTGCAGATAAATTCAAAACAAAACAAGTTATCAGGGAGAGGGGAATCCACTGCTGCAAACTAAATTTCCTCGTTCAGCTGTCTGCGGTGCTCACGGCAATGCGACTCGAGGCGAGCTGAGCGGAGAGGGGCGGCGGAGAGGGGAGGGGAGGGAAGGGATGCCTGGGGAGCCGTCTCCGTCCTAGACTCATAACGCGCAATATACAGACAGCGGCCAACTCCATCTAGAAGCCATTCCCGTGAAATCCGCGAGGGAGAAGACGACACAATGGCCCCTCTACACCGTGTCGGCACGTCCCACCTCGAGGTGTGCCTCTCTCGCAACACTCCACATTCATCCGGGAAGCCCAGTCTAGCAGCATCTGCCTGCAGACAAACGCCAGAATTAGCAGCAATCCAAATTTATAATGGCTGTCCTCGCATTCAGAGGATAGCCGGTTCGAGTCCGGCCTTAGGAGTGAGTGGTTTTAATCAAGTGTTGTGTCAGTCTGTATAGGGAGGCTAAACAATATACACTGCGCGAATAATGAAACTCGAAACGCCTGCTGTAATAAAAATGGCTGAACAACATTTCACTTAAGACTGGAGATTTTCTCGGAGTTAAAAATGAATAAAATTTTCTCGGGTAACTAGCCGTCACTTGACAATGGCGGCAGGGTTGTGACCGCCGAAACGTCGTGTTTAAACGATGGACTTACTCCGCTAGATACCAGAGAAAATTTTATTCAACATTTCACTTTCTATCCGATGTATCTCCTAATTATTTTAATAAACCGACGAAAAGTTTATACAAGTACAATTAGCTCCGACAGTGAACTTGCCTTGCGACATTGGTGAGAACTGAGCCGCCGTAAGAACAAAAATAAATAAATAAATTAAAAAAAAGAGAGAGCGAGAAGGCATCTTGAGCCGAATGTAACAGCAAACAGGCATACAGTCAAATACAAGAAAAAAGCAAACATAGCTGCTAATTATCAGTCTTGGGGTGAAATAACATGAATTTGGTTGCATTTTTTTTTTTCAGGTCTTTGCTACTCGTTATTATAGCCCCGAGAGGTAGAATCAAGGCAGGGGGGAAAAATTCAACTATGGCCATTGAAAGAAATTATCCTGGTATTTCTGCGGAAATGATTTCGGTACACCACGAAAAACCGAAATCACTATGAACAGATCGGGGACGGAACCCGGGTCCTCCTGAATACCGCTCGGTCCGGTATCACTTAAGATCTCATCCACCTAGCACAACTTCAACCATCCTTCAAAAGATAGCCACTTGTGAGTCGACAGTTTTTTTCTTTTTTTCGCTTTACGCCTCATTGACATCGAGGTCATTAGAGGCGGAAACGACCGGCGGCAACGAATAGGAAAGAATTCGGCCAATGCCTTTTGAAAGAACCGTCCCGGCATACGCCATTAGCAATTTGGGGGAAACTCAAATCTGGATGGCCGGTCGGAGATTTTAACCCACGTCCTCCCGAATGCGAGGCCAGAGTGTTACCCCCCTTCCACCACGCTCTGTAGGCGACTGCTAAGAATTTACGCAGCTCCCTGTAAGTTCTGATGAGATGAAGACTTACAGAATATTACTGCCCTTATCTGTCACACCTGAAACATAATCTTCACGACACGTGACTCTTTTTATCCTGGTTCACTCAAAACAAAAAAGTATATTTCTTGATGAACAATTTCTTCAATTTTCTAACACAAGCTTTTAACCACAATGAGCTAGTTTTGCGAGCAGATATTCTTTTTTCATAGCAAATGTAGTTTGAGTCTTTACTTTGATCAAACTACTACAGACATTTTCAGTCTCTCTCTGGAGGCGCTATTCTTCCTATCACTCTATTTTTCTTCGGCGCACAGTAGCAAAATTTCCATAATCTGATAGGCCAGTCAGCCTTAATTCTAACCTCAATACCAATTACACCAAAAAGTACATTTATTACGCATCGTAAACCGCTCATTATTAATCTGTATCTCTAGAACAAAACGCGTTTGTATCTGTTAAAATAAAAATAATATAATAAAAAACTACTGAGCAAATTGTGACTGGTTTTTCGCCGTTTTAAAACTTAGAATCTGACTTGTCTGGTATTTCATGTGTGTCAACGTTACATGACGCCGGAGTAGCAAATGAAATTCTGGACGTATCGTGAGAAACACCAAAGATGCAATGCTAAAACTAGATAGTACATACATAATGCTTCGAAAAAATAACACGGTATTTACCGCTTACTTCCTTAAATCTTGAGTGTTCAGTCATTAAACCCCATAAATGCCAGGTACGAAAAGTGTAGAAGAAACTACCTGAAGACGAAACTATGTAAATTAACAACTATACGAAAAACGCCAGAGAATATGGTTGCGTCGGAATTATATAGGATTACTACCATAACGACTGCTTTTTTTATGAGAAAGAGGGCTGTTTGGGATATCAATGAAAGCATTTTTCGAAAATAATTCTGAATACTCGATATTCAACAGTAAAAATGCGGAACAGATTTTAATTTTGAGCGCCAGAGAGAGGCGAAATCTACATCTACATCTACATATATACTCTGCAATTCACAAAATTGTGGGTGGCAGAGGGTGCTCAGCACCAAAGCTAATCTCTTTGCTGTGCATTCCAATCCCTAAAGAAAAAAGAATTCATATAAGAATCAGTCCGGCACATTATTTCTCTAATCTTATCTTTCCTGTCCTTCCGATTCAAATAGGTTGGTCGAAGAAGTATTTCACTACACTCGAAAGTAAAAGTGGGATGATACAATGAGACAATTTTGCACTCCAGCGGCAGACCAAATTACACAATGAGACAATTTTGGACTCAAGCGGCAGTTGAGGCAGCATAATGAAGCATACCTAATGTCTGACGGTGTAAACTGTAAACATACGTCAGATTTTAGATCGGGCTCCAAGCTTTCAAATTTGAAAACCCACGTGTGGTACCGGAACAGACAGGCACTTCCAGATTAGGATTTATGTATGTAGTGGCCTATGTATTAATGCGCTTAGGGTACTTGTTTCCATTTTCCTGCAGCATCATTAGCAGATGTGGTTACGTTCTAATTCAGCCTGACCCGAAATGAAAATTGACATTCCGTATCACAGCATTCAACCCGCTCCGTTCTGCTAGAACTGTGAGGGTAAATCGACGTTTAGTTTAATTCTGGAAAATGGCTGGCGCCAAATTAACGAAACGTGATACACACGATTCTCATTAGACGAATATAAATACTGTAGGAATAATCAACTGCAACCCATCCTTTTTGGGGTAGGATCTGATTTAATTTCGGAAATGGCTGGTGCGAAATTAACGAAATTTGGTACACATGATTATCATTGTGTAACTAAAAACAGTGTATGGGTAAATCAACACCACACGCAGCGGGCGTCGGGTACTCTGCAACTATAGTAATACAGCCAATTAAAATGTACATACTGGAATATTTCAGGTATACAGCTCATACTGTCAGTGTGATATACTTTTGAACAGTGCTCCCAGATTCAAGTTGGTTCTGTTGTTTTTAATGATATCAGTGCCAACTGTATTTTATATCAATGATAATTCACAGGAACTCACGCCCTCTATTCTAAGTGTGGTATTCTTTCTTTACGCTCGTCAACGTCGCCGTCATTAGAGTCGAGATGGGACTGGGAACAAGGAACGTGTGAAACATCCTTACTCTTGCTTCTAACACATGACCCTCTGTCTGTTTCAAGCGTACAAGCAGGTTGGTTCCTCCCTCCTCTCTTCTCTTCACCAAAACAAACTTTAATTTACTTTCTTATTCTTTTGTCAACTCCGTTCCATCTTTTAAATGTTTCAATGTAAGGTATTATTATTGTACAAATAATAATACAGTGTGCACTTAACTTTATTTATTGCAAAACTCGTCGCAAGGGGGGCGTCCATAAATTACGTGAGGTGAAATGGGGGGGGGAGGATCCTGCGAAATCTCACGAAGGGGGATGGGGGGTCAACCAAAATCTCACACCGAGCATGGTGGTGTAACGGTTAGCGTTCTGGCCTCGCATTCGGGAGGACGGCGGTTCGAATCCTCGTCCGGGCATACAGATTTCGGTTTTCCATGGTTTCCCAAATCACTCCGAGCAAATGCCGGGATGCTTCCTTCAAAGGGCCATGGCCGAATTCCTTTAAATTCATTGCCCCCCCCCCCTCATCCTTTCCCGTCTCTAAAGACGGCCGCTGTTAGAGAGACGTTAATCAGATAAATAATAAAAAAAAAGGAAATCTCACGTGAGGTTTTCGAAATTTTGATGGACTGTTGAGATTATTTAAAAAAAAAAAAAATTGCTGTTATCAGTCTTTTGACTGGTTTCATGCAATCCTCCATCTCTTCCTATCTTGTGCTAACCTCTTCATCTCTACACATCCCCTACAACCCACGTCCTCAATTATCTGGTTCATATATTCTAACCTCTGTCTTCCTCTGCAGTTCTTACCTTCGACTGTTCCCTCCACCAGCAAATTAACTAATCCAGCATGTCTCAAAATATGACTTACCAGCCTCTCTCTTGTTTCTGTAAGCGTTTTCCACAAACTTCTTTCCTCACCCAACATTTCCAAAACTCGTTCAATTCGTACTTTGTCTGTCCACTTAATTTTAAGCATTCTTCTGCAACACCGCATTTCAAATGATTCAATTTTCCTTCTTTCCGGTATTCCTAAAGTCCATATTTCGTTACCGTAAAGTGCTGTGTTCGACACATAGAGTTTTAAAAAGTTTTTTCTAATTCCTAGATCAATACTTGAAACTAAAAGATTTCTTTAGTCTTGCTTTGATTTATATTCAGTCCAAAATCTTCATTCAGAAAGCAAAACCAAAATTATAAATTCTTTAGAAAATTCCTTTTTACTATTAATCTTCTATATATATAAAAATCTCGTGTCACGATGTTCGTCCGGGATGAACTCCGAAACTACATAACGGATATAGATGAAATTTGGCTTAATGTGTGTAATTTAGTCCAACTTAAAAGATAGGATAGTTTTTATCTGGATTATAGACCTCAATATTTATTACTTGTGAAATAAATGTTCATTAAATGTTTGTCATAGGACAATGGTTTGTAATTATTTGTAAGCCACTACAGATAAGCCGTCTGCTGGCTTAGTGGTTAGGGGGTCTGACTGGAGATGGAAAGGTCCCCGGTTCGAGTCCCTGTCTCGTCGTGGATTTTTATAAACACTTAACCCGGCATTAATCTCCGGTGCAGCATGCTGTGTAAGGTGAAATATGCCAGGACGGTACTGTGGTTCGGATTATACGTTAAAATGTAGGCCCCTGTACCAGGCAGGATGGGCGGGCTAGGTAAATGTGCCTACGACAGTGGCAAAATGCCCAGCCAGTAGAAACCATTTCACCAGGTCATTACGACCACACGGAATTATTATTATAGTTCCATAAGTTTCTAACAGATGGCGAAGTGTTAACTTATCGATACAACATTTGGTTAGCTAGGTTGGGTAATCATCCAGTAGATCATGTTCTGTTTCAATTTATTTATGCTACAGTTTATTCCTAACAGATGGCGGTGTGTTAGTTTATCGAACCATCCAGTAGGTGGGGTTGTATTTCGATTTATTTATGCTACAGTCTATTCCACGCCATATGTGCGAGTTTCTTCAATTTTAATTGTGCTGTGTATTGTGTTATAATTATACCGTATTGTTGTTCATCGTTTGGGTGTCATTATACCTAACGACAATGTAATTACACACATGAATATAACATTCAAGAAAACGTTACGATAAATTCGAATCGTGTAAGTATTTCTCACTAGCTTATCATTTTCTTCTTCTTTTTGTTATGGTCAGCTAGAGACCACGTGTCAATTTCAATTCCTCTCCTGTTGTTTTTTCTTTCTTCCTCCCCAATTCTCCTTCATTATTGCACTCCTCTCTACCTTTGAATCCTGCCATATTCAAAGTCTGCTATCGAAAAATTTTCTTTCCATACAGTTCACTGGTATTATTTCGTTTCAAATCTTTCCAAATCTCTTCAATGCCTGGTGTCATCCATGCTATAAATGTATCGAAAAAAATATAATTCTTCTTTTTCTGTTATTTTTCAATGTTATTATATATTTAATCATTAGTTCGTAACTTCCATTTTAATGTATTTTTCAATGGACCCTAAAATTCCGGTTTCAGCAATGTATTATAGTGTCTTATTTTAAGGCCTTCAGAAAGGCACTTTTTGTTGTAATTAAAATATTTTTCAGTGAAATGTTGCCAAAGAATCTAACCTCGACAATGCGTGTAGCAAAGAGACACGACGCACGGTGAGAGAGCTCATCAATCAGCAACACAAATCGCAGCAAGTAAGGAAGTTCAAAGAATCAGGACAGCTGAGCGTCGTATACAAGAATCTGGTGGCTTCCGACAGACATTACCAGTGATTCCTCGCTCTACTTTTGCCGATGAGATTAACGTATGTTTAAAACAATCGTTTTTATGGCGGAATGTCGAAACACTTTGATTGACCATGAACATGCGAGTACAGTTACAAAATGATTCATCGGCACAAGTATTTTGTAAGCAATTGCTGGATATTGGTAAAGGTGAAATAGAACTGCATCGAAATACACAATACATCAAATTACCAGACAAATTCTGCACTGTTGTTCACTCAAAAATGAACTAACTCAGCGTGTATTCCTAGATATATCAAATAATTACTTAGATCATAATTGGATCAGTAATCATGCTATTTTGTAAGCAAAAAATGTTGATGTCAACGAAATTAACTTCCAGATACGACAGTTGTTGCCAGGTGATTTGATGTCTTTTAAATCAATAGATACTAACTATTGTAGATGAAAATGAAGCCGTAAATTTTCCAAAACTCTTTGGATATAACAGGAATGCTGCCACACAATCTCCGGTTAATGATTGGTTCACCGATTCTTCTTCTTCGTAATTTGAATCCACCTAGATTATGCAACGGGACACGTTTGGTGATCAAAAGGATCACCGGAAATGTTCTTGAAGCAACTATTTTGACTGGAATGTTTAAAGGAGAAATCGTCCTGTTGCCACGTATTCCAATGATACAGTCAGAACATCCAATACCATTTAAAAGGCTTCAATTTCCGATTCGTTTGGCTTTCGCTATGACAGTAAATAAGTCCGTTTGCGGTTTGGATTTGGAAAATACGTGTTTCTCCCAAGGGCAACTATATGTCGCCTGCTCACGTATAGGGAAATCATTAGCAAAAGACAGGCTAACTAAAAATATTGCGCACCAATTAGCGCTTAGATAAATTAAAATTATAAATTGTAATAATTTACAATAAAGAAAATAATTGTTAAAAATGTTTAAAAAATAAACTTCATAGGCCTCATTTATACAACTGAAATTTCAATTTATATAAATAAATAAATAATAGAAATAAATAAATAAATTATATAAATAAATAAAAAATAATTTATTTATTTATTTTTATAAATATTAATTTTTATATAATTTCAATTAAGTAATTTGTAATAAAATGTAAATTAATTTTTTTTATGATCGTTTGTCCTTAACTTCAACTCTCCGTAATTATTTACCAATTACATTTGAATTTCCAAATCGACTACAATGTTTTGTCTTTATTAGTGAATATTAATTTGACTACTTTACTAAGTTTAGAATAACATTAATCCAACGTACTATAATTACAAAGTCACAGCAACGCGTGACCGGGTCAGCTAGTATTCTATATATATATATATCTCTTTCCAAAATTTTCACACTACGCATTCATACAAGTGGAGTCTGGTGCCTCAGCAGTCTACCACCCTATGCCATGTCTTTGCTGTTCAACAACCTCCCGTAGACTGCCATGAATGCACTATAGCTAAGGGAGCGTGCATAAACCACGTAGCTCCATTTTGGCCTTCTGTGAACCTCCCTCCTCCCCACGTAGCCCTACGTGGCTTTTGCCTCTACCCCCCCCCTCCCCCTCCCACGCAGCACGTAGCTTTTTTATTTCCATTTTGATTCCAGAAGACTTTTTGTATTGTTTTCTCTTGTCAGACGATTTTAAATTACATACGGAGATAATTAATTGAGGGAAATAAATATTCACATGCTGTTGTCAGTTCTGTTCCTCATTTTAACCGTGAAAAATGTCGTGAAAGAAAAGCTACGTGGCCTGGCACGGACCCCCCCCCCCCCCCCCCGTAGCCCAGCGTTGCCTTCCAGCCAACCCCCCCCCCCCCTCCGACCGAGCCACGTAGTTTGTGCACGGTACCTAAGTGACGAGTGTACTGTTCTGCGCTGCAGCTAGTTAGTTAGCGAGTCTTTCTTGCGCCGCAATATCAATGGATTCTCTAACTCCAGAACAAGACATCATTATTACTATAAGGAAACAGAAAATTTACAATTAACTTTAGCAATTAAAAATATTACGGATCGGGGTGGGCTGGTTACATGTGGCATCTATGTCTCAAACGGGAAGTAATTCGGCCATGGCATTTTGAAAGAAGTATCGCGTTTTTGTTTGTAACAGTTTAACGTCCCTTTTTAACAACGTGGTCTTTAGAGACGGGAAAGGATGGGGGCAAGGAATGGGAAGGAATTCGGCCATGGCCTTTTGAAGGAAGCATCCCGGCATTCGCCTGGAGTGATTTGGGGAAACCATGGAAAACCCAAATCTGGATGCCCGGACGGGGATTCGAACCGCCGTCCTCCCGAATGCGAGGCCAGAACGCTAGCCGTTACACCACCACGCTCGGTGAAGTATCGCGGAATTCGCATGAAGAGATTTGGGTAAACTATGGAAAACCAAAATCGGGATGCCCGGACGGGGATTCGAACACGCGTCCTACTGAATGAGAGGCGATAATGTTACCTCCCATCCACAACAGTCGGCGGTATTGCAAATTAAACAGCACAATAGCCATAATTTATGCAATAGCTTATGAGGTGATTTTCTAGGGGCACAGTGCGGCAGACAATTAATACGCTGTGCAGAAAATCCTACATCATACGGCAGGTGATGGGCTGCAACGCACAGCAGTGGTGAAGGAGGCTATTAAAAGTAAGAAGTGGCTCATTAGCCGCCAGCGCAAATTTCGCTCAGATGTGCCTTCGATCCACTCCGGAAATTGCGAGGAGGGACAGAGAGGCGCGTATAATTCATGCACCGCAAATTTAATTAACCCAGATAATGTGCTGAAAACAGGAGCCCCGCTGCACTTATATAAGACACCGGCCTAACGCCCGCCACTAACAATGATACACGAGCCAGCCGCACCGCCGCGCGGGCAGCCTGCAAATTAGGCGACAAACGCTACACAGACTAGTGAGGCACTTCCCACTCGCGTAAGACATCTAAAGGTGGCCATACACGATCGCTCCATGCGGATGTCACCCGTATGGATGAAATCCATGCGGATGACATCCAAAAGCGTAGCACACACACGATCATTCCATCACTCCAGTCAGCCACGACAGTGAAAAAAGAGGCAAAACAAGCAACAATAGGTTGTCAATTTGCTATACAACAATGTAGTTATGCCAAGTACTAAATAAAATGAGCCCGAATTAATTTTAAAGGATATTCACTATCGAATACTGAATACAAATGCTGAGAATTAAATAAACGTCCAAAAAAAGTGCGAAATTCTGGAAAAATAAGCTCTGTGATATTACGAAAACTTTTAAAAATACTTCAAAATTATTATAAAACAGATTTATTAAATTGAAATAGTTTAGCAGGCTGAAAATAGTGACAGGTACGTCAAATGTAGTAAAACAACATATTTAATAACAACATATTTAAACAAGTAGGCTAATATAAAATTAATCTTATCATTACTATGATATTTTTTAAAAGAAAATCGCAAAGAATTATCTTTTTTTTCCAACACGGTTTCTCTGTTGGCTTTTATGTCTTTATTCGTAAATAATATTAGCAATTGATCTATTGCCACATTTAATTATATTTTGTCATGGTAGTCAGGATTAGAGATCCTACAAGCATGATAAGTCCTTATACTTCTCAATAATCTCCAGCACAAAGTCTTATTGAGACGACATTATTATTATTATTTTAAAAAAAAAAAAAAAAAAAAGAAAATAATCGTTCTAATTGTTACTTAATATTATTTAAAACTACATTATTTTCATTCCACATTCAAAATGATATTTAACTAATAGCAAAACAAATATTTTTATAGCAGATTCAAAACAAAAAAGAAATGGTACAATGGTGCATAGTCCACTCAAGGCACTGATGTTGTCTGCTCGGTGGTCGGTGACAGAATGAGAAGTGTTTGGACCGCGGTTTCGCCATACACGAGCCGACTGGAGTGATGGCTTGGTGTCGCTCCACGTGGTTTTCCCCACACACCGTCAGTCGGCTTGATGGCACGATGGACGAAACTGATGGATATTGGACTGACCGGATATCCAAATAATCCTGTCACTCCACGTCATCCACATCAGTTTCCCCACACACGACACGATAATGGAGTGGCATCGCTCCATTTGGACAGATGGAGCGATCGTGTATGGCCACCTTAATAGCTGCGAGTACATCAAACAGAGACGCACGCAGCTACCAGATAACTCGTTAAACTGTATTAGGAAACCAACAAGGGGTGCGGATGATTCCATCAACGGAACAGTCCTACGACAGTCATAGACTTCTGCACAAGTTGTTATGTTACCCCCAGAACAATTAGTTTCTAGAGATTGTGAGCTTCCCAGTTAATTAGGATGGTTAATTAGCTGTCGACAATCACCAGGTCAGCTCCCGAAAATATCACTTAGATTAGGGTTGCCTCTAGGCTTTGAATATCTCGTAGTTGGCCGGTAGATTGGGTACAAATATCCGGAGACTCGCTAACGGAAAGACTGAAACAATAATTACTGAATAGAGAGTCAAAATTGAGAATACTTTTTATTTCCAGGTCTTTAAAATTACAAAAATAATATTCTACATTGAAAGTAAGAAATATCTCTGAACATATTTTATACAGCGTCACTTTCATCACTGCTGCTGCTATCCCTAGTAGTTTTATTTCTTCATTTTTCCCTAGTGACCATACATTTTCTTTGTTGACATTAAATTTAGCATATCTTCTGTAACAGGAAATGTTAAAAACTGAGACCCCTTTGATTCTCGGATATTGGTTAAGCCTTCTCGTAAGGCACTGCTTTGTAAGCTTTGTAACGAGTGTGTCATCGCGCATAAGCAGTGCGCCGATAGTTATGTGTTACGGTGTTTTAAGATCTATTATAAAATCTGTAACAAAACAAAAGATGAGCTTTATTTGAATCGTTGGTTCACACGAGCGGTTACAAGGAAACGATTCACAGTTATTAGCAATTCTGTAATGCATTAACACTATAAGCTCGAAGTTTAACAAAACACCGATATAAGGAAAAATCAACAAATGATAAAAAAGTGTCAAAAATCCATAGATATTTTAACAAAATCCGAAAATCCCAACTTTTCATAAAAATCCGTAGAAATGGCAACACTGCCAAAAACTACGTGGCTTGGTCTAGGGGGAAGGGGGAGAGGGTTGCTACGCGGGAGTGGGGAGAGGAGTTCCATGCGAAGCCACGGAGCTTTTCATTCATATTATTTCTCACAGTTAAAATAAGGTATAGAACACAAAACAGCTTACGAATATTTATTTATGTCCTTTATTTATTTCCGTACGTAATTTACGATAGTCTGATAAGAGAAAACCGTAAAAAACGTCTTCTGGAATCGATAGGGAAAAAACTACGTGCTACGGAGGAGGGGTAGGAGGTGGTAAAGGCAAAAGCCACGACAGAATACGTAGGGGGGGGGGGAGTTAACAGGAGGCCAAAATAGATCTACATAGTGTATGAACGCTCCCTTAATAGCGATTCTACACTGTATGGAAGTACAGCGTGTTGTGAACGAGAAGGCACACCTCACCACACGAACACATCAAAGCTGCTGCTCAATCAGATTCAAATTAAAATGTAGTAATTAACTTGGATCGGCCAACCGAAATGAAAATCAGTGTTCCAAAAGAAACAAATACTCGATTTATTTACTCAAAATCAACATTTAAAACACTGATTTAAGCCAAATGTAAATTAAGTGTTGTATAGTATTAGTTTGCGTAAAGTGCATATTATTTGTTTGTGATTTGTGTCATAATGTACTTGATGACGCTATTTTAATATTCAGCAAATAAATAAATAAATAAATCTCAAAAAAATACGCTAAAATTATAAAGCCCCTAAAAAATTCCAATCCCGCGTGTACACCCCCAAATTTAGGGGGAAAACTACCAACTTAGCACCCATGTCAGCAGTTTACAATCGCTGCCACAAAGATCTTAACAATACTTATCGATACAAACTTAATCTATCCTCCAAAGACTACTCACCGAAGGCTGTGGAATCCTTCGACATAATAAATTAATCTATACTAATATTATAAATGCGAAAGTAATTCTGTCTGTTTGTTACGTTTCTTGGGCTAAACGGCTAATCGGATCGTGATGAAATTTGACAAGGAGATGCTTTTTAACATTAGGATGGACATGGGATACCATGTTCTGTATAGATAAGAACATATTGTCATTAAAATAAGAACACTATCTGAACCGTGAAAGACAAACACATAATATCTATATGTCTTTGTAATGCGTAACGTTAGAGAGCAATGGCAGCGTAGCGCAGTGGTAACGTGCTTGCTTCTTAAGAAAACTCCCGGGTGACTTCGGGATCGAACACGACAGGGATGAAAATTTTTTTGAATTGACTTTCATAGTTTGAGCCAAGCCTAGGATTTTGTAGTAAGGATACCATCTGGCAAATGTTTAGCGATAGAACAGTGCCCTAAGCGTTTACTTTATTCAGGGTAAACTGGTTCCACAGGCAGTTTTTGTGTGATCTTTGTATCATTAGGAACGAAATAGGATACTTTTTCCGATATGCATAAATGAGACAGGTTCGACGGTAGAATGGTATATCGATAGCGTTCCCGTCATATTATGCCGACATATCTTAGGTGACTTTCAGCCTTGTCTATCCAATTCTAGCAATCAAAATCTAAATCCACGCGTGCGAAATAGCGGGTAACAGCTAGTTTACATATATTACTAAAAAAATTAATTATGGAAATTGTAAATGACTGGTGGGGTGTGATATTGTCACAAGTGATTCAAAGCACTCTACTATCCTGATCGTCTCCCATCCTCCTACTTTCCTCTACTCTGTAAAAAGACGACGAACATTCGCCCACTGCGAACACGAATAGTCATTCTAACACCCAGCGGCCTCGATTGACGAGCAGGTATAATATTCGAGACATGTGTAACAAGATAGAAGCGGCAATTCGCAGACCAGTGAGATTTAAATGAGTTCGCATAGGATCGTTATACTCAATAAAGGGCCTAATCAGCGACGCGTAATGATCACGTGACCGACTCGTTACGTGGAACGAGTAATCTCCTTACTGACGATCCATCAAATTAATCTCTCGTTCACCGCTGATTTATCCAATTATCAAACCAAATGATTACTATAATAACCTACACATATATTCTTCCCTATACAAACTGCTGGCATAACGATCTGTAACGCAATCACGGTTGTAATAAAGCCTGGCTGAATAATTTAGACCCGAAATTTAATGGTACAAATACCTGGTCTCCAATGATAAATTCACAGGAAAACCGCTTCCACCGCATGCAAAATGTTTACTCCCGTTAAGAACAAAATGCCCTTACAATCCCACAATAATGTTGGAATTGTACATCCCCCGTATACAGCTCATTCAAATGAAGAGGACCTGCTAGTGTGTTGAGTGTTTAACCACCACCGCACTGAATCAGGGAGGTCAATGGGACCAGATTCCAACCCTTGCCTCCTCTAAGGTGAACGGGGGTTGGGTCCGGCGAAATCTCACGAGAGGGGGAATGTCGACATAAAAAATCTCATGTCATAATTCCTTAAAGATCAGTAGGGGTTTAAAAAACGAAAGACGCCAATATCAAGGTAAGGGGAGGGGGGATCTAAAAAAAAAAACTCTCTAAAGGAGGCGTCCATAAATTACGTGAGGTGAAATAGAGGGGGAGGGGGGGGGTCAATGGAAATCTCACGTCAGGTTTTGGAAATTTTTGTTGGACTGTAGAACTAAAAAAAGTCTACAAATAACGCGAAAATCGAATTTAGGGGTGGTATTTCGACGAAAAGTGGGGGTGTAACCGGCTTTGGAAGGGTGAGACCTTAAAAAAAAGTCTCAAAAAGTTACGAGGGTGATTTCTAGGAGGGGGGGCGGTCTCGGGGAAGGGGATGGGTCTCACGGACCAAATCTCACCAGAGGGGGAGGGAGTCTCACCAGAGAGAGGGGGTGGGTTCCGGACACCCTGAAAAACACCTCACGTAATTTATGGATGCTCCCAAAACCTACCCAGGTCGTCAGCAGGGGGGTGGGGCCATCAAGATCTTAACTCATCACCTCACCATAAGGGACGGTTACGCTTTGATTGTTGAACATGTGCAACGCGACATCACCGTCGGTACGCGGAGTGAAGGATGTGTAGAATGAAACCGCCTTGTGTGGACTAGCGGACACAGTTTGTGTGCAGTTTCCACAGAATATGACTTGCAGTCGACGGATCTTGTCAAAGAACTTGATAGCTTAAACAGTTTTAGTGATGTGAGAATTAAGTTTTTCCCGGCGTATGGCTGACAGCACCCGTCGTCGGTGTCGTCGCAGTGGCAGCTTCAATATGACATTTCACCTGATGAAGGCAGCAGGAATTGCTGCCGAAACGTTGTGGCAACAAGAAATTATCCGGCCGAAAACCCCTGAAGAGAAAATTGTCAGCTTTGGTGAACTTTAGCGGGGCAACAACTGACTTATTTTCTGCCTTTTATGGTAGAAACCCGTTTTCTTCGGTGACCAATCTATATCGTCTGGTGGCTAGCTTTTGGTTAATGTATTTGAAGTGTAATAAAAACTTTCGTGAACTGTGATTGACGGCACGTGTGTATAGTTCGACCTGCCACACGTAAATTTGTCCTTTGACTATGATTAATTTAATAATTCGTTTAGAATAGTTAACCATACTGGTAACATCATGACACTCGGATGTAATACGGGGTACAGAAATTAAGAAAGCGGTGACTGAAAGAGCGTAAAGTCGTGGTACATAACCCGACTTCACGACTGTGAGAATTATCTTATTTAACAAGCCCCAAATCACCTTACAATCAACGTGAGTTCATGACGTCTAGAAATTGGATGGAGAAGGTCACTACAGGATTACTCGTAAATGCAGAAGCTGTCGTGAAACTATTTCGACAGTTAGCGGCCTGGTGGCTTAGTGGTTAAGCCACCTACCTGTCAGGAGACAGAAAGGTCCCCGGATCGAATCTAGGTTTCCGCTGGAACGCTTAACGCGACCTTCACCTCTGACAAACCGAGCGTGGCGGTGTAACGGTTAGCGTTCTCGCCTCGCATTCGGGAGGACGGCGGTTCGAATCCCCGTCCGGGTATCCAGATTTGGGTTTTCCATGGTTTCCACAAATCACTCCAGGCAAATGCCGGGATGCTTCCTTCAAAAAGGCCATGGCCGAATTCCTTCCCATTCCTTGCCGCCATCCTTGCCGCCATCCTTGCCCCCCATCCTTTCCCGTCTCTAAAGACCTCGATGTTAAAAAAGACGTAAAGCAGTTAAAAAAAAAAAAAAAAAAAAAAAAAAAAAAAAAAAAAAAAAACCTCTGGCAAACCCTGTTTTGTAAATTATGTGAAATACACCAGAACGCTTCCGTGATTCGGATTCCACGTTGAGCTGTTGGTCTCCTTTGCCCTGTAGGAATACCGGGTTAGGTCAGGCAAACCACCACAAGGGGCGCATGCGCGGCGAACAGCCAAACCTTTCCAGAATATCTCGGTCAACAGTGCCACACTCAATTCCGTATTTCCCCGTTTCGATCATTTTTACCATACCCATTTCATGACACAATATTTCAACTACAAACAACCTACTTTTAAGATAACTTTCCCAGCTTCTTAGTAACCAATTAACACTCTCCATGTGGCTAGACGCGATACCGGAATGTCACTCAACTAGCACTGATGTTGTCTTTGATTATTTTCGCTTAATTTTGAAAAATTCTTAAATACTTTTTTTTTAGACAAGGAATATCTTGTCATGTTTCACAACGGCCAATCCAAAACGTAGAAATTTTTAACCTTCCTTTAGGACAATTACTGCGACCAGAACCAAAAAAGAACAAAAAAAGTCAAATGTGAGATAAAAATATGGTCAACTGAATTTCTTACAAGATTGGAGGTATTTCTGAACATCGCTGTAACACCAGACAAACAGAAGAATCACTTCATCTTCGGTGACTACGTTTTTATAAATGAATCTTGGAGCTGTTTCCATTCCGTTATATGCATATATCTAAGGTATTTAAGTCAGATAAAATACAAACTGATAATCGATAGGCTAAAACACCAACCGTATCTATAGTGAGGCCAATAATTTTCTCACCTCCCGTTGTGATTCGGCAACAACGCCTTCAGCGCTTGGACCGTCTTCCGTACGTCTTTTTTTTTTTATGGCAGATTACAATGATACTTGGAAGTTTTAATGCACTGGGATCTTGCTAAACTTTATGAATTTCCTAACGACTCAGTGGCCAAGTGGTTATTACTCCCCACGAGAATTATTAATGGTACCTTTAAATGTGAGAGCCGACGATAAATTTAACCTCAGTTTCATTCCGGAGACACATCTATCTATATATATAAAGATGAATGTATGTATGTTTGTTTGTTTGTTCTTCATACAAATCCACAGTTGCTATCCGATCTCGATGAAACTTTGCACACTTATCCCTTGAAGCAAGGAGAAAAATACTGTCCACATTTGGTTGAAAAATTATCTGTATAAATAATACATGTTGTCTCATAATTTCGAAATACTACTGAACGGCGATAGACAGACACGTAGGATATGGAGGTCTCTCTATTGCTTATCCGTGTAGCGGTCATGTAGCTCAGTAGCTAAAGCGCTGACTTACTAATGTTTGGGTAGTGGTCTCCGATTCAAATCTCCGTGGAAGCTAAGATTTTTAAAAATTGTTTTTGATCGTAAGAGTCACGCCTGGGCCGTCGGTTATTCGGATTGAATGTTAAACTGTAGATATTACAAAGTTAGAGGTGCAATGCGAGGCAAATCATAGGTAGTCTTGCAATGCTGTAGGTGTACACTTTTTTACGTTATAATGATCTCTCAGGTGTTGTTCGCAGTCAGTGTGTGTGAGTGTGAACCGCAGTAATAATACTATAAATACGGAAGTAAGTCTCTGTCTTTTTGTTACGTTTTGACGACTAAATGGCTATATCGATATTGATGGAATCTGACAAGAAAATCTGTATGAAGGGCACAGGACATTTTTTCCAGTATGATTAACAGTTGTATTCACGAAATTGTGAGACCATATCGAATGGTGACAGAAATATGTTGGAAATTAATTCGCTTCAAGAGACAGGTTCGACGGTAGAATGATATAGTGATAGCTTTCCTGTCATATTATGCCGACTCGGTGTTGTTTGGGACGAATCCTTCGTTACCAACAACTTTCTATATTCAATTCTGGCAAAAAAATTCTTAATCCACGCGTACGAAGTCGCGGGTGCGAGCTAGTCTAAAATAAACGACAGACTATTTACCGTAGGCACTTTACACAGTGTCTACTATCGGTTCTGTGGGGTGATGAGTCCGATGGACGTGTATAGGAATGGCATCTACTCGGGGAGCGGGTTCTGTCGGAGTGTACAGTGGCAGCCACGTAGTTCGGTGGCGGTGCGGTGACGGTGTGGGCTGCTTCACGGCCTCCGGCTTAGGACTACAGGTGCTAGTCCGTTGTAGCATGAACACAGTTGTCTACTGCATTGTGGCATTTTTTACGGAATGGGCCCGTGTTACTTCAACGATGACAATGCCAGGTGCGTTTCACCGACTGGACTGGTCCGCTTAGGGCAGGGATCCCCAACCCTTCTATCCCATCGACCCCTTCATAGAATATTTTCCTTCTTAGGCCGGTATTACACAGTAAAAGATCTTTGTCAAAGATCCTTGATAAAAGATATTTTATAAAATATTTTATAGTGTAATGGGACATATTTTATAAAAGATTTCTTTTATAAAATTTCTTTTATAAAATTTAAGACGTTGGCATTACATTTTATAAAAGATTTCACCACCCTGCAAACGTAAACAAGAAAATAGAGTAAGGGGCATTACCAAAGTTGGTTATGACTGTCGAATCCACGAAAATATTTATTTCTGAGTATGAACAGAAGGAAATGTTGTAAACTCAGAAACATATAGACTATAAGATAAGGAATAAAAAGGTGAAAAGTTACGAAAAGTTAATTAGTGCTATGATAGAAGGCTGTACTGTAGAAGACGTAAAAAGAGAAAAGTAATGTGTTAAGAAACTAGTATTTGACGGGTTTCTGGAATAATAACAGAAGTAATGCGCAGACCAATGCGTGTGCTATATTGCAGAATGGTGTAGATCCGTCACCATCAATCGAGTACCACCCATGGCACATACACCGTAAAAATATACACCCAATAGTGTACATGGGGAAATAATTCTGATGTAGAAATTTATGAAAATACTGTGGTAATAATTTATTGGACGTATACTTCAGCATCAACCATAATTTTTATAATTTGGCATGACCTTATATTGCAACTCTTTCACTAAACTTTGATGAACTCCTATCATATCAAGTCTCGTAATCCACGGTATAACCTAAATATGTTTACTTCTCTTCTTTATCTTCAATAAAATGCATATTGTGACAGCGGCACTAACTGGGTCTGCAAAAGCTTACAAGTTTACTCCATTCATTTCAGAGAACTTGACGAAAAATTTTATATTGGACTGAAAAAATATCATAAAATATCTTTGATAAAACAAATATGATAAAATGTTTTATAAAATATCTTGGACAAAGAAGTTTTACAGTGTAATGGCGGCCTTACCCGACCCCCAAATTAAGTACTTAATAAAAACATTAAAACTTTTTGGCATTTCTGATGGAGAGCAATAAGGAGAGAAGCACAACAATCCAACGAAAGAATTTATGGCTCCCATATCTTCTAAAATCCCCCCAATAACATCAACAAAACAAGAGATATTTTTCACTGTTATTGTAATCTACAATAGGATGCGCTCACCCATTCACGCTACTTGAAGCGGTAGAACAAAATGTTCCAAGCAGACCTTTCCACTCGATCTTTCTTGCGGCACACCATGTAAAATTTTTACACCCATCATGATCCAACGCCTTAGCTTGTTGGTCGGCAGGGATCCATGTTGGTTGTTTGGGAGTCGAACAACGTCCAACGCAAATCCTATATGTAGTCCTGTAACCCCTTTCAAGGCCCATCAAGAGTCCTTTACCGCAAAATCGGATCATCGTAGGTCCTACAAGTTGTACTGTGAATGGGCCGCTAGAGCGGTGTAAGGGGAGGGTGGCGGGCACAGAGATGCGCGGTGGCGCAGCCTTGTGTCAGGCGCTTGGATTAGTCGACCAGCGAACTCCGCAAAGTTCATATGACAAAGCTTGTTTTCTAGACGCGTGCATCCGTATTTAAATAATTTAATTTAGTTGTTAAATCATCACGCGTTTTCTTTTGTTGAAAGATGAGGCAAATAATAAATCAATAAGGCAGTATCATATGGGTATAGACTTTACTTATAAAATAATGTATACCATAATTTGGGATCGAAATATACTTATTTTGATTTTAAATTTATTTTTGTTCAAATAATAAAATCTAAATAATCATAAATTTATTTTTCAACATCCGCTTCCGCAAAACGTCCGTATCCGCAGATGTCAAGCACTGAAGATCCGTATCTGCATCCGCGTAGATCACGTCCTCTACAACCCTCGTTTCCACTACCCACGTCGCGACTCGGCTTCAGCCTGCGGCTGTCTCAGGAGACATTCGTCCGGCCCAGTGAGCCTGTGCCAAGCCGTATCGGAAATCGCTCAAGCCAACCGGCTGCCACTCAGATAAAACGGAGCTGTAATTAGGCGACACTCCACTGACCAGGTGACGCGAATTGTCGCTGGCCATCGTCATCAAGGACAAAACCGGCCGGCACTCAGATAAAACGGAGCTGTAATTAGGCGACACTCCACTGACCAGGTGACGCGAATTGTCACTGGCGACCGTCATCAAGGACAAAACAGGCCGGCACTCAGATAAAACGGAGTTGTAATTAGGCGACACTCCACTGACCAGGTGACGCGAATTGTCACTGGCGACCGTCATCAAGGACAAAACAGGCCGGCACTCAGATAAAACGGAGCTGTAATTAGGCGACACTCCACTGACCAGGTGACGCGAATTGTCACTGGCGATCGTCATCAAGGACAAAACAGGCCGGCACTCAGATAAAACGGAGCTGTAATTAGGCGACACTCCACTGACCAGGTGACGCGAGGTGTTACTGGCGACCGTCATCAAGGACAAAACCGGCCAGCACTCAGATAAAACGGAGCTGTAATTAGGCGACACTCCACTGACCAGGTGACGCGAATTGTCACTGGCGACCGTCATCAAGGACAAAACAGGCCGGCACTCAGATAAAACGGAGCTGTAATTAGGCGACACTCCACTGACCAGGTTACGCGAATTGTCACTGGCGACCGTCATCAAGGACAAACAGGCCGGCACTCAGATAAAACGGAGCTGTAATTAGGCGACACTCCACTGACCAGGTGACGCGAATTGTCACTGGCGACCGTCATCAAGGACAAAACAGGCCGGCAGATAAAACGGAGTTGTAATTAGGCGACACTCCACTGACCAGGTGACGCGAATTGTCACTGGCGACCGTCATCAAGGACACAACAGGCCGGCACTCAGATAAAACGGAGTTGTAATTAGGCGACACTCCACTGACCAGGTGACGCGAATTGTCACTGGCGACCGTCATCAAGGACAAAACAGGCCGGCACTCAGATAAAACGGAGTTGTAATTAGGCGACACTCCACTGACCAGGTGACGAGAAGTGTCGCTGGCCATCGTCATCAAGGACAAAACCAGCCGGCACTCAGATAAAACGGAGCTGTAATTAGGCGACACTCCACTGACCAGGTGACGCGAAATGTCACTGGCGACCGTCATCAAGGACAAAACAGGCCGGCACTCAGATAAAACGGAGCCGTAATTAGGCGACACTCCACTGACCAGGTGACGAGAAGTGTCGCTGGCGATCGTCATCAAGGACAAAACAGGCCGGCACTCAGATAAAACGGAGCTGTAATTAGGCGACACTCCACTGACCAGGTGACGAGAAATGACGCTGGCGATCGTCATCAAGGACAAAACAGGCCGGCACTCAGATAAAACGGAGCTGTAATTAGGCGACACTCCACTGACCAGGTGACGCGAGGTGTTACTGGCGACCGTCATCAAGGACAAAACCGGCCAGCACTCAGATAAAACGGAGCCGTAATTAGGCGACACTCCACTGACCAGGTGACGCGAATTGTCACTGTCGACCGTCATCAAGGACAAAACCGTCCCGCACTCAGATAAAACGGACCTGTGAATAGGCGACACTCCACTGAGCAGGTGACGCGAGGTGTCACTGGCGACCGTCATCAAGGACAAAACCGGCCGGCACTCAGTTAAAACGGAGCCGTAATTAGGAGACACTCCACTGACCAGGTGACGAGAAGTGTCACTGTCGACCGTCATCAAGGACAAAAGCGTCCCGCACTCAGATAAAACGGACCTGTGAATAGGCGACACTCCACTGACCGGTGACACGAGGTGTCACTGGCGACCGTCATCAAAGGCAAAACTTCCAAATGACGCGAACCAAGAGAGTTCAACTATCTATGTACAGCACTAGAGCGTATTTAATACAAGACAAAACAATTTTCTTAGTGAATTCGTGTAGTCATAATGACCTGGTGACAGGGATTCTATCGGCGATTACTGAAGAAACTATTGGTCAACTCCTTGCCATACCATTACGAGATGCGCATTGTAGAATAATAACAGATTAATTACCGGTAGAAGTATTACTTCAATAAAAACTAATGCTACAGAGAAATAATAAAATTTCTACTTGGTAAAGAACATCATAATACCAATTTCGGGCATTCCTTGTGAATACCAGCTTCAATACTTGATGCCTTATTCATGTTCGGAGAATATTTCTCTTTCTGGAGTAAACTAGCGCTGTTTCACCTGAAAATATATGCATCCAAGTGTGAAGGTTTGTAGCAATAGCGAGTGCAGTTGGTTATATAGAAATGCATGAATTTTACGTTTCCCTGCTCTGAATCAGAACATATTGTTTATGATTATACACTGTTTTTCCAAGGCCCCTCCGATAGCAGTCATAGAGGCGTGTGAAATTAAAGGGGCTTCCCACGTGGCCCGTGCATTTGCCGGCAACAGCGGGCCCTCTGCGCGCCTCTATCCGTCGCCCAGTCGGTAAACATCAAACGCCCGGGTAGCTGAAACGACACTAGGCAACCTGGTGGGGAGGTGGCGAGGGCTAGCCTGTGTCGCGTGCTGATCCGTACGATTAGGCTGCATGGCGCGACCTATAAAACCACGGGCCGTGGGAAGACACCATAACAGGACAGTGTGAACTCAGGTCAGGCCAGCTCAGCTGGGAGGGTGTTCAAGACCGTAATGAAGACAATAAGAAAAATGTATGGAGCCATTGCAGAGTGGATACTTGTTTAGGGGAGTCCATTGGTAACCTGAGGTGAAAAAGGGGGGTCAGGCAAAATCTCACTAAGGGAGAGGAGTAGGGGGGTCAAGGGAAATCCCACCAAGGGGGAGAGAGGGGGGGGGAGAGAGGGGGTCGAGAGAAGTCTCACGTGAGGTAGAGCTAAAAAAGGGGGGTCCTCAAACAACACCGATTAGGTCTAGAAACGATCCGGAAACTGACCTTAGGGGACGGAGGGTAAAACCACCCTCGGAAGCAAAAACAAGTCTAAAAAAAAAACAATAAGGTCGATTAGCAGGGGAGGGGTCCTGTCAAAATCTCACGTCATCTTAGGAGGGGAGGGGGTGTCCAAGCTGATCTCACCAGAGAAGGGGCGAGTCCCGAATTCTGAAAAATCATCTCACGTAATTAATGGACGTCCCCTTAGTAAATTGAATAAAAGTACCAGACTAAAGAAGAGACCCTTCGTCGTTGTGCGGCAACACCTGAGTTAAGTAATTAAGAGATCGATAGCAAATTAGCGACTTTACTGGAGATAAACAAAAAAGTATAACAGTAACCACTTCCTTTCTATGGAGTATCTTTGCCACAATACTAAGAGTTATATTACAAGGGGAGATTTTAAACGCGGTACCTCATCTACCGATTGACGTTTCAATGCACGGACAGCGAATCAACGAGCCAGCGAAAGACTGCAGAGGAGGGAGTGGGGAGCACTTCCTGGGGCGGAGGCAGAACTTTGTTTGGTTAGAAATCAACTCCGGCAGCCGGGGCCGCTAATGAAGTAATAAAACAGCTGCCGAGCGGGGTAATCGCGTTACAGGGCTGAAGCCGGCCAAACAAACGCCACTCCGGCCCGCCCGTCCGCCCCACATATTTACCACTTTTATAGACAAACACTTCGATAATTCGCTTCCCGAATCTATTCCGCTTTCAATTACGCTCATTCCGTTATTTCAATTTCTAATTCCACTTAACAATATTTGTTTTTTTGTTTTTTTGTTTTTTGTTTTTTTGTTTTTTTTTTTTTGTTTTGTTTCGATTTTTGCTTGTATTCTTATCCCAGTATGTTATTCACTGTATTCAATGATATACAGGTGTGATCAGAAACTAAGGGTAAAAACCTGCAGTTAAAGATGTACATTTTATTTCACACAACCAATACAGCCAACTGACAGTACATACCTAGGTTACATTATTTTTCAACATATCTCTATATCGGTTCAGTCACATGTTGTTTTGTGGGCTGAGTTTGAATATTCCCTCCTGGTAAAATTCCTGTTCTTGCGTGTTCAGCCAAGTCGTCGCTAAGTGTTTCTCCTCCTCGTCTGAAGCGAATAGTCGACCTCTTAGGTGCCCCTTCAAGTGAGGAAAAAGATAAATGTCGCTTGGAGCGAACTGGATAGGCCACGGCGATCATCGTCGCTTACGTTTTCTCTATCGGCCGCAAACTTTCGAGACCATTCAGCGACATGCTGAGGAGACATTAAAGTCTCTCAGTAGACCTCTACCAGCTATCGGTGAATTTCAGCAGCGGTTACATGTGTCACCACAGATATTGAATTTATATTTTGTTTATAGTTAGCGAAAGTTCTTTTCGCTTCTCCATCCGATGAAGTACTTCTTCGTTTGAGATTTTCGACACCAAAGATATTCGAAACTGACGACGATACAGATACATACCAAAAGCATCCATTGTTTCTCTAGATTTTGGTCAAGGGTCGATCTCTGACATCCATAGAGAAAAATGAAGAAGACGTAACAACGAATCATTCGTCTTCTCAGTTGCATCACACCTTATGAAAAAAAATCATGCTAATAGATCGTCTTCTGGCCTGTTCTATTAAACATTTGATCACTTTCTTCCAGTCGCACTGCTCATCCATTATAGTGCCCAAGCATCTGGAGATGTTATCAGTGCTACAACGTCCTTGTTAGCATGGCTGTAACAACTGGACACCGATTTTTTTGACACTAGCACCGTTCTTTTATCTGTATGTATTTGTATGTATCACATAAGTTCCTTAGCCATACGATAAACACATAGTAAATAAATTAATTTGAAGGAAGATACTTTTTGGTCTTATCGTCTTTTCTTCTTCTCTTCGATATCGGCCATCTAAGGACCACCCAAAGTAATCCCGTGCATTCATTTCGATGCTTATTTTCTTTACTTCCAATAGTTCTTCATCCTCTCACTTTGCTGTTTCCTCCTTTCTTCTGTCCATATGTTACTACATTTCCTCTTCTTCTTCTACTGGAAACCTTTGAAATTTTGGATCAATCTCCTAAAAGTAGCTCTGTCTTGTATTAAATCTTCTGTTATTCCGATCTCAATCATATCTTTCTGTACTCCTTAGATCCTCTGGTTTCCCTTCTTACTCTTGTAAACATGACTGAAAATTCTTTTTTTAAGTCTATTGTTATCCATTCTCATTATATGATTCTCCTCTTTCTGATCTGTCTGACATCCTTTCAATTTCTTCTTCTTTGTATAGGTCTTTATTCCACCGGTGTCTAAACTCACCATTTTCAATTTTTTGTGGTTCCCAATTTTTTTTTCAAGATTTTCCTTTCCCTTATCTCTATCTCTTCTATTTCTCCAGTTTTCATAGAGAACAAGCATTCTGAGGCATACAGTCCTTCTGGTTTGATTACTGCGTTGTAGTGTTTGGTTTTAGTTTTCGTTGATAGATTCTTCTTAATGTTATCGTCTTTTATTGATAGGTTTACCTGGATTTTTCTCTTAGAGAAGACTACAACTTTGGTCTTGGAAGTGTTGACAAACAAGCCAAACTCTTCACTGTGCTGTACTAAACTGTCTGTCATGCTTTGCGGGACAGGAAGATTACAGCGAGCTAAAAATTCACCACGACAAACGACGAGGCTTTCGTGTCGCGACTCGTTAAAAGAAATTTCCTCACGAGACATGAAAAGTAAGGTTAGACGAGACGGGAGAGCCACTAATAACCCCTCCCGTCCGTCTTTCGGCAGTTTAATTTTCCCTGGCCGGTCGTTTGAAAGCGAACGCGTAAGAGGCAATAAGGCGAATTCCTGAGCCGAGTTCAGCGCACGGAGGCAGCTGGGCAGGTAATATATTGACGGGCTGTATGAGGCAAGGAATGCCGAGATTACGGGGACAATTCTATCAGCCAGAAACGAATAAAGCCAGTCGACCGGAAGCCCTGAATTATAGCTTTTTCGTTCGGAGGGAACAGTATTCAATTAGGAAGAAGCGAGTGCGCCAAGAAATGCAGTTGGCAGCCCCGGGACAAAAGGCCTAATTGCTTAAACATTATCGACGGGCAGCGGCCGTTCCATCCACTCCGTTAACCCGTAAAAGAATATAATCAGCAACAGAGCAACTTCGTAACCCTCTGTACAGAAGTAACTAAACGGGACTCGAAATTTTCCAAAAATATCGTCAAAACTAATAAAAGGCTTCTTTGGTCACCGTGTCCGTCACGCTATGACATTCATGTCTAACCTCTTTGCACTACTTTTCCGCTTAGTAAATAGTTATTCTTGTATTAGTACCATGTATTTAACAATGTTCCGAGTACATTTAGTGTAATTAACGGCGGTGTAACGGCTAGCGTTCTGGCCTCGCATTCGGGAGGACGGCGGTTCGAATCCCCGTCCGAGCATCCAGATTTAGGTTTTCCATGGTTTCCCCAAATCACTCCAGGCGAATGCCGGGATGCTTCCTTCAGAAGGTCATGGCCGAATTCCTTCCCATTCCTTGCCACCCATCCTTTCCGTCTCTAAGGACCTCGCTGTTATAGAAACGTTAAGCAGATTTTTTAAAAAATGTAATTAATCGTACTGAAATGTAGATAGGTTTCCACAGATGGTATTATGGGGCGGTAATAGCATCTTCGTTCGTAAGTCGAGTAATAATGTATCTCTGGTCAAGAGAGTCGTGCTCGCGACATGGCGAGGGAAGGCTCCCGTGTCAGCTCCGCGAATAGTTGTTAAGATATGTTACGCGGAAGAATTTATACTGTGTGTAGAGTTGAGGTAGAGTTTTGGAAAGCATTAAACTGGACGTCAGTATTCATTGAACTGCGTGTTTTGATTTCTTAAAGTCATTTTAAGAAGTCCCTACCGAGAGTGGTGGTGTAACGGTTAGCGTTCTGGCCTCGCATTCGGGAGGGCGGCGGTTCGAATCCCCGTCCGGCCATCCAGACTTGGGTTTTCCATGGTTTCCCCAAGTCACTCCAGGCGAATGCCAGGATGCTTCCTTCAAAAGGCCATGGCCGAATTCCTTCCCATTCCTAGCCCCCCATCCTTTCTCGTCTCTAAAGACCTCGCTGTTAAGAGACGTTAAGCAGTTAAAAAAAAAAAAAAAAAAAAAAAAAAAATCCTAAGTATCACGGGCATGTTTGCTGGCACGATATCAATTATCGATACTTAGAAACAAGAGCAGTGCGGCTTGCAGTGTTAGAGGTGGACAGAGGACCATACACCCACAACACGCCGGAGGTAATTAGCAGCTCGTAACGCGACCAGCCTTCGGCGGCGGGGTAACAACGGCCATATATCTTTTCGTACTCTGTCCATACGTGTCGCTATTAAAGCCAATTAAGAATTTTTGATACCTATTATTGTTTCAGTTCCTTTGTGTTTATTTATATTCGGTCCATGTATATATTTTTTATACTTATGGTTTTACGCCTCGTCGACGTCGAGGTTATTATTGGCGGGATGGCACTGGGGACAAGGGACGGGAAGGAATTCTACCATGGCCTTCTGAGGGAAGCATTCCGGCATTCGCCTGGAGTGATATGGGGAAACCGTGGAAAACCCAAATCTGGACACCCGCACGGGGATTAGACCCGCTGTTCTACCGAATGCGAGGCCAGAGCGTTAAACGCTCACCCACCACGCTCGGTAAAATATATCTGGTCACGTGATCATGGACTCTACACTCAATTTTTGTCGGTAATATCTAACTTTTGTCAGAGTCAGACTCTGGACAGTGGATTTTTTTTGTTTAAATCTACCATAATAGGTTGAACAGCACTCAGACACTGCGTACGAGTTTTAAACTATTCCAGACCCATGATCAAGAGCAGGGTCCACGCGTAGTTAGTTTTACACGTAAATACACAAAATAACAGGTAGGATGCGAGTTCTACATCTATATATATACTCTGCAATTCACAAAATTGTGGGTGGCAGAGGGTGCTCAGCACCAAAGCTAATCTCTTTGTTGTGCATTCCAATCCCTAATCGTACGAGGGAAAAAGAATTCATATAAGAATCAGTGCGGCTCATCATTTCTCTAATTTTATCTTTCCTGTCCTCCCGACTCAAATAGGATGGTGGAAGAAGTATTTCACTACACTCGTGAGCGAAAGTGGGAGTACGCATGTTTACCAATAAGTTTAAACGAAACGTGCGTCGTCTATCTACTAGAAACTCCCAGCCTAGTCTACTGATCAGTTCTGTGACGCTTTCATAAGGACTGTAGCAAGCGGTCACGAATCGAGCGGCTCTTCTCTGTACTTTCTCTATACTTTCGATCAATCCCTTACGAAACGGATCCCAGATGGCACAACAGTATTCCAAATGTGGACGCACAAGAAATTTGTACACTATCTCCTTTGTTTGTTCATTACAATTTTTCAAGATTCGACCTATGAATCGCAGCCTAGAATTTGCTATGCCTACTAACGAATTAGTGTGTATGTCCCACTTCATGTTCCTTTGTACTGTTACTCCGAAATATTTCATAGAATCGACAATATCAATAACTGTATTTCTGAACAATTGGATTCATTTAGTTAGTTATGCTCATTGTCTTGCACTTTTTACAATTTAGAGTAAGTTGCCACTCAGCGCACCAATCCAAAATAACATCCAGATCACGCTGAATTTCTGAGCAATCGGCCAAATTTCTTACTTCCCTATAAATAACCGCATCATGAGCAAACAACCTTAAAAGGCTTTTCACTTTGTCTTCGAGATCGTTTATAAAAATTAAGATGCTAGTTCTTTGTGAAGCGATAAGGCCACACAGCTACAAGGAACATTGCGTCCCACACCACGTCCTCACGGATTCCGTCAATCCCCCTCTTCTCGAGTCCTCCGGGAGCTCGCCGTCCCCGAGGAATGACTGCCGGTGTGCTCCCAGGCCCAGCCAGTTGGAGACGTCTGCCTAGCATCTTGCCTGCACTGCAACTCCTCCACTTGCATCGCATTCGCCAGTTTCCTGTACCACCACCTCGTGTGGGTCCAAAGGTCTTACGTATCGCTTTTTCCTCAATTTATTTAGGTCTTGCTTCATTTCACTCCACGTTTCAAAGGCGTATCAGGGTTCCCACTCTTTTAATAATAAAAAAAATTAAGGCCTTTTTAAGGCAATTTTTTATATTTTTAAGGCTATACTTAACGTATATTAAAATGTTATGAAAAAATTAATTTGCAACTTACAGCAAAGAAATTAAAATGTTGTAAGCACCTTAGAATTTTGGGAAATTCTAGTTTCATAGCTTCAAGTATAAGGAGGGAGCAAGCTTTCATTTAAACATATAGTTTTCATTTCATACACAGGTTATGGGAGGAACGTTTTATGTAGAAGCTGATACCACAACCTAACTTATTAAATAAACCATTTTAAAAGTAGTAAAGACACTCAACATTTAATAAAACTACTAAATAAACTTCTTATAAGAATAAAGAAACTTTTAAACCAACCTGGAATAGGTTAATCCATTATTGTACCATTTGCAAACAATAGATTTTTTGCTACGTGAGCATTTCACTGTTTCTGAACACTTGTAAGTGAAATAAAGTAATTTTATAATAATAAGAATTCAAAAGAAAGTTAAATTCACCAAAATTTCGCAGTTTCTGACCGTGTAAATAACTTAAATAAATTTTTAACCACTTCCATAAATGCACTTGACTTTAACATTTTTTATCACATATTCCTAGTAATTTCTTGATCGAAAAAGTAGATTTTCTGAAAGAACTAGTTTAACATATTTAAATTTCAGAACATTCGATGCAGTAGAACAGAAGTTATATAAGTTTTTGAAAATTATTTCGTCACCAAACACACGCGGTCCACGTAAGATTTATTTGTAACTAAACCCAACCACTTTCAGAGATAAAATAACTTTTAAAACATATAATTAAATCCAAAGAAAACTCCGATAATTTTACCTTTTTGATATTAATAATACTTAAGAGTTATTAATGAAAAACCATTTGACTTCTAAATAGTTACTTTACCCAATCTTGTCTAAGCTGTAAATTCGCTATCTTGCTACCGATTTTTATATAATTTACACCAATAAACACAGGAATTTTTGGAGAACATTTTGGCACTAATTTCATTTAGATTAATTGTAATTCGCCAGTAAAAAAAGACTTAAGTTACAAGCTAGCTAGCTGAATGCGAAGACAGAACGTTACCGCTCACCCGACACGCTCAGTGCGAAGGTGCCAACAACTAAAAGAACCAGCCTGGCCAATCACGATCCAGACAAAAAGCAACTCATAAAATAAAAAAATTATAATGTGACCTTCGTTTAAAATTACGTCTGCGCGTCGCATCATAATTTTTATATCTGCTACACAACAGATGATTCCATTTTAACTGCTATCGCAGTTAGGTTTCCTTTTATCCATGTTTGTGCAAATCAAATCAAATCCGATTATTTGTTTGACATTTTCGCTTGCTTTTAAAAACATAACCGTGAGCAAAGTCAATGCAGTTATTGGTCTGAAATTTCCTGGTCAGCCAAGCAGCGCTACGGTGGCGGCCAGCGTAACTAACAGTTCGGGTGTCATCGGAATCGCCGAACCTTTCCTAATTACCGAGTTCACGTACAGTCTCCAGGTTAAACGCCTCTTACTAAAGCGGATAAACCACAGTCTTTACTACCCTTCCTGATATTACGTTGCATATCTTGCGATAAAACTAAAGGCGCGTTCGCAAGACGCGTGGTGGACAGTACGCGCCTTTCATCTTTTACCGCCTGGCGGTGGGTCAAGGCGCGCCGTCCCTGCTAGCATATGCGGCAAAGATGAAAGGCGTTCCCTACCACGCGCCGTGGGAACGGAGCTTAAGATCAGACATTCAAGATGAGCCAGAATGTTATACAGAGAATCACCGCCAAGGTTCCCCTCAACGGATTTAAATCCGAAATCTGATGTTCGATGTAACGTTCTGTCTTCGCATTCAGGAGAAATCCCTTTGGCCAGCCCGATTTTGTTTTTTCCATGGTTTCCACAAATCACTCCGGCCCAATGCCGGGATTCTTCAATAGTCCCTTCCCAAATTTCCTCCCATTCGCTTGCCCTGAGTCCTTTTTCGTCTCTAATCACGCCGACGAGGCGTAAAGTAAAAAAAGACACTTTCGCCCCATCTCGAATGTCTTTATCCGTTATCAGCCTTTGGTTACTACATTCCAAGCTAGCCAGATGCGGGGGCGTGGAATGGCTGTAACTTGCTCGCAGTACATTATGTGCCGAGTAAGGGGGATCTGAGGAATACGATAAACGTAAAGTACAAAAAATTTTGATAACAACATATGACCTCCTGTTCGGACATTAACCTTTGCCGAATGTTACTAGCAAGTGAAATTCCGTGTTCTCAAATCGTTGTTTTTGGTTACGGCGAGCATAATAAAGTTTCTAAAAAACTACAAAACAATTTCATTCGTCCTCCACAAAAACAGCGATCGTTACATTTGTCAATTAGTCGGCACAGACAAAGGTAGCGCTTGAAAGCTGGTGGGCGAGCGGAATCCATTTCAAACAGTGCGCATGCGCGTCAAAACGCCGCACATAATGCTGCCATTAATCACCCGTGTTTGGCTATGACATTCACTTGCTACGGGGGCAATATTTACCGCAGGAAATATAAATGCAAATGCGCCCGTTCGGCGTTAATTTATCTGCCCGTGCAAGTGCTGCGGTTGGATTTATTGTTTTCAAATATGAATTCTGAGTCGCTAACTGAACGTGTAATTCACTTCCATATTACGTACACAAAAACAAAATAAATTAGATCGGCGATGAGTAACTGTTGTACTATTATACCTTCCGCGTCAGCGCAAATACTAATTCGGCCATCATATTAACCGGTGTAAAATTGGGCAATACGAACTATCAACGCCTTCAAATACACTGCTATAATTGAAAAACTGACGTCACAAAACGAATGGTTTTTGCTTTTTTTCATCTAATGCAACTAAAATAAAACATTATTTTGTTCAACACGTTTCTAACTATTCAATCACCTTCGGTGCCAGCTTTCATTATTTTTATTATTATTACTATTAAGACACAAGGAAGGGAACAATCCAGGAACAAAATTATGAACACAAAATTTAAAATACAGAAGAAAACAGCCAGGACAAAGGAAACAGGAACACAGTGACCTTATGAAGAGGTTTTGGGAAGAGAAGAGGAAGAAAACAAATGCAAACGAACAAAAACTGAACAATAATTAATAATTTGAGTTTATACACTGTCCTCAAGGGCAATAATGACTAATAATAATAACTATTATTATTAAGAGAGATTTTCCTCACTACAGAGATTTTACTCCAACATAACAATAAAAAGTCGGAACACAGAACTTGATTCTCCTCAAAATATTTCTCCAGATTTATTTGAAGTTTTATTGCCGTACACGTTCGGCTCTCGTCGAGACATCATCAGCGACGAATAATTTACATTAGTGGTTTCCAGGTTCGTAACCACACATCTCTGCTTTTTCTCCAAAGCATGTTTCTATATCAGGCATTTGTGATAGCTGCTGCGTACAGGCTGTAGGGTTGTAGTAGACGCAATGCTTACATCCTGTACGCAGCAGTTAAGACAAATGGCTGTAATGGAAACATACTTTGGAGAAAAAGCAGATATTTGTGGTTACGAACCTGAAAACCACTAATGTAAATTATTCGTCGCTGATGATGTCTCGACGAGAGCCGAAACGTGTACGGCAATAAAGCTGCAAATATAGTAGCATTGGCGTCATTTTATCATTTAATTTACTGAGCAACTGCGGAAAAATGGGCCACAACAACACTGCATTATTTGTCCAGATATTTCCATCTTGTGTGTCTTCCTCGTCTGCACTCCATCTCCTTATTGCTGTTTTTGCACTTTGGAGCCAGGTAAACATGGGCCATCATCCTCATTACCTCCTTCCTTTAACTTGCCATTCCTGTACTAGTTTTGGTATCCTAGTGTCTTCCATTCTTCTTACATGGCATTACAATTCTTATCTTTTGCGTTCTATAACTTCATACATTTCTTCTTTCCCTCCCATTAGCCTTATTATTTCGGTATTCCTTACGTTTTGTTTTCTTGATACTCTTGCTGACCTTATCCAGAAATCCATTTCTGATGCTTTCAACTACTTAACATGTTCTTGGTTGATTGTCCAGGCTTCTGATCCATATAAGACTATACTTTCCAATAACGACTTTCCAATAATTCTTTTCGTTCCATAATATTCTTGCTCCATAGAACTGAATTGAGCATCCCGATTACTTTCCGGCCATTAGTAATTCTTCTATTAATTTCTCTATCTTTGATTTTCTTTCTCTTTCTAAAATTGAAGCCAAATAGCAAAAATTGTTTATGCCCCACGTAGTTCTACCCAACCCCCCCCCCCCCAGACCGAGCCACGTAGTCACGTAGCTCCAATAATAATTCCCAATAATTATTTAGTGCATACGCCAATACAACTGATGTTGGAAACATCGAAACTGACACAAAACAGCACCAAATACACAAAACTTCACCACAACAGTTATTTAACACCACTTTGTATCTCCCCATCCACGACACATGCACATTTTAGCTAAAACAAAGCAAAACACACACGAATGCAATTACACAATTCAAACTCTCCGCTCACGACACTTCCGACAGACCATCGCCGAAAAAAAAATAAACAGCTGAATAGCAGCAGCCCGCACGAGAAAACTGGAGGTTTATAATGACGAGCATAAAACTGTGCTTCAAAGTTGACTACCAGTGGAGGCATAAGAACCAAACTATATCAAACTGTATAACTAAATACAATAGTGGAAACAGCATGCTGGTTGAGGTCACAGGCGACCAACAACCACACCTCAAAACGAAAATGTAAATGTAAGTTACATTATGAAACCTATCTTATTATACATATGTAACCAAACGTTCTACATGATAATTCATAACTGGTATGTAAATATAAGTCATATTATGCTTCCTACATACAGAATAATTTCGTTAAATGTATAAAAAAAATAATAAAAAAAACAACAACAACAACAACATTATATTCAAATTATAACTAACCACATTTTACAGAAAAACATTCTACGCTGAAGATACCTCCCCGAGAGGCGAAACGCGTCCAAAAAATTAATCAAAAAATTAATAATATCCAACAGCAGTTGTATTGGCGTATTTACTAAGTTTATATGGAGAAAAAGTGCAGAAAACTAAAATGTATATACAATATGTGTTACTAACGAATTAAAATAAACAAAATAAAACATTCGTTGTTTACATTCAATTGTTTTTTTAGTGATTCTGCCAATGTCTGTCATCTTTGGTCAACAGTAAAGGAAAAAATATAATAAGCATAGTTAATACATGTTAAAAATACATTATTAAATAAAAATTAAATACGTGAACGTGTGTGTGCGTGAAATCGGATAGGAGCCAACTATCTGACGTCCCAGCATTGGGATACTCTGTGGTCTTTGGTGAAACAAACGACTTGCATAAAATAGAATCTTTGAAATTATAAAAGGAAAATTTCCAAAAGTAATGAAGTTGTTCTGCCAGATACTACATGGTCTTTTATTATTTAAAAGGTTAAACTTTGGTTAAGGGACGATTTTTGAATTTCAGTAATTTCTTTACGATTTTTTTTAATTCAGATATTTGCACCCTCTTCCATTATCCCTTGATATAAACCTTAACAAGTCGGAGAAAGAGGGAGACAAAAAAAGAGTACATATTTGCGTGAAATTCAAAGTAATAATAGATCAAATTTAAATAGTGAACAACATAATGATGAAATTATTTTGATGCATACATTTAAATGCGCACTAAATGTCATTCCAAGAAATTTTGATAGTTTCGAATTTACAATGCAGGTTTTGAAATGCAAAACATATCGAATGAGAAGTTACTTCAGGGGAAGGAAAGCATTTACTTCATGTTATCATAAAGCTAAAGCAGTTTAATGGGCCTTGAGTCAAAATGAATATTTTAAACCATTGTATGATGGACTAAATTCAAATGAACCATCGGTAAATAGAAAGTAAAAAATTAATTAAAATAATGATCATTACTCTTTCACGAAAGAAACTAACTAATGAATTACGGTCGAATTTCGACCCCTGGGCGATCACTAGTAATAATTATTAGTTTAACGAGCAACTGTGGAAGAAATGGCCTATAATATATATATATAAAGATGAATGTTTGTATGTATGTATGTATGTTTGTTTGTTCTTCATACAAATCCACAGTTTTCATCCGATCTCGATGAAACTTTGCACACCTTAACCTTTGAAACAAGGAGAAAAATACTGTCTACATTTGGTTGAAAAATTATCTGTATAAATAATACATGTTGTCTCATAATTTCGAAATACTACTGAACGGCGATAGACTGACGCGTTCGATATGGAGGTCTCTCTACTGTTTATCCGTGTAGCGGTCATGTAGCTCAGTAGCTAAAGCGCTGACTTACTAATGTTTGGGTAGTGGTCGCCGATTCAAATCTCCGTGGAGGCTAAGATTTTTAAAAATTGTTTTTGATCGTCACGCCTGGGCCGTCGGTTATTCGGATTGAATGTTAAAATGTAGATATCACAAAGTTAGGGGTGCAATGCGAGGCAAATCGTAGGTAGTCTTGCAATGCTATAGGTGTACACTTTTTTACGTTATAATGATCCCTCAGGGGTTGTTCGCAGTCAGTGTGTGAGTGTGAACCACAGTAATATTATTATAAATACGGAAGTAAGTCTCCGTATTTTTGTTACGTTTAGACGACTAAATGGCTATATCGATACTGATGGAATTTAACAAGAAAATCTGTGTGAAGAGCACAGGACATTTTTTCCAGTATGATTAACAGTTGTAGTCACGAAATTTTGAGATCTTATCGAATGGTGACAGAAATATGTTGAAAATTGATTCTCTTCAAGAGACAGATTCGACGGTAGAATGATATAGTGATAGCTTTCCTATCATATTATGCCAACTCGGTGTTGTTTGGGACCAATCCTTCGTTATCAACAACTTCCTATATTCAATTCTGGCGAAAAAATTCTTAATCCACGCGTACGAAGTCGCGGGTACGAGCTAGTAATGACATAATAACAATTCCGTTTAGAAACTCGAGGCGTGTAATGGTCAGACAGCGGATAAATACCAACAGGAATCAGTTTTCCTGAGGTACGGAAACCTCAGAAGGACGCTTTCGATGACGTCAGTTTATCAGCTAAGTGCGTCACTACGATACTGGTGTAACGCTATACGCACAATCCGAATTATACGAGGAGATAAGGCCCGGGGTATAACGAGCTGCTTTAAGTTGCTTACGATCGTCTGAGGCCTCGTCAGCCGAGCGGCTTGTTCATTTAACCCTTTGTGCGGTGCCGACACTCGAGATCTCTTAATGAATCCTCAAAAGTTCCGCCCGCCCCGCCTCCTCTTTGTCCGGCACATCGCGGCGCCTGACCACACGGCCATTACAGAGCTCCCCGCAAAGCACAAAGCAAATCACGGACACAGACAACCTCGAATCAGCAACGTCTCTCAGCCAAGAAACTGCACTCCCTACACGGTTAAAAGCCCAGTATGGAAGGCGGTATCCAGGAAAAGTGCTGAACTAGAAGGCGGTGTTTGAAGGTAATTGGGGGAGCAATCGAAGAGGACGCAATAGAGAAAATTATTGAAAAATGTGAAATATCGCATATGTGTTTAAGAAGAAAAAATCAGTATGCTAAGATTTGCTAATGAGATTGTCCCGTTAGCGGAACAGACTGAGGATATTGAGAAGTTGCTGACTAACATGAACAAAATACAGACGGAAGATTTTAGACTAAATATAAATCAAAGCAACATAAATGTGATGAAATTTAACAGAAATGATAGCAATAATTCCAGATTAAATATAAAAATAGGATTGGATACAATAGGAGAATTGAATTATGTGTCTTAGGAAGCAAAATTACAACCGATGGCCGAAGCAGGAATAATGTTAAAAGCAAAATAGGACTAGCAAAAAGAGCTTTCATGTAAAAGCGAAATGTTTAGTTTCAAATCTAGGAGTAAGAAAGGATTTTTTTTAAATGTGTGGAGCACAGCACTTTATGACAGCAAAGCATGGATTTTCGGAATACCAGAAAGAAGGAAAATTGAAACTTTTGAAATGTGGTATAAAAGGCAGTTGGAATTGATGAGATCCCTGAAGAAATTCTTAAATTCCTAGGAGAGGAAAGAATCGAAAGATTATTCAAGCTGATATCAAAAAGTTATGAAACAGGAGAAATTCCAACTGATTTTAATAAAAAAAATATCATCTTCACACTTCCAAAGAAAGCACAAGCCGACAAATGTGAGAATTGTCGCACAATTTGTCTAACATCACTTGCTTCAAAATTACTGATCACAATAATATAAAGAAGGATGGAAAGGGTAGTAGAAGAGATAGTAGGTGAAGATCAGTTTGGGTTTAGGAAAGATCGCGGTACAAGGGAAGCAATTCTGTCTTTAAGATTAATACTTACTTGAAGGGCGGATCAAGAAAAAAAAGATACTTTTATGGCATTTGTTGATTTAGAAAAAGCTTTTGATAATGTTAGATGGGACAAGATGTTCAAAATTTTAAAGAAGTCAGGTCTAAAGTATCGAGATAGAAGAACACTCCATAAACTATATAAGAATCAAGTGGCTGTGATAAAAGTAGAGAATCACAAGAGACATGCATCAGTTAAAAAGGGCGTGAGACAAGGTTGTAGTCTATCCCCATTAATATTCAACTTGCATATAGAAGAAGCAATGAAGAAAGTAAAAGAAAAATTTCCATGTGGCATAAATTTTCAGGGAGAAGAAATCAGTATGCTACGATTTGCTGATGACATTGTCTTGTTAGCAGAAAGTGCTAAGGATATTGAGAAGTTACTGAATGGCATGAACAAAATACTGAAGGAAGATTTTGGACTGAATATAAATCAAAGCAAGACAAAAGTGATGAAATGTAGCAGAAATGATACCAATACTAGTAGATTAAATATAAAAATAGGATCAGATGCAATAGGAGAAGTAAGTGAATTCTGTTACTTGGGAAGCAAAATTACAACCGATGGCCGAAACAGGAATGATGTTAAAAGTAGAATAGAACTAGCAAAAAGAGCCTTCATGAAAAAGAGAAACCTTTTAGTTTCAAATATTGATCTAGAAATTAGAAAGAACTTTTTAAAACTCTTTTTATGGAGCACAGCACTTTATGCTAGCGAAACATGGGCTTTAGGAATACCGGAAATAAAGAAAACTGAAGAAGTTGAAATGTGGTGCTACAGAAGAATGCTGAAAATTAAGTGGACTGACAAACTAAGAAATGAACTAGTTTTGGAAATGATGGGTGAGAAAAGAAGTTTGTGGAAGACTTACAGAAAGAAGAGACATGCTGGTAGGTCATATTTTGAGATATGCTGGATTGGTTAATTTGTTAGTGGAGGGAACAGTGGAAGGTAAAAACTGTAGAGGAAGACAGAGATTAGAATATATGAAGCAGATAATTGAGGACGTGGGTTGAAAGGGATATGTAGAGATGAAGAGCTTAACACTAGATAGGAAGGGATGGAGGATTGCATCAGGCCAGTCGAAAGACTGATGATCGAAAAGAAAAAAAAATTAAAATATAAAAATGTACGGAATGGTCCATTTTCGTCACTCCGTTCCAAGCTGTACAGTTCACGTCCAGACCGTAGGCACAACGTATTTTCTTAAAGTGGATTTGATTGAATTTTGACATCTGATTCGTCAAAGATGTAAGGTAAAACTTCCAGTGTAATTGTAGGAAAATGCTAATCATGCGGCGTTGCCTTGTTTCATTTTTATCGTTGAATTAGAGTTGGCGCAGTTTTGGCGGGTCGACTTTTTGGCCGCAGTGTCGGGTGGCTGTTATTATTATGCTAACCCGCGGCGGTCACGCACAATGGGCGCTTCCTTTTATTGCGGCCGCCCTCGCGTTATTTCTCTGTTTAGTTGGAGCCCGCATCACACTACGTCACCCCGACACCTGTTCGGGCCGCGAACGCATTTTTTATTCCCTCGTCCGTTGTGTTCTGGTCCGTCGCGAGACTCGCAGTGACGTCTGCCGCTACTCCAATTACCGCGCGATCGCTGACATTCACGCGAAATGAGTCCACCACAGAAAAAGGGGGCATGTGCGACAACTTTAATCAGCTAAACACATATCTCGCGTGTACGATGTTCGCTTGGCGCAAATATCAGCTTCTCACATATTCTCATGTCAGCTAGCGAACACACTCCACAGCACAGCGCCAAGTGGCCGCTATAGCTGTTAATGAGATTTTTACTTCCAATCAAATTTCTTATATATACATTAGGACGTGATGCACTCAGAATTAACACCCGATAATATATTGATTATATCAAGACAATAATGTTAATAATTGGCAAAGTAACTCAAAATATTTTCTTGTTTTGCTCACAACACAAAATATATTAGATGCAAGCAATTTTACTATTTGTGGATTAAATACAGGATATCTTCAGGGGGAAAATATTCAAGTTCCGAGGTATACCGTTTTTGAAATAGACCCGGTGATAAAAACAATCTGAAACTATAAAAACACACTTTTTTTTTTTTTTTTTTTTTGCTTCTGGCTTTACGTCATTAGAGGCGGGATGGGACTGGGTACAAGGAATGGGAAGTAATTCGGCCATGGTTTTTAGATGGAAGCATCCGGGCATTCGCCTGTAATGATTTGGGGAAACCATGGAAAACCCAAATCTGGACGCCCGGACGGGGATTCGAACAGGCGCCCTCCCGAATGCATAGTTCTTCTGAGTTTGTCTTGCGAGCGAGTAATTCGCCTCTTGTGTTTAATTTTAGTTGGTGCACTTCGTGTATCAACAATACCCACATACAATAATTTAATGGGGTCAGGTACGGCGACCTCCCAGCACCTGAATCTCGAAACTGAATGGAAATCGTACACACGTTCATATGAACTTTTTTACTCAATAATGTTGATACTACCACCTCCTTCAACATTCACCATTCCTCCTGCATTACCCTGTGTACATTTGTGTATAAATATCTGATGTTAACTAAGTACAAAAATTGATATCAAACTTTCAATTGTATTCATTTAATGTATATGGTACCTGGGAGACCGATCTTCGCTCGGCATCTTTTCTATTTATGTTCAACGTGCAAGATTTTGAGTGAAGTTCGATTAAAATAAAACGTTTTTCTTGAAGGCTTCCTAGGCGTTTTGAAGTGCACAGTTCTTTCCTCTAACCAAAGAGAAGCCTAACTAACATCAGTAGACTTACTGGAACCTGAAACTTCTACTCAATATAATATACACAAACTCGACAGACAAATAAAATAAACATAACCTGTATAAAATATAAATAAAAAACCCACACACATATACATCACACATAAACATAAAAACACACTAACAAGATCATCACGCATACACACACTTTTCAAAACTATCGGCCCGAGACATGACATATAAAAACAAGATGGCCACAGCAGACAACCGAAGGACGCGAAAGTGCACCAGAGACAAGCCATAAACAAACCAGCTGGCGCTAACAGACGACTGAACGATGATAACAAACAATATTGTAAATATGATACAGGCAAAACATGCTTTGTATATGAAAACGGAGATGCGCAGCTGCATTCCGGAGTAACAAATGTAAATAGTAAGTAACTTTTAGCTATAAAATATGTCATGCCCATAATTATGTAATAATAGGATAAAACTGTATATAAAAACTGTAACACAGATTCGTCGCTGATGATGCCTCGATGAGATATGAAACGCGTACGACGCAAAATAAATAAATGAAACAGTTGCATCGGCGTTATATTTTCAACTAGAAATTCTACTAGATGTTAGAGCCGCTTATATATATTTATATTTCTGCATATCATATAATTTTGAAAAATTACTGAACGGCGATAGACAGATTCAGTGGTTAAAACGTTTGCTTAGTGGTGTTTGGATCTGGTCTCGGGTTCCAATCCCCGTGGAAGCAAAGATTTTTAATAATTGTTTTTGATCATATGAGACACGCCTGGACCGTCGATTGTTCGGATTGCATGTTCAACACTGGATACCACAAATTCAGGGGCGCAATGCGAGGAAAATCTTAGGCAGTCTAGCAATGCTGTAGGTGTACAATTTTTTACGTTATACTGATCCCTCAGGGGTTGTTACTCTCGCAGTCAGAGAGAGAGAGAGAGAGAGAAAGAGAGAGAGAGAGAGAGAGAGAAAGAGAGAGAGTGATCTGCACTAATAATACTATAAATACGGAAGTAAGTCTCTGTCTATTTGTCACGTTTTGACAACTAAATGCCTATACCGATACTGGCGGAATTTGACAAGAAAATCTGTAGGGAGGACACAGGACATTTTTTTTTCTCAGTATGAATAACAGATTTAATTACGAAATTTTGAGAACTTATCGAATAGTGACAGAGAGACGGATGAGTGTGTAAGTCTGTAATGTTACGTCGGTTGCTCAAGCAGTGCTTCTCGCGCATTATGTTAGTGTATGATTTGTTAATAAACTTCGTTTAGAGACAAAACGTATTATTTAGTATAGATGTAGATTTTCTCGGTACTATCATTTGGTGCCTACTTAAATGTTTCTGGCACCAGTTTATTTTCCCTTCTTTTTTGACATGCCTTGCGGGTGTAAAAAACTGGTCTAAGGTATAGCTCTAGCAGAGCACGAGCAGCTAAAGTTATTAGAACCCAAGAATCGGATGCTCATGCTGAAGAAAGAAGAAAATTCCAAGCTGAAATAAAGCTGACCTTAGTTAACCCCCCCTACTCCCCTCCCCCCTCCCCCCCCCACACATACATAACCCGCACCTTCTTTTGTTTTTCTGTTTTTAAATATGTTGGAAACTTATTGTCTTCAAGAGACAGATTCGACGGTAGAATGATAAAGTGATGGCTTTCCTGTTAAATTATGCCAGCTCGGTGTTGTTTGAGACCAATCCTAAGTTAATAACAGCTTACTGTATTAAATTCTGGCAACAGAATTCTTAATTCATGCGTAAGAAGTCGCGGGTCTCAGCTAGTGTATATATATATTATTATTATTATTATTATCTGCAATTGGAACCTGTCGGACCACGCAAAGCCTTAACGATTCAGTTTTCTAAGTTTCCATACAGCTTTCATTTTTTCTTCGTGGACTCTCTTCCTTTCTTCAGTCCACTTCGTGCCCGGTCTCTTAATGACTTCATTCTCTGGCGGCAATTCCCATTTGTTAATTTTTTCTCTGTATGTTTGTCTGTCTATGATTTCTGATGAGCTTATGTGGACTTTTTCCAGGTCTTTCTTGATCTGCCGGACCCAGGGTATAGTTTTTAGCTGTTCTATGTACGTCACAATTTTATCAATAAGTCTTGTTGCTGGAAATATATATATATATGTATATATATATATATATATATAGAGAGAGAGAGAGAGAGAGAGAGCTAGTCAAAATGATTGCAGTGTTTTACAGAAAATTATTACAGATTTATTATTTGACATATACTTACAAGATTACACAGATATAAACAAACTGTGAATGTTTTTTTGAGTGTCTACAGATGCTCAATATGTACACCTTTAGTGTCTCTGCACACATCAAGTCTATAATCGAGTTCTTGCCATACCCGATGCAGCATGTCTCTGTCAACGAGAACAAATGCATTGGTGAAGCGAACCCGCAGGTCTCGACTTTATTTGGGATTTCGTAAAAGACACAGTGTTCGTGCCACCAGTACCAGTTGATCTGCCAGACCTGCGGGTTCGCATCACCAATGCATTTGCTCTCATTGACAGAGACATGCTGCATCGGGTGTGGGAAGAACTCGATTATAGACTTGATGTGTGCAGAATCACTAAAGGTGTACATATTGAGCATCTGTAGACACTGAAAAAAAAATTTCACAGTTTGTTTATATATCTGTGTATTCTTGTAAGTATATGTCAAATAATAAATTTTCTGAAATCACTGCAATCATTTTGACTAGCCCTGTTTATATATGAGAATTGCTCGTTGAAAGATAATACTCGACTCTAGCAGTCGCGATGCCTTGCCGTGCGACCTCTCTGGCGCGCAGTCAGTTGAGACTGGATGGCGCGTCTGGTGTGCCCTTGGACGGTGGAGTAGCCCAGTGGCTGTGAGGGCGAAGGGCCAGCTGGTGCGGGAGACTGGGAGGGCCGCAGACAAATTGGTCGGAGACGGCCGGGGAGATGACACGGAAAATTGCATAATGCTAATAAAGGCACTGCTGACTGCGCCGCATTCTACCCCCCACCCGGCAGCAAGGGACTCGAGAGACGGGCTGCCAACCCCACCAGCCCAAAACAAGCAGGGCGTCACTCCCGACACACATTCAGCAACACGCGAATATTAAACACAGCTCGTTATTCCCATTCCGAAATTCTCTTTCAAACAGTACATATTTATAAATCAAATACAAACAAACAAAAAAATGCATCAAAATAATAGCTGAGTCTAACACTGGGACCATCAGACATGTTAAGAACGGATTTCAATCCCCTTCATAGATGAAATAAAACAAAATTCGATTGAAAACGCACCAAAACAATAAACTTTTTAACAAAAATTGAAAAAATAATCTAAGAAGGGACAGTTCCTTGGGGTTATGATTGCAATGAATTCTTCACGGCTGTTCCACCGAGCGTGGTGGTGTAACGGTTAGCGTTCTGGCCTCGCATTCGGGAGGACGGCGGTTCGAATCTCCATCCGGGCATCTAGATTTGGGTTTTCCACGGTTTCCCAAATCACTCCAGGCAAATGCCGGGATGCTTCCTTAAAAAGACCATGGCCGAATTCCTTCCCATTCCTTGCCCCCATCCTTTCCCGTCTCTAAAGACCTCGCTGTTACAGAGACGTTAATCAGATAAAAAAAAAGACTGTTCCCCAGGATTGTGTTGTGAAAACACAATCCTGAGGTACAAATGTGAAGACTTCATTTCGAAAAAAAAAACGATTTTCAGGAAATAATGGCGCTCTATAGTATGTAATGTGATTTGGTTGAAATATTATTTCATGCAATAAAATATGTAAATAAAATTGAAATAAAATACAAAAAATTAATGCTCAACAATTTCTGAAGATACTGCAGGGATTTGAGACACGGTCATAAAATGATGGAGCCGTCATGTTATCAGATGTACCACGCTGCCATTTGTTCATATTTGAAAATAATTCTGGTATTTAAAAGACATTTGGTTTTTTTTTTTCATGCTGATACCTCAAAAAGTAAGGCGCATTTGAAGAAACGACGGCACCACAGACATATGGGGTATGTACTCATCAGCCTATATGAGGAATCGTGCACCACCACCTCTGCCACCCTGCCAGCCAAGTCCACAACCAGGACTGGAACATGCTGATTCACCACCACCAAAGAAAGCAAAGGCAGTGCGTTCGGCCGGAAAGGTCATGGCCTCAGTTTTCTGGGATGCAAAAGGCATTCCGCTGATAGATTATCTTCCTACTGGCCAAACAATCACGGGGCATTGCTATGCAAACCTCCTAGACCAATTACAGGAAAAGATACGCGAAACAAGGCCTCGTTTGTTAAGGAAAAACGTCATCTTTCATCAGGACAACGCTCAGTCGCACAAAAGTGTTATTGCCATGGCAAACCTTCATGAACTGAGGTACGAATTGTTGCCACATCCACCTTATTAACCTGATTTGGCACCATCAGATTTTCATCTATTCCCCAGGCTAAAAAATTTCCTCGGTGGACGGAGATTTTCTACAAGGGAAGAACTGACAGCCGAATTGGAGGGGTATTTTTCAGGCTTGGAGGAATCTCATTTTCGAGATGGCATTGAAACATCGCTGGACCAAATGCATTAGTCTACAGGGAGACTATATTGAAAAATAAAAGCAGTTCCACCGAGGTAAGATACTTAAATCTAATACATTCCGAGAACTTTTCAAACCACCCTCGTATAGCAGCACTAACCGATCTAACGCATGCGCCAGACACCTGTTGTCTTATATAGTCGTTGACAACCGCAGCGCCGTACTCTGAGCCTTTACATATCTGTGTGTTTGCATACACATGCCTATACCAGTTTCTTTGGCTCTTCAGTGTATATAAGTCCACAGTCTGTTACTTATCCCGTTTTTAGTTTAGAGGCCTCTGACAGAAAGCGTAGTGTCACAAATAGTATTGCGTTTCCCGATGGGTGCGAAACCGTAAAAACAAACACCATGTGTGTGAAATGTTTTATTTGCCGCATTAAGTAGCAGGCTGTTCCATTGAACTGACGAGTTCAAAAGCTAACGAGCATTTTCATCAGCGCTGTTAAATAAGATTCCAAGTTTCCACTTCCAAACGAATTGATTTGTCGACCAATCATCGTCGTGGAAACAAGTCGGGCAGTACGCACTGCAAACGAGCCACCCAGTTTTTTTTTTATGTTTACTAATTTTTACCGCCCTTTATTGCGTGATTCATTAACTGCATCCAAACAGTTGTTCGCAACGTTATTGCGTTACATTGACACGGATCACGCGCGTTTAAACACCGGTAATCTGTTTCAAAATTAACACAGGCTCTTGTTTTTAAATTACTGTCAATAATAAACGTTGCTACCTTTTTTTAATTATACGATGACGTTCAAACACGGCGCGTGATTTTATAACACAAGATAAGCGTGATGTTTGACAAGGGATAATTTGCTTTTAATCTCTAAATCCGATAACCAATGGCGGCGCCCACACAAATATTTGAAAACCCTCACGGGTGTACTGGAGTCTACGCTGGGGGCATGAAACTAGCAAAATACGGCAGGTATCTAAGAAAGACCACGCAACAGTACAGCTCAAGTTATTAAGGAATCATTTCAAAATCGGAACTTACAGCCACAAAGGAAAGTAACACTGTATGAAACGTACAAGTAGAGGATTGCAAACCAAAGTGGATGCAACTTGTCACGCCCTTCATACCAGATCCTATTAATTAGAATCCCTGAAAATCACCACATTTGCGTCCAATAGAGAAGGGTTTTTTTTTTTTTTTTTTTTTTTTTTTTTTTTTTTTTTTTTTTTTTTTTTTTTTTTACTTGTGACTTTACGCCTCGTCGACGTCGAGATCATTAGATGCGGGATGGGACTGGGAACAAGGAACGGGAAGGAATTCGGAAATGCATTTTGTAGGAAACATCCCGGCATTCGCCTGGAGTGATTTGGGGAAACCATGGAGACAGATAAGTGATTGATTGTAAATCCGTGTATATTTTCTACGAATGTGTGGTGTTTTGATGGGTGAAAAAGCTGTAAATGGACAAAACAATTGTAGTAATTGTATTAAAAGCAGTAAGAAGCGTGTAATATTAATTTAAAGACTCTGATTGCGAATATTGTATAAGCCATAATATTTTGAGTGAGATTTTTACTGATTTTAAATGTTTAATATGGTAAAGATTACAAACTTCATTTCTTCAATCACTGGAGAGGGTGATGAGAGGATGTATCAGAGATGATAGCAAATTGAGTTACAAAACTTTGGTCACACCACTGGTTGAATATGGTGGTGTAGTCTGGGCCCACATTTCGGGCATCAAATACAGGAGTTGAAGAGCGTGCAAAGAAGAGCAGCTAGATTTGTTTGTGGAAATTATCGCAGGACCCAGTCAGTAACTGATATGATAAAGGAGCTGGATTGGGACTCATTGGAGGAAAGGAGGAGGGTGAAGAGAGTGCTGGGAATGTACAGGGAATATGTTGGTGATGGCGCTTGGAGGGATATTTGTCAAAGAATTAGGAATAGTGCATGGAAGGGTAAAGATGACCTTGACCACAAGCTGGCACTCAATTTCATGCATAAGGGAGTAGAAAAATTTTCTTTTGTGGGTAAGGGTGTCAGGTACTGGAACAAATTACCAAGTGATGAATAATTTGCCAAAAACGCTGAATGAGTTTAAAATTAAAATTTGTAGTTTGTAGATAGGGGAGGAATCTAACATTCAAACTACATAAGATAATTTAAAAAGTAAAATAAAAAAGGGATAATTAGTTGACAGGGAATTGCCACCAGAGAATGTACTCCATCGCAAGCAAGTTAATAATTAGATGTTCTAAAACAAGGGTTACTAGTTCCTAATTTCATTTAAGAGTGTTTTCATATGATTTCAAATACTTTTAAATCAGTTTTGATTATATAAGGGGTTGACCATTAATTACGTGAGGTGAAACACGGGGAGGAGGGGGTCGAGCAAAGTCTCGCCAAATCTAAAGAAGGGGGAAAGGACGTCAAGGTGTCGATGGAAATCTCACGTGAGGTTTTTAAATTCTTGATGGACAGTAGAGAGAGAGATAGAGAAGTCCACATACGACCGGGATGTCGACTTTAGTGGGGTATAAGGTCTAAAAAAACGACGTGGATATAGCCTTTGTAGAGGGTATAACGGCCCTCGGAATAAGGAGAGCTGGAAAAAGAAGGCCTCAAAAAACTACAAGGGGAGGAGGGCTGGGATCCGTCAAAATCTCACGTCATCTTAGGGCGGGTCCGACCAGATCTCACGCCTCACGTAATTAATGGAAGTCCCCTAACAGCACCAAACATCGATGTAAGACGCTTTTAGAAGGATGGTCGAAACGTCAGCTGCACGCTTCATGAAATGGCGTCACGCGGACAACCAAGAACCAACGGACTCTGGCCGCGTTATTACTATTTTAGTCTGCTCGATAACCAGACAATATTTACATCAAATATATATATTTTTTCTATAGCGTGTTTTTTTTTTTTTTTTTTTTTTTTTTTTTTTTTTTTTTTTTTTTTTTTTTTTTTTTTGTCACAAGCCAATATCTTCCTTGATAACTAACCGAAATGTATGAATTATAATGCTGTAATTCTCTGCTTTGACCACATCATATTTTAAGAAAGGAATTTTTCGAAATTCAACCCTTAAAGGGCAAAACTGTGAATATTTCTAAAATGCGTTTTTTTGGTACTCCGAACCATTTATCTCCCCGCATTCCTAATCGAAATCAATAAATAAAGTATCATCTTAAAGATTAACATCTCCGCTTTATGGGAATCATATATTAAGAAAGGAATTTTTCGGAATTCGACCCTTAAAGGGCAAAAGTATCAATACTTTTACAACGCGTTTTTGTGTCACAAGCCATTTTCTCCCCTGATATATAACCGATTTGTATAAATGAAGTCACATCATAATTTAAGAAAAATATATTTCAGAATTTGGCCCTCAAAGGGCAAAAGTATGATTATTTCCATAACGTATTTTTTTGTCAGGAGCTATTTAGCTTCCTTAATACCTAACCGAAATCGATAAATAAGGTATTATTCTAACGATTAAGGTCTCCACGTTGGTTTCATAATATTTTTAGAAAGGGACTTTTCGGAATTCGACCCTTCGATTGCAAAAGTACCATTAATTCCATAATTATTATTATTATTATTATTGCCACTAGCCATTTATCTTTCTTGATACCTAACAGAAATACAGTAGATAAATGGCCTCCACTCAAGCAACATTATAAATTAAGAACGAAATTTTTCGGAATTTGATCCCCGAAGGACAAAAGTAATAACTGTGAAAGCCGCGCCTATTAGACAGTTTAGAGCCACGCCACTAGATAGCAGCAGCACATATCACAGAGATATTAATAAACTACTTCACTGGCGTCGACTTTTATTACGTACCTTTTACACTATAAACAATTAATATAAATAAGAGGGTTCTTCTTTCGTCCTTACTATTCATCATATTCACGAAATTTTCGCACGGGACGTCTAGAAGAGACCTAAGTATGCCAGGAAGATGCCGTAATTAATCGACACAATGGAGTTCACCCTCCGACTAATCGACGGCAGTACGAGTCTTGAACTGTGTGTGTCGCTGTAGATAAGAGATAGGATGAGACGGCGGGAGTGGGTTTGGCGCCGATGCGACGGGCTGATCACCTGGTGGAGGCGGCGGTCGTGTGCCTCGGGGGAGGCAGCGGCGAGATGAGGCGGAGTGCTTCCTCCCATCAGCCGGAAGAGACGCACGTGACCGGAATTCCCCGCCCCCCACCAAGTCCCCAGCACAGTTTACCAGTCACAAGTACAACCATTACTCTCATACACACCATGGTCTAATACGATATAGCAGCTCACAGACCAAAAACATTGAAATTCCTCGTGAGGCTATCATAAAGGAAGTAAGGAACTAACCAACAAAGCTGAAAAAACATAAAGGGGCTGGTGTAGATAATATTACTAAGGATAACGCAAAGATAGCCGGATGTGACATTGTACCTTTTCTTGAAATATTATTTAAATTATGTCTCAATATCTGCTGCTTACCAGAGGACTGGAAAAGTGCGACAGTGGTGCCGGTACATAAATGACGGGTGAGAAATAGAGTCGAAAATTATAGGCCAATCATTTTGAAATCAATGGTAGATAAATTAATGGCGAGATTGATATGCAACCACATCAGAAATATATGTCCGGAGCGTAAGTGATTCTCAAGTAAGCAACATGGCTTTAGGCAAAGATATTCATGTGAATCTCAGTTGGTGGGATATATGCAAGATATTTCGGATGAAATGGACACGGGAGATGAAATTGTTAGTGTAGTCGAAGTCTTTTGTCAGAGTAAGCCATAAAATAGTAGCAAATAATACAAAATCTCATTTTCTTTTAAATATACCACTTTTTAAGTAATACAGCAGTCGCGTTGAATTTCTTGTTTTATATATATATATCTATATGCGATATTACAAAATTTAGGTTTCCTCTTTCTTTTTATCTTTTTCTTTTAAAGCAGATATAAATACACAAGATGCACCGATAGTAATAGGTTTTCTGTACAAGTACCAGTTGGAACGATTACCAATGTTCGCACACGTACTGCTGTTTACGAATATATGCTTGGTGCAAACAGCAAGCAAAATCACCCGACTGCAAACACACTTTTTTCACTTATGGCTTGAAACTTCGTCAACATCGAGGTCACTAGAAGCGGGAAACGACGGGGAAGGGACGAGGGGGGGGGGGGGACGAGGGCAAGGAATAGGGAAGCAATTCAGCCATGGCCATTGAAGGAACCATCCCAGCATTCGAACCCACGTCCTCCCGAATGTTGTACAGAGCGTTAAGGGAGCGTCCATAAACCACGTAGCTCCATTGTGACCTCCTAAGAACCCCCCCCCCCTCACGTAACCCAAAGTGGCTTTTGCTTCCAGAAGACATTTTGCACTGTTTTTCTTTTGTCAGACTATCGAAAATTACATGCGGAGATAATTAAATGACGGAAATAAAAGTCCTCCTGCTGTTGCATGTGTTCTGTACCTTACTTTAACCGTGACAAATAATATGAATGAAAAGCTACGTGGTCTGACTCGGAGTGCCGCCCGCCCCCACCACCACGTAGCCCAACTTAGCTTTCCAGCCAACCCCTGCCCCATTTTCTAGAGTGAGCCACGTAGTTTATGAACGCTCCATAACCGCTGACCCACCATGATCGGCGCAAATGCCACAACTAACTATGCGCGCTTGGTGGATCCCAGGCGTTAGATCTTTTTCTGTTTCTTGGTTGGTCGGTTAGTGCTCTTGCGATGTGTTTCTCTTATTGTAACTGGGCCGCTGCGAGCAGGCACACAGTGAGTGGGCGGTGAACTACCAGGCGGGCGGATTAGCGGCGTGTAGCGCAGTGTTAATGGAGCGACGCGCACTGCACTCGCCGCCTCGGCCGCCGTTTAATCAACTGCGCGGCCGACGATCGATTCAGGAAACAGCGAGGCCGCCGCTGGGTGGGGCGTCATCTATCAGATATTGGACCCGACAAAACCAATAAACACTGCGCTGCAGACGCGGCGAAATTGGTCTGTAGGTCCCCGGCGGCAACACGACTCGCTGTGACGGTCGCCAGGAGCTCTCCACGGGACACTCCGTTCCTATTGCAGTCTCACGCTCAACTCAGGTCATCAACCCCTTGCCCCACGCCTCGCCTCACTCGGTGCCTACCCCTCAGAGCGGACCGCTGTGTCCATGCAAGCGACACGACTCGCTGTGACGGTCACCAGGAGCTCTCCACGGGGCACTCCGTTTCTATTGCAGTCTCACGCTCAACTCAGGTCATCATCCCCTTGCCCCACGCCTCACCTCACTCGGTGCCTACCCCTCATAGCGGACCGCTGTGTCCATGCAGGCGACACGACTCGCTGTGACGGTCGCCAGGAGCTCTCCACGGGGCACTCCGTTTCTATTGCAGTCTCACGCTCATCTCAGGTCATCATCCCCTTGCCCCACGCCTCGCCTCACTCGGTGCCTACCCCTCATAGCGGACCACTGTGTCCATGCAGGCGACACGACTCGCTGTGACGGTCGCCAGGAGCTCTCCACGGGGCATTCCTTTCCTATTGCAGTCTCACGCTCAACGCAGGTCATCATCCCCTTGCCCCGCGCCTCGCCTCACTCGATTCCTACCCCTCAGAGCGGACCGCTGTGTCCATGCAGGCGATACGACTCGCTGTGACGGTCGCCAGGAGCTCTCCACGGGGCACTCCGTTCCTATTGGAGCCTCACGATCAACTCCCGTCACGATCCCACTGCCCCGCGCCTCACCTCACTCGGTGCCTACCCCTCCGAAAGGACCACTATGTCCATGCAGGCGACAGGCAAATATATCAGCGGACTCTTTTTTGGTTAAGGAGCGTCCATAAACTACGTGTATCGGTCTAGGAGAAGGGTGGAAGGCTTGGCTGGAAAGCTATGTTGGGCTACATGGGGGGATGGGAGCGCCGAGACAAGCCACATAGCTTTTCATTCATATTACTTGTCACAGTTAAAATAAGGTACAGAACACACAGCACCATGTGAATATTTATTTCTGTCATTTAATTATTTCCGTATGTAATTTACGATAGTCTGACAACAGTAAACAGAACAAAATGTCTTCTGGAATCAATAGGGGGAAAAAGATACGTGCAGAGGGAAATGCCACGTCGGGCTACTTTGGGGGAGCGGTGTCCACAGGAACAGCGTTAGCACTGGGGCATTGTACCGAGTAGCGCCGCGTACGGGACGACTTCGTCACTGTCGTATCGTATCGTTTCGTTATACCTTATTTTTGACACAATCGGGCACTAGCATGAAGCACCGTTTGACCGTTGTTGAGCGGTGGCGGCGCGATCTTCAGGTTCACCCACCTTGCAAGAGCCGTGCAGTAAGTATGCCCCCACTGGACGTTGAACTTTGCCCTGACCAGCCTGTAACTGACCTGATTTCATCTCTACTGTGACACTCTACCGCCTTAGCTACGCGCCCCCGGGATTACAGCGAATAAGATGTAAATAAGGTCTTTTCCTTTCTGAGTGAACCATCCTGCTGGAATGATTTCTGAAGACGTAGATGTGGCTGGCCGGTCCAGTAAGCGGCGCTTTATCTCGCAGGTGAAATTAGTTTCCGGTACGTTAATTCCGCGGCCTAATAATAACTTCTTCTGCTCTTTGCCCGTCGATTCCGAGCCCATTATGCGGACGGGGACTTCATTTTTGTGAAAGGCACAGAGGAAGGACGATTCCGGGCGGAGGTATTACGACCTCCCAAAGGAGAAATATGTGTGCTGCGGCAGGCGCTCGCTGTACGCGCGGCGCAGCCGGGCGTTATACGACTTCGGCGAGACGCGGCCGGAATTTATTCGCCTCATCTACATTTCGCCGCTCCTCCCGCCAGCCAAGATTCATTATGGACCGGTGGCAACTAGTCCTCTTTCATGTCGCCGGCACGAATGCCAACTTTCCCCATAATGACAATCCCCTCGCGGTGACCTCATTCAATCCGCAGGGTGCTTTGCGTGCAGATTGCTTAACTTTTATTTCAATCGATACGGAGAACGAAAAGTTCCGCTTTATTTAAATACGGCCGACGGACCCTCTCTACCAACAAAAGCCGCTCGTACAACCACTCAATCCGCCCAGTTATTGTTCTTAGTAGGAACCAATTATTACCCGTCACTCACTTCAATTTCAAATTTATGTATGCGGTCAAACAAACCGAGACAGCCCACACTAATATTATAAACACGAAAGTAACTCTATAAGTGTCTCTCTATTTGATACATTTTGACGGCTAAACGGATCTTGATGAAATTTGACAAGCAAATTCTATATATTATTACGAAGGACATAAGATACTTTCTCGGGGTAAAAAAACATATCCTGTCACGATATTTTGAAAACTTACCGAACCGTAACAAACAGAAAGGTTGATGTGTAAGTCTCTCTAAAGTTATACCGGTCGCTGAGGCTTTTTCTCTCTCGCAGTCAATCCAAATACTCAGTCCACCATTTTTTCAGCTCGCGGGCTCTCACAATATTATTCTCTCCATGACTGGCTGACTTTCCAAAGATACTTACACTACTCTCTGGTGCAAACTTCCAGAGTACCCAGCAAACCAAATACTTTTTCTGTAGTACACAAAACAATTCGTGTTACATCTTAATAAAAAAATCCAAGGAACTAGACATTTTAACACAGTATACACCAAAATGAGAAACAATAACAAACAAAAGCTAAGTGGGGAGTGTAACCTTCCGGACCGCCCCCCTTCCCCACCTTTCCTTTGATATTTCAGGCTAATTTTTATTTTAATTATCGGACTTCCCTTTTGGGGGCAAGGAATGGGAACGAATTCGGCAATGGCCTTTTTAAGGAAGCATCCCGGCATTTGCCTGGAGTGATTCGGAAAACCATGGAAAACCCAAATCTGGATGCCCGGACGGGGATTCGAACCACCGTCCTCCCGAATGCGAGGCCAGAACGCTAACCGTTACACAGGCACAACTACAAAAGAAAAATATCATAATGAGTTGATAGATGATGAACCACACTATTCAAAGTAAAGCCTGTTATATTCAAGTATTTAGAAACAAATTGCAAACGTAATTCAACTAATCAAGTTCAAATAAATCGTTCAGAAAACAAAATTTCTACGCTTTTTTGTCACAACTGCTTTTTATCACATGCACTTCAACAGTTTATAAAAATCATCCAAATAGATATTCCCAATAAGAACGTTTTCTTTTCACGTAATGAGTTTGTTTACCAATCACCGTAGCAGGAGTGAGCAGAAGTACAGAGAGAGAGAGAGAGAGAAAATGTACTTACTTCATACGGGGCAGGCAGGCGGAGCATACAATCACTACATTCAATTACACTGAGCGAGCTCAATAATAACTGAGGCCCTATTGCATGCCGGTGGGCCCTAAATACTCTCTGGGTAACTGTAGTCTGTTGCCTGATGTCTTTTGGGACAAAGCATTGCCAGCATCGACTTCCTACTTTCTCGGCTGCCGTGTGAACAATCTCTGCGGAGTGAGTGAATATACTGACTTCCACAGATAGTACCACTCCCAAAAGACAGCTTTTGGTGACAATGAGTTGGCGACGAGCAACACCCCCGCGCCAACGGAGATGACGAGGAGAGGGTGATTGACCTCTAGGCTTTGCCCAGCTGCTATAATGGCATCCTGAAATTCTTAAAAATGAAATACACTGCCTGGCTCACTTTCGCTGCCACAGAGTTTCAAATTCTTAATTCTATTCCTTATTAAATATTTAACACTACCACTTAGAGTTCCTACTTTAGATTTTTAATACTCTTAACCCATAGTTATGTCTCGTGGTATTACAGAAGGAACTATGTTTCCTTACAAGCTATATAAGCGGTCGATACAATGGATCGGACACATATTGATGGCCAACCTTTTTATTATTTTTACTTCTGACTTAACGCCTCGTCGACGACATTAAAGGCGGGATGGGACGGGGGAGAAGGAATGGAAGGAAATTCCGCCATGGCCTTTTGAGGGAAGCATCCCTGCATTAGCTTTTTTTTAATCACGGCTTTACGCCTCGTCGACGTCAAGGTCATTAGAGGCGGGATGGGACGGTGTACAATGAATGGAAAGGAATACGGCCATGGCCTTTAGAAGGAAGCATCCCGGCATTCGTTTTTTTTACTAATGGCTTTACGCCTCGTCGACGTCGAGGTCATTAGAGGCGGGATGGGACTCGGGGGGGCAAGGAACGGCAAGGAATTCGGCCGTAGCCTTGAGGGAAGCATCCCGGCATTAGCTTTTTTCACTTATGGCTTTACGCCTCGTCGACGTCGAGGTGATTAGAGGCGGGATGGGACGGGGGACAAGCAACGGAAAGGAATTCGCACATGGCCTTTTGAAGGAAGCCTTGAGTGATTTGGGAAAATAAATCCAGATGCCCGGACGGGGATTCGAACCGATGTCCTGCCGAATGCGAGACCAGACCTTGATGGCCAAACAGACGCCCCAAAAGAAGAAGTTTTCTGCTGAACGCGGACGATACATTTACCTGCAGGTAGGCTCGTATCCTGGTTATTTGTGGTATGGGGTTGGGGTCGTCGGTGATTCCTCGTCGCCTCGAGCACTTGCAGCGGTGCACAGTAGTTCCCCGCGCTGGCGACCGTACGCACAGTGCGCGGCTCTGTCGGTGGCCGCTCATCAGTCTTTCATCCGCAGCGGTCCGCGTTTGAAATACAGCCCGGCGCGGCGCGCCTCCACCCCCTCTGGATTTATATTTGGCTGTCACCATCCTTCCGGCCATGAATAACTGCTTCACAGCGGCGGCGCTGCGTCCTGCTCGCCACCTCACGCCATTAGTCGATCCGCGCGCGGCAGCCACACGGCGAATAAAAAAACTTTCTCTTCAGAAGCAATCAAGCTGACGACACCAAGTGACGATAAATCCCGGTTACAACTACGATCGATTCCAATCTATGTATTTTCGCAGCCCTTTCTACTCCAACGGCGCACTAAGCACAAACAATGCATGCAGACCAAAGGTACAAAACCGAATATAATTTCTGTCACAGCCTTGTTTGTACACCTATAAATGTTGAAATAAGTCCTACGCGCAAGGTTAAAGTTCCAGAACAGTAGAGAACATCGTACACATTATCAGAGGGCGTCCATTAATTATAAAACCTCAAAAAAGGGAGGGTCCGGCAAAATGTCACCAAAGAGGAGGGGGACGATAAAACTCTGACGTCATCTTTTTATGTTTCAGATTGCGGCCCTCCCTTCAAAGAATATTCTACCGCCCTAGGCCGTATAGCTAAAAGGTTATCTCACCTTTTCGAACACTCGTCTAGCAGGGTGGCGGGGGAGGGTACGACCAGATCTCACCAAGGGAGAGGAGCGAGTCCAAATTTTAGGGAATAATACCTCACGTAATTAATGCACACCTCGTTATAGCCCTTCCTAACCCGATAAACGACATAGATAGGGAGTCTTTTTTCTTGTTAGTTTACGCGTCGACGATGTCGATTAGAGGCTGGAAAGGACTGAAGGCAAGGAACTGGAGGGAGTTTGCTCGAGGCCTTTTGAAAAAACCGTCACGGCAGTCGCCTGGAGTCATTCCGGGAAACTATGAAAAACGATAATCTGGAATACCGGACGGGGATTCGAACCCTCGTCATCCAGAATGCAAGGCGGGAGTCATTGGAGCACACATGCCGTAAACAGAGCGCTGGAAGTATATAAATCGTGTGCAGGTGTACTGGCAATGAGGCCTGGATGGATGTTGGCAGAGGAATTAGGCGCAGTGCACGGAAGGGAAAAGACGGCCATGACCACAAGCTCTGGCACTCGATCAATGCTGCCAATTCTACTGTTTTTTCCGTATATCTACGGATTTCTATAAAAAATTTAGATTTTCGGATTTTGTTGAAATATCTACGGATTTTTGATGCTTTAATTACTTTTTGATTTTTCCTTATATTAATGTTTTGTTAAACTTTGAGCTAATAGAGTTGATGCATTACAGAATTGTCAATAATTGTGAATCATATCCTTACAACCGATCGTGTGAACCGACGATTGAAATAAAGCTCATATTTTGTTTGATTATAGATTTTATAGATCTTAAAATACCGTAAAACAAAAGTATCGGCGCACTCTTTATGAACGGTGACACGCTTGTTACAAAGCAGTGCCTTCCGAGAAGGCCTAACCAATATCCCAGAGTCAAAGGGGATCGCAGTTTTTAACATTTCCTGTTACAGAAAGTATGGTTAATTTAATGTCAACAAAGAAAATGTATGGTCACTAAAAATTTAAAGAAATAATAAAAAGAGTAGACACAGCAGCAGCAGTGATGAAAGTGACACACTATAAAACATGTTCAGAGATATTTCTTACTTTCAATCTAGAATATATTTTATATTTCGAATTTTAAAGAACTGGAAGTAAAAAGTATTCTTAATTTTCACTCTCTCTTCAATAATTGTTTCACGTATCAAGTCTCCGGATTTTTTTTATCCAATCTACGGAAATTTTAGCGACGATCTACGGATATTCAAAGCCAAGTGGTTGGCAGCACTGCACTCATGTCAGCACATGGGTGTATGACTTTTTTATTATTACTACTATTTTTAGGACGGTGAGTCGGGAATTCAAATAAATTACCTTTTATTTTACTATGGCTTTACGCCTCGTCGACGGCTAAGGTCATTAGAGGCGGGATAGGACTGGGGACAAGGAACGGGAAGGAATTCGGCCATGGACTTTTTGAAGGAAGCATCCCGGCATTCGCCTGGAGTGATTTTTTTTTTAGCTCTACAGTCCAACAAAAATATTAAAAACCTCACGTGAGATTTCCGTTGACCCCCCTCCTCCTTGGTGAGATTTCGCCGCCCCCGCCCCCCCCCCCACCCCACCTGTTTCACCTCACGTAATTTATGGATTCTTGCAAACATTCCTATCCGGGTTCTATGTCAAAGTCTTTGCGAACTTGTTAGCTTCCCAACCGAAGTTATCATCATCAACATTGTTAGACCTTTCCGCTTTCGCCAGTTGCCCAGTACATCCTCTTCCATGTCAGGCGATCACTCCAAGATTTCTCCTCCACCACCTGTCTCCCAACGACACCCTTAGCTTCTGCATCTTTCTTCACTTGGCCTATCTATCTTAACCGTGATCTTCCAACTGGTCTCCTTCTCATTGTTCAAGAGTTGTAACTTGGGCACTTTCCCCTCCTCCGTCCTCATAACAATCGCCAGCCACTGCTGTCGTTTCTTTATTAACATCTCTTCCTTAGCTTCAACTTCTAATGTCCCTGAAGCTTTCATTCATGATCTCATCTTTCCTTGTGATGATCCCTTTTCCTCTCGGCAACCTCATCTTTGCCGCTTGTACTGTGGTAATATCTCTCTTTATCCAAGTGCAGATTTCAGATACATATATCAGTATTGGCTGATAATATACTTTATAGAGCAAAATTTGGGCTTCCTTCGCTATGTTCCACCTCCAGATTACATTCTTTATCTGATGATACAATTGTCAACTCTTCCTTATCCTCTTCGGTATTTCTTCCTCCTTCTTTCCGTTGATAGTTACTGTGCTTCCCAAACACAGTCATTCCAAAGTATTCTTGCTAACACACCCTTTGATGGGCCAGCGATACTTGCTATCTTCACTATCTTGGTTTTTCCTACACTCATCTCGGAGCGATGTTTTCCCATTGCAATCGACGATTTTCTTAATTGTTTTTCCATGTTCTATTCCGTCTCCTCCTATATCATGATATCATCAGTATATACTAAGCTAGATCGATTTCTGCGATGATATCATCTAATATCACATTAAACTGGACAGCAGACAATATATCTCCTTGTCTGACTCACCTTTCGTTGTGAAACTATTATGAGTGTCTACTATTTATCCGCACGCAATCCTCGCACTCGTCATAAACGTTCCTTATTAGTTACACGATTCCTTCATATATTCCTCTTTCTTTTAATCTTGAAGTTAGCTGGTATTTTAGCACAAGTTTTTTTAATGTCAATAAAAGCTATATTCACATCTTTTATGTACGATTTATCTAAATATAAAAATTGCGTCTACTGTTGATCTTTCTTGCCTGGATCCATTTTTTTTTATTGTTACTTGCAAACTGAAGTACCTAAAAACTAAGAATACCCTTTGTTACAAGCCTGACAAAGTGAAGGATTCCATGGAAGTGTTGCGGGGATTGCGCCGAGTGGAGACTTGGGCTTGTTTGTTCCCGCGGGCCCATTGAGGCGTGTTTTTGTACGGCGTCGCGGCATTGATCGCGGCCGGCCACAAAGGCAGCGCGGAAACAATGAAAGACATTCCTGGCCGGCAGGCTGCCGGGGTCCGTGCCAAACACATTGTCCCGGCCTCGCCACGCGCTCGCCAAATCCGCCGCCCCCCGACACTATATCCTCTGCCCAGCAGCGTCGCAACCAGTACAGCTACGGCACAAAGGGCTCCGTTCCCACGCCTCAGACAATAGCTACTGCCGCTCCAAATCCAAATGTGGACAGACCTGAAGAAACCCGAAACTTTGCGGTGTACTTATATGATAAAAATAGCGCCAATGCAACTGTTTTTGTAGCTTTAATGCAGTACGCGTTTCGCCTCTCATCGACGCATCATCAGCGACGAATCTACCTTGAAATTTTACATTTAGTTCTCAAACATTAATATTCAACATAATTCTAAAACAAAAATTATTTCTAACAAATGGGCCACAGAGGGGAGTATGCAACTAGATAATAAATATTTAGGAAATGCCAGTGAGTACATTTATCTTGGCCAGCTTGTAAATATGAGAGGTGATGGAAGACTTGAAATTTTCCTTCGCATCAAGCTGGGATGGTAAGCTTTTGAAAGGCATTCTATTATCCTCAAATCTAATATGGCCACAAATCTAGAGCAAATAGTTTAAGACCAGTGCATTCTTCCTGTGCTGACATTCGGCTGTGAGAACTGGACCCCAAATGAATTTACAGAAGGTAAACTAAGGAGTGGCCAAAGAGCTACGGAAAGGTTAATGCTAGAAAGGACAAGAAAAGTGCAAACGACATTAGGTCTGTTACGAAGATCACAGACTTCTTAGAGAAGATAGCTTCCTTGAAGTGGCAATGGGCCGGTCATATGGCGCGGAGAAAAGACCAGAGGTGGATAAAACCAGTGTTGGAGTGGAGCCCAAGAGATCACCACAGACCAGAGGAAGACCACCAGACCATGGGACAAGGACACATGCAGGGTTGTCGGAGTTAACTGGCAGAGGATCGCCTAAGATCGTGCGACCTGGAAAAGACTGTTCAAATTCTACCTAACTGGCAGAAGATGGCCCAAGATCGTGCGACCTGGAAAAGAATGTTCAAATTCTACCTAACTGGCAGAAGATGGCCCAAGATCGTGCGACCTGGAAAAGACTGTTCAAATTCTACCTAACTGGCAGAAGATGGCCCAAGATCGTGCGACCTGGAAAAGACTGTTCAAATTCTACTAACTGGCAGAAGATGGCCCAAGATCGTGCGACCTGGAAAAGACTGTTCAAATTCTACTAACTGGCAGAAGATGGCCCAAGATCGTGCGACCTGGAAAAGACTGTTCAAATTCTACCTAACTGGCAGAAGATGGCCCAAGATCGTGCGACCTGGAAAAGACTGTTCAAATTCTACCTAACTGGCAGAAGATGGCCCAAGATCGTGCGACCTGGAAAAGACTGTTCAAATTCTACCTAACTGGCAGAAGACGGCCCAAGATCGTGCGACCTGGAAAAGACTGTTCAAATTCTACCTAACTGGCAGAAGATGGCCCAAGATCGTGCGACCTGGAAAAGACTGTTCAAATTCTACCTAACTGGCAGAAGATGGCAAAAGATCGTGCGACCTGGAAAAGACTGTTCAAATTCTACTAACTGGCAGAAGATGGCCCAAGATCGTGCGACCTGGAAAAGACTGTTCAAATTCTACTAACTGGCAGAAGATGGCCCAAGATCGTGCGACCTGGAAAAGACTGTTCAAATTCTACTAACTGGCAGAAGATGGCCCAAGATCGTGCGACCTGGAAAAGACTGTTCAAATTCTACTAACTGGCAGAAGATGGCCCAAGATCGTGCGACCTGGAAAAGACTGTTCAAATTCTACTAACTGGCAGAAGACGGCCCAAGATCATGCGACCTGGAAAAGACTGTTCAAATTCTACTAACTGGCAGAAGATGGCCCAAGATCGTGCGACCTGGAAAAGACTGTTCAAATTCTACCTCAATTCGTGATTCTAAGAGGCCACATCCGTAAATGATTGAACTGGCTGATAATTATTAGTACGATAAGCTACTCCAAGATGCAAGAATTTTTAAGATTACAATTCAAATTATTGATTCACGTTTTTCCGATAGTTAAATAATACAAGTGGAATTGATTCTCTTGTACAACATTATGTCAACCGATGTTAGCGTAAAGACCTGGCGACAATGTTTGAAGCAATCATTCATTCCGTGGAATCGGAAATGTGGAGCGGTCACAGTGTATTTTATATGCAGCGAGGATGCTGTTCCATATGTGAGGGTCACGATAAAGCACTAAATTCTATGCCGGATCGTGGACCTTAAGTTTCAACGTGATCACCTCAGCATCGATTTACCACACCGCTCTAGCTTTAGCAATACCGTCAAAAGTTAATCTGCTCTGGCCTCGCATTCGGGAGGACGGCTGTTCGAATCCCCGTCCCGGCATCAAGATTTGGGTTTTCCATGGTTTCCCCTAATCACTCCAGGCGAATGCCGGAATGATTCCTTCAAAAGGCCATGGCCGAATTTCTTCTTGTTCCTTGTCCCTAGTCCCATCCCGCTTCTAATGACCTCGACGTCGACGAGGCGTAAAGCCATAAGTAAAAAAAAGTTAATCTGATTTTTAGGAACGTATTTATCACGGGATTCGCTATTTGTTCATAATGTGGCTAGCTCGTATTCAGATACGATAATGCAGCAACATGTTGATGTGTGTGATGTTGATGTTGTTATCGCGTTTGCCTGCAGTTAAGTGTAAGGGCCCGACAACTTCATTCCTGCCATTAATAAGATCCAGACTGAAAACGTTTACTGAAATCCCTGGATTCTGCCGCTCGAATTTAGAAATATCTGAGAGTTTTACCGGAAACTCTATACCTGAGAAAACGAAATCATGGCTTGCGAATGCCTCCCTATAAGTACCCTGCAAATTCAAAATTGGTGATCATGGTAGAATTAGTGGGTTTAAAGAACAGTTTCAGCTATGCTCAAGATTTTAAAGTTTGAGAAAGGTTATATGCCAAACTGAAGTGTTTACCATCAGTAAAGTGAAATGAACAAATCCTGTTACTTATTTATTTTAAGACTATCAAGGTAAAGGTATTGCTGGAACAATTTACCAGCAAGAATTACAGCAAATAAAACCTTCAAGTACATTTTTGGTTGAACGAGTGATAAAGAAAAGGAAAATATGACCTTGGTGAAGTGGCTAGATTTTGATAATTCACATAACTCATGGATTCATAAAAAAAGATTTAATTAGAAAAATGTAAAAAATTGTACAGAATTTTTTCTAATAAACTTATATATCGCTCGATAAACCTAAAGTCTAAGTATTACACGCTATATACAGGGAAAATCGCTCAAAAATTGACTTATGTATCTATGGATTCATAAAAAGATTTAAAGTATAAATCGTGCAGATTTTTTTCTAAAAAACATACATATCTGAGCATATCGTTCAGCAAACTTTAAGTTTTTTTTTTATTCAGAACAGCAGCAGCCAATTACACGCAATATACAAAGCAAATCGCTCAAAACTCAATTTTTTCTTACATATCTAAGCAAATCTGATTTTTTACAAATATTTCAGCAAACTTAAAGACTACGTTTTTATTCGGAACAGAGTCATATTAAGCTTACTGATACCAGTCCCGATATTCTGCAAGGCACTTTCTCTCTCAAGAGTTTCCTGGTTATTTCCCGACAACCTGTGGCCTCCGGAAGATTCAGGTTTTAAATGTTACTCATTTCGCGTTCGGTTCAAAAGGTGTTAATTGACTAGTCTCTGAGGGCGTTCTGAATGCCTCCAGCCCTTCCCCCTCCCTAACGCCACCCGCGGCAACTCTTGACGTAAAAGGGAGTCCCTTCATCCCTCTCGTTAGTGGAGCGAGAAAAGCTCAAATTAGTGAGAACAGCCGCTCAAACGACACTCCAGACCTCTCACACAGAACCCAAGTACGACTTGACTCCAAAGAAATATCTCCGACCGAAAAATAGAGTTTAACGCTTATGAGATATTAAATGTCATCGAGTTTCTAACGCCAACAAGGTCATTTATCATTAAGATGCTAATAGCTAATGGTACATTACTTTTTTATTAACTTCATTTTAAACGATTGCAAATATCCTAATACCTTGTTATCTGTGATATGTGCTTCGTTACTACGATTTGTTTACGGTTTCACACATGTATACTAAATAGATCGGGTTTCCCATTTCAATAGGATTTACAGTTCTAAAGTGTACTTCTGTTTCTATTACTGTAGTTAAAAATTAGTATCCATAACTAACATCACCCGATGACCAAGTCATCATAGTACAAGATGGTGCGGATGCAAATTACATACGTAATCAACAGAATATTAAAAAACAAAAACAAACAGAATATTAAAAAACAAACAGAATATCTTACTAATGATCTAGATTAATTACACATAGACGGAATACAAATTAAAAAGGTAAATAATTTTTGCTACTTGGGTTCAATTTTAGAAAGAGAAGGAAAATCAAACATGGAAAATAATAAAAGAATTACTAATGGCCGGAAAGTAATTGGGACGCTCAATTCATTTCTATGGAACAAGAATGTCATGAATAGAACAAAAAGAATTATATTTAAGTCATTATTGGAAATTATAGTCTTATATGGATCAGAAACCTGGACAATGAACCAAAGCCATATTAAAAAGTTGATGGCATTAGAACTGGATCAGCAAGAAATCAAGAAAATAAAAAGGAATACGGAAATAATAAGCCTAATGGAGTTGAAAGAAGAAATGTATGAAGTTATAGAACGAAAAAGATTGGAATGGTAGGGTCACGTAAGAAGGATAAAGGACACTGGGAATTGGAAGTTGAAGGAAGGAGGAAAAGAGGATGGCGCATGTGTACAAACAGCAATGAGAAGATTTGGTGCAGAAGAGGAAGATACACACGGTCGAAATATCTGGAGAAATATTTTGAGAAGATGAAGTCAAGCTCTATGTTCCGAGTTTTTATTGTTACATTGCAGTAAAACCGTCGCAGTGAGAAAAATTTCTCTCTTCCTAACAATAACTAACATCACTCTCACAAAACAGCGAAATGTCTGTACATGCATTTTCCGACCATAAAAACAATAATAACTACATGTTACCCGCGATCCCGTGCGCGTAGACTTTGAATTTTATTGCTTGAACTGGATGTCGATAGCTGTAAATTATCTGAAAAGTTTTCACACAGTAACTGACTGCGAGAGAAACAAAGCCTGAGTGACCTATATAACATTACAGAGACTACACACGCTATCCGTCTGTCTGTCACCGTTCGGTTAGTTTACAAAATTTCACGACAAAATATTTATTACGAAAAAGCTATTCTACGTCCTTCCTTATAGTACATAGTGTTTCAAAGTCAATTTTAATGAAGATAAGTTTAGCCGCTTAGTCGAGAAACCGTAATAGAGAGACAGCATTTATAACATTAGTGTTGTTGTGGTTGATTAAATGTTAAGTTCCCCGAGGCTGCATACCTGGCCCGCAGGTAGCGGCGCTCCCGAGGCCCGTAATCTGTGTTGACGGCGCCGCTAATCCGGGCGGTCCGCGCGGGGCCCATAAGCTATGATTTGCAGCCTGCGGTAATAGTGCCGCCCGCACGTATCGAGTTGCTGCCTTTCCCGCGGCAATCCCATCAGCCCCGTGGCTCCCGCGCCCCGCTCAAAGGTGAACCGCCCCAGGGAAGCCCTTTGACGGCTACCCGGCCGGCTGGCCTCTACAGGGGATTTTTCGACCTCTCTAAATTCCTCGCCCACTGTTTTTGATCAGGGATGAACAGCGATAATGCGGCCCAAAGTACAGGAATGTTATTAACATTACAAAATCCAAAAGCTCAGCACCGGAGCAGCCTCGGGCTTAGAAATACTTGCCCTCGAATTCTTCAAAACATCTGAAGCTCAAGAGGTACAGAAACACAACACAGTGTAGTATATTGCTTGTAGCACCAAATCTCATCACTAAAGTTCGGGTCTTTATGACAAAAAATTTAGAAAGATATGCATGCAAATATTACATTAAAATGTGTAAACATGACCTAATAATGACAAAATATTACCAAACAGCTAAATTTACTATAAATCATGTTACACATAATTTATTTTACCCAGCAGTGTTGCTTCCATGTAGCCAACATAATTTGCTTCCGTGCACATTGGGAAATTGAAACTGAACGTGGTGGGTAAACGGTTAAAGTTCTGGCCTCGCATTCGGGAGGGCGCCGGTTCGAATCCCCGTCCGGGTATCCAGATTTGGGTTTTTCATAGTTTGCCCAAATCACTCCAGGCGAATGCGGGGATGCGTCCTTCAAAAAGGCCATGACCGAATTCCTTCCGTTCTTTGTCGCCAGTCCCATCCTGCCTCTAATGACCTCGACGTCGACGAGGCGTTAGAAAAAAAAGGAAAATAAATGGCAAATTGAATCTCTCAGAAAATTATTTTTAAGTTCTTGTAAAAGAATAGATTACGAGATTCTTACGTTTATAAATGTGAATTTATTGTAAATTTGTTGCGTATTGTTTCTCCTTGTTTGATGTCAGCAATGCAGTATATCACCACATGCATCTTCAAGTTCTAGAAGAGGAATTTTCTCCTGATGTCACTTAGAACTTGTCTTGTACTGTGAGAAGTTTCGTTCGATATCGCAAGGTGTCACGGGAGCAGAGTGAGGTCACTGCAATTTAATTGTGGATCGTCTTCAGTCAAAAGAGATTCACCACCGCGTAAAACATCACTAATTTAACAGATTCTCTCATATCCAGTTTTCCGACTCTTTATCAAATTTGTTTTTTAGCGAACACGTCACACTGCCCCCTGCTTGACCTATCTCGTTTTCCACACTTTTAACGACTACTGCATTCTTGAGATTAAAAGGCGGGTGGAACATTAACGTTTATTTAATTTTATTTTTTATCTATTTTAATTGCGATGAAGCTAAAGATCCAGTGGAAATTTCGCTAGTCGCCCAAGTACCCATTTTTTTATGTTATTACTTTTTAAATTTTCTTTTATAATTGGAGTGTTAAATTCTCTCCCATTTACAAATTTCAATTTTAAATCCCTTGACAATAACATATAAATTTCCTTCTAGACTGTTCTTGTCGATTAAGTGACAATTCGTTTCGCTTTTTCTTTCAATATATAATGGGAGTACATTTGTATCAATAATTATCTTAATTTCTTCTCATTTATAATTTCTAGTGAATTCCCGGTACAATTAAAAAATTACTAGATTTTTCCTCAAAATACGACCATAAATTTTATTATAATCTGACCAAAGCCAGGAAAATGATTTGAAAATGCATTTATATGCTGTATAAAAGATATTTAGATACAATCAGAAACGATTATTAGCATTTCGGGTTATGCCGCGTTGTTTATTTCATTACCTGAGCTTTCGGCTGGTATCCTACAGCTTTCGTAACGAAATTAACAACGCGGCACAATCCGAAAGTCTCTTAACCATGAACAAACACGGCCGCGGAACTCTTAGGAACAATCAGAAACGTTAATTCAGTGTTTAATTCAGCATTAGGGAGAGTCCGTTAATTACGTGAGGTGAAATAGGGGGAGGGGGTCCGGCCAAATCTCGCCAAGGGGGAGGGCGGGGGGTCGACTGAAATCTCAAGTCAGGTGTCAAAATTCTTGTAGGGCTGTAGACCTTAAAAAAAAAAAAAGTTACGAGGTCGATTAGTAGGGGGGATCTCCGTCAAAATCTCACGTCACTTTAGAGGGGGGAAGGGGGGGGGAGGGGGGGGAGATCAGATCGGATTTCATGAAGTCTCACCAGAGGGGGGAGGTCAGGAATTCCGGAAAAACATTTCACGTAATTAATGGACGCTCCATTACATCTCAAGAAGAAGTCAGGAAACAAATATGACTGATCACAAAGCAACGTGTTATGTTACTAGGAAAGGAGCTCGGACTCCTTAGTATTCCATTCAAAACCCCAAATCTTAAGTGCCATTTTTATTGGACTGATCGTCTTGCATAGTATAAATGTTTGCCAATCCCTGTCTATGCGATAACCCACCAATGTGATAGGTGTAATTTTTGCTGTGTTCCTCCGGTGTTCCAGATAAAAATCCACTAATTTTAGATGCTAGCGAAAATAAGATGCTGTTTGTAGACAAAACTAGCATAAAAAATTAGTACAGACTCTCTCAAATTCTACAATTTAAACTCCAAAGAAATTAAGTAGAGGGCTGAGCAAAAATAAATTGATACTCAATAGAACACGAGACACAATTACTAGAATCTCTTAGTAAAATGTTACAAAGTGAAACTGTAATGTGGTGTCAGAATTCCTGGGTGTATATATACCTGAAACAGAACTAAAAGAGTCAGCAATTACTTAAAAATCTTAGTTCAAGAATCTTTTTATTAGAAGTAATATCCAGAATACCTGATGCGGAAGAAAGAAAGTATATTTTGCATACTTTCACTCTCACCTCACGGCATCTTCTTCTAAAGTTTAGACATATCAGTTCGTTAAAAATTGTTAAAGGAATAGGCCCACAGATACTCTTTCACTTTAAAAAAAATGAAAGAAAGATAGAAAAATGGAAAGATATATTTACAATACCAGCTCGGTACATATACTCCCTACAACCTATTGTGACACGAAATTCCGAACACTTACGTCTTACTGTCGACATACTTTTTTTTTACTATCACTGCCTCAGCGGCGTTTAGCAGCCCCGCTACTGTATGTCACACACTAAATAAATAAAACATCCACAATGATTACAATGTCTATTGTACAGACAGGAATAATATTCTCTTCAGCTTCTGTATTTAATGTCCTGCGAGGAAATAAAATGCGGATATAAAGTGAATGGAAAACAGACATCGTATAAAAACCAACTATTCACTTGAACGAGGCAAGCACAGCGCATTACGACAGCTGACAATATAGATTCGATAAAAAACAACTTTAAGCGAAGAACACACATGTCTTTCTTCAAAAATTGAAGACAGACAACTGAACATGTTAATCGCCTATTTGTCGTTCTTAAAGGCAGTATTAAATGACTTTACTTAACCGATAAATAAAAAAATCTGCAAGTAAAACGCTGAGAAAGACGGCCGCCCGCACACGGACAATGGAAGGTATTACAACACCCGGGCGTTCCGAGCTCAACCAGCTGTAAGAATTTCCGCGCGTGTCTTGGAGCCACCTTCTCGAATATCCAAAAGCGGTGAGAGGCATTTTAATATAAAGTAAAACTTGGCCAGACCTGTGATTACTAGGGTTCGGATCTCTACGGAAAAAAGAGAGATGTATGCATGTGCGAGCGGTACCCAAAACAAGAGGAATTATTTCTTAAAAGCTATATATTATCAAATTTTTATTATTATTATTATTTTACAAAATAATCTTATCTTTTTCAAAATACTCTCCATTAAAAGCAATACATTTGTCCCACCGGTGCTTCCACTGTTAGAAACATTTTCTGTAGTCATCTTTAGAAATGGCTGAAGGTCCTCAATAGGTTTTTTTTTTTTTTACTTCTTCAATGCTGTCAAATCGGTGTCCTTTCATGCCCCTTTTCATGCGTGGAAATAAGAAAAAGTCGCACGGAACCAGGTCAGGCGAGTAAGGTACGGGCAGCGGAACCATGCCATTTTTAGCCATAAACTGTCTAACAGATAGCTGTGTGTGCAGGTGCATTGTCGTGGTGGAAGAACAAGTCTCCTGTATTCCACAAATCGGGTCTTTTTTTCACGAACACTGTTGCGCAATCTTCTTAAAACTTCCAAATTAAAGGTTTGATTCACGGTCAAACTCTGAATGAAAAGCAAATGAGCATTGTTTTGATGTTTGATTTGACTTGATGTCATTTTTTTTATTTTATTTTTTTTGGATGGGGTGACAATGTCGTCTTCCATTGGCGTTACTGTTGCTTTGTTTCTGCGTGGTAACCATAGCTCCAACTCATCACCAGTAATGACCTTTGACAGAAAATCTGGATCAATTTCAAGCAGTTATTTAAAAGCACAACATGTTGCAACTCGACGTTCTTTTTAATTGTCAGTCAGAGCCCGAGGAACAAACTTGGCACAGCAACAATTTTCATTCCCAAATCGTCCGTTAAAATTAGTTGAACCGAGCTTCAATATAACCCACTAATCTCTGACAGTTGATCAATTCCCTGTCAACGGTCTGAGAGCACAAGCTCCCGAATTGTTTCAACATTTTCGTCGATTCGGGCAGTTGTTGGACGTCCAGAACGAGGTTTGTCATCAATCTTCACCATTTTTAAACCGAGCGAAGCACTCGTACTCCTGAGTATTTCCCATATCGTCATCTTTGTAAGCTGTTTTCAACATTAAAACAGTTTCAGCAGCATTTTTCCTGAGTAGAAAACAAAATTTCACAGCTGCACGTTGTTCACTTAAACTTGCCATCATCAAAAACGAAACAATAAAAAAACAGCGCTGTCAAACACAATCACTGCAGATTAACAGAACAAGCCAAGTCGACAACACAGGCGGCACTGAACTGTCAATGAGTTGCGCTCTAAACGCCTAGTGGCAGAAACGCGTACTACACAAGCTCCAACCTCGGCGATGCTACTCCTGTTATTTTTGGGCATTCCCTCGTATAATTTAGTAAGCTCACTCACTCACCTCTACAGCTATTGGCTCGAGAAGTGTCACGTGTCAGCCTTCGCTCGCAAGTTAACAGAAACCAAAGATATTTTTGAAATTGAAGATTATTGCCACAGTTTAATAGCTAAGCATCTACTGCGAAATTTATTGCCAGAATACATTCATTTAGTCTGCTTTTCGTAGAATTCCAGTCTTAAAAAAAAAGAATTGTAGAGCTTTACAGCAGAAAAAACGCGGAACTACATTTCAGTAACTTGTCGCTAGTGAAAGCAACATAACAAAACTTAAATTTCTAGTGGTCTCTGCTGTAACCACGAATGACAATTGTCATTCCGGCCTAGGCTGAAATTCTCGGTAATGTTGCTGTTTGACCAAAGTTTATACATTACGGTTTATTTGCGGTTTACATATTTTACTGACCACTTTCGTTAATGGTCTTTGTGCATGTTATTAGGTTATTTAAAGTGGAAATAAAATATGTTACTGAATCGAGTATTGTGGTAATTTTTTCCTTTGGAGTTGCTCCACTATTTAATAATTTGGAATCTGTATTAAGTTCTCTGGCCGCTACGGACACTATGACCAAAGATTATATTACAAATGTTTGCCCAGTCTCAATCAAAAACAACGTAAGGCTTTCGAAGGAAATGCGCATTCCCTTTTTTTTTTTTTTTTTTTTTTTTTTTTTTTTTTACTGCTTAACGTCTCTTAACAGCGAGGTCTTTAGAGACGGGAAAGGATGGGGGGCAAGGAATGGGAAGGAATTCGGCCATGGCCTTTTGAAGGAAGCATCCCGGCATTTGCCTGGAGTGATTTTGGAAACTACGGATAACCCAAATCTGGATGCCACGACGGGGATTCGAACCGCTGTCCTCCCGAATGCGAGGCCACAACGCTAACCGTTACACCACCACGCTCGGTTTGCGCATTCCCTTTAAACAGAAATTCTTCAAATTTTGTAGAGTGAACTTTTAGGGTCACATACAAGTCATGTTTGTATTTCAGCAAGAACGAGTCCAACAACGTCGACCTTTAAAGCAATTATACGACAGCGCGAACGTCTCTGTTCGTATTTAAAGGCGCGTTTCCACTGAGGCAACAACAAGCAACTTGTAGCATGCTACATGTCGTCGTGCGTCATCATACTTTGTCGAAAGTCAAATGTCGCCCAAGAATCTGTTGCCAGTTGTCGCTTGCTACTTGTCGCCGTTGCTTGTAGCATGCGGCAAAAGCATTTCACGTTATGCGGCCAGTAGTGTGCGTCATGGCATCAGAAGCAGTAGCAGCTGCTGCTTATTTGATCCTCGCAAATGGCAATAAAAGAAGAAAACGGAAAAAACCTAGGTGGTGGATCAGAGATTTATTTGTTAAAAGTAGTGCGAATCGCAAAGTACTTTGTGTCAAAAGAAGGAAAAGTATCTTGGCAAGACAAATACTAAGACAAAAACATAAACTATGTATTCGTACGTAAAATAATGTATTTAGCTACGTTACCATTATATGACAATTTATCCCTATCATACACAACTGTATGAGTGAAAGGTCGATTCAAGAAAAGATTTTTACTATTATTTTCCACAATCTAAATTTGGAAACACTTTTCTACATACGCTGTAAACACAGCCTGTCTTAATTATATGTAAGTCCCTTTGTAAAGTTTTAATTAAGACAATTTTTAATATATATATATATATATATATATATATATATATATATATATATATATTTTAACCCACCATAAAACTACTTTTATTTACTTGTATAACTAAAAAGATTGTAAATCCCCTATTCCGTCTCTGGATCTGTCATTGGTAAACTATTCTGTCAAAAATAATTAGTTACATATATTAATTAACGTGCCTCATAATTTTCTGCTGTTGAAAAAGTTTGTCTTGGAATGTCAACATCTATAAAAAAAATGTCAGGAGTTTATAAGCAAACCATTTCTAGGAGAGGAGCTACTCTTTGGTTTAGTAATCCTTTTATGTTCACGATGAAAAGCAGACCTCAAATTCTCGATTTTCTTTTTTATTTCATCTAATGAACATTCGTACTTGTTAGCAAGTAGTATTAATTTGTCACTTTTCGCTTTCCTGTCTTCTTTACATGATGCACTTTGTTATTCCACAACTCCGGTGAAGTATGGTAATCTTCAATAAATAAGGTTGGTTTTCTGCACATTCCACTCCATGTCGCCCGTTTTCTGTCGCACTCATCCACCACCGCTTGGATACTGGCAACATCGTGCGACACGCTATATTTTTGTCGCACAGTGGCCCATACGACCGGCGACAAGGCCCAACCTGTAGCATGCGTCATTGTTGCTTACTACATGTCGCAGCGTGTCGCTTCGCTTGAAATACTCCTTGTGGCATGCGTCAGTGCCGCATGCCACATGTTGCCCAGAAGTTGCCTCAGTGGAAACGCACCTTAAAACGTCTATTAATACTTGTGAGTTCTTCAAGCTGAAGAAATTTTATTCATCCTGAAATACAGGTTAAGTTCGTGTTTGGCCAGATCAGGTCAACCTATCACAATCTTTCACCGTAAGAACTGGAACTATTCTAGATCCGTTACGATACGCAGATAACATAAAAAAAATAAAAAAAATTTCACGGACTTACACTAGAATGAAATTTTGAGAACTAAAAAAAAGCAAATTTCAAGCGACAATATCTGACAAGGGCTCTGCAAATACACGCGTTCTGACATTTACTTTGTACATCAGCAGATGTGACGCTAAAACTGAAATGACAGCGTCACCTTCGTGGAAAGAGCCGAGTTGAGTGAGAATCAGATTCAAACCGCACGCTCTGGCTGGGAGATGGGCCGGACAGCAAACACTGGCACACTCAGCCTGAATCCACGCGATTTATGTCCGCAAATTATTAACGCCGCCTGATGGAATTTCGTATCAGCGCATCTCAAAGAAAATTTCTGCGTTAATACGGGATATAACGCAACCAGAAAAATTACCGGCTAAAACACATTACGCAGGATAATACACGCGAAAATTGCCGCCCGTCCTAATAGTGCTGCATACGCTACCGGTGGCTCACTCTGCAGCGCATTAATTAAAACGAGCCGCGCGATGGGGTATTGCGGATAAAACCAACCACGCGAGCCGTACGAAATAAATAAATTCACAGAACTTCAAAACTAAATTACGCTTAATACCTGGGCAGCCAAAGTCTATATAGGAACCTACGCAAATAAAACAGCAGTGACGAGTATCTGAAATACCAACCTATCAAAGTCTGGCCTAAGCAGCAACTGCGCATAGTATGACGTACCCCCACAACATACCCGCCTACAGGAGGTTCAAAGGACCCGGGTTCCAGTACCGGTACCAGAGCACCGGCTGTCCTGATTGATGTTTGAAGGTACGCGCACACTACAGCAGGCCGCATCGCATCGCATCGGGTCGCATCGCATTGAGCGAAAATGCTGCAACGCACATCTGGACGCAGCGAGTCGCATTTCTTTTATTGTCGCCGCCTTCGATTCTCGACGATTACTCAGCCGCTTCTGCACTGCAAATGGGCACATCAGACAGAGGGCTCTTATTTTTATATATTCATTGAAGAAGAAGAAAAGTAAGCAGAAAAGGTAATGGGTTTAATTTAAAAAAGAATTTTCCACATTTCTTAGGCACATTAGATAGCAAACATGTTATAACAGTTCTACCGAATTGCGGTTCTCTTTATTTTTAATTCAGAAAAATGAATGTTTTCCATGGTTTTATCAGCCCTTGCAGTTGCTGAATACCGTTTTGGTATTTTGGTCGCCGGAGGATTTGGAAAAAAATTCAGATGGCAAAACATTTAGCCACAACAATCTAGGTGAGGCAATGGCTGCAGGAAACCTGAATTTTCACGTTGACAACTGAGATAAAATGCAGTATATAATAGTAGTGGATGAGGCTTTTCCACTTTCGAGATGAGGCCTATTCCAGAATATCAGATAAAATGAAATGAAGAGAAACAAACCTTCAATTACAGGCTCAATAAACTATGGAGGGTGATCGATAACTGCTTTGGTGTTATAGGTGGAAGGTTTCAAAATTTATAAAGAAGAATGTTGGTGTTACCTAATAAGATAAATAAAATAATACTGGCCACGTGCTGCATTCATAACCTTTTGATTAACGATATCTGAATTGGGTTGCAGAAGATAAGAACAATAGTGAGAACAAAGAAATTTCAATATTTGACTTACACAGGTTTCTAGGTTACATCAGAAATCATTAAGATTTGGAATAATTTCACAAAATATTTTTAAACAATTAGGGTTAATTGGTAACACGAAGCTTTACAAGCGGGATTGAAAGAAAGTGATAGAAAATTATAATACACACGTAAAATAAACAAAAAATAAAATACGAAACATGACATACCTGGTTGTTTTAACTAGTTTCCTATTTCCTGCAATTTTTTTGTTATTTTTTTTTTTTTTGTTATTAGTCTATATTTTGCGTCTTGTAAATCATAAACTCTTTGAAAGTCATTACTTATCCATTACGTTTGAATAGTTTAAGTTAAAACACACAAACAAAGAACAAGTAGGCATGAGCTAGAAATTTTATAATTTTTCATTTTTATTGAAGTTCATAAAATAATTAAATTTTCAGATTGCAATTACTTATATTTTTTTCAAAAATCATTCACCATCCTGCGTGCAAATTTGCAGACAATTTTGTTGAAGTAATGGAGTTAGTTCACAGAAATAGGAACACACAAGTTACAAAAGTCAATCAGTGCTCCTATCGCAAACTTGGTTGCCACTGAGCGCATTGAGGCGCACAGGCGGAAAAATACGCCTAGGGTGGCGATCCGACAATGCGACGCGAAGCGGCCCGCCCTAGTGAGCGCGTAGCTTTAGCCCGTTCTCCACAATGCGACAGTATCACATCCCACCATTCATTTCAATTTCTTTAATTAATTTTATATATCTATAAAATAATGGACTCATGTGCTTAATCTTTTTAATTGTATCTTAGGATTCCACATTAGAGGCGGGATGGGACTGGGGACAAGGAACGGGAAGGAATTCGGCCTTGGCCTTTTTTGAATGAAGCATCCCGGCATTCGCCTGGAGTGATTTGGGTAAACCATGGTAAACCCAAATCTGGATGCCCGGACGGGTATTCGAACCCGCGTCCTCCCGAATGCGAGATCATAACGTTAACCGTTCACCCACCACGCTCGGTCTGTGTGTAGTGTTTCGCGATAGCGTAAGTTAGTAGAAAGTGAAAGAAAAGTTTGAATATGGCATAAGTGTTCAAGAAGAGAAAATCAGTAAGCTAAGATTTGCTGATGTAATTGTCTTGTTACCGGAACAGGCTGAGGATATTGAGAAGTCATGAACAAAATACTGAAGGAACATTTTGGACTAAATATAAACGAAAGCAAGACAAAAGTGATAAAATGTAGCAGAAATGATACCAATAATAGTAGATCAAATATAAAAAATAAGGTCGGATGCGATAGAAAAAGTAAGTGAATTCTGCTATTTGAGAAGTAAAATTACAACTGATGGACGAAGCAGGGAAGATGTAAAAAGCATAATAACACTAGCAAAAGGGCCTTCATGGAAAAGAAAAAGACTAGTTTCAAATATTGATCTAGGACTTATAATGTACTTTTTAAAACTATGTGTGGAGCAAAGTTCTTTATGGTAGCGAAGCCGTGGACTTTAGCAATACCAGAAATAAGGAAAATTGAAGCCTTTGAAATGTGGTGGTATAGAAGGATGCTGAAAATTAAGTGGACAGATAAAGAACAAATGAGATTTTTTGCAGATGGTGGAAATAAGATTCTTACAGAAAGAAGAGACAGTATGGTAGGTCAGATTTTGAGACATACAGGATTGGTTAATTTGTTAGTGGAGGGAACAGTCGAAGGTAAGAACTGTAGAGGAAGACAGAGATTAGAATATATGAAGCAGATAATCGAGGACGTGGGTTGTAAGGGGTATGTGAGGTGTAGAGGTTAACACAAGATAGGAAGGGATGAAGGATTGCATCAAACTATAGGAGAGACTGATGACAGCAAAAAAACAAAAGTTAAGTAGTACTTAAGCGTTAAGTAGTCACTCCACGTGATTTTCCCCATACACCGTCAGTCGGCTTGATGGCATGATGGACGAAACTGATGGATATTGGACTTACCGGATATCCAAATAATCCTGTCAGTCCACGACATCCACATCAATTTCCCCACAGACGATACGATAATGGAGTGGCGTCGCTCCATTCGGACGGATGGAGCGATCGTGTATGGCCACCTTTAAGGCGCGTTCCCACGATCCCTTGTAACGAAGGCGAGACGGGACGGGACGAATACTCAACCACACGCCATGGGAACAGGGCCGCCTCTGCTAGCGGAGACGAGAGTCGGTAAACATCACAGGCGTGTGTAGCGGTGCGCTGTTGCCATCGGTTTGCAGCAGCGGTGCGCACCCCTTCTGTTGCTGTAAAGTACTCTGTGCCAAACGACACTAGGCAACGTGGTGAGGAAGTGGCGGCGAGGTAAGCTAGGACTAATCTGCGGCCTGCGGTCGTCCCTACACTTCGGCGAATGAGGTCCCGTCTTCGTTACAAGGGATCGTGGGAACGCGCCTTTAGAGGACGGTACTCTTTTGGATGATGACTGGAAATGTTAGACCATTGTAGTAGGGACAATGCTGTCCTAGCCTCAATCTGGAATTACGGGATTTTAGCCTGGTCACTGAAACATTCGTGGCTTTTAAAAAGTTGGACTTATAGCTTTTTCTCGGTTACAGTCTTATACAGTTCGAATACGGGGTCTAAATTTGTAATATTCTGCCTGCGGACCACGTGAATCATCTTGAGAAACACCGAGTTAAAGTTATAATGCCTTTCATCAACAACTGCCTCTGAGGTCGAAAGAGAGCCTCTGAATTTTGCTAACCTGACACAAAGTGGCACAGCTCTGTTCTTCTTCTTTTTCCTTCGGAAGTCAATCCTTGAATTGGTCTGCAGCTCTACTCTCTTCCCTCTTCTACATATCATCTGCAGCCAACATCTTCCATGATCAGCTGGATGTATTTTAACCGTGGTCTTCCTCGACATCCGTTCCCTTCTACTGTTCGCTCCAGTTTTGCTTTCACTAAATTCTCATGTCCAATTAATGTTGCCCTCCGCGTTTTTATACCCTTCGTTACAGAGTTATACTCTCGTGCTCTGTCAACAACGTTTTAATTTGTAATATTGTTCCTCCAACTATTCCTTAACATGCTTCTGTAACTTGTGATATTATCACGAAACCCCCCCCCCCCAATCATTTTGTTATTATGATTAATATTTCATTGCGTGTCATTTATTAGACATAAGTATTGTGTATAGCTGTATTAATGTTTGTAACCTAATTTGTATTATTGCTGGGTTTCCGCAGTCTGTATTGAGTAGTAACCACGGCATTGTGTTTTAGTATTACGTATTAATCTTTGACTCTGTTGTTGGTTTGGGCGCCTGTTATAAGCTTTTAATAATCTCTTCCTCGTAATCCAGCTGTTGTTATTTGTTGTAAATATTCGTTTCTTTTTGTTGAACGCTATTTTTGTTTAAGCAATTCTCCATTTTACCATTTTCACTTTCCAGTCTATATCTTTACCACATACCATGACTTTCGTCTTCGTATTATTAACTTTCATATTCTACTCATTCCCCATTGTTTCCTCCATTCTTTCCCAAATTTTCTTAAGATCCTCTCCACTGTCTGTTTCTATCACAATTCATTTGTGAATCGAATCGCGTATTTACTAGTTTTCCCTGTATATTTATCCCAGCATCAATTTTGTCCCTGACCTTATCCACTGAGTCATAAATATATGTATTAAAAATTATAGGAGGCAGGGCACGTCCTTGCCTAAGTTCTTTACGTATTACAGCTGTTTATTTAACTATGAATCTATACTAATATTATAAATGCGAAAGTAACTTTGTCTGCCTGTCTGTTACGTTTCTTGGGCTAAACGGCTAATCCAATCTTGATGAAATTTGACAAGGAGATGCTATTTGACATTAGGATACACATGGAATACCATATTCTGTGTATATAAGAACATATTGCCATTAAATTAGGAAAACTATGTGAACTGTGAAAGACAAACGCATAACATGTATATATCTTTGTAATGCGTAACAATAGAGAGCAATGGCAGCGTAGCGCAGTGGTAACGTGGTTGCTTCTTAAGAAAATTCCCGTGTGGCTTCGGGTTCAAACTCCACTGGGAGCAAAAATTTTTATGAATTGTTTTTAATAGTTTAAGTCAAGCCTAAGATTTTGTAGTAAGGATACCATATTGTGGCAACTCTTTGGCGATAGAATAGTGCCCTAAGCGTTTAGTTTATTCACGGTATACTGGTCCCACAGGTAGTTTTTGTGTGATCTAAACTAATAATATTATATACGCGAAAGTAAGTCTCCGTCTATGATTATTATTTTTTTTTTTTTTTATTTATTTATTTATTTATTTATTTATTTTTTTTTTTTTTTTTTTTTTTTTTTTTTTTTTTTTTTTTTAACGGCTATATGTGTATACCGATATACCGAAATATTTTGTATCATTAGGAACGAAATAGGATACTTTTTCCGATACGAATAAATGAGACAGGTTCGGCGGTAGAATCGTATATCGATAGCGTTCCCGTCATTTTATGCCGACATATCTTAGGTAACTTTCAGCTTTATGTATCCAATTCTAGCAATCCAATTCTAAATCCACGCGTACGAAGTCGCGGGAACAGCTAGTCGGTTATAATCCTCACAGAGGATTCTTATCGCGACCGCACAGTAGAGCGCTCAGTCACTTTACAAAGATCGCACGTTCCTCGGTGGAACGAGAAACGCCATTCTTACACCGGAGGGAAAAAGGCAGCGCATTGCCAGTCTTCAAAGAGTCTCTCGTAGTTCCCGGGGGAATCCCACAGAAGTTCGCTACGGGCGGGGAATACCCGCTGAATAATCGAGTATCGTGACACACATTCCTCGACCGCCGCAGTACTGGAGTCGATCCAAGTTACGCCTCGGACGTACAAGCTTCAAGGAATCTCGCTGTATTACTACCCGCCGCATGCGGCGCCGTGGTTGCTACTTCCAAACAGAAATATTGAGGACTAGCTCGTACCCGCGACTTCGTACGCGTGGATTAAGAATTTTTTTGCCGAATTAAATATAGAAAGTTGTCGGTAACGAAGGATTGGTCCCAAACAATATCGAGTCGGAATTATATGACAGGAAAGCTACCACTATATAATTCTACCATCGAACCTGCCTCTTGAAGAGAATCAATTTCCAACATATTTCTGTCACCATTCGATAAGGTTTCAAAATTTCGTGACTACAACTGTTAATCATACTGGAAAAAATATCCTGTGCCCTTCATACAGATTTCCTTACACAACGATATAGCCATTTAGTCGTCAAAACGTAACAAAAAGACTGAGACTTACTTCCGTATTTATAATAATATTACTGTGGTTCACACTCACACACTGACTGCGAACAACACCTGAGGGATCATTATAACGTAAAAAAGTGTACACCTACAACATTGCACGACTACCTACGATTTGCCTCGCATTGCACCCCTAACTTTTTAATATCTACAGTTTAACATTCAATCCGAATAACCTACGGCCCAGGCCTGACTGTTACGATGAAAAACATTTTTTAAAAATCTTAGCCTCCACGGAGATTTGAATCAGAGACCACGACGTTCGTAAGCAAGCGCTTTAACCACTGAGCTGTCAGTCCACTACACGGAAACACGGTATGCAGACATCCACATCCAACGTGTCTGTCTATCGTCGTATTTCGAAGTTATGAGACAACATGTGTTATTTATACAGATAATTTTTCAGCCAAATGTAGACAGTATTTTCTCCTTGTTTCAAAGGATAAGTGTGCAAAGTTTCATCGAAATCGGATAAAAACTGTGGATTTGTATGAAGAACAAACATACATTCATCTTTATATATAAACATAAATGGCAGTTAACTGGATTCTCTGAAAATGGGATTCATATGTGGTAGACTAACATGGGAAAATAGTACGTACTAGTGAACGCCCAGCGGTCGAAATTCGACCTAATTCATTAATTTGTTTAGTTTCTTTCATGTAAGAGTAAAAATCATTATTTGAATTTGTTCTATTGCGTTTGCTGCGAGCATAGATATATTATATACTGAATACATGACGTCGTTGGCTGCGAACGTGTATCAATACGTTATTAGCATGTGTTGTTTGGCTTAATTCTCTGCAATACCTACAAAATTAAAACAATACACTCCACGCGTGACTGTATCCTAAATTTGAGCTTCCGAACTAACCATAGAAAATAATGAGATGTATTTATCAATGGTTCATTTGAGTTTAAAATATTCATTTCGACTTAAGGCCGGAAAACTGCTTTAGCTCTATGAAACATGAAGTAAATGCAGTCCTTTCATCTGAAGTGACTTCTGAATTGAAATGTTTTGCATTGCAAAACCTCCAATGTAAATTCGAAACTGTAAAAATTTCGTGGAATAACATTCAGTGCGCATTTAAAGGTATCTATCAAAATAATTTCGTCATTTTGTGTGTTCGTTATTTAAATTTGGTCTGTTATCAATTTGAATTTCACGCAAATAAGTATTCCTTATTTCTTCTCTCTCTCTCTCTCTCTAATGAAATTACTGAAATTAAAAAATCAAAAGACACTTAACCAAAGTTTAACATTTTAAATAATCAAATGACTATATAGTGTCTGGCAGAAATACTACATTCCTTTTCGAAGTATTCCTTTTATAACTTGAAAGATTAATCTTTACTTTATGCCAGTCTTTCGGTTCACCAAAGACCACAGAGTGTCTCAATGCTGGGAATACACGTCGGAACGTTGGCTCCGATCCTATTTCACCCACATACACGTTCGAAAATTAATTTTTTATTTTAATAATTTATTTGTAATATGTATTAACTATGCTAATTATATTTTTTCTTAACTGCTAACCAAGATCAGAGACAACGGCAGAATCGCTTACCACATAAAAAAAACAAAACAACAATTGAATATAAACAAAGAATTTGTTTATTTAATTTAATTTGATGTATCTGTAACACATATTATATACATATTTTAGCTTTCTGCACTTCTTCTCCATATGAACTTTAACTATGCCAAATCTCACACTTCTCCGTGAGCGACATATAGATTTTAGCTTTCTGCATTTCTTTAAGTTCCTCCGTTTGTGCATTATTCTGGCCGCTAGCTGCGCCATCTATCAGCCGTCAGCTCAATCAGCGCCAGAACTGAGCAACAGGTAGAGTGCTCTGGCGGCATTTGAGTGGACTATGTAGGGATTAAAATATTTAATTTTATTTAATTTTATGTATTTGTAACACATATTACATATAGATTTTATCTTCCTGCACTTCTTCTCCATATAAACTTTAACTATGTCAAATCTCACACTTCTTCGTGCGCGCAATTTTCTTAAAAAGAGATCCGAAATTTTCGCTTAGCATATTAATATATAGAGATTTGCAGTTAACCCTGGAAACTGACCATACGGGACTAACCTGTAACCTGCAGTGTGCTGATAAGTACATGTGTTCTCCCACATTCCAGACACTAGGGGCTCCCTACGTCCTTCCTACCACGACCCCTTTCCGTCCAAAAACTTTTTCCCAAGCTACAATTTTATTAGTTATAAGGTAAATGTCTACATTTCAGTAATAACAACGACATATCATAGCGAAGTCACTAAGTATGTGATGTTATAATAAAGATCTTCACGCGGTCTGTGATGCTACCTCACACTCCCTCTCGCAACCCCCCCCCCCCCCCCCCCCCACTACCTGGTTGCCAACCTCCACACGAGACTGTTCTCATAAGCAAACATACCTAATCATTTGCAGGGAGGACTAGTTCCAAATCCTTACTCGTAAACTACGTGTTTTGTCACAACTATACGCTGTTCACTCCGAACTGTCGGCTGAAGGTAATGTTCCACTGGCCCCGCTCGTCACCTCACAACACTCTCCCTTCCTACCTCGCCGAGATGAGCGCTGTTTACAGGTAGACAAGTGATAAATTTCCCCTCCGCGTGTTAGGCGTAAGGAGAGCGGAGTGTGGATTGAACCGCCTCTGTTAAATGAACAGGCTATAATGTTATGGGATGTTTTTCTTATGTTCCGGGCACCACGGTTCGTCAACGTCGTGTTCATTACAGCCGGGAGAGATTAGAGACAAGAAATGGAAAGGAATTGCCCAAAAATAGAAACCACTCTATTATACGCCTGGAATGATTTCGGAAAACCATAATCTAGAGCAGTGTTTCTCAAAGATGGGTGCGCGAGCCTCCAGGAGTTCGCCTGTTGATCATTGGGGGTTCACGACAAGATTTCCGTGATGGCGGACTGCCTATCTCAAGCGTATAACACGCTCATTGTTACCAGTAATAGACAAACAAATTGGAGAATACCAAGGTGGGTTCAGAAAAGGACGACCCTATATAGAACAGATTCTAAATCTGAAAACTGTAATACGAGACAGGGTTACAAAGAACAAAAACTATGTTATAGTTTATGTGGACTTCAAGAAAGCCTACGACTCAGTAGATAGAGTGTCAATACTGAACATTTTACAGGAATTTCGTGTTGACTCAAAATCGGTCAACATAATCAGGCAGACCCTCACTGGAACAAATTCAAAAGTGAAATTTATGGGAGAGATCTCAGAGGAATTTAAAATAAAAACTGGTGCCAAGCAGGGAAATGGGCTTTCCTTTATTCTTTTCAATTGCGTTTTGGAGAAGGTAATAAGAGTATGGGAAGAGAAACTCAAGGAAAGAGGAATTCACCATGAGATAAGATTAGGGTCAAAGCACAAAGGGTTTGGGATAAAATGTTTGGCCTTCGCTGATGACATAGCGGTTCTTTCTGAAAGTATAGAAAACGCACTCGAACAAATCAACCTTCTGAAAGATATAGCAGGAAAAGATGGACTTCAGATCTCTTTTAAGAAGACTAAATTCATGACCAATATTGGGGATTCACCCACAGAGTACACACATAGTATGGAAAAATTAACAAGGTCAATAAATTTAAATAGGTGAAATAATTCAGATTAATGGGCTTGATAAGGAAGCAAATATATCAAGAGCAAGAAAACTAAAACTAGCATACCAATTATAAAGGATTTTGTTGTTTCCGCAGGCGTCATATAAATGCTTACGGGATTATAGCAACGTAGCGATAATCCGGTAAGCATTTATATTTGTAGCATACCAATTGACTAAAGATACATACAATAAGAAGAATCTATCAAGGAAAACTAAAATCAAACACTACAACACAGTAATCAAACAAGGAATGTATGCCTCAGAATGCTTGTTCTCTATGAAAACTGGAAAATAGAAGAGATAGAGAAAAGGGCAAGGAAAATCTTGAGAAAAATTTGGGAACCACTTAAAATTGAAAATGGAGAGTTTAGACACCGGAGGAATAAACATCTATACAAAGAAGAAGAAATCGAAAGGATGTCAGACACGATCAGAAAGAGGAGAATCAGTTTTTTGGTCACATAATGAGAATGGATAACAATAGACTTACAAAAAGAATTTTCAATCATGTTTACAAGAGTAAGAAGGGCAACCAGAGGAACCAAGGAGTAAAGAAAGATATGATTGAGATCGGAATAACAGAAGATTTAATACAAGATAGAGCAACTTTTAGGAGATTGATCCAAAATTTCAAGGGTTTTCAAGAGAAGAAGAGGAAATGTAGTAACTTATGGACAGAAGAAAGGAGGAAACAGCAAAGTGAGAGGATGAAGAACTATTGGAAGTCGCTTGATGACATGCGATCGAAGTTATCAAATTCTGATGATGGTTTTGCTAGAAGTTCGGCTAGTTGTTTATTCATGGTTTGTCGGCAGGGGGGGGGGGGATCACGTGTATGGACGGAGATGTGGAAACGAAGTCGCAGGCAAGAGCTGCCTAATACCTAGCACAATAATAGGAGGCTCTGCACCTTGTTCAGTTGTGGTGAACAGTCAACATCCACCATCTTCTCTATTTATTTTAAATGACTTTTTTTGTTTTTGATGCTCATTCCGATAATGGTTATATGTACTAAGCTATAGATAGCAGCAGCCTTTGTGTGTGAGTGTGGTTTTTTTTGTTTGGTTTTTTTGTGCATCGTTTCTGCCTGGTACTTATTTAATGTTTTTCAGTTATTTCCGGAATATTATGGTCATCTGTTCTTTAGTTACACAGTCGTCCTTTCTTCTTTTTTAAATACTTTATAGAAATTATCTGATTAATGTAAGATTCGTCAGCTTTTCTTTGTACTTATCATAACTTTAATTCAGGAAATTAATCATTTTACAATGTTCCGCCAACACCAGCCGAAACTACACAGATAACATCGGACTTCCTTCTGAGGTTGCACGGTTCGTAAATGGAATTTGCGATGACTGAGTTCAGCAACCAACCAACACAACAAACAAAAACCTAACTAAAACACAAGGAATCTATAAAATTATGACTGTGTAACGTAGAGTAACTTATTAATCCGTGATCACCGCAAGCCACTATCAGTATGACATCGATTTTCAACAGACAACAGTCAGTAAATGAAAATTCACAGACAGCAACTCATGATCGCGACGACGATGGCCACTTTTTTAATCGCCCATCATGGGCGATTGTGTAGAGGAGCCTTTACATACTGTACACTCAACTGCTACCAGACAAAAACTCTTACACTACTTTTCGCTACTCCAAAGACTATACGCACTGCGACTGTCACAACTGTTACAGATAATATTACAATTATTAAACAAACACATATAATTAACTGAGGTAAAAATATAAAATAATGATACTAAAAACATTGTTGGGGGTGTGATATTGTTACACGGTCATGGACGAATTCTTTCCCGTTTCTTGCCCCCAAACCCTTCCCGCCTATAACGACCTCGACGTCGACGAGACAGTTGCCGACTGTATGGAGTATTCCTGATTGAGGCTGAGAGGTGTAGAAGAGCCTTGTATGCGGCGGCTACCTGCTGCGGAGTGTAGTGAGGCGTGACCAAGGCAGGAAGCAGTTGTGTCGCCGTGCAATATGTAGCACCCCCAGTGGACCGCACATCCGGTACAGCCACAAACAGCAGACCAGACGCACTTCCCAGCAGCACACCACATAGCGCATCCTGCCACGGCTACTGTTCCAACACAAAGCACGTCAGACACAGGCTCTCACCATCACAGTTCATTCAACAATTTTTTTTCCTGTTGATTCGTCTCATCTATATACATAAAGATGAATGTATGTATGTTTCTTTGTTTGATTGATTGTTTGCTGGTTTGTTTGATCTTCACACAAATCCAAAGTTTTCATCCGATCTCGATGAAACTTTGCACGCTTATCCTTTGAAACAAGAAAAAAATACTGTCTACATTTGGTTGAAAAATTATCTGTATAAACAATACATGTTGTCCCATAGTTTCGAAAAATGACTGAAAATTACTGAACGGCGATAGACAGACGCGTTGGATATCGATGTCTCTGTACTGTTTTTTCCGTGTAGCGGTCAGGTAGCTCAGTACTTAAAGCGCTTGCTTACTAATGTTTGGGTCGTGGTCTCCGGTTCAATTCTCCCTGGAGGCTAAGATTTTAAAAAATTATTTTTGATAGTTAGAGTCACGCCTGGGCCTTCGGTTATTCGGATTGAAAGTTAAACTGTAGATATCACAAAGTTAGGGGTGTAATGCGAGGCAAATCGAAGGTAGTCTTGCAAAGCTGTAGGTGTACAGTATGCTACGTTATATTGATCCGTCAGTGGTGATTCGAAGTCAGTGTGTGTGTGACATGCAGTAATCTCTCTCTCTCTCTCTCTCTCTCTATATATATATATATATATATATATATATATATATATATATATATATATATATATATATATATAGATGAATGTATGTTTGTTTGTTTGTTTTATTGATTGATTGTTTGTTGGTTTGTTTGTTCTTCACACAAATCCACAGTTTTCATCCGATCTCGATGAAACTTTGCACACTTATCCTTTGAAACAAGGAGAAAAATACTGTCTACATTTGGTTGAAAAATTATCTGTATAAACAATACATATTGTCCCATAGTTTCGAAAAATTACTGAAAATTACCGAACTGCGATAGACAGACGCGTTGGATATCGAGGTCTCTGTACTGTTTTTCGTGTAGCGGTCAGGTAGCTGAGTGGTTAAAGCGCTTGCTTACTAATGTTTGGATCATGGTCTCCGGTTCAAATCTCCCAGGAGGCTAAGATTTTTAAAAATTGTTTTTGATCGTAAGAGTCATGCCTGGGCCTTCGGTTATTCGTATTGAATGTTAAACTGTAGATATCACAAATTCAGGGGTGCAATGCGAGGCAAATCATAGGTAGTCTTGCAATGCTGTAGGTGTACACTTTTTTACGTTATAATGATCCCTCAGGGGTTGTTCCCAGTCTGAGAGAGAGAGAGAGAGAGAGAGAGAGAGAGAGAGAGAGAGAGAGAGAGAGAGAGAGAGAGAGAGATATCTGGAGTAATAATAATATAAATGCGGAAGTAACTCTCTGTCTTTTGTTACATTTTGACAACTAAATGCCTATACCGATATTGACGGAATTTGACAAGAAAATCTGTATGGAGGGCACAGGACATTTTTTTTTTTTTTTTTTTTTTTTTTGTGGTATGATCAAGAGTTATAGTCACGAAAGTTTGAGAACTTATCAAATGGTGACAGAGAGACGGATGTTTGTGTTAGTCTGTAATGTTAGGTCGGTTGCTCAAGGTGTGCTTCTCGCGCACTATCTTAGTGAATAATTTGTTAATAAATTTCGGTTAGAGAAAAAACGTATTATTTAGTACAGATGTCGATTTTTTCTGTTCATTTACTTTGTGTCTGCTTAAATGTTTCTGGCACCAGTTTATTTTGACTTCTTTTTTGACATGCCCTGTGGGCGTAAATTGGCCTAAGTTGTAGCTCTAGCAGAGCACGAGTAGCTAAATTTATTAGAACCCAAGAATCGGATGCCAATGCCGAAGAAAGAAGAAAAATCCAAGCTGAAATAAAGCTGCTCTTAGTTAACCCCCCCCCCCCCCACATCCCCTCATATTCGTTAGTTTTTCTTTTTTTTAATATGTTGTAAATTGATTCTCTTCAAGAGACAGGTTCGATGGTAGAATGATATAGTGATTGATTTCCGGTCATATTATGCCGACTTGGTGTTGTTTGGGACCAATCCTGCGCTACGAACAACTTTCTATATTCAATTCTGGCAAAGAAATTCTTAATCCACGTGTACGAAGTCGCGGGTATCAGTTAGTTTTTAAATACTTGTAAAGACACCGTACTTTTTTCTTAAATTAAAATTTATTCTGATAACTGTATTGTTAATGAAACGCTCTCAGGATTCCAAAAGCGTAAAAACACTTTCCAGGGATGTTTTGACGGAAACAATGTACGCCGCCATTTCAAACCAAATGAACTCATACTAGCAGATACTGTATCTCTCTCAAACGTCCCTAGAAAGTTTATTTATATTTTATTTTTTTATTTTAACTAAGCGGTTGGAAGCGTTCTATTATTATACAACGTCATGGAACACATATTACACATTTTCTTATTGTTTAATAGTTTTATTACTTTGGTGTTGGCTTTTGCTTCTGGATTTACGCGTCGTAGACGTCAGAATCATTACAGGTTGGTAAAGAACTGGGGGAAAGGGACGAGAGGCAATGCGCCGTGGCCTTTTCGAAGGAACCATCCTGGAATTCGTCTGGAGTGATTTTGTGAAGAAATGGAAAACCCAAATCTGGATGCCCGGAAGGTGATTCGAACCCGCGTCCTCCCGAATGCGAGGCCAGAGCGTTACCGCTCACCTACAACGCCCGGCAATGTTAAAGCAGATAAATGGGCCAAAGAGTTGATTTTCATCAGCACCGGTTTACAAATTTTTACAAGACGAGTGGACTAGGTAAATTAGTTATTTATTAACACATATAGAAAACAGAAGTGAGTGCAAACAATTCAGGAACAATATTTTACAGCTTGCACATTTTTACGGACAATACTTGTTTTAAACAATCTGCTTTGGTATTCCCAATCTTGGTAGGTACTCCAAAATGAAATATATGCAGTTAAGACAAATGAAAAAAGCGTATTAGCAACAATTTATGAACATTCCTTTAAGGGGACCATCCCGTGGTTTAGGTAGAAAAAAACAACCGATTTTCGGTTTTCATCATATTTCGATAGATTAAGGTATTCTTTAAGTACTCTCAAAAGTATTTCGCTGTAAAATAAAACATTTCTGGCATTTAAATAGCATTTTCCTACCACGTGCGTTTCGGCGCCACGCCCACTTTTCTGTATATATATTAGTCCTTCATATGCCCTATATTGCGCGTTAAGGTTTTTTTTCTGACTGCTAAGTGTGTTGGCTATCTATGGATAGCAATGGTCGTTTTTCTCTTGTTTGTGCTGTTTGTAAACATCACACTTTTAAACACGCTGTTAGTGTTGTTCGAGTGTTTTTGCGTGTAGTTGTTTTCTTTAAAGTCAATTTCCCGCAAACTAAAGTTTTCAGTACACGTGCCCCATTATATCAGAAACTATCAAAGATAATTGATGAAATTTTCAGAGATTCTGCGTAGCACAAAAGCCACCTCTGGTACTACAAGCATTAATATTTCCTATTAGGATGTTCACAAAAAAATATTTTCTGCAGAAAAACTTAATATTTTTATTAACAAATTTAAAAAAGTATTTCTTAAAAACTATAAAACGTATAAAGTAGATATTAGTAAAGTTGACTTTACTAGCATCATGTAACATTCAGAAAATATATTAAGGTCCTGCACCAAATAGTTTTTTTCACAAATGGGTCAACTACTTGTTTAAATTAACATGGCGTTAGATAGGCAGGAGGTGGTCCCATTAATTGACAGATCTGTTTTCGCTACACAGAAGTAAGGTGCTAGTTCATCTCTGAATGACAGGAAATATGAACGGCTTAATAACTGATCTTTTAACGTGTGCTAAACACAAGACACAGTATACGTCTCCACCACACACGTGTGCCAGATAATCCCTACCAGGGACGGGTTAAGGCTACTGCGAGAACCGCAGTCGCGGGGGGTCCCAAGCATGAGGGGGGCCCCGCCACGATCCCATTCAAAATTTGTCCTTACTTAACGAACAATTTTCCTGCCAAAATAAATAATCTACAAATTTAGAATGTTATCAAGCTGCGTTCACAATAGACGTTTCCTAGGCATGGAGTCCCACGAGAAGTCCTTCATCAGATTCAGTTTGAGAAAGTCGCATCTGATGCAATTACGATAGGTCTATATATTTAATGGCGTGTATTACTCTGAACCCGTTTCAGCAATTTATGTAATTTCGTTCGAATAAACTTACTCTTCTTTTGTCGTTTGATATAAAAAGTTATTGAATTAAAATGTGTATGCCTGTTCACGTGTCTCCTGCCCCAAAAACCTATATGTATTATAAATATAATAGCTATAAAATTGAATACAAAAACAATTTCATTTGACAGAAGGGGCAGCAGGGCTTAGTGAGAAATGAAAGTGACAGTAGTTGGGAGATCCATATGAGATGCATTGATAAAACACCAAAGACTCGGCGAAGTTGGTCCCGTTCAGCTAGTACTCAATAAACTGCTGGCCCGTTTGTACACAGATTTAGAGAAACCTCAGTCCGTCTCTTTAATCGTTGTTTGAGATCTACACACAGTTTATATATATATGTGTGTGTGTGTATGTGTGTGTTTGTGTGTGTGAGTGTGTGTGTGCGTGTATAAAGTCACGAAAATTATCAAAAGTGTAGGTAAAAGTACATCTAGAAAAGAATTAGGGGGCCCCAAAATCAAACTTCGCAGGGGCCCCCGAAATTCCTTAAGCCAGCCCTGATCCCTACTCGCAGTTACACCGTATCGTCTGCCTCACAAAACTACTTTCAGAACAGCCAACAAGGAAACCATCCCACTCTCCCTCCCGTTCGTAATGTATAATACCCAGTGCCTGACATGGTACTGGCAGAGTTGACTCACTGAGATCATTGCTCAGTAGTTCCATCAACACGCAGTACTGGCTTCCATACGTCCCGCCTCACCGATCACTGTACAAACAAGAGACGAACAAGTACTCAACAAATTAGCTACACACCTCGTCGTGTTTAATACTTTAGTATCAGAATCGTGTACTGCTTATTTATTTATTTCATGTCAAAAACGCTGCTTTTACAATCGTTACAAACAGTATTAACAATAAAAGAACAAAACAGAAAGACAGAAAGAAAATTATATCAATCAACACCAATGAATTCGTACTACGGATGACCAAAAGTCAGCAGCTTGTATGGCATTGTCACTGGCGTGAAGGAGGTCTTGCGGAGTGCAGGGATGCTGAATGGTCTGTTCTGTCCCACACTCACACGCAGTATTTAGATAATGCCATCTTGCCAGGTTATACATATTTGGTCCTACCCACTCCACTTCTCAGCCGATTTAGCGCTCTCCAGGTCTTCCAGTTGAGATTGACACCTGGCGGTAGTGCCTCTACAGTAGGAACCCATTGATTCACATGAGTCATTCACGTGTACTGCTGAGCGTGTAAGTCAATACTTTATCAGCAAGCCAGCACACTTACTCACTTCACTTACGGGCAACAAATAACCAGCTAGGCCTCGGGATAGTTATTCACTACTCCAACCTTGCCATTCTCTGTTAGTTTTTTTCAGTATAGATAAGTATCGTCCCTCTCTTTTAGTAAGCACGTGACACCTCAGCGTATACGTACATGTAATTGTGGTATGGGTGTTAGTACAGACTAAAAGAGGTTTCCATAACAGTTTGTTTAATTGCAAGTAAACCCTTAGCTGACCGCTCCCTCTCCTGTTAGTCTCCACGATGCATACTTAAAATCACGATGCTCGCATTTATTTTATAGTTAGGAAGCATATTCAAGAGCAGAAGAGGTCGACAAAGAACAGGTCGAGAAAGAAGAGATCGAGAAAGAAGAGGTCGAGAAAGAAGAGGTCGAGAAAGAAGAGGTCGAGAAAGAAGAGACCGAAAAAGAAGAGGTCGAGAAAGAAGAGGCCGAGAAAGAAGAGATCGAGAATGAACAGATCAAGAAAGAAGATGAGAAAGAAAAGATCGAGAAAGAACAGGTCGAGAAAGAAGAGATCGAGAAAGAAGAGGTCGAGAAAGAAGAGGTCGACAAAGAACAGGTCGAGAAAGAAGAGGTCGAGAAAGAAGAGATCGAGAAAGAAGAGGTCGAGAAAGAAGAGGTTGAGAAAGAAGAGATTGAGAAAGAACACTTGACTTTTTATGAGAGAGAAGATAGTCTACGCAAGTCAAACGGCATCATAGGAAACCACTAACCACTGAACCCACCAAGCTGCCACTCGTTGACCCACGTCCCGGCATACAAGGTTACCTGCCCGTGTAAAGCCGCGTTCCCACGACGTCTTGTAACGAAGGCGGGACGGGACGGATACTCAACAAGACGCCATGGGAACGGGGCCGCCTCTGCTAGCGTGGACGAGACGCAGCTACCCACTCTGAGTCGGTAAACATCACAGGCGTGTGTAGCGGTGCGCTGTTGCCATCTATGTTCAGCAGCTGTGCGCAACCCTTCTGTTGTTGTAAAGTGCTCTGTGCCAAACGACACTAGGCAACGTGGTGGGGAGGTGGCGGCGAGGTAAGCGAGGGCTAACCTGTGGCGCGCGCTCGTCGCTACACTGCGGCTAATGAGGCCCCGTCCCGTCCCGTCTCACCTCCGTTACAAGATGTCGTTGGAACGCGGCTTAAGGCGTCCGTTCATTACGTGAGGTGAAATAGGTGGGGAGGGGGGAGAATCCGGCGAAATCTCAAGTCATTCCGGGGGGGAGGGGGGGGGAGTCCGACCAGATCTCACCAAACATCACCGGGGGAGGGGGGGGAGAGGTTCCGGAATTTTGGAAAAATACCTCTCGTAATTAATGGACGCCTGCTTACAAGGTTACTTGTCCGTGTAAATTCGTGACAGGGGACTCAGACAGGGCACCCTGAATTTAGAGGCGGTATCACTGAAGCTGCCTGATTGCGATGTAACGCAGCTCAGTTGTTGTATAAGTCGGCACTGCTGCAGTGCGAAGACAGCAGGTTCAACAAGAAAGCGGCGGGCGCGCTATTAATTAAGAAAGTTTCCAACAGCCTGAAGACGCGGCGGCGCTACACGGAGCAGGCGCGCAAGTTTTAAATTCCCGGGCAATCAATTCGGCGGCGGAATGCGGGCAGCATGCCGACGGCCCCACGGGGGAGGGGAGGGGGACGGCGCGACGTCACTCGCGGAGCGGCGCGGGGCATTTTATTTGACTGCGTTCAATTCCGAGCGCGCGCCGCAACAGACTGGCAAGATGAAGTGGGGCCTCCCCGAACAGACATCAAAAGGAAAACACTCCAGCCAGCTCACGCAGCCCTACCGACGGGGAAAAATACGAGCAGCAAACAAAACTTATTTGCACTTGCTAATAACTCTTGGCAGAACAACTGGTAGTTAACTCAGGACACAGTGGACAAGTGAGAGAGGTTTCATGCATGACATACCCTTACTTTCAAGGTGCCAACCTCACATCTAACAAGAAGAGGTCTTCGGTGAATAAATCGCGATCTTTGAACGAACAAGTATGATAAATAATACGCCTAACCAGGCCTCTTAACTCAAAACATTTTCTGTAATAGTTGCTCAGTAGCCAATAGTTTAGGCGTCTGACTGGAGATCGAAAGGTTGCTGCTTCGAATCCCGCTACCGACGGGGATTTTCAAAAGCCCTTACGCCGACTTACGCCTCTGGGATACCTTGTGTAACGTGAAGAACGCCTGAACGCTTCAGTAATTCTGATAGCACCTTAACCTGTAGGTCCCCTGCACCCGGTAGAACTACCTGGTTAGGTTATTTAAGCACGACAAGAGCTGCATTGCGCGTCGTAAACTCTGTCTCCTGGCGGCCGAACAATCCTTCGGGATCACGCAGTCAACAATGCCATAAGATGGTTTTTTTTATTATTTTCGCTGGGTCATGTGCCCACTATAATATATCCTTTAACTATTTACGAAATGCACGCGCACGATGTGCCACTGTAACAATTTACATCTGGGCCAACCACCGCAGCAATTCGCAGTTTCGTCACAGGTAGAACTTTCTTCCATAGTTCTTCGCGCATCGTCGACGTCGATGTCATTAGAGCTGCGAGAGGATTGGGGACTCATGTCGTCGCCTCATCAGGGAAACCATGTAAAACTGAAATCTGGATGGCCAGAGCGAGGAATGAACCCCGGCATCTCGAATGCAACCCCCAAACCATAACTGGTTCCCCATCAATTAACGAGATTCTGAACCGAAATCTCAAATTCCAGAATCCTGCATCAGGAAAACTAGAAAAGAACGTATGACAGCTATAAACTTCGAACTTTTCCTTGATCTTCTAACTGTCGAATTTCGTGAAAACATATCTCACGCTTACTGATTTTTCACGTTCAATAGATTCTCAGAGAAACAGAGAACCCTAGATATTCTAATTCAGGGCACGCCACACTGTGGTCCGCGGAACTATCCCCAATAACAATTACGAAAACATAAACTGAGGTGTGAGATGTATACAGTGCCCACCTCTTATTCTATTATTAGTTTGTGTCTTGTTTCTTCATCCTACTAGTATTAAGTTTGTATCGTTTACTTCTTTAACTTCCACTAGCATTAGTTTATACCATTAAATTATTAACTAGCTAAGAACGAATACTATTAAGATTTTAGTTAGTATTTTACTCATAAATATTATTAAGATTTTTTGTTAGTTTTACTCTTGAACCTAAATTATGCCAAATGGTATATAAGTGTTGTATATGGTTAGTTTGTGTAAGGTGTATATTATTTATTGTAAACACCTGGTATGATGTAAGAGAGGGCTTGACAGCCCTAATCTTGCCAGGCTAAATAAACATTCAAATAAATAACACGTGAACTCTGGCTACATTGAGTGAGATGCGAGTAGTGTTACCAAATGACAGTTCTAGAATAGCCATTTTGCTATTATTATTACTATTATTAAGGGGTTCAGGGCTAATCTCTAATGGGTCTGCCGTTGAAAAACGTTGGGAAAGTCTGCTCTAATCGATTGATAGATTTCTGTTAAAAACATTTTGCAACTTGACAAAATCAGAATATCTGTATTAAAACGACTTTTTTCGTTTTTCACAAACGTCATTTTGATGCGAAAAGGTTGGAATGTGACGCCTGACATTTCAAATCTCCGGTGTATAACGCACTACCGGTGGGCGCTGGAATTTGTTAAACTCAAGAGCTTCGCAGAAATATAATGGCCACTCAAATTACATCGGTCGCCATATGTAGTCGTCAACGTGACAAAAGTAAAATCATTCCTGTGGAACGTCATCGCCGAATTCCTTCCCGTTCCTCGCCTCTAGTCCTTTCGCGCCCGTAATGATCTCAACGTCGAAGAAACGTGAAGCCAGATACAAACAAAAAAGGGTTGAAATGCACAGAGGAGAGATTAGTTATGGCGGAAAGCACCCTATGCCAATCGCTATTTTGTAACTGCAGAGTATAGATATAGGTGTAGGCGAGCTAGAGAAACTGGATATACACTGATCAACCAAAACATTATGACCACCTGCTTATTAGTGCGTTGGTCCATCTTTGGAGCGCAATATAGCAGCATTCGGCGTGGCACGGATTCGAAAAGTCCTTGTTAGGTTTCCGGAGTTGTCTGGCACCAGATGTCTAAGAACAGGTCACGCAATACCCTTAAATTACGGGCCGGTGGATTGTGGGCGCGGCTCTGGGAACGAGCTTTTCGGAAACGTCAAGGCTGGTCCATGGAGGAAAGAAATATATGCATACGACGCAAGGGACCTTCACCACGCACTGAAGTGACGCCGGGCGGAGGAGGAATGGGGGGGGGGGGGCCTTGGCCGCATCCATACAGACACGGGGTATATGTACAAACACCTCAAGGGGACTCTAGGATAAACGTGACGCCGCAATCTGATTATGGATTATTATGTAACTCGATGAGACAAATAAAAAGTTAAGAATATTTTTTTTTTGATATCCTCCTTAGTTTTCGAGATGTTCTGTCTCAAATGTGAGATGTTTTTGGTTGAAATTCAGAAGAAAAAATTAGTCAAAGTCAACTTTGATGATGGATTCTTATGTAACACGACGAAAAAAATCGAAAATAAAGAATAAATGTTTTCGATATCTTGCTTAGTTTTCGGGATATACTGTCTCAAAATAGCAATTGCATGGATACGTAATATGGCCGCTGCCGCCACTGCGCATGCGCAGTATCAGCCGAGAGTTTGGAGGCGGCGTCACAGAATAAGCGGTATTTCGTCTCCATATACTTCTTTCCTCCATGGGCTGGTCGGCTGTTCGCGTGCTACTGTAGTGGGCATCTATGCAGAGTGGTTGAAGGACGGTGAGACCACGACTGGGCGACAAGGTGGTGGATGTCCTCGCCTCATCACAGAACGTGGAGGTCGGAGGTCTGCCCGCTCTGTGAAGCGGGATAGGCCGCGATCTGTGGCAGATCTGACATCAGAGTACAATGCTGGTGCAGACACAAGTGTTTCAGAGCACACTCTGGTAATGTTTCGGGTGATCAGTGTTTTTCTGTGAGACGTTGGAAGAGCAGATGTGCCGAGGCGGGATCACTCGGCGTGCGGAGGCGGGCGGGTGCAGGTGATGGAGCGTGATGGGAGCAGGTAACAGCCGCCGTGGGATCGAGGTCGCAGATTGAATTGTCAGCCCCGCCCCGCCCCGCCCCGCCCTGTCCGGACGCGTAATGGTGACCTAATGAAATCACCCCCTCACCCAGCGGGCGCCCACTCCGTCCAGATACGTGTTCTCCAGTGACGCTGCCATTTCAAACGCTACACCCACAACTCGTCTAACCTAGGGGTGCCCACTTAGAAAGTACATACATGTTATTATTCGATGTAAAACATCGGAACCCTGCATCTATGTTTTTCGATACATCGCTTAAAAACATCGATTTCTTTTAACATCGAATACTTGAATGTTTTTCTTGCCTCAACAAATACAAACCAACACTATTCGTCGGCAACTGTCGTTTCATTTAACTCTTACCTCTTCTTTTAAAATCGCAAAGAGAAAATGTGACAATAGTTTGATATTCGCCATTTTCAGTTGAACGCAGATAGTTCTTTGTCTTTCGCTTGGTCTCTGAGAACCTAGAGCAGGGGTGGCCAAACCGCGGCCTTGAAAATTTTTGTGCCCCGCGAGATTCATTACACTTTTGCAAAATATATTTATTTTATAATGGTCAAAGTAGTGAGAAAACAATGCATTAAAAAAAATACATTATTTGTGCAACCATACATTAAAAAATTAACAGTCGAAATTGTGAGAAAAAATTAACTTTGATTTTAAAATAATTACCTTGCGAATATATGACTGATATTGCCCTTTTTATTTCTGAGTTTACAGTTATGAGTTCGCAGAGTAAATAAATTATATTCACTCCAAAATAATGTCTATAGTGGGTCTAAATTAGGGTTACCAGAATTTTTTCTCCAAATCCGGGGACGCTTCACAACTTTTTCACCAAAATTTGGGGACACTTTCGACATTTGTCTTAATTACGCGTTGTACTTTTATAAGTTTATGATTAAAGGTTGGGTTAACTTAAAAGCCACATATTTTTTATATTTTGTATTTTAAATTAGTATCACAGACAGCCATGTTGCACACAGCAAGGAGACTAGATTTTTCAAAGCTGTTGTGTCCGAGAAGCAGTATCCTTGTCCCGTCTCTAAAGACCTTGCTATTCAGAGACGTTAAGCAGTTTAAAAAAAAAAAAAAAGTATCTTTGTAATTTTCTTTTAATCCTAGGTACGTACAAGGAAAGAAGTGCGCTTCATATATCTTGCTTTAAACGAATGCATTAGCAAATCGGGGCTTTTAAAGAATTCTCACTTGATTAAAAAAAAAAATTCTGAGGACAACAGTAAAAATCCGGGGACATTGCGGGGACGAAATCCGTCCGGGGACAGAGAGCTAAATACGGGGACTGTCCCCGGCAAACGGGGACGTCTGGTAAGCCTAGTCTAAATCTAATATGTGGATATATAATTTTAAATGCGGCCCGCGGAGTTATGATGCATTTCCAACGTGGCCCGGAAGATCATTTAGGTTGGCCACCCCTAACCTAGAGTAACACAATTCCAGCAGTGTAGAGCTGTAGTTGTAAAGATGTGTTTAATTTTATGTGTTTTTTTTTTTATTTACAGCTTTAGATCTCGACGTTGAGGTCATTAGAGGCAGGAGAAGACTGGGTGCAAGGAACGGGAAGGAATTCGGCCAAGGCGTTTTTTTGAAGGAAGTATCTCGGCATTCGCTTGAAGCATTTTGGGGAAACCATGGAAAACCCGAATATGGATGCCCGGACGGGGATTCGAAGCCGCATCCTGCCGACTGCGAGTTCAGAGCATCACTGTTCACCTAACATTAACAAATAATTTTGTGAAACCGGCTGTTGCTTAAATAGTGTTGTATGAGTGAGGTATAGCTTTGTGAGTGAGACAGAAACTACAAGTTAACAGAAATATTTTATTACGATCCCAGAGCATTACAACAAAAACCAGTGGCAGTGAACCTATGAAATTGATTTTATTCATTCACTCATACGGACAGGATAGCCAACCGCAAGAAAAAATCACCTTCACCGTTGTTATGTCCCGCTAATTGCTCACAGGTGTCACCACCTGTTAATGACAGTTACTGCAAATGGAAATAATTTAATTTAATCTCGAATAAATTTAGTAATCTTAACATTTATTTCTATTATTTTTGTCATTATTAGCCAGGTTAATTTCGTAATGATTCGATGTTTTTATATTAAAAAAATATCGATGCATCGATAGAAAAATTCTTTGTCGAAATATCGAATCAATCCGATTTATCGTATGGTGAACACCGAATTGATACGATGGATCGATGTTTAGTGAATATCCCTAGTCTAACCTCATCTATCAGTTGCTGTCCTTAAGAACTGGTTAACCTCTGTTTAAATCTGCCAGATGACACAACAATGGCTAGTACTACTACTACTACGACTATCACTATTATTATTATTATTACTCCGCGATTCACTAAAAGTGGGTGGAAGAGGGTGCTTTGCACCTATATTAATGCGTAACCGTTCGTACATATGACGGGACATACGGGATACAGCAAGAGGCGCCCACGAGCTACTTAGAGGAACCATCCCTGCATTCGCCTGGAGCGATCTGGCAAACACAGATTAAGATGGCCAGAGTGGTTTATCTAAATTTACTCCTACCGGATTCTAAGTTTTATCACTCGATAAATCTTTCCTATTCCATTTCCTAATCACTACAGGAATCAATCTGTTCTGACCCAGATTTCTCTTATCTTATTTTCTGTCATTCCTAGATATGAATGTTGCTAGTAGTAATATTTGTTTGCTGTCATTCCGAAATACGTCAGTCGTGAATTTGGAATTAGCTTCTGTCGAGATCAGCGCCTTCGGTGCTCCAGGTCTTCCCAACCTAACTCCTTCAACATCGCACTTACGCTTTCCTTCCAGCTATATATATATATACCTGTCACGAATCGGGCGGCTCTTCTTTGGACCTTCTCCAATGTCTCCATTAACCACTTTCCATGGGGGCTCCATACAGAACAACAATATTCTAAGTGAGGTCACACCAATGGTTTGCATGGAATCGATTTAACTTCCGGTATACATTGTTTTAAATTGCGACGTAGAAATCAGAGCATATGATTTACTTTCCCAATTCGCTCAGATGATTTTTTTTTTTATCTTAAGGATTTAGGTATCGTCACGTAAAGGTCATCTGAGGAAGGAAACGACCGGACGGGACAAGGGACGGGAAGGAATTCGGCTATGCCATTTTGAAGCAAACATACCCGCATCAGCATGAGATGATTTTGGGAAACCATGGAAACACCGGAATGCGGATGGCCGCACGGGGATTTGAACCAGCGTACACCCGAACACGAGGCTCTGTACGGGAACTAAAATTTCAAAGAAGATGGTGAAGTTAATAAGGACAGACTTTAAAACGAGCAACAGGATAATCAGACAAAAAGTGGGAGCAAATTTTACACGTAGCTAACTATTCAGTTTTTTTTTATGTCTCTCGACTGGTTTGATGCAATCCTCCACCCCTTCTTATCTTGTGCTAACCTCTTCGTCTGTAAACACCCCTTACAACACACTTCCTCAATTAGGGAGTGTGCATAAACTACATGGCTCCGTCTAGAGGGGAAGGGGTTGGCTGGAAAGCCAAGCTGGGCTATGTTGGGGGAGGGAGATTTGCGAGCCAAGCCACGTAGCCTTTCGTTCATATTATTTGTCACGGTTAAAATGACGTACAGAAAAGACGATAGAATGTGAATGTTTGTTTCAGCCATTTAATTATACCCGGATGTAATTTATGATAGTCTGACAAGACAAAACATTACAAAATGTCTTCTGGAATCAATAGGGAAAAAACGCTACGTGCTACGTGGGGAGGGTGAGGGAGGGGGGTTAGAGACAAATGCCACGTTGGGCTACGTGGGAAGGAGGGGGGGGGGTTCACAGGAGGCCAAAATGGATGCTCCCTTTCCTGCTTCATATATTATAATCTCTGTCTTCCTCTACAGTTCTTACCTTCCACTGTTCCCTCCACTAACAAATTAACCAATCCAGCATGTCTCGAAATATGACCTACCAGCCTGTCTCTTCTTTCTGTAAGCTTCTTCCACAAACTTCTTTCCTCACCCATCATTTCCAAAACTCGTTCATTTCTCACTTTGTCAGTCCAGTTGATTTTCAGCATTCTTCTTCCACATTTCAAATGCTCAAATTTTCTTTCTTTCTGTTATTCCAAAAGTTCATGATTCGCTACCATAAAGTGCTGTGCTCTACACATAGAGTTTACTTTTGAGTTGGCTTTTGGATAACTTTAAAAAAAAAAAAAAAAAAAAAAAAAAAAAAAAAAAAACAAACTTGCAGATTCTGAAATAAGGCAAAAATTGTAAGTCAGTTAGCCCTAAGAGATGCGGAGACATGAGACTGAGTGTGAAACACTTTGGAGTGATGGCTGTTGCCAGCTGTTGCGTTGCAGAGGAGAGAGCCGCTACCGGAGACAGAAGCGAAGGCTCGTGGGTGAGACGGGGCCTCTCGAGCGAGAGATACGTTAAGGAAGGAGAGCGAAGTATAACTCAATAGGGCGCGAGGAAGGAAGGAAGGAAGGTGGGTGGGAGGAGGCAGTTATCTGCGCCATAACTCGGCCGTTTGGCGCCATTCGCGTCAGCCGCACCGCGCGCCGTATATTAGCGCGTGACTCCGCAGCCGCCCGCAACCGCCGTCGCGGCAGCACCGGCGCGCAGGGCTATTTACGAGGCGCGGCGACACCGCGCGCTGCCTCATCACTCACTGCCGCAAAAACGACTCGCCAATCCCGACTGCCGTAGAGACATTAATTACACGACATACCTCGGCGACGAGCGGTCTCCGAGCTCAGTGGGCAAGGCACTCGCTAACTGTATTCAAGTTCCTGGGTTCGGATCCCGCTTCGGGCAGGGATTTTTACGGCCTGTTAATATGACGGATTCAAGCTTCAGGTCGCTGAACTGGCCGTTCCACCTCTGGCATAAGGGGCGTCCATAAACTACGTGCACTCAAAAGACGGCGGAGGCAGAGGGGTACGGTAAAATCTCACCAAAACAGATTTAAAGGAAGGGGGTCGATAAAGATTCTCACGTCGACTTTTTAATTCGGATTGCCGCCATTCAAACCACAGTAGAACTCAAAAATTGAAAATTACCAGGTGAAGGAACGGAAGGGGAGGGGGTCCCCACCAGATCTCACCCAGGGGGTCCAAATTTAAGAAATTAATGGACGACCCCCTAAGTTTGTAAAGGAGCTTCGCAACCGCAAGTGCGAAAATCATATTTTTTTCTTATGGCTTTAAGCTTCGTTGTCGTCGAGGTCATTAGGGGCGTCCATAAACCACGTAGCTCCATTTTGGCCTCCTGTGAACCCCCCCTCCCCCCACATAGCCCTACGTGGCTTTTGCCTCTACCCCTCCCCCCCTCCCCCTCACGTAGCACGTAGCTTTTTTTCCTTTTGATTCCAGAAGACATTTTGTACTGTTTTCTCTTGTCACACGATTGTAAATTACAAACGGAGATAATTAACTGAGGGAAATAAATATTCACATGCTGTTGTGAGTTCTGTTCCTCATTTTAACTGTGAAAAATGTTATGAAAGGAAAGCAACGCGGCCTGGCTCGGAACCCCCCTCCTTCCCCCCACGTAGCCCAGCGGCAATTTGAAGCAAGCATCCCGGCATTTACGTGGAATGATTTAGAAGAAACCATGGAAAACCCAAATCCCCCGGACGGGGATTCGAACCGGCGTTCTCCAGAATGCGAAAATTCTGTATGAAATCGTGACTCCTCATCCGCTAGTTTTTAAGTGGGGGTATAGTGGGAGTTTTGTTTAAATGGCTATATATGTTTATATACCAGTGTCGGATCGGGGGGGGGGGAGGGGAGGGGGGGAAGGTCAAACCAGGGCGCTTGACCCAGGCGGCAACTTCAGGGGTGCAGGAAATCTTTTTTGAAGGGCCGCAAATTTACGCCGCGGCAAAATAATGTTCAAAGGGACTGCAATCTCAGAGGTTTTTCCCCGAATCGGAAAATTCCTAGATCCACCACCCTTATTCATTCACCTTTACACAACATCGCTTAGCTAACAACGATTTTACGGTCTTGCAATAAGCGTAGCAAGGAATTTCACGGTGGTGTAACCTAAGCAAAGAATTTACGAGTATGAAGTTGCTTGTAAAATAAAGCGGCCCATTTACAGTCAATCCTGTATGACCTTTCTGTAAAGGCCCGTTCCCACGATCCCTTGTAACGAAGGCGAGACGGCACGGGACGAATACTTGACCACACGCCATGGGAACAGCGCCGCCTCTGCTAGCGGAGACGAGAGGCAGCTACCCACTCTGAGTCGGTAAACATCACAGGCGTGTGTAGCGGTGCGCTGTTGCCATCGGTTTGCAGCAGCGGTGCGCACCCCTTCTGTTGCTGCAAAGTGCTCTGTGCCAAACGACACTAGGCAACGTGGTGGGGAGGTGGCGGCCAGGTAAGCGAGGACTAACCATGACCCCGCGGTCGTCCCTACACTTCGGCTAACGAGGTCCCTTCCCGTCTCGCCTTCGTTACAAGGGATCGTGGGAACGCGCCTAAAAACTACCGTTGGATACACTCGCCAAGTCATATTCCTCCAAAGGGTAAAACAAGATATTCCAACCATTCCTCTTCATTCAGACATACTCGCAACACACTAACATCTCATTGCATTTGTAACTGAAGTTAGTAACTAGGATAAAGTTTCTGTTCTGTGTGAAGAAAACCAATGAAGAAGTAAAATCCCAATTCTAGTTTTGGCTCGGGAAGCACCTAAATATGTCGAGAATGTAGGGTATAAGGAACATTATGCATTAGGTAACTACTTATCATATAACAGACAGATGAATTTCCTGTAAAACATAAACGATAATGGTTGCTAACTTAAAAATTTTAAATCGTGGAAAAATTGTTACATGTCGGTACTTCAATAGGACAGTCCCTAGAATCGGTAGAAATACCGAAAAATCGGTAGGTTAGAGAACACTGAATTGGCCTCACGTTGCAAGGGTCGCCGGTTCGAGTTCGGCCGAGGGCAGGGGTGGTTTTAATTAAGTGTTGCGTCCGTCCTGTATTGTCCACACTGAGAAGTAAACGATAATGACGACGATAAAATACATATACGCTAGGAGAAACAAAAAAACACAGTGCAGTTGGCTGTATGGTTAAAATGGCCGAAAGCCATTCGAAAGTTTGTAACCATATTGCAAGACCACACATTAATAAATTTTTTTCAAAAGAGTAAAAATTGGGGACGGCATTTTCAGTAAACCTTATCAGTCACGATTAAAGTTTTCACAGACGGCCGAAAACTTACTCTACACATCCAAAAATATCTCTAGCCAAAAGAATTTTTATCTCAGTGCCACAGTGCGTTTAAAACGAGACAATTTATACTAAAAAATAACAGTATTCGGGTATCTTATTTTATGTTAATTTTCAAATTAAATTTAAATATGGAGCCCTATGATATAAAGACCCTTGAAATTGCAACAAACAGCCAGCTGTGCTTGTTTACAGGATTTGTCGGTGCAAGCAGTACTTACAACATCTGCCGCGGGCCCGAAATGCTTACCTGCAACAAAAGAAAAAGAACACATTATAACAAAATCATCAAGAGAACACAACTACGTCAGCATGAAGACAGAATGGCATAGGCATACTATTAGCATCAATCGAGTTAATAGTACGCTAATAGTATGAACTTTATTACACAGCGAAATATCAAAAATACGAAATTTCATAGACAAAAGACCTCTTATCTATAGCTAAAATAAACAAATTAGGTGTAGCTCTGACCCTGTTTGGGACAACGTCACAGGTCTAAAGCAGTTCCCTGAGCACAAATTTAGTATAATTATCCCCGCTGCTTTTAGTAGCAAATTTAATTCCACATTTTCATTTCCCTTATTAGAATGATAATCTTCGAAGTAGTGGTTTGATTAAACGTTTTCCATGTATTCTAACGAACTATTTCTCATAAAACTGAAGAAACAAATAACCAAAGTTAGATATTAAAAAAGAAAGAAAAGAAAGAAATAGCAGAATCCAAGGTATGGAGTGATTATTTGTTTTGTAGCATAATCTTTGGCTCGTATCTCGTAAAGTAGTGTACATCTGAATTGCAACGTGATCTGTGGCACCTGTCTATACTCTGTACGAACGAATTATCTTTTCCTGCTCCTCTTCATCAGTCACATAGAAGCTTAAGATATACAGCAGATTTTAAACAAGATTACAAGCTTTCAAACGGTCAAAACTCCACCCAAATTGGTCTGATAGTTTTTCCGTGATACTTCTTAAAATCCTCAGACAGACGAAGCTTACAGATTTATGGCAGTATATACACAAGTCAAATTGGTAATAAATAGACAAAAAAAAAAAAAAAAAAAAAAAAAAAAAAAAAAAAAAAAAAAAAAAATCTGGTCTCAGGTCATAATCGCGTGACCCGATCTGGCCTAAGTCTTCATTTTTTATCATCGCTGAACCTCTTGAGCTCGATTTAAGGCAAAAATGTATTCTACGGGATGTAAAAGTGATAAAAAAATTAATTATTTGGGAAAAAATGAGATTTTGAGTCAACGGTGATGACCCGTGTGACATGATCTGAATGAAATTCGAACCTTATATATTTTTTACCTATAGGGTTCACTCCGAAAAATTTCCGTTGAGTCTGAAAGGACCAAAAGTATTACACAGGTACAAAGACAATGTTAGTGTAAAGCAGAAGATTTTCTCTAACAGTGATCTCTCATTAACGAGACAAACAAAAAAACACGAGGACTAGTTGTATTGAAGGGATCTACAGTCTGAAATGAGAACAGGGACTGAGAATTACACAGAATAAAGAAGTGTTCTGGAACTGTCTCAAAAGCCACCGTGAAATGCCTTCGCACAGGCTGGCGTGCTACCAGTAACTCTAGGTCGTGGCGCGAGGGTTGTTCCGGTTCCTCCGCGGCGGGGCGAGTTGTTCTACCTGGCGGCGCGGCGCGGCCCATCCGTTCCGCTCCATATCTCCGGCTGCCGCAGATTAATGCTCGCCGCGCGGGCGAGGCTACGCGGCAGGCGCACTCCCGAGATACCGTGACGGATGTCGGCCGATACGTCTCGCAATCTCTCGCCGCTATAAAGAATCCGTCCCGAGTCGAGCTCCTATAGGGAAAACTCCGGTATCGATCTCCAAGACGAAACAAACAGCCGGCTCTGTAGTCCAATCCCGCGCATAAATCGCGCGCTCGCTTCTCGTCCAGATCTTTGATATCAGTCACAAAACTAACCCTCCCGCGCCCCACGTGAAGAGGGCGAGAGGTCGCCGACAGGAGGTCACCTCGACGGGGTTCCCCCCCCCCCCCCCCAACAAGTGGCCACCCACGAGCGGTGGATTCAGCCAGATTAAGTTTTCCTATCTGGATGTTGTGGAACATTTTCCTCAATTGCTGATAATATTGGTAAATAAATGACACCAAAGCAATTGAATGTCTGAGTATTTATTGGAATCCCGAACGGGTTTCACTTCTTTTGCAGAAGCATCTTCAGCGGGTTCCTCTGGTAATTATGAACAAATGTTATAAATTGCGTTTTCTTGATGTGTTTTGTACAGTGGAATTATTATCTAAATTATAATCTACTTACGTTTTTCGATCTATTCCGTTTGCTTGTGCTTCACTCTCAAAATCAGTGATTCGTTTTCCAGAAGGTTTTTAAACTGGAGATTTTCATAACACAGACACGGAAAGCAAAGTAAGAGATTATCACAAACACTGTACTGCATTACACTGAACTGTACGTTTCTTACGAATGACCGATGAGTTCTTCGAAATCATACGTGCTGATCCTGAACCACTCGGAAGTTGATGATTAAGATTTGCAGGTAAGGGAGCGTTCATAAACTATATTGCTACGCTGGGCTACGAGGAAAGGGGGGGGGGGAGGGCGGGTTCGGAGCCAAGCTACGTAAATTTTCATTCATATTATTTGTCACAATAGCTATCTGGTGGCTGAGTGGTTAAGGTGTCTGACTGGGAATCGAAAAGTCCCCGGTTCGAACCCCTGTCTCGGCGGTGATTTTCATAGACCCTTAACCCGTCCTTCACCTCTGGCACAGCTTGGTGTGTAATGTGAAGTACGCCAGAACGCTTCCGTCGTTCGGATTCCACGTTAAACCGTAGGTACACTGTACCCGGTAGGATTGCCGGGTTAGGTAGAGGCGGCTGAGACAGGGGCAGAATGCGCAGCCAGTATAAACCCTGTCACCAGGTCATTACGACCACACGGAATCATTATTATTTTATTTGTCACAGTTAAATTGGGGCACAGACGCAACAGCATTTGAATATTTATTTCTGTCATTTAATTATCTCCGTATGCAGTTGACGATAGTCTGACAAGAGAAAATATTAGAAAATGTCTTATTGAATGAATAGGGGGGGAAGGGTGAAGCTACAAGCCACGCGGCGGGTGGGGTGGGGGGAAAAAGCCACGTCGGGCTTCGTGAGGGGTGAGGGGGTTCAGAGCAGACCAAAACAGGGCAATTTATTTAATGGACGATTCCTAATTTTGTAATTTTAACTTTCGGCATAGCATTTCCTAAGTTTCTCATATGTTTCAATGACTGGTAGCCCCTTGAATGAAAACACCGGCCATTAACTTTTTTTGCTCATATTTTGCTATCGTTTAGCTGCAAAAAATTTTACATTACCTCCGTCACGTATTACAAAGATGGAAATATGAAATATAATTATCTAATTTTTTGTTGTACATTTTTAGAATTAATTCCTTTAAGCAGCTTGAACCGTTCTTCTTCTACTTTTAACTGACACTTGTCCTGTTGGCCGTAAAGCCAGGGTATGTCACACTTAGTGTTGTTCCTATATATATAATTAAAGTTGCACCGAGATTCACTTGACGAGAAAAAATTAGAATTATTCTATCAACCAGCGGTGTGGTCATACGCGGGCTACACTAATCAAAACAGCTTTATTTCAGACCGTCGAAACAATACGAACTGGCACTGCCTTGGAAAATTCCAGATGAAATCTGCAAGAGACTTTGATTCTATGTATGGCATGTCTAAAGTATTTTTGAATCGTAATGCGTCGGTTAGTTTCAAATGCGCCAGCCGCGTTGACACCAACGCTACGATACGCAAGCGCCAAACTGTCACTGATATTTGAACTACACACGGAGATAATTAAATTAACGTCTCTCTAACACCGAGGTCTTTAGATACGGGAGAGGATGGGGGGGGGGCAAGGAATGCGAAGGAATTCGGCCATGGCCTTTTGAAGGAAGCATCCCGGCATTTGCCTGGAGTGATTTGGGAAACCATGGAAAACCCAAATCTGGATGCCCGGACGGGGATTCGAACATGACGGAAATGAATATCCACATGATGTACCTTGTTCTAAAGGTGACAAATAATACCAATGAAAAGCTACGTGACCTGCATCGCATAATCCCCCCATGTTGCCGATCGTAGCTTTCTACTCGACCCCTCCTCACGGTTTTTGACAAAGTCGCGTAGTTTATGGACGCTCCCTGATTTCTTTGGTTGAGGACTGGGGCCAGGCTTGGCCTCCGGGAGTTGGGCCGGCCGTCGGAACTCTGCGGTTCGCTGTAAGCCGGTGCGATAAGGCGCTGAGGCGTTGCAGGTAGGCCGAAGGAAAGTGCGTCCATTAATCACCGCCCGCGGCGGCGGCAGCGCGTTAACTGATAACATTCAGGGCCGCCGCGCCGTCCGCCGTGGCCCCGCGATAAGGCACCGCTCGCCCGCCATTCACTGTCGCGCCGCACTCCCGCTGATTGTCGATTGCCGAAGAAGCCGTCACTCCAGCCACACGTACACAGCGAGCGAGACGCCAAACCAATCCTTCAAAAACACAACGCACTCAACCGTTTCGGGGCGTCTATTAATTACATGAGGTGACAGTGGGGGGGAGGTACGGCGAAATCCCACCAAGGGGGAGGGAGGGTGTTGACGGAAATCTCACGTGAGGTTTTGAAATTCCTGAACGACGGCAGAGCTTAACAAAAGGTCTACAAACGACGCGAATTTCGATTTTACGGGGGGGGGAGGGGTATGAGATCTAGAATCAACGCGGAAACAGACATTAGGAGGGGGGGGGAGGATAACCGCCCTCGGAACGAGGAGTTATAAAAAAAAGTCTGAAAAAAACTAGAAGGTCGACTAACAGGGAAAGGGGGGGGGGCGGAGTCCCGTCAAAATCTCACGTCATCTTAGGTGGTGGGGTCCGACCAGATCTCACAAATCTCACCAGAGGGGGGGGGGGGGGAGAGGGGTAGAAATACCGGAAAAACACGTCCCCTATGATCAAACTTTACGCCACAAGTTTTCCGAATATTTGGGTCGAGGAGCATGCATTAATTACGTGAAGTGAAATATGAAAGGGGGATCGAGTGAGATCTCACCCGGGGGGGGGGGGGGGGGGAAGGTCGACAGAAACCTAACGTTATCTTTATAATTCCTTGTAGAATAGTAGAGCTAAAAAAAATAGTCTCCACATCTTACAAGGGATTGATTGACACATTAGAGAAAGTACAGAGGAGAGCCGCTCGATTCGTGACTGCTAGTTACAGTCCTTACGTGTTACAGAGCTGATACGTGGGTTGGGCTGGGATTGTTTGGCGGACAGACGACGTCGTTTTCGTTTGAATTTGCTGGAGAATATGCGAAATTCTCTAAGCTACGAGTGCAACGAAATACTTCTTCCGCCAACCTATTTAGGTCGCAATGACAGGAGGGATAACATTCGAGAAATAAGATGCCGTACTGATTCATTTATGTATTCCTTCTTTCCTCGTTGTGTTCGGGATTGGAATGCACAGAATTAGGATTGGTGCTTAGCACCCTCTGCCACCCACAGTATTTGTGATTTGCAGAGTATAGATGTAGATGTAGATGTCATCAAGAGAGGGGGTTGCCCTCAAAGTCTCACCTCGCCATAGGCGGGGGGAGAGGAGGTTTCACCAGATCTCATTTTTTATTTTTTAGCTGCTTAACGTCTCTCTAACAGCGAGGTATTTAGAGACGGGAAAAGATAGGGGGCAAGGAATGGGAAGGAATTCGGCCACCATGGCCTTTTAAAGGAAGCATCCCGGCATTCGCCTGGAGTGATTTGGGAAACCATGGAAAACCCAAATCTGGATGCCCGGATGGGGATTCGAACCGCCGTCCTCCCGAATACGAGGCCAGAGCGCTAACCGAAAGGCCGCCACACACGGACGAGCCAACAGGCCAAATGTCCTCGCGCCGATCCAAAACTCGTCGTGTGTGGGGCAGCGCGGACGGACTGGCGTGGCTCGGCAGGCCCTGCTGGATTTTTGGCGAGTCCAAAATCCACCGCGCCGAGCCAGGTAGCCGAGGGTCTGGTAGACTACCCCCACCACAACTGGAGTGGGATAACCCGGGCAAAGAAAAGTGGATACTAATTTGTAGACATTTTTGTCTTAAATATCTCAGCTTTCCAAATTCACATCAAAATGAAACTTGCCTTATTTTACTCGCGGGACCACGGACTGTACATTAAGCGAAACTCGGTCAAAATCTGACAAATATTTATTTTCCTTAATCCTGTTCATAATTTTCAGACAGACACAAATTAAAAAAATACAGCTCATTTCTTTCCTGTAGCGCGTTAATACTACCCGAACTCATTTTTTAAAGAATGTCTCATATGTGCAGACTTTACCGTTTATAATTTTATTATATCTATAGATTAAACCCAATAGTAAGTTTAGAACGGCTAATAAATTCATAGAATTTCATCTGTTCGTCGTTTTCACCCTAGTCCTTTCATTCTTGTACACAGAGATTTTTTTTAAAAAATGGTATTAATAGCGAATTAGTGCAACACCAAAATCAATTCTGAAAGATCGAAAATATGAACTTTGGCCGCGGCTTCAAATAAATATACGAACTTTTTATCTCACGGAGATAGGTTGATTTGGAAGGGTTTAAGTCACAATGGTGTAGGTCAGTCACATTTTCAATAAAAAAAAAAAAAAAAAAAGACACCGAAACCATATGTAGATAAATCAATCTCTCAATCTGTTAGTAAAAAATATGAAGCAATTCAGATTTTCATTCAGCTTCCAACAGGAGGAACTGGAAATTCAACTGTTGAACGAAATACGTGCTTTGTTTATCAGCAAAGTGGTATAAATCAGACTTAAATCATTGTGTTTGTAAACGCATCCTTTGTGCTCACTGTGTATCCTACATGCCAACTTATAGCGCACTTCCCAGTAGGATTTCTAAAGACATAATTGATTCTAAAGAAACAATTCAAGATCTTCTTTCTTACAATTCAAGATACATTACGCAATCTCACTATATATCAGTTTTGGTTATAAATACACCGGTGTAAGTCATACACCGTAGTATGTTCGTTCGGTTTTTTTAATAAACACTAGTTTCAGTCATTTTTGTCAGAAGTAAAATGTAACCATTTTAAAGATTTTATTCAATTATAACCTTGTTGTTAAATTTGATTCCAGGTGACATCACTAAAATGAATATATTACAACATCTATGTTCCAAAATTTATTACAGAATGTTAATTTCTAAAAAAGCAAGGAAAATTGACTTACACCACCGCATTTTGTATTTTATACGTTCTTACTAATTTTCATCGTTTATGACAATTGTTTTTAAGAATTCATTTAAGAAGCATTTAATTTTTTCCCTGTAAAATAAAATTAAAAGCGAAAAAAAATAATTTTAAATGACTGCTGATAAAAAAAAAACTTTCCATAACCTAGCGAAAAAAAAAAGGCCTTCGGTCTGTACGACAGTTTATATTGTATTTGGCTTCTTTCATGTAATTTTGGGACACATTTTCGAAAAAAAAAAAAAAAAAAAACCAAACAAGCCCCAGGGCGGAGTCGAATGGGTGACCCTTAAAATGCCGAGCAATCGTGCTAGCCCCTACACTGCCAGAGCCGGACTGGCGAAATTTGTAGGCACGCACTGGCTTGGCGCGGCTCTGTCGTGTGTGACCCCCTGGTTTGGACCGAGTCTAAATGGAATGGTGCGAAATGGCCTGGCGCCAGATGGACTGCTCGTGTGTGGCGGCCTTCCGAAACCATATGTAGATAAATCAATCTCTCAATCGGTTAGTAAAAAATATGAAGCAATTCAGATTTTCATTCAGCTTCCAACAGGAGGAACTGGAAATTCAACTGATGAACGAAATACGTGCTTTGTTTATCAGTAAAGTGGTATAAATCAGACTTAAATCATTGTGTTTGTAAACGCATCCTTTGTGCTCACTATGTATCCTACATGCTAACTTATAGCGCACTTCCCAGTAGGATTTCTAAAGACATAATTGATTCTAAAGAAACATTCAAGATCTTCTTTCTTACAATTCAAGATACATTACGCAATCTCACTATATATCAGTTTTGGTTATAAATACACCGGTGTAAGTCATACACTGTAGTATGTTCGTTCGGTTTTTTTTAATAAACACTAGTTTCAGTCATTTTTGTCAGCAGTAAAATGTAACCATTTTAAAGATTTTATTCAATTATAACCTTGTTGTTAAATTTGATTCCAGGAGACATCACTAAAATGAATATATTACAATACCTATGTTCCAAAATTTATTACAGAATGTTTTGCACTATGTTAATTTCTAAAAACAGCAAGGAAAATTGACTTACACCACCGCATTTTGTATTTTATACGTTCTTACTAATTTTCATCGTTTATGACAATTGTTTTTAAGAATTCATTTAAGAAGCATTTATTTTTTTCCCTGTAAAATAAAATTAAAAGCGATAAAAATAGTTTTAAATGACTGCTGATATTTTAAAAAAAAAAAAACTTTCCATAACCTAGCGAAAAAAAAGGCCTTCGGTCTGTACGATCATTTAGCCAGCTCCAGTTTATATTGTACTAAATATTGTATTTGGCTTCTTTCATGTAATTTTGGGACACATTTTCGAAGAAAAAAAAAAAAACACTAAAATAAAACCAAACAAGCCCCAGGGCGGAGTCGAATGGGTGACCCTTAAAATGCCGAGCAATCGTGCTAGCCCCTACACTGCCAGAGCCGGACTGGCGAAATTTGTAGGCACGCACTGGCTTGGCGCGGCTCTGTCGTGTGTGACCCCCTGGTTTGGACCGAGTCTAAATGGAATGGTGCGAAATGGCCGGGCGCCAGATGGACTGCTCGTGTGTGGCGGCCTTTATTAAACACCAACACGCTCGGTCCACCAGATGTCGTCGTCAAATTTCACCACAGGGGAGTAGGGGGTCCAGATTTCCGAAAAAAATACACGTCACGTAATTAATGGACACTCCGTTATGAGACACTGGAATCTTTTTGTGGATTTCCTACTCGTCGACGTGAAAGTTATTAGGGGCGAGAAAGCGTTGCGGCTAGGAACGGAAATGGATGACGCCATGGCTTTTTTGAAGGAACCATCTCGGCATTCATGTGGAGTGATTATACGGGACACGATAGAGTACCGCAGTCTGAATGTCCGAACGGGGATTCGAACCTGCGTCCTCCCGAATGCGACGCCGGAGCGGTACCACTCACCCACCACGCACGGAACCGTTCTGGAAGTTACTGCGGAACAATCAGGAACTTATTTATCTACTTATCTTACGGCCATAGCACATAATCAATAATACAATTATATACAATTGTTTCATACTAATAAAACGTAACATCAAATTATAGTTAAAATTTAAAATCGACATACTGCAGCCAATGTAAAGCTTGATTTGAAATTTCTATCAAGTCTTCCGGTGATCCCCTGAAAGCTCGAAGTGGGCAGTCAAAGGTCACGTGACGGATGGTTTGTTTTCCCTCACGAGAGTCGCAGTTCGGTGACTCTCTCATCCCCCCCGTGTGAAGAGCTGAAGCAGATCTGCCGTGGCCAGACCTGACTCTGTTGAGAGCAGCCCAGGTCTTTCGGGGGAGGTCTAGTCCCTTTAGTTATTATCAAACAGGGAGTGCCATTGTAGTGGGGCTGAGGCTATCCACTCTAATTTCCATGCTTATCTCCAATTAAAATTATCGGATAGATTTTATGCTTAGACTTCTTGATTTAAGTCTCTGAAATTGGTTTTAATGTCATTGTAGATGTGAAGGAAGCAGGACGGCCGCGTAGCTCAGGCGGTAGAGCGGCTGCCTGCGGCGCGGACGACCCGGGTTCGATCCCCAACGACACCGAGAATTTTCATCAAAGCTAAGAACTACCTCTCAGGCCTATCTAATGAGAAACGCAAAGAAACTATGCACGAGAAAGATTGGCCGAAGCGTCGGACAGATCCCCGTCACCTACGTTTCTAACACCGAGGTCAATCACGAGTGCGGGGCTCCACCTCCGCAAATCTTGCGGGGAAACAGAATTGAGCTGAAAGGACCACGCAGAAGGGCGGAAACATGTCGGAGACTGAAACAAATTAGTAACGAAACGGGGAACAGTTAACCAAAAGTACTAAAGAAGTTTAAAAATCAAAATTCGTAAATAGAAAAGGTGGTGAAAAATAATTATATTGGAATGGGATGGTGAATGGACGTTACCACCAGAGCAGTTGGTGCATCCTAGTTGAACAATGGTATGTATTGTTAATACCCTCCCGTATACCCTTCGGTGTTCTTAGACATGTGTTTGACATGAGCAATGTTTATCCCTAAATTGTAACAATGTGGTTTATCGCATTCTCTATAGGCCAGATTTAAGCTTCCAAGTTTTTTAGTTTCTTTGTTTTTTTTCCCCTTGTTTTTTCTTGATTGTTTTTTTCTTGATTGTTTTTTCCTTGATGTTTTTTCCTTGATTTTTTTTCCTTGTTTTTTTTCCTTGTTTTTTTCCTTGATTTTTTTCCTTGTTTTTTCCCTTTTTTTTCCTTTTTTTTTCCTTGTTTTTTTCCTTGTTTTTTTCCCTTGTTTTTTTCCTTGTTTTTTTCCCTTGATTTTGTTCCCTTGATTTTGTTCCCTTGTTATTGTTCCCTTGTTATTGTTCCCTTGTTTTTTTCCTTGTTTTTTTCCTTGTTTTTTTCCTTGTTTTTTTCTTCTTTTTTCTTCTTTTTTCCTTGTTTTTTTCCTTGTTTTTTCCTTGGTTTTTGTTGTTTGTTTTTTGATTGTTGTTTTTTGTGTTAATGTGTTTTTGTTTGTTTGATTTTTTTGTTATTTTGTGTGTTTTTTGTTTTTGTTTTTTCTTGTTTGTGTTGTTATTTGTGTGTTTTTTAATTTTATTTTTTATTTCCTTAGTCTAAAAGTTGAAATTTGTGGAGGGCAAAAGGGAAGGTGTAAAATGTATGTGTAGGTAAGCTGCCAGCGGATCGTATACTCGTATGTCAGTTAAATCAAATCATAAACGGTGGAGGGGCGTTAGGGTTTGCGAGAGACTGTTTTGCATCTCCTTCATGTCGTGCACCCCATTTACTCTGGCGCCTCAACGATTCCAAGAATAAGGAAGGAGGTCTCCCACTGCTGGGAAACGGTCTTCTAAAAGGAGAGCGGATAAGCCGGTGGTTCAGGACGTCTTCTTACCCATGGGATTTGAAATTGCACTAAGGGCAGACGAATCCGAAATGATAAAACGGGCTTGGAATGTAGAACGCAATGGGGATACACCGCATCAAGCACCCAATCAGTATCCCTGGCCCACATAATACTCTCACATTGAATAATGCGTTCTTCCTAGGTAAAATAGTCCCTAATAGGATTTCAGATCGGGACGTGTTCAGGGAAGTTTTTTAACCATTAGATGTGCCTCACCGGTGAAACAATCACCATTTCAGTTTCGCAATATTTTAATTCGCACTAATGTGGATGGTGGAGGGTTATTTTAAGTCGTACTACTGCATCTGTATTAACACTGCATTCATTATTGTGCATTCTCCAGACTGGAGATCCCATACGCCTCTCTTCTATGACTAGCCACAGCCAACTAATCTTTACTATGACTTCAAGGATGTGAAATATATAAAAATAATTTACATAACGGTTACCCCATCCGTAAATACAAGGCTGAGGTAAAGGACAGGATGCGTGTTATAAGGTTTGTAACGTTAGGGAACGTCCATAAACTACGTAGACTTCCATTTTGGCCTCCTGTGAAACCCCCCCCCCCCCCCTCCTCCCATGTAGCACGTAGCTTTTCACACCTTTTGATTCCAGAAGACATTGTGTACTCTTTTCGCTTGTCAGACTATTGTAAATTTGTCTGTACAACATAAGTGTCCTAGAAGTTGTGTCAATGAACGTTATTAATTATATTCAATACTATTCCTACAACAAGCGATTTTTTTAATTTACAGACTATTTCAAAATACCTCTAAATTTATTTATCCGAGCAAAGGGTTTGCATGTGTTGAAAGAGGAGAATTTGGACCGATCTCCTACGTCATCCAATGTCAGGATAGCTTACATATGGCTACGACTTCATGATTAGGTCACAGAATAGGATAATCATCTGAGGACTGTCAAAGTAAGAAATATGACTAGATGTTTCACTCCGATCATAAATTCATGGCAGCTATAAAAATTGTACTTTTTACAACTGCCGATATTGTGACCTTTTACTGCAGCCCAGCTCTGAATTCGCCGAATGTAACCAATGATTGTACTTGTCACTCCTAATAATCCTCGCTTGATATGGGTCCTCGCTGGGCAGTTTTTAATAACATTTGTTGTCACTAACAGCTTCCAATATGATTAACGTGAAACAAGACTTGTTCTGCCAAATTCATGTTTTCCTCTTTGAAGCGATATAATTTAACTGCGATGTCCGGCAACTAATAGATGAGCGCAGTTTTAAATATGCATACGAAACAACCATCCCTAAACTAACTGTTTATAAAATAAATAAAATAGACTTATAACGAGAGTATGTACTACTATTTTGATGATTCAATAAATATTTAACTGAAATGAACATTTTACGTTCTAATTCCAAGTTTATGGTCTTGTAAACTCTTTTTAAAGACTCTTGTATCGTAACCGCCAGTTTTTTTTTCCCCACAGTTTGTCATTTTAACACACGTTTTAAAACATTTCTGCAATACGCAGTTGTGACCGACCATCGATAATATGTTAAGTTTGTTTAATGACACATAATTTCCGAGATCATAACGCTCTAGTAAATCTTCGTGAAACTTTCTTTTATGCAGAGTAATTTCAACACTTGCTCGTACAATACTTTTTTTTTTCGCGCGAAGGCATTTTACATGCTATTTTTTTTAGTTTAATAGTCACAACTAGTAGAAAAATACTTCCCTTTCAAGGTATTATTTTGTACAGTTCAAACTTAATTTGTTCTTTACTTGCAAGGTCTCCAATGTATTTACAACTATTCTTTGTTACTGAGAGGACAGATAAAGAGTTTCCGGACAATTAACTTTGCCACTATCAATTTAGAATGCAGTTTCTCCATCTTTAAATGTCTTGTTTGCAGTATAGATATTTTCTAGCTACTAAGCTCGTTATATATATATATATGTGTGTGTGTGTGTGTGTGTGTGTGAAAGGTTGAACCCAGTGTTTTGGCAATTAATTAATTACAGTTTACCAGCGACATTACAAACACAGAATGTGCCGAAAGCATATACATCACATTTAAATAGCGTATAAGTCCGTCAAATATCAACTTGATCCCTTATAATAACAACTATCAGAGAATACAGCGAAAACATCTACACCGAACGAATGTAAAGAAACTAAAATGCGTTCTCTTCTTCATGGTTGGTATTGATCACTTACAGAGATATTAATAGGTACGATAACAGCAACACCGACGGACAGAGAGCTACATGACCTCTGACCGTTGCTACCTACTCATCGAAGACCGGGCGTATGACCTCATACCGTGACAGACTCCATCACCAAAGTAGGCTTTTTCTCTCTCGGTATGGCCACGGAGGACCGCGTGAACATTGGTCACTTGTTTACAAAGGCGGTCAGTGTGAGTCATGAGGGAAGGGGGATATGTGCCACACCCATATTCAGAACCGGATTTGTGAGATCCGAGCAATTAACCCACAGGCGGAATGGCTGAGTACCCATCTGTCTGCCAACTGTAATAAGTGTATTTTTGTTTGAGAAATGTGTAGTTAATGAGGTGTAGAAAGGGATCGGCGCCAGCATTCGTCTACGAAGCAGAGCATCGCGAAAACCGCAATTAGGACGGCGGGTACGGGGTTACAAGGGCTCGAACATGGTCCCATTGTACCTCGCCGATCCAGTGCGCTCAGCCACTCTGGAGAGTATATTAAGTTTATTTATGAATGGAATTATTGTTAATTATTGCTCCTGAAGCCACGCACAAATATCCACGTATCTTCTCTATAAGATGCAGTCAATATCATACACATCTAACCAGCTCGCGACACTAACTACGTCTTCCAACTTGTTCGCATTAAGCTTCTGTCTAAACTCTTGGTGGTGTCCAACTGGTGTTGCGCTTCGCTTCAATACCCTTCATCGGAGTGGATGACGCTGTCCGACAGCCAGCAGATGCATCAGCGCCTGGGAAGACTACTGGACGCAGACTTGGGCGCCTTCTGCAAAATGGTAACTGCACAGACATGTTAATGATCACCGCAAAGAGCTGTCGTATTGATAAACCCAGTGTCGCCCTAGAGACTCTCATCGCCCGGTTGAGCATAGTGAACAGACATATAACAAAACACCTGAGAACTGACAGATAATGAACATATTGTGTTACAAGTTAATTGTTTAATTGTAGTTGAAAAGTAAATTCATAATATAAATAATGTTCTCGGGTGACTAGCCGAGTTATAGGAGTGTTATAATTACACAATATTTCGGCGCTCTCAATAGTCGGCGCCGTCTTCCGGTGAAGTGAGGTCAGGAACGTCGCGAAGTTGCTGAGCTAGACCAGACTCCCGCTGCTACCTCTGATTGGTCGGCTGTGAAACCAGTCGTAGCAGGGTTCAAATCTCGTTGCGGCTTGAATCGATGCCAAGGTGCAGTTACGGCTAGATTTGATGTCCTTTTTCATATGGCATGTAGCGGACGGGCTTAAAGTCATCGCTCCTTCGAAGATGATATCCGAAAACAAAGCCTTCGCCATCATCATCATCTTCATCTCTGTCATTTGGCCGCCGGGCTAGGCCCGACAGGCTGGCTGTTTCACCGTTGCTCCGGTCTTCAGCCTCGGTTGTTATTATTGTTGTCGGTATAGTCATTGCCCAAGGACTCCGCAATGTCAGCACGCCGCCCACGACGGGTCTCGCTTTCAGCTGGAGTGGAGGCCGCAGTACACCAACTCGCTTTACGGCCTTTGGTTTGCCAACGTGATGCTGGTAAGGGCTGCCGTGATGGCGGCAGCTACTTGGCCAGGTATGGCCTGGACCGCTTGAAGGAGCGCTGCCATCTTGCACAACAACACGCTATCCACACGGACATCCACACCGGGAGACGGCATGCCGCCTCCCGGGGTAAGTAACTGCATGACACCCTAACAAATTAACAATACCTCCCACATCATCCTCACCTGTAGTATAGATTCTGTCGCGGTACTGGCAGTATCTTAGCCAGCCGCCCTTATATCCCACCTTAACTGTCGCAGAGGTTTTTTTCCCAGGGGTAAAACCCTGGCACTTTTTTCCCTCTGCCCTGTCTCTTCTTTCAAAAGTTTCTGTCTATCATTCCCGATGGACCCATGTAAACGGGCGGACGCCTGGACGCATGGAATACATCACAATCCCGTTCCTGTGATCACCTATAGAAATACTAACTTAATGCATGTGCAGAGGCGAGCAGTAGATAACAGGAAGGCCGCCATGCTTGGAGGAGCGGGTTTTGGGTGCTCCCCCAATAAAAAAAAAATAAAATAAAAAAAAAAGCCCCAGCTTGCTGCGTGTGAGGTGGCCCCGCAATTGCAACACTTTGTTGCTGCCCTTGGTTGTGGACACTCGGCCACTCTGTGGTTTTCGCCGCAGCGCAAACATCTCTGAGCTCCGGTGCAGTCCCGAGCAAAATGCCCGAAATTGTTGCACCGGTAGCACTGAGTGAGAGCAAGCGGCGGCTTCTTCTTCTGTTCTCCCCGGACCTTGTGTCCGAGTAGTCTCGAAGGGCGCTTCTGTCTCGGCACGCGTTCGACTGGTTGAACTGTGTACAGAGGGAGGCGCTCGTCCGTGCCCGGGCGCCGCATCTGGTGGACTGCGAGGGTGGCAATCCCACAGCTACTTAGTTCTGAGGCGACCGCTTCCTCGGTGATGTCGCAAGGTAGTCCGCGGACCACCAGTTTGGAGGGCCTCCTAGGCGGTTGAGGGGCGTGGACGATCCCATTAGCTTGAAGAAACTTGGTCAGGCGTTGTAGGTGGTCGGGATGCTGCGGGAGAAACTTCAGCCCGCCCTTAAGTGGGATGGCGAGAAGAAGATCCGACGTTTCCGCGTGGAGCTCAGCCATCAGCTCGACGTAGTTTCCGTCGTATTCCGCCGTGATTGGTACGACTGGCCCTTATTCCGTCAGCTGTGTTTCTTCCTGCAGTGGCCGATCTTCCCCTTCTTGCGTGTCCGTTCGTGGGGGTTCGTCGACCTCTTCCGTCTCGTCTGCTGCTGGTTCGTTTCGCGGGTACGGCATGATGTTAAATCGTCGTTTCAGCTTGGCGATGTATTGCTCCAGGTCAAAGTCGTGTGCCCAGAGTGTTGGGAACACCAACGCTTCAGGCCACTCCTCTGGCCAGATTGGGTCATCACGGATGATCCGCTTCTTGGCAAGATGGCTGCATTCGTGTCTTGTGAAACACTTCATGAAGTTCTTGTAGATTTTCGGCATGTCGTACACGAAGTTAATGTCGTCGAGGTGGATCTTTACAGCCAAAGACCACCTCTCCTCCTGGTTGTTGAGTGCCAGTCTGCGCTTCCATTTCTCGCGGGACGCCTCGTTCTGGTTTGCGATGAAGTCACAGGCGCTTATTGAGTCGTCCTGCCACTCCCGCCCGTCGAAGTGGCTTTCTTCCAGATATAAACGTATATTCTGGAAAAGTCGTGGCATGGCATCAGCCAGGCTCGGTGGCTCCTACTCGTAAGTGGTTCCGTAAGAGGCCCGGAACGACGTTGGGGTCGGCTGCTGCAAGTACGGCCCAATATTAGCCCGCACCCGTAGACTCGTGGTAACGTCTCCAATAGCAGATAACTCGGAAGTGTCGTCTCCAGCCTTCGCCATAAATTGTTTGTCCAACTGATGGGTCAACACGGATCCGTTGCGGGCCTCATATTGAGTCATGCTGCCACGTGATTGGTCAGATTTGTAACCAATCGTAGCCGGGGTCCTGCCTCGTAACAACTCATCGTGCGATAGAAGGAAAAATCAGAAGGCAAAACCTTCCCCATAAGCTGATCATTAATGCCTGAGCAACAAATTTCTCGCTTATGTTACTACCGAATATCAATATCAAACGCAAGTGAAACGGTGTTAGTAACATCCCAATTCCCCTTCTCAGAACTTTCATTCAACAATAACATTTTTGTTAATAAAATAATTAAATTAAAACGTAATTTAATTCTTAAAAGAAGGAATACAAGCTGTACGCTAAACTGCACAAAAATACGAAGAGCAAAGATAAAAAAAAAAATTAATTCGTGGCAGAGATTAGAAAAGTTAGAATGGTAAGTTCTTTTAAATTTCCAAGTTGCTTTCTATTTTCTTACGACGACTAGATTCAGAAATTCATGTAAGGATTAGGGCATTCGATGTTTACGCTATATTCTATGCAGCAGTTTTTAGAACTAGGTTGCAACATAAAATTTTAAAAAAAAAGGTGACGGAAGATAAGAAACAATGAAGTTTATTAAAAACTCGGAGAAAGTTTAAACGAAAAGTATGTAATCGCGAAATAAATCAGTCAAATAAAGAACATTTATTCGTTTTTAAAATTACACTTTACGTCATTTAAAATAAAATGCATTCATTTAGAAACAATCCCAGTCAAATACTCCGAGAGTCTAACCAGAGCGAGGTTCTCAAATCACGAAATATCAGTAAAAATCAGTAAAAATGATCGCTATTCGTTTTTTCATTATAAGATTTTCCAGAATAAACTCCTACTACCACCCTAGGTGATACCTGCAATTTTTGACAGGGGTGTCCTAAAAGATGACAACGTTTTGGCAACTGCCTCTGTTGTCTTCGTCACGTATCTTGCTATCGAGAACCTGGAAGTTCACTGTCTGGCATCAGAAGGCGGGTGCGCTAATATAACGTCATACGCCAGCAGCCGGCCGACGGGCGTCTGTGGCGCTGATGGCTGACAGTCAACTTGTAGATTCTCGGTAGAATGAAGACAACAGAGTATGTTGTCGAAACGTTGTCATCTTTTACGACACTATCCGACTGCAAACACTGTTAGACTATGTTGCATCTATACGCCGAGAAAATCTCACCTTTTGTGTATGCTAACTCTTTCCATTAGACGCAGGCAGTTTTTCGTTGAGTCACTTGGCTCGAGATAACTCCTCCCAGGACATCAGTGGAGTGCTGCCGGGGGCTAAATTTACATTTTAAACTGCGGGCTCAACGCGGCGGGACACGAAATGAATGTCGACGGCGGCGGCAGCCTCTTAAGTGTCCGAGACAAAGACGGAGGAGATTAAGTGGGGTGGGGGGGGGGGGGTATTTAAAAGTAAAATCGCCGGCCTCCCGCCTGATTTATGCACCGCCGCTACAAGTGCCCCTCTCGCAACTAGAGTAATCCTTCCCGCTGTCTCCGTACATCTCGACCCGAGCTTACCTGCCCAGGCTGACGTTGTTCCCTACGTCAAGTTTTTATTCTTAAAGACCTAAGCCCCTTGCTATGAACCTGACGACTTAACAGATTCCGAGGAGACTTGTTAGAACTGGAACGAAACTTATGTCTTCTGTGGTATGTGTATTTTTTTTTGTGAAATGAGTAGTTTATGATACTAAGATTGGGGGCAGCCCCAGCTTTGGTCTAAATTACTGAGGAAAAGGGCCTAAAAACGACAATGAGGGGGCGTCCATTAATTACGTGAGGTGAAATAGGGGGGGGGGGGTGTCCGGCGAAATCTTACATGAGTTTTTGAAATTCTTGAATGACAGTAGAGCTAAATGAGTTTACGAGGGTATAAAGGTTAGAAACGACGCGGATACGACCTTTCGGCGGGGGAGGGGGGAGGGGAGTATAACCACCCTCGGAAGCAGGAAAGCTAAAGAAACTACGAGGTCGATTAGCAGGGGGAGGGATCACGTCATCTTAGCTCCGACCATATCTCACCAAATCTCACCAGAGGGGAGGATCCGGAATCCGGAAAAATACCTCACGTGATTAATGGACACCCCCTGAGGACGGCCATGACCGAAACTGGTCCCGTTGTACCTGCACGATGTCGTGTGGAGAACCCTGACGTCCGCAGTCACTCTGGTGAGTTTATATATCTTCTAATCTTATAAAACCTCAATCTTGGCAACTGTGTTGTGTCACACGGTGACGTCACTTTATGACGACAAGCTATGACGTCACGCTTTTCGCCTTCGCTGCTCAACTTACCGCGACCAGAGATGTTGTTGTAGGTTATGCGCGTTATTTAATAATAGTTCTATTCAGTTAAGCATCAGCGAATAAATGAATAGTCAGAATACTGAAAAAAACTATATATTTCGTTTAAATCGACATTTTAAATATTAGTTGCTTATATTTATTTAATATTCCTTCGATGTAGAAGTACTGGTTAAGTTCATTGTGTAACGTTCCTTCCCGTCCAGCTAATTAATTTCCGGCTACTTTATTAATTATTCATTATCGGACCTCTTAGCCGAAGATTGACTTGCATTCTTTTCATCATTATCACCTGGTGACGGGGTCGGAGGGAGACAGTCACAAAGAAACTAAGTATGTAGATAAGTATGAATCTCACAAAATTAAAATTGTATTCTGATCATTCACATTCATACATAGGTCCATAATTGAAATAGGAACACTATTAGGCAAGTCCATACAGTTCTCCTGATATTTAACACATGGAAATCAAACACTTTCCCTTAAAAGTTCTATATTTCTTACACCATAACTTGTAGCGAGAGTGAGCCTTTAGTACAGAGAGAGAGAAAATTTGTCTTACATCATATTGGCAGTCCGGCGGCGCAGAAAGTCATCACTTCGATTACATCGCAAACTGAGCACAGACTGGACAACACATCTAGCAGAACTGACCAGGACTGAGGGCCTCTGGTCCCATTGTGAAGCCTTATAATATAATATCCCCATAACGGTATTCGAATGGGCTGATCTTCTTCTGGGGGGAGTACTGCCAACATTGAATTCTTACTTTTCCGTTGGCGAGAGGACCATCTCTGCCAAATGGGAGGGAACACAGAGTTCCACCAATACTACCCCACCCGAGAGGTAACTTTTGTGTCTGTGGGGTGGCTACAATACCATCCTTATCCCCGTCAAACTCGGGCGGAAGCAAGGTGCCCGAACTTAGCCGCCATGACAGTATCTGTAGCCACTTGAAAATCTTAGAATTAAAAAAATCTTTCCGCCTCACTCTCGCTAACTAATTACTTAATCCTACCCTTATCCTAATTAATAATACTTCTTAATGTTCCTAATTATGGCTTCAAAAAAATGTCTTGTTACATCACCATTGCCCATTGATTTGTAAGATAAAAGCTTTAATATCCGATTAGCTATGTTAGCATCAGTTTCGATTAGATTGTATATTTAGCCTCGGTCAGAGTCACAATTGCCATTTGACGTTACAGCAGATGGCATGAGTAATTTAATTTTTTTAAACATTAATTTAAATTGTTTTCATGAGTGTCCTGTTACTTCGTTTGAACGAAAGTAGTTCCATGCTGATTCTCTAGCGCCAGTTTTGGCGGAGTTTGTAGTTGGGTTCAAATGCAACCCGGAGCAGGTTGGCAACGAAGAACTGCGTTGAGATTTAGTTTATAACAACCCATTTTAGTAATGTCAAGTACACTTGTTTTATTCGTAAATTCCACTAACACGGAACAAGGGATCTAGGTACAATGAGTTTTACACCTTGTGTTTGTTAATGTATTATCGCCGCAATATCCTCGAGACCAACCGTTCAGTGGCTTTGATACTGATTGTTCGTGGTAACCGTGATGCCACAAAAATTTCTTCCACTGTGGCGGTATTTTTTACTTTCTTTTAAAAATCTTAAACCGGTCGTGTTTGTCATGATGCTTTGTTATTTAAGCCCTCCACCCCCCCCCCCCCCAAAAAAAAGCATCTAGGTCACCCCCGACGACATTGTAATTTTGGGGACCTTTTTTAGCTCCACTGTTCTTATAAAGGAGACAATGTTGAGATCAGATTTTCTGTCGTCGACCCTCCCTATCCCATAAAGCCTACCCCCGCCCAAATCAAACCCCTCCTCCCCCTCCCCCACACAAATCAAAATCCTGGATCAACTGCTGCCTTCCGCATATAATGGCTTCGAGTTCATCGTCTAAAAGGAAGCATAAGTGTCTCCAAAATGATGCAAAATAAAATAGGATACTTCATTTACGTGGGGTATGTAAAATTGTAAAGTACATAAAGTAATTTTAAAGCCAAAATATAAACTATGGAAAACTAAACTGCAGAAATCGAAAATCCGAACAAATCGATAGTCCGAACCTGCATCGGTAGCAATTCGTTGTGATTGTAGACGCTCTCGTGTATTTATTTATATATATAAAGATGAATGTATGTATGTTTGTTTGTTTGTTCTTCATACAAATCCACAGTTTCTATCCGATATCGATGAAACTTTGCACACTTATCCTTTGAAACAAGGAGAAAAATACTGTCTACATTTGGTTGAAAAATTATCTGTATAAATAATACATGTTGTCTCATAATTTCGAAATACTACTGAATGGCGATAGACAGACGCGTTGGATATGGACGTCTGTATACTGCTTTTCCGTGTATCGGTCAGACAGCTCATTGGTTAAAGCGCTTGCTTACAAATGTTTGGGTCGTGCTCTCCGGTTCAAATCTCGGTGGAGGCTAAGATTTTTAAAAATTGTAAGAGTCACGCCTGGGCCGTAGGTTATTCGGATTGAATGTTAAAGTGTAGATATCACAAAGTTAGGGGTGCAATGCGAGGCAAATCGTAGGTAGTCTTGCAATGCTGTAGGTGTACACTTTTTTACGTTATAATGATTCCTCAGGGGTTGTTCGCAGTCGGTGTGTGTGTGTGTGTGTGTGTGTGTGTGTGTGTGTGTGTGTGTGTGTGTGTGTTAACCGCAGTAGTAATACTATAAATACGGAAGTAAGTCTCTGTCCTTTTGTTACGTTTTGACTACCAAATGGTTATATCGATATAGAAGGAATTTGACAAGAAAATCAGTATGAAGGGCACAGGACATTTTCTCCAGTATGTTTAATAGTTGTAGTCACGAAATTTTGAGACCTTATCGAATGGTGACAGAAATATGTTGGAAATTGATTCTCTTCAAGAGACTGGTTCGACGGTAGAATGATATAGTGGTAGCTTTCCTGTCATATTATGCCGACTCGGTGTTGTTTGGGACGAATCCTTCGTTTCCAACAACTTTCTATATTCAATTCTGGCAAAAAATTCTTAATCGACGCGTACGAAGTCGCGGGTACGAGCTAGTAATGTAATAAAATAGCACGGCTTCACTGGAGAGTTGAATCAGTAGGGTGGGCTGTAGAGTTCTCGTTAACCTGCAGTGTTGGAGTGTGAGGGGAGCGTTAAGGGGTGCGGTAGACGAGGGCGCACTGCAGGTAGACCATTCCGCCCCCGGCCCGACGCGACGGGGAGGAAGGAAGGAAGGAAGGAAGGGCCGTGACGGTCAAGGGTCGGCGGGGGCAACAAACGGCCGGCAAAACGACAGCGCTGAGAGCGGCGCCAAATGAAACGCACCACCGACCAGGCGCTCCCCGCTAAACCCACAACATTCAACTCAGGCTCACTCAGGTAGGTACTGCTTCGAATTGAGTTCATTAAGAGTGTTGCTAAAACTTAAAAAAATATTCAAAATAGAGTTTAGTGCAGTAGAACTCCAACTATTCGAACTCCGACTATCGGAATCGTTGAATAACCGAATTGCTTTTTTAAGACGGAAACTTACTGCGATTCGCAAAATATTGACTCTGGCTACGCGCTATTTTCCTTCCCAGTGGAGGATCTAGGAAAGGATAAAAAGGAAAAAGAAGATCAAGAAAAGGAAAGGGAAGAGACAGGAGAAGATGGAGGGGACCTGTCATTTGAGGAATTCAGAAACATTCTTTTGAAAATTCCAGGATGTTCAGAAGTTACTGCTGAAGATATATAATTGTCAGACACTGGGTATGAAATTCTAAATGATGATGAACTTATTGAAAGTGCGAGAGAAAAAAGTGTTGAGGAAGGAGATGACCTTCATGTCGAAGTTGACCATGAGCTAGTCAAGCATTTGGCGGCCTTGAAACTGCGTTGAAGTGGATGGAGCTTCAGCCCGAGTGTGACCACATGCAACTTCTCACTGTCAAGCGGATGAATACAGTCAAACAGCTTACTTTGACCAAGGTGTTCAGCAAGCAATGACTTTTATTTACAGTACGGTACGTACAGTACATACTGTACAAATGTACAGCACTTGTAAATACGCTTAACATATAAAAGTGTTGCCTTTTCAATTAGTTAATTAAAATAGACCCTCTTCGGAAAAAATACAATTATCCGAATTTATTACTATCCAAATGGGATCCGGTCCCAATTGATTCGGATAATTGGAGTTCTACTGTATTATGTTTTGAGAAACATTATTTTGAAAGAAATCCATTAATCGATCTAAAAAAAAAAATCATGAACACCGTAATTGGGGACCTATTGTAAATGAGGGGGCGTTCATTAATTACGTGCGGTGAAATGAAAAAGAGGGGGGGGAGGGGTTTCGGCGAAATCTCACCACGGAGGAAGGGGAGGAGGAGTCGACGGAAACCTCACGTGAGATTTTTTAAATTCTTGAAAGTCCACAAACGACGAGGATACCGCCTTTAAGGGGAGTATAAACGACCTCGGAAGCAGAAAAGCTAAAGATAAAAATAAAAAACTACGAGATCGATCAGAAGGTGGGGAGGAGGGGGGGGGGGGTTCCGTCAAAATCACACGTCATCTTAGGGGAGAGGTCCGAACAGATTTCACGAAATCTCACCAGAAGTGGCGGAGTCGAGGTGGAGGTCCGGAATACTTCACGTAATTAATGGACGGAACCTTACATCCCCGCTTCTCTTCGTCCTTGTCAGTACAGTTAACAGACGCGGCTCGCCACTCCACTGCCCTTCCCCCCTATGTGAAAGGGAAATTTACCACTCGCCTACCTGGACACAGGATATTACCTCGGAGCGATAGAACTGAAGAAGGTTCTGAGGTGAGGAGCGGCGCCACGAGAAGATGACCTTGGTGGGGGTGAACAGGGTACAGTAGTCACATTCAGATGATCTCTCTCTCTCTATACCCCCCCTCCCCTTGCTGTGACATCATTCAATTTTTGAATTTAGAAGTTGTTGAAACAGCACTTCCAGAGATATTTCTTTTGTATTATTTGTGACGTCACGAAGCTTGCGACACCGACCCCTCCCCACTACGACGCACGTTCTGGACTCGCTACCTCCCCCTTGCCATACGACGTAATTTATGAACGGCCTCTTATCCGATTCATAAATTTCTCTGTCGAAATGTACATATGATTCCTTTTGTTATTGTAGAAACAAATTACCTATTAAGATTACTTGTTCAGCTATTTTTGATTATACAAGAATGGAGGTTTTCTCGGCGTTGTAAATGAATTAAATTTTCTCGGGTAACTAGCCGAGTTAGTCTGCCACCACTGTCAAGTGACTTGATAATGGCGGCAGAGCTTGTGGCCGCCGAAACGTCGTGTTTGATCGACAGACTAACTCGGCTAGTTACCAGAGAAATTTTTATTTATTTTTGGTTATGTCTTCACGCCTCGTCGACGTCGATGTCATCAGAGGAGAGAAACCGAAATCTGGGTGTCCGGACGGGGATTCGAACCTGCGTCCTCCCGAATGCTAGGTCCGAGCGTTCCTGCTCACCCACCACGCTCTGTTTTGTTTTGGTGAACTGAAGAGAAAACAAATTATTGCATTTGCTATTGTTATAATGGATAACACTCGTTCATTTGCAATAGCAAACAATATTTTTTTTAAAAAAAATATGAAATTCTTCTGCTCACGTCTGTTTGCAGAAGGATTCGGGGAGGTGGAGCCCCGGACTCCCGATTGACCTTGGCACTAGAGATGGAGGTGACGGGGTCGGCGCCACGCCCACTATACAGGGTGTGCCTGGGGAGCCGTTCTCGACGTTCAGCTTCGGTGAAAATCCTGGGTCTCGTCGGCGATCGAACTCCGGTCGTCTGCGTCGCAGTCAGACGGTCTACCGCCTAAGCTATGAGGCCGCGTAAACATTTATTAACATTAATATATTTTTCTCGGGCTTCCAGCCGTGTTAAGATGTCACATTTGCGGGACGTTTCGAAGGTGTCCATCCCTGCCTTCATTCTCAACTACAGAACGAAACATCTCCTCCCCGTAAATGAAGGCAGAGATGGACGCCTTCGAAACGTCCCGCAAATGTGACATCTTAACACGGCTGGAAGCCCGAGAAAAATATATTAATATTCAACGCCGTGAAAAATTACGATCCTACAATTATTAACATTATTAATCATTTTAAGAGGGTGCATCAAATGTAAACGGGGCTTTTATAACTGAGCGCGCAATAACAGTCCGAATGGTTACGCGCTTCTCCACATGTTTGTTGGTTATATCAGGAGTAGGGAGAGTGATTGCTGGTCTTAACACGTGCGGAGATTAAAGGCACAGTTCGGGGATCGTACACTGTCAAGGACTCGTTTGTTTGCCTGGCGTTCGGAATTCCTGAAAGGCCGCGAAGAGGTCAAAAATAAGAGTCACGGACGTGCGTTACAGAGCAAAGCATTCGCACAATTTGCGACTTTATTTTGCACATTGATTTTTTTTTTTTTTTTTTTTTTTTTTTTTTCATGGACGTCGCACCACCAATACAGCATACTACTGCAACCTTTTGGACGAAGTTAAGCCTGCTTATCGTCGAAATAGACGAGACCAGACGTGAGTCTTCTCCATGACAACGCACGGCTACAAGCTGCAGCTCTCACTCAAGCAAAACTGGACAAAATGCACTGGATGTCATTTGATCGACCTCCTTACAGCCCTCACCTAGCGTCCTGTGATTTCCATCTCTTTGGACCGCTGAAACAAGCACTGGGACGCCGACGATTTTAAGACGACAACGCGGTGGAAGCTTTCGTGCGCAATTGACTACTGACGCAACCACGATTCTTTTACGATGACGATGATGGTCACATTTTTGCCGCGGGACCAGGCAGGGAGGTTGGGTGGAAATTCCATCCGATTTAGGGAGAAAGGGTGGGGGTAAGTCGGGCCCCAACCACTCTGCCCTGAAGACTGGCCGTGTAAAGCCTCGCCCGGTTGTGCCCACACTGCCTGGTTCCCCGTTTTCTATTATTTTGAGATGTATTCATCCGATAATCAAGAAAAAGAAGTACTGACAGAGTTACTGAAGGTGTAAAAGACCCACAACCCACATAGGGTTGCCAACTTATTTAGGAAAAAAACACATTTGTCTTTTGAAGAGGAAAATAAAAATCACATTACGTGAGGTGAAATGGAAAAAGAGGGGGGGCGGGGTTTCGGCGAAATCTCACCAAGAAGGAAGGGGAGGGGGATTCCTGAAGGTCCACAAACGACGGGGCAGAAAGCTAAACGGGATTATGTTGACAAATAATATGTACTTGGTTCGTTTGCTAAGGTAAATAAATTTAAAAAAAAAGAAATAAGTCAAGTTTATATTTTTTCCACCCTTCAGCTATTTGTGTAAACTACTATTTAAAAATATGGCAGTCGCCACATTTGTTTTTCTGCCATACAAATACCCCCCCCCCCTCCCCACCTGCTGATCGATCTCGTAGTTTTTTTTTTAAACTTTTTTTTAGCTTCCGAGGACGTTTATACTCCCCTTAAAGGCGGTATGCCGAGACGACGTATAAAGCGACAAATTTAATTAAAGACCGCATTCAGAACTGCACCATCAAAATTTCATTATATATATATTTAAAAATATCTGATGCTACTATCGATACAATATTATATTCCGATACAGGACTTGCGACTTTGAGGTAACGCGGTTGGCTAGATATTATCAGAGTTACACCCATTTAGAAAACTCAATGCCGCAGAAACTCAATTTAACTGTAATTTCAAACCGTAATGGCAGCGTAACAGTTTGGGTTCTCTTTTATGCGGTATAAAAGACTTTCTTTCGGGGCAGATTATCGTGCCTTCACGGACCATTTCACCAGAATTAAAAGCAGCGCCACAGATGTCAGCCATCCCGTGATAGCACATCAGCACTCCAGCCACCGGGTCCACCTTGTCGCCTCCCAGTATCGCATACTACTTCTTAACAAGAGGAGGGGAAAAAATCTGATTCGTTTTTAAGGCTTATTAACTTGTATGTAGAGGAAGCAGTAAAGGAAGTAAAAGAAAAAGTTTCATGTGACAAAAGTGTTCAGGGAGAAAAATTAATCAGTATTCAACGATTTGCTGATGACATTGTCTTGTTAGAGGAAAAGGCTGGGGATATTGAGAAGTTACTGAATGGCATGAAAACAATACTGAAGAAAGATTTTGGACTAAATATAAAACAAAGAAAGACAAAAGTGATGAAATGTAGCAGGGATGATACCAATCTCAGTAGATTAAATATAAAAATAGGATCGGATGCAATAGGAGAACTAAGTGAATTCTGTTACTTGGGAAGCAAAATTACAACCGATGGTCGAAGCAAGAATGATGTTAAAAGCAGAATAGCACTAGCAAAAAAGAGCCTTCATGAAAAAGAGAAACTTTTTAGTTTCAAATATTGATCTAGGAATTAGAAAGAACTTTTTAAAACTTTATGTGTGGAGCACGGCACTTTATGGTAGCGAAGCATGGACTTTAGGAATACCGGAAAGAAAGAAAATTGAAGCATTTGAAATGTGGTACTACAGAAGAATGCTGAAAATTAAATGGACAGACAAAGTAAGAAATAATTGGCTTTTGGAAATGATGGGTGAGGAAAAAAGTTTGTGGAAGAGGTTTTACAGAAAGAAGAGACAGGCTGGTAGGTCATATTTTGAGACATGCTGGATTGGTGGAGGGAACAGTCTAAGATAAGAAATGTAGAGGAAGACAGAGATTAGAATATATGAAGCAGATAACCGAGGACGTGGGTTGTAATGGGGTATGTTGAGATGAAAAGGTTAGCACAAGAGACGAAGGTATGAAAAATTGCATGAAACCAGTCAAAAGACTGAAGACAGCAAAAAAAAAAAAAATCTTCTCCTCATTTTACCACGAACAACAGTATATTGTTAAACGTGACGGTTTTCAGTGCTCGTAATACATTATTTTTATTCCATGTTCCATCGGTTCCTCATAAAGTACAAAGGGAAATTTTATTGATTTGTTGTGAGCTATATAGCTGCGGCGCAATACATAGTGCGATGTTTTCAAAATCGTGCACATTTATACACGTTAAGTAAAACTAATTTATTTATTTATTTATCTTATGGTCATAGCACATAATCAATAAAACAATTATTTCACACTAATAAAATCTAACATTAAATTATAATCAAAATTCAAAATCGCAGCCAATGTAAAGCTTCATTTGAAATATCTATAAAGTCTTCCGGTGATACCATGATGGCTCGAAGTGGGCAATCAAAGGTCACGTGACGGATGGTTTGTTTTCCCTCACGACAGTCGCAGTTCGGTGAAACTCTCATTCCCCACGTGTGCAGAGCTGAAGCAGATCTGCCGTGGCCAGACCTGACTCTATTAAGAGCAGCCCAGGTCTTGCGGGGAAGGCAGAGTCAAGTAACACTGATCCGAAGGTTGGTTGCACTATCCCGAAGGAGGCATTCAAAGTCTTTGTGTCAGACATAAGAAGACCAGTTCCTTTGCTCTGACTTGGGAACCATCAGACTTGTTAAGAACGGATTTCGATCTCCTTCATATTGTAACAGAATGACCATGAATGGGTCATTCCGTACATTTTTATATATAATATTTTGTATATTTTTATATATAAAAAGAATAAGAAAGGAATTATCGGAGAGGATTGTCAGTGTTTGTGGGACCTCCCAGTTAGACGCGCCAGATTGTCGCGCCAGGCCGGCGGCTGCCAGGGACAATGGACACCAGCTATCCTTTCTAACGCATTTAGTCAAGCGTATAATCCCTTGGCTCCGGAGAAACGGTGCACTGGGGTGAATAAACTATGCAAGCCCCAGGTCTACGGACGGGCATTTTGGAGGTCACAGGTGACGAATAAGTCCGAGGCTATCCCGAGTTCACACGAATCGAGAAAGACAATGTTCGCCTATCCTGACAGCCGGTAGGAGGATCTTGAGGACCAATCGAGAGAGACTGTCCTTTGCTTTTTGTAATGCCGGTGTATTTTTTTTTCTCTATGTAAACCACGAGCGACGGGAGGAGGCTTTTTCAGGCGGACGTTGGAGAGGACTTGACTCCGAGTCTTCAGACTGGAAGGAGCGGATCTTCCGAAGCTGGTTCCGTCTTGGCATCGACCTGAGGGTCGATAAGCGTGTCCTGTACAGTGAGGTCACTGTGCACGCATCCAGTACGCTTGCTGACGGACGTGGTGCACTATGCTATAGTAATTCCGCCGTCGCGGGAAATACATCGCCGTCATGGCAATAATTCTACAGTGCAGTGTGGTACTTTCATTCGGTCATTGAGTACAGCCCTGTAACGACCACTGAATGATTAGGAGTTCTCGCACCCCCAAATATTGAGCTAGCTGGGGCAGACTTTCTTAAAGCCACACTTGGTGGATAATTTAAATTATCCTGGCGCCCGGCATTTGAGATCGGATACAATTAATGTCAATACTGTATTTGATTTATGGTTCCCGATCATTGTGAAGGGAACTTTCATTAAAAAAAATCAAGTGTGAAGCTTTCTTGCTTGCCAATTAATATTCGGAGTTTGCTTCAAGATCAATTTTAAATGTGGTGGTGTTTTAATGCTTTATTTGTTTATTAATATGTTGGCAATTGTAAGAAGAGGCTTTGCTTAGTTCCCTTTATTAATATTTCAATGTGTTAAAGATAAATAAGCCTCGTCTGTACGCCATTATGAGTACCCAATAAATTAGCAGCCTAGGGTTTCTTTGAATTATAAAAAGAAGTAACAGGTTTTCACCCTTACCTCCCTCCCGGCACCTACCGCTACAATATATGTTGAAGGGTACACAGCATATATGTCTGTGGTGTAGTCGTTTCTAAAAATGCGCCTTAGTTTTTGAGATATTCGCATGCAAATGAACAAAAAATTCTAAATGAGGGGTATATATTTAAATATTGCCTCATTTTATCAAACAGCAGCGTGGTCTATGCGGTAGGGTGTTAGCTTCATAATTTTCTGACCCGATTTGAAATCCCCGCAGAATCAAATATTTGTATTTATTTTTATCTTCAGAAATTGTCGAGCTTGACCTTTTTATTTTGTTAAAACTTTATTTACACGATTTTATTGAGTGAAATAATATTTTAAACAAGTCATATAACCTTCAATTCAGCGTCATTTTTTCCCCTGAAATTCTTTCTTTTTTTTCGTAATGAATTCACGGGTCTACCGACAGATTGTCTTTTTCACAACACAAATCGGCAGCACACCGCTGAAAACTTCATTGTAATCATACGTCAGGAAGTCCCCATTCTTACATTATTTTTTTACTTTTTGTTAATAAGTTGATTCAATTGAAATAGTTACTATCATGTTATTTATTTCATCTTCGTCGTTTCTTTACTTGTATTTCATCAAGAGGTATTTTAAACGAAATACGTAGCATTGGGAAGACAGTTTTTTCTTTCTTTCTTCTACACTCGATTTGTTCCAAGAACGGTTGTGTGTAAATGGCTGAAAAATGGAGCTCAACAGGGAAATGGAAGAACAAAGTGACAAATGCTTATAAAAATTGCAAAATTCTTGTGTCAGATTCCAGTTTAGTATCAGATTCGCCTCCTGACTTAATTTCATTGGGTATGGGCGAGTCATATTAGGAAGCCATTGTTGATATATGGGCCGAAATTATGTTTGGTGTATCTGTTATAAGCAATGCGATTTGGTTTAAATTTTATTTCGCACAAAAAAAGTGTGTAATAAAAGTTTTAACAAAATAAATAAGTCAAGCTTGACAATTTTTGAAGATAAAAGTAAATAAAAATGAAACTAACACGCTACCGCATAGACCACACCACCATTTGAAAAACTGGGGCAATAATTTACTACATACCCTACATTTAGATTTTTTTTGTTTCTGTGCATGCGAATATCTCAATAACTAGGGCGCATTTTGAGAAACGAGTATAGCACAGATATATACAGGGTGTCCAGAAAAGGACTCCCTGATTTCAAAATTAAATATCTCGAAAACAAAGATCGATAGAGGAATGCAGTAAACGGTATGTTTATCGTGACAGCTGTAAGAAGTGTATACAGCAGTTTGAAATAATAGTTACAAAAGCTGCTAACAGATGGCGCTGTAATCGCCATACGTAATGCCTAAATAGTGATCCGAAGCTCAGGGTAGTGCCAATGGTGAACATTTTGAAAACATTGTGATGTGATTGTTTGCAAAGATTGTTTTCATACGATTAATTCACTTATGTATGCTGATATGAGCGTACAGCGCCATCTGTTAGCAGCTTTTGTAACTATTATTTCACACTGCTGTATACACTTCTTACAGCTGTCACAATAAACATACCGTTTACTGCATTCCTCTATCGATCTTTGTTTTCGAGATATTTAATTTTGAAATCAGGGAGTCCTTTTCTGGACACCCTGTATGTTGTGTACCCATCACCATAGATGAAGGAGATCGAAATCCGTTCTTAACAAGTCTGATGGTTCCCAAGTAAGATGTATGGGCAGCGAAACACCGCCCCAAAATATCACGGCATTCAAATGAAACATTCATGTTAAACATAGCTTTGCATCAGGCCTATTATTATTATTATTATTATCGTATGTCAAATACAACAAAAGACAGGTCAATTAGATAACTAAATCTATAGATTCAAGCCATCTCCTGTCAGCTGGTCTAGCCAGCTTGATGCAGTGTCAGAAGGCATCCAGATAGTCTTCTCGCAGGGCAGTCCATCACAATGTGGTCAGCAGTTTGTATACCACCACAGTCACATACGCATCTTCACGGAGACCCCACTTATGCACACTCTGTAACCAGTGCTAAATCTGTTCAATTGACACCAAAGGCACCTAGGCAAGTCAAACCCTGGAACACAGATTGTAGGATCTTTTATAGGCCGACAGTTATATGGGCTGTTGGCTTATCACTCCTTTCTCCACTCTTAATACAAGTTAAAGTTGTTATGTCTGAGATTGGCTACTTCCTTGTAGGCAGGTCTCATCGATTTTAGTTGTGTGCGAGGCAGCTGAAGTACGTCACCATGCAGAGGAATCATGTTGTTTTCCTCAGGCCAATAAGATGCATTTAAAATTCAGGATAGTCCAATAGAATAATTTAGTAACTTTTTACTCTAAATGTTCCCCACAGCTACGAAAAAAAGAAAAGAAACCGTAACACAAGCATAGCACAGAGAGAAACAGCGTTCAGATCTGGGGAGAGATAAGTTTGAGCAGAAACGCAAATAACGCCATTACCGTTCACAGCCAAGTGCTCAAAAGTCGTCTTCTGGGCGTAGTTACGTCCGCGCCATTTACCAACGACACAAGTATTGTCTTCGGCCTAACTGCCGCCCAAATGGCTCGGCTACGCCATCTTTAATTAAATTTGGTTGCGGCATCGCAACTCTGATAAAGAAATGAGAAGGCAAACTTTACCGGCGCGGCGGTAGTAATATCAGCCTCTTAACACAGACTCGGGCTGAAAACACTGCCCAAACAACGACGTCGCTCTGCGAAAACAGAAAAGCCAAAAGATCCGTCGCACTACTGACCTGTAAATCTGACAGTGGAACAGGCTGTTACGAGGAAACATGCAGACACCCGGTACTAACGAGACAATTTGCAATACACCTCACTCATCAGAGGAGGTCGCGTGGCTGAGGCGGTAGAGCGTCTCACTGCGGCGCGGACGACCTGGGTTCGACCCCCGACGAGGCCGAGGATTTTTCATCAAAGCTAAACGTCCGGAATGGCGCCCCAGCCCACTCAGCCTGCCATCCAATAAGTACTGTGCAGGAAGGTAAAGAAAAGGACCGCTCACCACGGAACGTTCACTCTGGTGCCTACGGTCAGGAAAAAGGAATGCGGAGCTCTACCTACGGTAATACAGCTTGAAAACTGGAAAAACGCATTGCCGTTACTTGTTAAGCGGAGCGCATCATTGAGGTGAATTTCGAGGTTCGAGGTTCGAGTTTGGGGAATTAGGGAGTTGGGAGTTGGCAGTTAGGGAGTTAGGGCGTTTAGGGAGTTAGGAGTTTAGGGGAAGTTTAGGGAGTTAGGGAGTTTAGGGATTTAGGAGACTTCAGGGGGAAATTAGGGAGTTAGGAGTTAGGGAGTTTAGGGAGTTAGGGAGTTTAGGGAGTTAGGAGTTTAGGGAGTTAGGAGTTACGGAGTTAGGGAGTTTAGGGAGTTAGGGAGTTTAGGGGAAGTTTAGGGAGTTAAGGGAGGGAGTTGAGGGAGTTAGGGAGGTTAGGGAGTTAGGGAGTTTAGGGGGGAGTTGGGTGTTTAGGGAGTTTAGGGAGTGTTAGGGAGTTGGCGGTTTATGGAGTTATGGATTTATCGGGTTAGGGAGTTAGGGATTTAGGAGTTTAGGGATTTAGGAGAGTTCAGGGGGAATTTAGGGAGTTAGGGAGAGTTTAGGGAGTTGGGGAGTTTAGGGAGTTTAGGGAGTTAGGAGGTTAGGGAGTTAAGGTAATTAGGGAGTTTAAGGAGTTTAGGGAGTTCGGGAGTTAATTGAGGTTAGGGAGGTAAGGGAGTTAAAGAGTTAGGAGTTTAGGGAGTTAGGAGGTTAGGGAGTTAGGGAGTTTAAGAAGTTAGGAGAGTTAAGGTTTAGGGAGTTAGGGAGTTTAGGGAGGTAAGGAGGGAGTTAGGGGTTAGGGAGTTAGGGAGTTATGGAGTTTAAGGAGTTAGTGAGTTTAGGGAGTTAGGAGTTTACGGAGTTAGGAGTTTAGGGGGAGTTGGGGAGTTAGGAGTTTAGGGATTTAGGGAAGTTAGGAGTTTAGGGAGTCAGGGAGTTTAGGGAGTTAGAAGTTAGGTAGTTAGAGTTGAGTTAGGGAATTAGGGAGGAGTTAGGGAGTTAGGAGTTCAGGGGGAGTTAGGAAGTTAGGAGTTTAGGGGGGGAGTTAGGAGTTTAGGGAGTTAGGAATTTAGGGGTTTAGGGAGTTGGGAGTTTAGGGAGTTAGGGAGTTAGGAGTTTAGGGAGTTAGGAAGTTTTGGGAGTTAGGAGTTTAGAGAGTTAGGAGTTTAGGGAGTTAAGGAGTTAGGGGGTTTAATGGGTTTAGGGAGGTTAGTGAGGTTAGGGAGGTTAGGGAGTTAAGGAGTTAGGAACACAGAAAAAATTCCAAGGTCTCAATATGTAGCTACACAGTAGGGTTGTTGCGGATGTCATTTTGCGGATGCGGTGCGGATGCGGATGTTCAGTGCTTGACATCCGCGGTTGCGGGTGTTTTGCGGAAGCGGATGCGGATGTTGAAAATAAATTTATAATTTATAGATTTTAATATTTTATCAAAAATAAATTTAAATCAATCTTTTTTTTTCATAAGTAAATTCTATTGCCATATAATACTGGCACATTGATTTATGTGTTTCAAAAGTGAATTAAATTATTTACAAAACTAATCACGTGTCTAAAAATCAGTCTTTGTCATATGAACTTTGCGGAGTTCACACCTAAACTAAATCAAGCGTCAAACACAAGGCCACGTCACCGCGCATCTCCGCGCTCGCTTAGAGGCGTGTAAAGATAGGGGCTAGGAACGGGAAGGAATTCGGCCATAGTCTTTTAAAGGAGGCATTCGCCTGGAGTGATGTGGGGTAGTCATGGAAAACCGAAATATGGATTCCGGACGGGGATTCGAACCGGCGTCCTCCCGAATGCGAGGCCAGGCCGTTACCGCCTACTCGCCACGCTCAGTTTCGTGATCGCCACCCACCTTCTTACCAATCTAGTGGCGCATTCACAGTACAACTTGTAGGAACTAAGAGATCCGACTTTCGGTAAAAGAACTCTTGATGGTCAGCGAAAGCCGTTACAGGTTCCTTTCGATTCGCTCTATATTTTTTTAACAGAAAGTAATAAGATTATTATACATTTTAATTGAAAACAGGCTGCAAAGATTCTGTAAAATAATAATAATTTCATATGATCTAAAAATTCCAGTCACAGAGTTTTTTATGAGCCGCACAGAACTCCTATAGTCACTTTTTTAAAAGGAGACCTACAGATTAACGCGAAATTCAAATCACGGAGCGTTCCAGCATCTCAGCATTAACAAATCAAAGCTTTGCCAAAAGTGAATGTCAATTTTAAGACGCATGAAAATTACAGCTGAGACAGGGATTTAAACAAGGGACTTTCAGTTACCCCAATCGTATGTCGTATCTATTTGAGTCAAGAGACAAATCTGGATGTAATAACAAATAAATATTTAAACATAGTAAAATCGACGTTTTTCTTCTATATAATTTATTTTTCCTATCCCAAAACACAAATGTACTTTTATATGATTGAATACATATATTTCAGTACTTCTAAATTCATATGTTTGCGACGTATGATTCGGGTATGGCAGGTTCGCGGTTCGAAAATCCAGGTCTCAGATGCAATTTTTACAGGCCTTAAAATCGACCTTCACGTCTGGCATAGCTTTGATTTGTTAATGCGAACACACAAGGACTTTACCTACATTTTACGAACATATGATGAACCTAAAGTGACGCTGAAAAAAAAAGGATAGTTTTCTAAAGCAATCAGTAACGCTTTCTGAACTCTTCCATATCGACCATCCCGACACTGACCCACACCGTCACATATTAAACCAAACCAATGACGGTCGACACACGGTGCGGTGTCTTATGAACTCACTTCAATCGAGTGAGCGACCACAATAAGAAAAGTGTCAGTCGGTGACAGTGCTGGCTCGGCGCGGTCTATTGTGGCCCGACCTTTACTTTACATGCAAGTTCAAACTTGTAAATTCGTCACTTAGGTAATAACGCCGTTTAGTTTATTGTTACTTTTGTTGCAAGATCGTCAGAAAACAACCACTTTTTTTTAGCTAAGCGACGATGGGCATAATATTGAATAAAGAAAAAAGAATAATATGTATTGCAGTGTAAACAAAACATCCGCAATACATCCGCATTAAAAATTGCGGATGCGGATGCGAAAGCGGATGTAGGATTTCATGCGAAAGTTCCGCACTTGCGGATGCGGATATCCGTTACATCCCTACTACACAGCTGCAGTGGGCCATTCATAAAGGAATTGCAACAGAAAAATCAAGTGCGCTCAACACTAAGACTACCAAAAGCCAGACAAATTATTCCATATATGTAACACAATCGAAAGCTTTTTCACAATCCAGGAAGGAAATGAAGACAGGAATATAACCATTTCTAGAGCTTTTAAAATATTTCGCACCTGCTGACTATACGCTCCCGTATTTCTTTACCATCAATAAAAAATGTTTGTTCTATGGGTATATGAGGACGTAGAAAATCTAGAGGCGTTGATTCACGTTGTGTAACAAGTTGTAAGTCGATTTTGATGTCAGCACAAAGATATTATGAGAGTGGGTTAGGATGAAGCTTGTTCAAAGCTTCGGACACTTTCAAGTTTTCCATAAGTTATAGCATTATAAGTGCACACCATCAACCTCGGGAGGAATTAATTGATTTTAAGATTATTAATGAAACAGTTTCACATGGTATAAATACAGGTTCCATACCTCTCCATAGATCTCTTTACCTTCATAATACAGCCATTCAGGATACTGAATATACCTCTCAATAGCTTCATTCCACCGCAAGTGGTAGGTGACCGGCAACGCTCTAGCTTCACATTCTGGAGGACGTCGGTTGGAATCCCCGTCCGGGCATCGAGATTTGGGTTTTCCATTGTTACCCCGAATCACTCCAGGCGAATGCCACGATGCTTCCTTCAAAAGGCCATGGCCGAATTTCTTCCAGTTACAATGACATCGATGTCGACGAGACGTAAAGCCATGCAAAAACAACCATCGACCTTGTTCCTCAGTGCTCTAAAAATTTAGGATAAACTCAGAAAGAGCAACTCATCTCCAATTACCTAGCTTTGACGAGGCGTATAATAAATAGAGAAAAAGAAAGAGCAAACAGCTGTTTGCATCACTCCTATGTCGCGATTACATGTTTTTACAACAGCCTCGCTAGAAGATACGTTGCCTGTCTTATCTCCTAGCTGTAAAATATTATGTGACAAAAACGAATACATTGAATTTTAAAATGATCCTCATTCATCGATTTCGGTTAGGATTGAAGGGTGGTAATGTATTGTGACAAAAAAACAGATGTTAGGAGTAATACATATACTTGAAGATCCGTGCTAAAATTTCTCGAATACAGTGAACAGTAAAGTTGAGGGTTTGTAATAGGGTAAAAGAAGAACCGCTTCATTTGTTTCAATTGTTTATTTGTTTGGTGTAATAGTTACGTAACAAAAATCGACGCCACTGAAACAGTTTATTAATATCTCTGTGATATGCGCTACTGGTATCTAGCGGCTTGGCTCTGAACTGTCTCATATGCGCAACATACAGTTATTACTTTGGCCCTTTAAGAGTCAAATTCCGAAAAATTTCGTTGTTAAGAAATGATGTGACCAAAGCAGAGCTCTTAATCTTTAATATGATAGCTCATATATCTATTTCGGTTAGATATCGACGGAGATAAATGTCTTGTGACACAAAAACGCTCTGTAGAAGTATTTATACTTTAGCCCTTTAAGGGCCGAATTGCGAAAAATTACTTTCTTAAAATATTATTTGACCAAAGCGGAGACCTATTGACGAAGCCGTGAACATTACGGATATTTTTTAAGTCGATAATGTGATCTGAGATGTGTATATAAGGTCTTTGGTGTTGGGCGGTCGCCGAGCGGAGTGAAGTGCTTTACGGCTGGCTGCATCTAGCGTGTCGTGGTCGCGGGTGTATGTTCCGTGTATGTGCTGTAATAACCCGCTATAGCGGTATCACCGATGTTCCGAGGGACATAACATTGTGTGAACAGTGCAGAAGTATTTTGTAGACTGTGTATGTTGCTCTGAGTGATATGGTTTGCTATACACTGTTTACGGTGAACTGCTGCCACGTCGACTGTTTAATAATCAATTACAGGTCTTGTACTCATTATTTACAATCTTATTTATACTCGACATTGCATTCTTTGGTGACGAAGATTAGTTTTAGTGTCTGGTGGCTTGCTTTTGGATTATGTTCAGAAGAATAAAAGTGAACTGTGAAAGCTAACACGTGTGTATGTGTTTCTCATTAGCTTCTTGCATGTTTCCTTTGACTGTTATTTAATTGACTTATCCAATTAGCAACGCTAACTAGACTGGCGACCGCACTGCATTCGAATCATTTAATTAGTTTTTTTTACGCGTCGTCGACGGCTAAGTTCATTAGAGGAGGGATGGGATAAGGAACTGGAAGGAATTCGGCCATGGCCTTTTTGAAGGAAGCATCCCGGCATTCGTCTGGAGTGATTTGGGGAAACCATGGAAAACCCAAATCTGGATTCCCGGAAGGGGATTCGAACCCGCGTCCTCCCGAATGCGAGGCCAGGACGTTAACCACTCACCCACCACTCTCGTTTTTTTTTTTTAATTAGAAGGAAGAAGTGGTAAATGAAAGCATTGAACATTGTGTTAAGCAGCATAGCTACACAACTGCAGCGACGAACTTTAGATATTTTAAAGCCCCGTAAATGCCTAGTTTTTATACAACCATAATCTCTAAAATAATACCTCATTTCTCGATTTAAGTTAGATGTCAAGAGAGATAAATGGCTCGTGGGGGAAAAAAACAACAGCATTATAGAAATATTGATATTTTTGCCCTTTAAGGATCGAGTTTGACAAAAAAAAAAAAAAAAAAAAAAAAAAATTGTTAAAATATGATACGGTCAAAGTGTATACCTTCATCTTTAAAATGATACCTCATTTATTGATTTCGGTTAAGTATGAAGGGAGATAATGGCTTCTGACAAAAAAACAAAAAACAAAAAAACAAACAAACAAACAAAAAAAACAAAAAATAATAAACAAAAAAACTTTTAGAAATAATATACATTGTGATTCACGAAGATATGCAAATATTTTAATGTTATTCTGCAAGTAAAACTAAAGAAAAACGTTTATATAAACATAGGTCCGCAAATGTTTAGTTATGGCTAGTAAAAGATTTTGCCTGAAATTTAGCAACCTCGCTAATATGAAGCCACCGCAAAACTGTACGAGGTTACAGTAATGTTCGATTTCCATTTATTTTGTTGGACAAGTGCAGCTAAATGCATTGAACTTCGTGGAGACATTTTTGAACATTTATTGTGAATGTATTGTGAAATTTGATGTACACTGTACAACTTCCTTAACAATGAGCAGATTATCTGACACATTCGTACTGTTTTAGTTAACTTTATTACCATCATTTCACAAAATTAAATTTTCTACAACTTCTCTTGAAAACTTTGTGCAATTGTCTAGAATTTATAAAAAAAATTTTTAAAAAAAAATGGGCCAAGCAGTTAATAAATTACAAAATTTCCCAAATTATTTCTTTGCTTCTCTGGAAAATTACTGCAGATACACGTCTGGCACTTGTTTTATTACATTCACCAGATCAATAACAACAAAATAAATGGAAATCGTGCTTTACTGTAGCGTTGTACAGTTCTGCGATGGCTTCATATTAGCGAGATTGCTAAATTTCAGGCAAAATCTTTTACTAGCCGTAACTCCGTAACTAAACATTTGCGGACCTATGTTTATATGAACGTTTTTCTTTAGTTTTCCTTGTAAACTAAGATATTAAAATATTTGCATATCTTCCGTGAATCACCCTGTATACACGGTTGTAATTGGGAAGCTCCCGTGTTGGTGAATTTAAGAGGTCGTCTGGTTCTGAGAGTCTTGCCTGCTGCTGAGGCGGCTGTTCTGTAAAAGCCAGTCGTCCCGTCCCGCCTGCGGTAAGGGGATTGCCAAGCTATTAGCGGCCGCTCCGGCGGTATTGGCAATCGAAGCAGACCCGACCGCGTGTATGATTGGGGCGCCCCGATTATCCGGCGCGCGGGAGCACAACACGGAGTAAACCTGTCCGTCATAAAACCGGGCAGCAAACGGCGGCCGGGTGTCAAGGCGCCCATAAAATCATCGGCCCGCAATCTAACCACGACTCTACTCCATTCCCCTAATCGCTACGAGATCTCAATGGGATAATAGGAGAGTATACCTTACAGAGAGCGTAAAAAACTTTATGAACTGCAGCGGCCAGCGCATTTATTGCCAGCGGAGTGCTGGTCCGTCTGTTTCAGCGTTGACATACGCTCACAGTACTTGTAGCCGACCAGCGAGAAGCATACGTACATGCTTCATAAAATAGCCCCAGACCAGTGCTAGAAATTCGTTTATAAATCCAGGCGTATTTGTTACTCCTAACTTTCAGACTCGGGCGTAAAATGAAAATGTCCAGGCGCAATTATAATTATGAAAATACAGATTTTATAATTTAAAACCTACTCCAACACAATTTAAAACTGTAAATAGTTATAAATGTGCCAATATATTATGTACCAAAATTGTTCATGACCAAAAATGTCAATTTTCAATTTATTTTTTATTTTTTAGTACAACTCATGGACAATAAGTTCCCAAAGTTTCAATGATGAAATCGCATCCGAAGTGCCTGAAAAATAAATAAACGTGTGACGCAACATCCCTGTCACATCCACTTTTTGAAGCAACACTTCAATACCAGGTTGAACTTTAAATTGCGTTTCCTCAAAAATGTGTTTTTCTAAGTTTATGTACCTTTTCCTCAGAATCTAAGTACGCTAGAATTATGAAATTTTGTACACTTATTCCTATAAACCTAATAAATGTTGTCTTAAGATCAAATTTTGAAATTTTTTTTATTGCAAGCTGAGATATGGGGCAAAGTGCTTGGAATTCTGCATGAATCTAAAATTTTACTTGCAGAATTATAATTAAAAATTTATGAAAATTCTCCTATTTGATTTATTCAAAAAACCTCACGAGAGAAGCTTACTATATGTAAACAGAGGAAACAGAGAAAATTTGTTAGAAATCTCTTGAATAATTTCTGAGAAAAAGGAACATACATTATTTTTTGAACATAAAAATTTAAAAATTCATTTAAAAAAAAGTTGAATATATATAATCAATGGAATTTATAGGTAAATGTGTTCATTTCATGTAAAGCGTGGTACAAAATTTCATTGCCATATCTTCTAAACTGTGGATAGGGTGCATTTTTCAAATAGTGTGTATTTTTCATGAACGTCCCCCCTTTGTAATACTTGATTTTAGCGTATTTATTACAATAACTTTTGAATTTTACACAATGAACTTTAGTAGGGACAGTAGCTGATGACTTACTAATTGTTTTTGATTGTTTATTTGCTTGCTGACCCTCTGAGTTGCGTGTAGTCGGATCAGGCCTATTGGTAGCAGCTGAAGGGCCTGATGATTTGTCAGCAGCTGATGTTCTTCATTTTCTGGCATTTCTCCTTTACTGGCGCTTGTAATACTTTTTATCACCACTGCTTGTGCTTACAGACGGTGAAAAGTTAGAGTAAGTAATTTTACGATACCTTCACTTCCTTTGTTAAACGAAAAACGCACGAACTAGAATTGTCTTTTACTTCGCCGTACTTCACCTACACTGTTGCAACATCTTCTGAACTTCAGAAACGTATTATTTGAAACTTTGAAGTAGATCAACAACGCGGCAGGAATTATATTATAATTGAAATTAATTATTAGAATTAAACCTTGAACAAGCAAAACCGAAAACGAAGTACTGAAATGTTTTTTTTTTTTAATTTTTGATGTTTAGGAATATTTTCTACGCCTATGACGGAGATTGCAGGCGTAAAATGAAAAAAATTCAGGCGTAATTACTCCTAGCTCCCGGTCAATTTCGAGCACTACCCCAGACATTTACGAAACGTAAAAAAAGTCAAATAACTACCCCCCCCTTTTTCTACCTAGAAGGTCGTGGCTTGAGGTCAATTTACCACTAACGCATTTTTAGTCGTTTTGTCGCGAATATTTATCTTCGTGGTAATTATTAGCATTAACAAAGGGAGCGTTCATATACTGCGTGGCTCGGTCTATTGGGGAGGGGGGGAGGAGTAGGGATTGGCTGGAAACGGGGCGCCCATTAATTACGTGAGGTGAAATAGGGGAGGGTTCCGAGAAATCTCAAGAAACCTCACCAAGGGGGAGGGGGAGGAGGTCAACGGAAGTCTCACATGAGGCCAGCTGCGGATTATGGCACATGTCGGCAGCAATGATGCCTGCCGCCTAGGGTCGGAGGTTATCCTCTCGTCCTTTGGGCGACTTGCAGAAAGGGTGAACTCTGTGGCCATTGGCCGCAAGATTTCTGCTGAGCTAACCATTTGCAGCATTGTCGATAGGACTGACTGTGGACCTCTGGTTCACAGTCGTGTTGAGGGGCTGAACCAGAGATTACGGCGTTTCTATGATAGTCATGGCTGCAGATTCCTTGATCGTCGCCCTTGGGCTGAGTCTTGTAGGGATCCCTTGGACAGATCAGGGGAATCGGCTACGTGGGTGGCAGGGGCCGTGTGGCGTGCATTGGGGGTTTTTGTAGGCTGAGGGAGGATGACCCTGAGGAGGAAATTCAGTTACGGACAGCCAAGATAAATTCAGCACCGCGTGTTAGGGGTAGTATAAAAGAATCCCGACCAGGGATCCGTCGTAGGCAAGGCTAATTCTAAATTACGATTCATAGGTCGTATTTTGAGGAATTGTAATGCTCATACAAAGGAGATAGCGTATAAAACACTAGTGCGTCCGCATCTGGATTACTGTTGTGGGGTTTGGGATCCGTATCGCAAGGTTTTGATTGACTCAGTGGAGAGGGTGCAGAGGAGAGCCGCTCGATTCGTGATTTGTTGTTACAGCCCTTATGAAAGCGTCACAGAATTGATACATAGATTGGGCTGGGATAGTTTGGAAGACAGACGACGTAGCTTGCGTTCGAATTTATTGGAGAATATGCGAAAAAAATTAAATTTGGAGTGCAATGAAATACTTCTTCCGCCAACCTTCTTAGGTCGCAATGACCGGAGGGATAAGATAAGAGAAATAAGATGCCGTACTGATGCTTTTATGTATTCCTTCTTTCCTCGCACTATTTGGGATTGGAATGCGCGGGTTTAGGATTGGTGCTTAGCACCCTCTGCCACCCACAATGTTTGTGATTTGCAGAGTAGGGATGTAGATGTAGGTTTTGAAATTCTTGAATGATGATAGAGCTAAATAAAAAGGTCTACAAATGACGCGAAAGTCGACTTTACGGGGGTGTATGGTCTAGAGGTGGGCAAAGTGATTCACTAAAAAGAGCGGTGTTCATTTGATCACTCTACGAAAAGAACTAGTTCTTTTGAACGGTTCACTAGCTCACTTGCTCAGTAATATTTGAGACCTTTCTTTTTTTTTAGGTCTCATTTTAGTGAGCGACTGCTCACTCGCTCTTTTAAAAGAATTGCTCAAAAGAACTGATTCACTCGCGAACGACCCATCTCTAGTATCGTCTAAAGACGAAGCGGAAACCTACCTTAGGGGGGTTTAACCACCCTTGGAAGCATGAGACCTTAAAAAAAGTTCTCAAAAAGTCACGAGATCGATTAGCGAAAAAAGGGGGGGGGGGTCTCCGTCATAATATCACTTCATTTTAGAGGGGGGGCGGTTCCGACCAAATCTCACGAAATCTCAGCAGAGAAAGGGGGGGGGTTCGAAATTCCGGAAAAACACCTCAAGTAATAAATGGACGCCCCCAAAGTTACGCTGGGCTACGTGGGGAGGAGGGGGGCGGGGGTGTTTCAAGCCAGGCCACGTAGCTTTCCATGTATCTTATTTGTCACAGTTAAAACGAGCTACAGACAACAGCATGTGAATATTCATTTCCGTCATTTAATTACCTCCGCATGTAATTGACGACAGTCCTGCAAGAGAAAACAGTACAAAATGTCTTCCCCAATCAAAAAGGAACAAAGCTAGCTAGCTACGTCGAAAATTGCACTTACTTGTTTCTTTTCGGGTTTTGCGCTGCGTTTCTTTGCTGATAACGCCAATTTATATAGCTAGCTACGTGTTATGGGGAGATGGAGGCAAAAGCCACGGCGCTCTACGTGGGAAACAATAGGGCCAGCCTGCCTGCGCTCATGAAGAAAGCAGACTACTTTCACGCACTGTCCATGTGACAGCCTAGTGAGGGCCCAGCCAATGGCAGACGTCGTGTCTGACTTATAGATCACAGAAGCAAGTTTGTGCAAAAGTGACCTAGTCAGTCCGTGATGTGAAAGACTGACGAACAGTTCTGCAGTGTACGGAGCCACCAGTCATCCCACCTGTGTAACAATTTCATATTACCTTACGGTGTATCCATTATGTAATGGATGCCTTCAACCAGTTTTAACAATAACGTACTAATCTTGGTCACGATGTGGCGGTCACGCGGTGACGTCATACTGTGACGTCACGCAGACAGTCTTCGGTGTTGGATTTACAAAGGCCAGAGATGATATTCGAAGTTATGCGCAATTATGAACAGTTCTATTTAGGTAAGTATCAGCGAGTAAATGGGCTGCCAGCACACTAAGCACGTATTTCGTAAAAATCTACGAATTAATTATTAATTGATTTTTCTTAATTACGATTCGTTCGATATAGATTTTTCTTATACTCTGTGGACAGCGACATTAAACTAAGAAACATTGTTACATCATTTTCAAGGTTACGAGTGTTATTTAATTAAAATTGTACTTAGTCAGCGAAGAAACGAATTAGCAAAATACTGCGTTCAACACGTCATTTTTAACAGGCTTATAAGTTATTCTTATTCGATGTAAGCACTTTAAATCACTGTTGTAGTATACTCCAAGAAATGAATTGCCGAAACACTGAAATAAAAGTATGTATTCCGTTTAAACTAATACAGTAATTATTAGTTGCTTTTTATTACTGTCACTGTATTAGACACACATAAATATTTCCAGTGGCTCAAATTAACATCGCGATACAATGAGTGTATTCGGAGACGGGTAACAGAAGCTATGATTTTTGAACAGCAATATTAGTAGAAGTTGTGGTTAAATGGAAATGGAGGAGGATATGCCGGAAAAATCAGTCGTGATCGTTTTACACACTCACCGGTTTCAATTAAGAAAATGTTTTGGCCGCCACTTTACCGAAATAGAGAATATTTTGGGTCATGAATTACAGGTTATATTACCACATTGAAACACAAATTGATGGTTTCCAAGTTACAATGTTTAATTACGTTCAAATCAACCATGAAAGTGACCCCGATACCATGCCAAACGTTTAACCGTGTATAACATCAGACAACTTTTCCGTGCTGTTGCAGGTAAGAACCATCCACGTGGGAACTATTCACAAGTTTCTCTGCACACCTTACAACCACACTACATTCAAGACCACGTTGCGCTGCTGTACTTTCTTTTTTTTCACTTCTCTTTTTTTTTCACAGATATTCTTCTTCAGGCAGCGCTATCGATGGTCGATATATCGATAGTCGAAATATCTATATGAGAGGCTTTCTACGTTACAAGGATCAGAATGACAACTGACACAATTTTGTACAGAATAATCCACCATGAATTCAGGTTTATAAATAATTTAAGCTGGTTTCATAACCGGCGAGTTACTGATGTTATTACTTTATACGGACGGAAGTAGTTCCGTATTTATCCTGCTGAACGAGGCCTGGACCAGGAATCAAACCAATATCATCCGATATAGTATAGGGTTTTGGGATCCTTGTTTTATTTTTAATTTCATTGGTTCCTTAATTCCGATATCAGTAATACAGTAGAAGTTCAAACTGTATCGCTGTGTAAATTACAACAGAAATATGTAGAACATTAGAAAATACGATTATGAACATCACATAACAAGAATTCTATTTGTTTGGAAACAGCAATGAAATGAATTGCCAGAGCATTCCTTTCACCCTTGATTTTCGACGGGCCTAAAGGCTAGTAATAGTGGTAACAATAATAAACTACCCTGTAGAAAGAAGACCCTACATTCGTCGTTGCCGAGGAATTCTCGCTCTAAAGGAACACCAATTGAAGCAAATACAAAAACTTCTGTTCAACAATATCATCGGCAGATGCGCTTTATAAGGAGTCAATATTTAGGTCTTTTATGTTAATTTACGAGAGGCATAAAGACGAGACGAGTGTCAAGTGAGTGATGTGCGGAGTAGACGATTGCGCATCTTCCCTACCACACACTCTGTTGTTGCCGCGTTTGTGACTTCATTATGTGCCAAGCTGCAGTCACAGAAACACGACCGCGTTGATCAGTTCTCCCGCCAAGTGCGAGTTACGAAGCGTTGTTCGTTTACTGCAAGCATACGGAAGCAGTGCAGCCAAGTGTATGGAAAGAGCTTTTAGATGAAGGAGTCGTGCGTGAACGGCGCAGAAAATTTAAAGAAGGTCGAACTGATGTGCACGACGAAGGAGGTCAAGGACGCAAATCTGTCGCTGCAGATGACCTTGTTCAACGAGTTGACATAGTGGTAAGAGAAAACCACAGGTTCACGATAAGTGATTTATCAATAAATTTTGCTGAGGTGTCAAGATCTTCTTTGTACTCTATCGTAACAGACAAATTACGCTACAAAAAAATTTGTGCTTGCTGGGTCCCTAAAATGTTGACCGACAACCACAAAACTCACCGAATGGCGTCAGCTTTGAAGTTCCTTGACCGTTATCATGCAGATGGAGAAGATTTTTTGAAAATCAATTGTGACTGGAGATGAGACATGGATTCGGTATGACCCACCAGAAACGAAAAAACAATCCCAACAATGGATGCACACAAATTCACCGAACAAACCAAAACAAATTCTAAGAGACCTTCAACAACCGAAAGGTTATAGCTACCGTGTTTTGGGACCAAAAAGGTGTATTGCTTGTGGAGTTTACGCTGCCGGGGACCACGATTAATGCAGCTGTATACTGTGAAACTTTAAAACGTTTACGGAGGGCCATTCAGAACAAAAGAAGAGGCATGCAGCATTGTTCTGCTCCAGGACAACGCTCGCCCCCACAGTGCTGGTGTCACCCAGCGATTTCTTGAACAATCTCAATGCGAGATTTTTCATCACCCGCCATACAGTCCCGACCTAGCACCAAGTGACTTTCATCTTTTTGCTGAACTGAAGAAGTGGCTAGGAGGGCAGCGGTTCCGAACCGACGAAGAGCTTCAAGACAGTGTGCTGACTCATTTAAAGTCATTGGCGGCAACGTTTTATGAAGAGGATATTAGACAGTTTGTCCACAGGTATGGCAAATGCCTTAATCTTCAAGGTGATTACATTTAAAAGTAACCATAAGTGTACATAACAGTTGGTAATAAAATATTTCTTTTCCATCTCCATTTGTCTTTTATTTACGGCCTATCGGAGGTTGCAAAAAAACTCGTATTTGGGTTTAGTCTGCGTGAAACTGACGCGATTTTATGCAAATAATGAAAATTGTAAAGACGGATGGTTTTATATGAATTAAAAGCTGGTCTGTGGAGGAGCCCTGGCAGGGGCAGTTGTGGTTAAGTGTCTGGCTCTATCAGGAGCGCGGTCCAGGTGCCCACAATAGATAGGCGGGCGGCGGGATGAAATATGTATGCGTTATTTGATATTCCGGCTGCGAATTGGTTTGGCCGCCGCATACTGATGCGACCCTTTTTTCCGCCTCTTTCGGCCCCGGCGGTGCTGTCACGGCAGGACCTGTCCACTCGCCGCGCGCAGATTAAACGCGCGTCCCCGCTCACGCTTCACGCCTTAAGCGACTGCGCTACTGTGCGTCTCATCCGTGGGTTCAGGAGCTTTTGTACTATGGTCACGTTGACGTATTGCTCAAACTACATCTATCTATACACACCGCCGTAAGTGAGCTTTCTTTTTTTTATCTTCTTAATCTCTCTCTAACAGCAAGGTCTATAGAGACTAGAAAGGATGGGGGGGAGGGGGGGGCAAGGAATGGGAAGGAATTCGGCCAAGGTCTTTTGAAGGATGCATCCCGGCATTTGCCTGGAGTGATTCGGCAAACCATGGAAAACCCAAATCTGGATGCCCGGACGGGGAGTGAGCTGTTCAATATGAACATCACAGGGAAGACCCAAAACGAAATGGATAGATCAATTCTAGAAGGATCTGGAAGACATAGGGCTTGATTGAAAAACTATTCGTCCACGACAGCTTTTTTTTTTTCTTAGGGAGTGTCCATAAACTGCGTGGCTCAGTATAAGGGGGGTGTAGAGGGGTTCACTGAAAAGCTACGCTCGGCTACGTGAGGGGGGGGGGGACGTTCCAAGCCAGGCCACGAAGCTTTCCATTTATATTATTTTTCACAGTTAAAATGAGATACAGAACACACAAAAGCAAGTGGATATTTATTTCCATCATTTAATTATCTCTGTATGTAATTTATGATAATCTGACAAGAGAAAACAGTACAAAATGTCTTCTGGAATCAATAGGGAGGAAAGCTACGTGCTACGTGGGAAGGGGGAGGGGCAAAAGCCACGTCACGCTACAGGCTACGGGGGGGGGGGGGGAGGAGAGGGGGGTTCATAGAAGGCGAAATGGAGCTACGTGGTTTATGGACGCTCCCTTACGGCTTTTACGCCTCGTTGACGTCGAGATCATCAGTGGCGGGAAAGGACTGGGGAAAGGAACGGGAAGGAATTCGGGCATGGCCTTTTGAAGGCAGCATCCCGGCATTCGCCTGGAGTCATTTGGGTAAACCACGGAAAACTCAAATACGGAGGCAACATCAGCTATTCATGGACAGGAAGAAGTGGTACCGAGCGTCGTGGGTGAGTGGTTAACAATCTGGTGGCCTCGCATTCGGGAGGACGCCGGTTCGAATCTCCGTCCGGGAATCCAGATTTGGTTGTACCATGGTTTCCCCCAGATCACTCCAGGCGAATGTCGGGATGCTACCTTCTATATCCCAAGGCCGAATTCCTTCCCGTTCCTTGCTACAGTCCTTTACCGCCTATAATGACCTCGCCTTCAACGAAGTGTAAAGCCAAAAGTAAAATAAAGCGCACCGTTAGCTACAATGCAATTAAAAATAATATCAATACTATGTTCTGTCTAGTTATCTCTTTTGAAGTCTGCTACTAAATCAGTTTGCAATCGAAGGGCTTGTAACCTCGTATTATAAATCAGAAAGTAAATCTGTCGCTCTGTCCGTATTTTTACGTTTTCACAAATCGATCTTGCTGAAATTTGACACGGAAATACTATGTACCTTTAGGAAGGACATATTATATTTTTTTTCGGGATAAATAACACATTTTGTCATGAAATTTTGAAAACTAACCGAACTGTGACAGACAAACGGATAGCGTGAGTAAGTCTCTGTAGTGTTATATCGGTCACTCAGGCTTTCTTTCTCTCGCAGTCAATTTGTGAGACACCTTTTACAGATTTCTATATCCAATGATAGCAATAAAATTCTAACTTCACATGTACGACATAATAAGTAAGATCTAGTAATAAATAATTTTCTTTATTTTACACAGATTTGGTTATTTGAAGTAAGGATAAACCAGGGGAAGCGAGGATACGGTAGCGATACAATCTGTCGATTTAGACCGCAACTAGTGTCATGGACTGGAATGAGTGGTTACATTGCCCGGAGTTTGTAGAGAGATGAGGTCGAAACGTCGCGGTCCGCAATGCTTTGAGTATCGTGTGACGTATTTTGGACGTGTGGGACGGACTGCAAGCTGTAAGCGCCGATTTTGTTGTGTAGCGGCAGTCTGCGCGTGTCCTTTGGCGCAGCAGCACTTGCCGCGTTGTCTGCAGACAATGGCGCGCCTCGACTCGCCGGAAGGAATAACTCGGGCCCCGCCAGGAAATGCGCCCGGGCCCGCGCGCGCCCTGACAGATTTAAGGGCCCGCTCAAAACCGCCTCGCACGCGCTACTCGCAAAACGCATTTCCGCACTGCGAATAAATCTGCCCGAGCGGAGCGCGAGGCTGCCTTAAACTAGCCGCCCTCCAACACATCCGAACCAATCAAAAGCTACACCCTACAGCGGCACACAAACAACAAACGAAAACAGCTCAGATTCGGATACGATTAAAAAAAAGAATTGCTAGCCTTGGGAATGTCTTGAGTTCATCTTGCGTCTTCCTCACTACGGAATTAAGTAATTTACGATAAAATAACATAATAACAAAAGTTTAAATACTTTACATTGGTTTACAGGGGAGCGGCATTAAAAGACGAGTACCTTACTTATTTTTAAAGTAAATCAAATATAGGGTCTGGTGATGACGTACATTTCTTCGGCAGGTGAATGACGAACGTAGATGTTTTCACTCTGTATCCATGAATGTTTTTTTTTTTTGCTTACGGCTTTACGCCTCGTCGACGTCGGGGTCATTAGAGGCGTGATGGAATTGATGACAAGGAACGGGAAGGAATTCCGCCATGCCCTTTTCTGAAGGAAGCATCCCGGCATTCAACTGGAGTGATTTGGGGAAACCATGGAAAATCCAAATCTGGATGCCCGGGCGGGGATTCGAACCCGCGTCGTCCCGAATGCGAAGCGAGAACGTTAACCGTTCCCCTACCACGCTCGGTATGTTGCTGTTGTGCGACGCTAGGAAGGAAGATTACCTATTTACCTTTATGCACTGGTTTAATATGTTTTATCTGCAAATTAAAATTGCAAACCAACCATGAACGAAGGTATAATATCATTAAAAACTATGTTTTAATTATGTCAAGAATTTGAAATGGAACGAGATAGAGAACAAATAAGTAAATCATCATTTAAAAAAAAAAAATCATGGTTATGAGCTTTGTTTAAGAATTCAATTTAGAGAAGCAAGAAATACCTCCCAATGCCTTTGGTGATAGTTATTCCCGTATTCGTTATTTTTCACAGGTTTTTTTAACTCTTAAACAAATAAAAAGTTAGATAATACATTTATAACAACAATCCAGCTGAGCTCAGGTACCGCAGCATGGGCAGCAAACTCAAATGATTACATACAAGTGAGACTTTGACAGTAATTAGTCAGGAACAAAAGGGCCACTTGATTACGGAAGAAAGCAGAATATTAAAAAATATATATATTTTAGGCTACAAAATGGTTGGGGGCGAGGTATGATTTGCATATAGTCTGGAATTGAACAAGACATAACCTATTTCATCGTAATGAATCATCGTTGCAAGGGCCGCCGGTTTCTAAAACAGATAGGCCTCCACAGGGAACATAGGATACACATTTCATAAATAGATGGTGACAATTCAACTCTTCCATCGTGATAGGATCACCATCCCACCATTGAAGTACGCGTGGTTACTAAGTGTTTCACATCCTTAATAGACCATGACATTTCCATGTCTCTAAAAACACCACATCACTTGTCATCGAAATAAGCAGTTAAAAAAATTACTCACAGATTTTTTTATATTAAATATAAATTCCTTTGAGTGGAACAAAACACGTTGTGCAATGTTCTTTGACAGTACAGCCAACAAGCATACTATGAAACAAATACATAAAAAACAGAGGCTCAAAATCCATACTCGAAGCATATTAATACACTGTAAGACATAAAGACACATTTCCGCTTATGGATGTTACAATCACAAACGACTTTAAAAATCAAAGCACACACCTAAATGTTCGATGCGAGCGACCACTAGCCGTTGATAAAGTGGAGGCTAATCTTAGTGAGTAAAAAAAAAAAAAAAATTGGAGAGTGATCGAAATGGAATCGGAGCAGGTGTCGGTCGGTGTCTTAGGGGAGAATCCGGCTCGTATCGGGCCTGGGAGTAAGCCCGGGTCTGGACGTCGGCGGGGCGCAGATAGCGGGGGCCCGGCTTGCCACCAATTAAAGCGGCTAATGGAGCACCGCCCCAGGTTATCTTATGGAAACACTCGCGCCAGCGTCTAGACACCACTCCGCTACTTTCACCGCAACCAGTAGACACTGTACCGTAGGTTACACTTCAAGGTATGCAGATATTCACTAGTTCCTAACAAATCTCTCACTCTGTCTTTCAGCGCAGAGGGGTATAATTAATAATGCGTACGGCATAGTTGGTCGGGAGCTCCCGAAGGATAGTTCCACCGCCGGTTTGACTCAGTTTCGATATCCCACACTTGCGTCTCCTAAAGCTAACCCGATAATCCTGTCGGGTTCAGGGGACCTGCAGTTTAAAATGGAGTCCCAACAACGGAAGCGTTGTGGCGTACTTTACATTACACAGCAAGCTCTGCCAGAGGTGAAAGTCGGGTTAAGGGCCTTTGAAAATCCACACCGAGACAGGGATTCGAACCAGAGACCCTTCAATCTCCAACCAGACGCCCTCACGACTCAACCAGAAGATTCTCTCAGAGGGATAACCATCCACGACAGGCAAGAAGATAATTCGCGAATTTGAGCGATTTATTACTAAGGTAACAATAATGTTTAATATGTTTCCATAGAAGCCGTTGCCTCAACTTACGCAAAATATTAACTACGGTGAAGTAAGACAGAGGGAAGATTGGAACACTTGAAATGTAGTGCTTTAGAAGGTTGCTGAAAATTTAGTGGACGGATAAAGTACGAAATGAACGTGTTTTGGAAATGATGAGTGAGGAAAACAATCTGTGGAAGAGGCTTACTTAAAGAAGAGACAGAATAGTGGCTAACTTTTTTAAGACATGGGAGATTGGTTAGTTTGTTAGTGGATGGAAAAGGTGAAGCAAAAAAACTGTAAAGAAAGACAGGGATAAGAATATATGAAGCAGATAACTGAGGACGTCGGCTGTAAGGGGTATGTTGAGATGAAGAGGTTAGCGCAAGAGAGGAATCGGTGAAGGATTGTATCAAACCAGTCCAGAGACCGATTACAGCGAAAAAAAGGATGAAATAAAGGAAGGAAGAAAGAAATCTACTGGGAATGCTACTGAAGACTGGTAAGATGGCTTAGTCCCTAAACTTGTGTTGGAGTGTTTCCAAGAGAATCACCGAACATTGTCATTTTTCGTTTAAGGCTTTATGCGACTGAAATCTGGATGACCGATCGGGGATTCGAACCCACGTCCTCCTGAACTCCAGGCCGGAGCGTTACTGCTCACCAGCGGGGCTTTGCAAGAACGTTCTACCTGGAAGAGACTGTTTAATTTCTATATGGAATAATAATTCTAAGAGGTCACATAATTTCATAACTGAATGGGCTAATGATAATGACTAAATATATAGTAATTAGAGTTCGGATCTTTATGACCTAAAAAGTAGAGAAATGTGCAGGAAAATATGACCTTAAAAATGGGTAAATATGACCTTAAAAATAGGTAAATATGACCTAAAAATGAAAAAATATGATCAAACATTTAAATTTACTATACATCAAAACATGCTCAATTATATATCATTTATTTTATCTAGTAGTGTCGCTTTCATTAGACAGCATAATTTGCTTCCGTGCACTCGCTGCACCACTGGGAAATTAAATTTTAAATAGTTTTGTTAAAGTCACTTTAATTTCAGATAATTTACAGAATAGAACTCTTTCATCTGTACTAAAATACTCCTCTCTAAATTCCCTTACGTAACTTCACACTTCCAGAAAATTTTACTTTCGGCATGGCGGTAGGTCTACTCACTGATCCACTGCCGATTTAACGATGAGAGGATATTTTATTGAGATATTGATTGACGCGGCTCGACTCAGGCATGCTGCTGCTGCATTGTCGAGATTAAAAGGCGGGCGGAACATTACGTTTAGAGAGTGACAATAATGTATAACTTTAATTCTTGACAGGTGAATTCTGACCACAGTGAATAATTAGTTTTTTCGCCACCTGTATAGCAGAAGTACATTTCTAAGAATAATTATCTTAATTTTTTGTCATCTATATCTAGTGAATTCTTGATACTATTAAAAAAAACTACCAGATTTTTCCTCAAATATCACCATATGACCATAAATATTATTGAACAATGACCAAAAATAGGAAAAATGCGCTGAATATGCATTTCTATGCTATATAAAATACCACCAGAAACTTTAAATCGGTGTTTCATTCATCATTTCAGCTAAAAGAAGGCAGGAAAAAATATGATTTGTCCTAAAGATCCGAACTCTAGTAACAACGTTTATCCATCTATCATGCGATACCGCTTAACCTGCTAATGCCTAGTCACCAAGATCGATTTAAAAGGATATGAGATATTTTACAATTAAATGCTTTAACATTTGTATGAAACACTGTCTCAGATTACCTCTGTTCCCTCCTCTCGTTTGTTCCCTATTTAAAAAGAAAAAACATATTTAACTCCTACATTTCAAATTTTACTTAAAGGTCTGGTATCAAAAGACGGATTTAATGTCGCGTATTCCATATTTCATAGCTTTTTTTTTTTTTTTTTTTTTTTTTTTTTTTTTTTTTTTTTTTAGAAAAGAAGAAATTAATATCTATGTGATAAAAAGTGAAGAAAAACTAAATCAAAGACTATGTCAGTATCGCATGAGAACTTAAAAATCCACTTTTCTAAACAGTAAAAAAAAAAAGGGATGTTAAAAGTGTAGATAGGGAAACAATTTTAGGGAAAGTAGAGGAAGTGTTACAAATATGGAATACCAATTTGTTTTTCGTTCATAATTTCTCAGGTTTTCACGTTAAACAGACAAAATGCCTGCAGCACATACTTTGGGATGTATTTAAATGCTTTCTATTATTTCGAATACATACTACTTTAGGAACATTGTCTAAATTAAGCTTAGCAAAAAATTTGACATTTTTGGCTCTTCACATTATGGGGTACAAATATGGAATAGTGCATTCGTATGAGGTTTGTTAAAGTTAAAACAACTGTCACTTGCAGAAGTCACACACATAGCGTCCTTTATAGTTACCTGCATATTCAGTGTGCGCCCACATTTCGCACATTAGACATTTTACCCATTCTTCCCCTGCCTTATCCTGCGAAAATTTTCTTGGGCATTAGTGGGTTCACTGCCATATTTTCTCTTGTGAAACCTAGAGATCAATTAAATGAGGTTGTTGTCAGTTTTTGTGTGGAAATTTCCTTTTTGCGCCGCTTCAAGAAAAGGCGTAACCACCCTCTTCCAGCCCGTTCACTCAAAAATAGATTCTGGATGTTGTTGGCTTTGGAAACTGAAATGCCATCTGTTGGAGATCGTTTCGGGTAAGTCCAAAAAAATTTACTTTCCATTGTCATGCTATAATCAATAAGCTGTTCTTCTTGTTCGGGAGATAAAACAGTTTTTCGCCCAAGTGTGATCTTTGTGGCTGACTCACGTGGTAAATCTGATGTTACTAGCTTAAATAGAGTGGCCCTGGGAATTTGAAAAGTTTTTGCCGCCTTCAGGAAACTCATCTTCTTTTCTCTGACATTTTTTAATTTCAGTTTGCATTGCAGACTCATCCCACTACTTTTGAGATCGTGGAGTAATTTCTGAAGCAATGCATATAAATAAAAAAGGTTGTGAAAGTACGGTAAAAATATGGAATACTAGGGTAAAATAAAAGTATTCCATATTAGTGACACAGCCATCTTGAAATTCATAAACGCAAATAAAATCTAAAATTAAACTTAAATAGGCAACAAACACTCCATTTTACAGCTTAATGTTTTAGTTAAACGTCTGTTTAGTAAATATATTGATAATGTATGTATTATGACAGAAATGAAACAAAAAACCACCAACCTCCAAGAATTATTCCTCCTAGTAAATTCGTTAAAACAACTTTACTCACTCATAATGACTGGCAGTTGCGATATGAATGTATTCTAAAGAAGTTTACGGTTAATGAAAGTAGTTTTTAAGCAGTTCAACAGAGTACAGCACTTACGAGGCGTGAAACCATAGTATTCCATATTACCACCCCTATTTCACATTTGTACCTCTTCCTCTACTAATAATGGAATGTAACCACAACAAGCAAATGAAACAGATGCAATGAAACACAGCGAGGAGATGAAACAGAAGAAAACCACCAAAGACTATATTAGTATTACAGTTCATAAAGAGCCAATTAAACGAGTGTGAACCAGCCATTCAACTCGGGAACAGAAATAATTTCAAATGTGTATTAATAAGGCAAGCAGAATTTCACGTCAATAGTAATTTAGTACACAACATTCACTCTGCACAAAATACTGCTACCGAAACAGCAGCGGCAAAAATTCCTGGAACACATTCGTATTTTATTATTATTATTATATATTAGCTGTCTCTCGACTGGTTTGATGCAATCCTCCATCCCTCCATAACTTGCGCTAATCTCTTATTCTCACATATCTGTAACAACCTTTATCTTCAATTATCTGCTTCTGCATCTTTGTCTGCCTCTGCGGTTCTTACCTTCAACTATTCCCTGCACTAACCAAATTAACGAACCCCGCATGTCCTTAAATGTGACTCACCATTCTGTCTTTTCTTTCTATAGTACTCTTCCACAAGCTTCTTTCCTCACCCATCATTTCCAAAACACGCTCATATCGTACTTTGTCTGTCCACTTAATTTTTAGCATCCCTCTATAGATCCACATTTCAAAAGCTTCAATTTTGCTTCTTTTTGGTATTCCTAAAGTCCATGCTTCGTTACAATAAAGTGCATTGCCCCAGACATAGAGTTTAAAAAAAAACAAAAAAAAAAACATTGTTTCTAAGTCTTAGATCAATATTGGAAACTAAAAGATTTCTCTTTTTTTTTTCATGAAAAAGCTCTTTTCTTTAGTGTTATTCTACTTTTAACACCATTCCTGCTTCGGCCATCAGTTGTAATTTTACTTCCCCTCATAAACCATTTGGTCAGGCAAAAGGTGTACAGAGTTGCATACTTTTACAAACACCCGGGTGGTGACGAGTTAGCTATAAACCGCAGAGGACTTCGCCAGATAGTGGAATTGGGAACCGCGCGTTCCTTACGAAGCTCGGGGCTTCATCACCGTCTCCGAATGCAGGGTAGCTGTGAATCGAAGAGGTCCTTTAGCCGATCCCCGCTTCACTTTACACCCGGGGATTACGCAGCTCTGGCAAGACTGTGCCACAGCAAAATCTTCTCCAGCGGCTTTGACAGCCTGGGCGGAAAGTGTAATGCCGTTACCGCTCGCTGCCGGAGCCTCCAGCCGATCAACTGCCTGCATCCGGGACCACGAGTGAGGAAAAGGCTAACAAACACACCGACACTCAACCACGTAACGTGACGCGACGCGACATAATCTATACGTGAACACAGTTAACTTACTCATTCTATCCTGGTCAATATTCACGCACAAATTTGCTGCCCTTCCTTTATATTCTTCCCAACTTATATATTTGGCATATGTAATATGTGCTCCACACAATGGCACAGAACACAAGCAAGACCTCGACCAATCTTTCATAGAATGTTTAATTAACAATAACAAACCTTATTCTTCTTGTTCTTTCCGATAAAGCCTTCTGCGACCACGTTCCAATTTGAATTCTTTATCCTTTGTTATTGTTTTTTTTTCTCCCTTTCAATCCAGTATTCCCTCATCATCTCACTATGTTTCTTCCTTCTCTCCTCACATCACTTCGGAGCAGTTTTGTTTTCTCTTGCGCTTTGGAATCTTTCCAAACTTAATACCTTCTTCCTAAAGATCTATCGTTCCAAATTTCCTCTTCTCTTATCTTATTTATTTCCAAATATTTCTTAAAGTCTTGAATCCAGCTGGTTGTAGATTTTTTCCCGCAAAGGTAATTTAATAGCTTTTTCGTTAGTCTGTTATCATTCATTTTGTAGATATGTACAGAAAACTGCAATCTCCTTTTCCTTATTGATTCTGTTATAATAAAACCTGTATTATCTAATCAGCAGAATTCGAAAAAGTTTATTTATTTTTTGTGTTTTTTGTGTTTTTCGTCGACGTCGAGGTCATTAGAGGCGGAACCCTGTTGTCATGGATACGTGGATAAGTTTCTAAATTGGAAAGTTTATGTTGATTTTGTTTGTAAAAAAGTAAATAAGGAAATCTTTCTAATGAAGGTTGTGGATAGAAGTGTTTTAAAAATTGCATACTATGGAATAATCTTCCCACATATCCTGTATGGAATTGAAGTTTGGGATCTTGCTACCATTTCTACATGAATATATTGTTGGTGCTCCAGAAAAGATGCATCAGGATAATATATAAGTTGGATAGGAATAGACACTGTAAAGAAATATTTAGACAAGAAAATATTCTTACTATTTTTTCACTATATATATATAGGATTTTGTTACTGATCAGATGCAATCCAAAATTTAATAACACTAATAGCGAAATTCATAAATATGAAAATAGAATCAAAAATAATTTACATATCAAAAGGTATAACAGATAAAAGTGCTTTTGAAATGGGAGCAAGACAATATAATAAGCTACCGACACATTTAAAGTCAGTGACTGAAATGAATTTAAAACTGAAGTAAAACATTATCTATGTAATAAGGCTTTATATCATCTTAATGAGTTGTGAAATGTATGTAATAACATTTCTGTATTGAATTATTGTAACTTAAAGTTAATTTATTTACTCGAAGTTCCTGGCCTTGCTACAGAATTCATTCATATTGGAATTCATTATACCTTAAGGTATTCTTGTTGTGTAAGATGTATTGGTCCTTGCTAGAAACTTGTGTACACAAGTATATCGGCAATAAACAATATCTCAAAAAAGGTATGACGTCTGACCACAGAAGATCAAGAAAATGATACGAATGTTTATGAAAAGTAAGATTATCGACAAAGCAACTCCGTATCCGCAGTTATCATACCCGGTGTCCGGAAGCACGCTGTTATCCCGTACGTAACTTCGCAGGAATATGTTACTAATATAATCTGCCCTTGTCTTCCTCAGCATTAATAGAGTTGTTAAACTTTCTGAAGGTGTGGAGGACTATAATTGTGAGTATGCGTTCAGTGAACTGTCTTGTGGACTATGCTTAGTAACAGATCAGATTATTTTAATTGATATGTGAAACAGATGTTACAGTAGTAATTTTCCGGAGTGATCGAACATCAATATCTTGGTTACTGAATCAAGGTATTGACGAACAGTATTTTTGGCGAAGTCGAGGATGTAAAGAAGAATATGGCTGGCGACAAGAAGCAACGATACAGCCACAATAGCTCTACGCCTCGCTGGTATTTAATGCGTAGTTAATTCATCAAGAAATAGTTTTCTGAAACATTGTTAGTAATCCTGATATAATCAGACTAGCAGTAACTAATATATTCAGTCTTCTGTACTAGAATACTGGTTTGACTAACATTTCGAACGACTGAGAACAAGTCACGCGTCGTTAGAGGTTTGGAGCGTGCTTTATTTGTAAGGTTGGTTGGCAGAAGTGAACGACACTAGCCAACGAGGATTGTATGTAGGTCCGCGTTATTAAGCAGTTGAGAGCAGAACGACGCGGTTAAAAATTAACTATGTCCCCCATGAATAGACCTTAGTAGTTAAAATGTAGGAAAGGTCTACAAGAAGTATCTCAGAGTGTTCGTCTACCAACGAAGATTACGCTGAAACAAGGAGGACGATGATGTATATTTAACAGAGCCAGTTTCGTTTTCCTTTCACCCTGGACTTAAATAAAGCGAAATCCGAAACACAGAGAGTCCTGGCGTAACTTGCGTAACACAGCAAGGCACGTAAAAATTCCTGACCTCACCTAGATTCGAACCCGGGACCTTGAATTTAGAAGACGTCTACCTTATCCAGTGAGCTATCATATATCTCAGCTCTTCCGCGGAGTCAGTAATCTCATTTTTTTTTATTTCGCTGTTACAAGGTGATCGGCCATTACTTATATTAATGAACTACCCATCTCTTCAGGTGCTCACTTTTGTATAAACTGCAGAGCCGATGCCTGAATGTATGAAACGGACATCGAATCACTGGAACCCGAAACAGATGTTCTAGGCTCACGTAGAGAGTGAGAAAGCAGTTGCATGCGTTTGTTGGTATGGCGACCGTGCCACAGGGCGGCGCCAATTACTGAGACGCGCGCCTAACAGGCAGGCTGCCCGCTCCCCCAGCGTGGGACCGCCTCCGTCGAGCAATTGCCGCTACAGCAGCCCGACAAATGGCTCACAGCGGGGACGGAACCAAGAACTGGGCCAACGCCGCAGGGCGCGATGAAAGCCGACAACTACTGGAGAAAGGCCAGCAAACGTGTGAACTTCAAACACTCGCGCCGAATTACAAGACATATTACATAAAAGAGAGCAACGTATTATGTTGTCTAAACTTCACTCTGGATGACTTCTTCTGGTCCCTATCCGTACTGTAAGGTGACAAAGTCCCTTACATATTTTTGTGAATAATTTTTGTTAAATAATTAATTAGATATTAGTCTTGCTTGTGTTGTGTAGACAAATGTGTTAAATTGGTATGAAAGAAAGAAAAAGATAAGTGTGTAGTAAAGTGCCAGAATATCTATGGACAATGGTCATCTATGATAATATATATCTTTGGACAGCGGCAAAGAGAGAAGGGAATATGGCGAGTTTTGTACGAGAATATAATATCTAGCTGCCACGTAGTTGAATAAAAAAAAAAACGGAATGTAAAGAAGTGTATTTTGTACCAAGTGATTATAAATTAAAAAAAAGTGCTTTCGAGTGTTTCTTAAAAGAATCCATAGTCGATATATATATATATTATATATATATATATGAACTGTGAATTGAAATAATCTGCCGGCTTCTCCAGCTAATATTACGGCTTGAAGACGGGCAGATTAAACATATCAAGAGGAGCTAAAGTAAATTACCTAAATCCAGGAAGAGGGGATCTTACAGTACCGGGTACCATCTGTCGACGCTCGGAGTATCTCAGTTGCAGGTTCTCAGATTTGAACTTCTTCTGCTACTAGCCTTTGTCTTTCCTGGTATTTCTCCGTGTGGAATAGAATGTAACAGTTGATAACGGCTATTATTCCTCATGAAGTGACCAAAGTGCTACTGTAGCTTCCTTGTTTTAGCGGTGGTCAATATTTCCATATCCTGTTTCATTTTTCGGAGCACTTCAGTATTTGTGGGTTACTCTGTCCATGGCATCCTCAAACATCTTACTGATTCTTTCTGTTACCAACTTTCAACGCCAAACAGGACAGAAAAACACGTAGCACCGCAAAAGTCTCGTCTTTGCGGTCACTGATGAATTGTGACTTTTAAGGAGATTGTTCATTTTATTGAAGATAGCCCTGCCTTTACCTCATCAGATCGATTCCATTGGCTAATTACTATGGTGCCAAGATAGGTTTACGTTGATATACGTTCAGTGGTCTTCTGGTTAATCACAACATAACATTGGAAATAGTTGGTTTTAGCAGATATCATTACTTTTGTGTTATGTATAATAACATCAAGTACAAATTCATTACTACTTTGCGGCACTCTATTAATAAGGTATTCTAAACTTTCCTGACTGTCTGTAGAAATTACTTGTGTGTTAATTGTGCAGTTTAAAATTCAATTTTACAGTTTCATACCTCCTGAATGAAAGACGAAAGCCTCACAGAATCACTCATTTATCACTAGGGTTAGGAACTATAGGACAAGTCGTATTTTTTTCCTGTTTCTTTCTGAGCTGAATTGCTGAATTAAACACTGATTCAACATCTCTTAATTGTATTTAAAATGCATTTTATATAGAATATAATTGCATATTCAGAGCACATTCCTAGTTTTGGTCATATTTCAATATTTATCGTCATACGGTCATATTTTGAGGAAAAATCTGGTAGTTTTTTAATAGTACTGGGAATCGGAAGAAATTAAGATAATTATTCACAGGACTGAACTTCTGCTATACGGGTGGGGTAAAAAAACAAATTTTCAGAATTCACCAGTCAAGAATTAAAGTTATACATTATTATCACTGTCTAAAACGCAATGTTCCGCCCGCCTTTTAATCTCGACAATGCAGCAGAACCATGCCTCTGTCGATCCGTATCAATATCTCAATGAAATATCCACAGCCATCTTTAAATCTGCAGTGGATCAGTGAGTAGACCTACCGCCATGCCTAAAATAAAATTATCTGAAAGTGCGAAGTTACGTAAGGAAATTTAGAGAGGGGTGTTTTAGTACAGATGAAAGAGTTCAATTCTGTAAATTATCTGAAATTAAAGTGACTTCAACAAAGCTATTTAAAATTTAATTTCTCAATGGTGCAGCGAGTGCACGGAAGCAAATTATGCTGTCTACATGAAAGCGATAATACTAGATAAAATAAATGATGTATAATTGAGCATGTTTTGATGTATAGTAAATTTAAATGTTTGGTCATATTTTGTCATTTTTAGATCATATTTACCCATTTTTATGGTCATATCTGCCTGCATATTACTCTATTTTTTGGTCATAAAGATCCGAACCCCATTTATCACATTATCTGTAAGGGCTACATATCTCTAAACTCGGTACCAATGTGTTGGGAAACGAAAGGATATAAAAAAACTATTATTTTCAAGTGCAAGTGGGAGGGAGTTGCATTAATTACGGGAACTCAAAATAAAGGAGAGGGGAGGGGGGAGGACAAAATATCAACAACGGGGAGAGGGTCAATAAATATCTCAACCCTCCCCTCAAACAATATTCTACCATCCAGGGCCGAAAAGCTAAAAAAAGTAAAAAGTCTTCAAACATAATCTCACGTTTGAAAAGGGGGGGGGGGGAGAAAAACGTTCCTACCAGATTTAATTTAATTGCAATGGAGCACAGGCTCCGGTGGCAATTTCCCTACACACCCTTCTTCCCCCTATCCTGCACCTACCTACATTTGCCCTCTACAAATTTTATCTTTAAATTCTTTCAAAGTTTTCGGTAAATTATTCATCATTTCTCTTGGTAACTCATTCCAATCCCTGACACCCTTACCTAAAAAAGAGAATCTTCCTACACCCTTGTGCCTGAAATAGAGTGCCAGCTTGTGGTCATGGTCATCTTTTCCCTTCCATGCACTACTTTCATACCTATTGCAATATCTTTCCATGCCACATCGCCAGTATATGCCCTGTACACTCCCATGACCTTCCTCATTCCTCCTCCTGTCTTGTAATGAATCCCATTCCAGCTCCTTTATCATATCCGTCACTGATTGCATTCCGCGATAATTTCCAGAAACAAATCTAGCAGCCCTTCTTTGCACCCTCTCCAACTCCTGTATTTGATACGTAAAATGTGGGTCCCATACTACACTACCATATTCGAGCAATGGTCTGACCAAAGTTTTGTAACCCAATTCCTTGACTTCTCTCGTACATCCCCTCATCACTCTCTCCAACAAGTGCAGAACTTTGAAACCTTTTCCTACCACCTGTCCAACGTGTCCAGCCCTGTTAAGCATGTTATCAAATGTAATGCCAAGATATTTACATTTCAAGTCTTCAGCAAGCAATTCTTTCCCCACCTTATATTCATAATTAACCTTTTGTTTTTATTTGTGTGTCTAATAAGCTGAGTCTGCTTTGCATTTATCTTCATCCCATGTTTACCAACTCAATTAGATATCCTGTCCAGGTCGCCCTGTAACTGTTTACAATCCTCTATCGTTTTGATTCTTTTATACAGCATTATGTCATCTGCAAACGATCTAATTTCAGATAGTAAACAATCAACACAATTATTCATTAGAATAATGAATAGCAATGGTCCCAATACGTACCCTGCGGCACTCCCATTTTTACTTCCACTTCCTTTGATACCACATTTCCTACCCTAACTTTCTGTTTTCTAAGTTTTAAGAGTTCTTCTACCCAGCAAATCACTTTCTCGTCCACTCCAATGGTTTTTACCTTCTCACCAATCTCACCAAATTTCAATAATGTGGAGAGAGAGGATCCAAATTTTAAGAAAAAACACCTTGTAACGGCGTAACTGGATAAATGATTAAATAAACAAATATGTCTGTCGCTATTGGTTTACTTAATTTGTACTGATGCTGGACAATAACAAGTACATAGTTACACTCAGTTCTGAGCAGCTCTGAATCTAATGCAGATTCGGTCTAGACACAGTCGCCACGGGTAAATTACCCGAAATTAAGTCGCTCAACGTAGCCACAAGCATACAAATGAAACATCTATCCTGGAATACAGTTAACACTTATTTATTACGTAATAGTTCACTAGCTGCTACAAAACACCGTGTAAACCACCAGATGTATAATTCTAATGGGACCTCGTAGATCTGAAGACTGGCAGGTTCGATTAAGCAGTGAACAAGACTATTTATAATCGTCAAACCTGCCACGCATGTGGACGGCGCCACACTTCACTGTTCACAGTTCCTACTCATTACAGCTTAGCACTGAAACTGTCGCCGACACTGTAATTAAGTCTGTAGTCATGCTTTATCAAGTTCCTATAGCTACCTTACAGTTCACTCGCTCACAGTACATTAAGTTATTACCACGCGCGCTTACACATCGCCATAGTCTTCCGCCATCTTCTCTCTTACTTAAGATATTCCGCTCTGCGGCAACCAATCGATCTATCGATCGTACCGTTACAACTTCCCGTAATTAATTGACGCCCCCTGCTACTGAGGGTTTCGTACACACATTGTGTATTAAATTTGATACACTAAAGAAATTTTTTTGAAACTACTTAAATTTTAAAAAGACAATAAATCATTATACAGTCATATTGGCTCAGAGTGGATCGGTGGGGTATAGCGGGGTAGGACAGAGTCCTAGGCCCCCCGTACCGGCCCCCCTGATTGCGGTTTTAGGCGATTTTCCACAATGACCAAGGCGAATGCCGGGACAGTCCCCAATTTTCGCCTCATAAACAAACATACACTTACGCACACAGAACATAGTTACGCGTTTCGCAAACACATGGCAGCACTTACGCTCCCCCCCCCCCCCGGATGCCATCGGAAACACTGGCAGAATTCTTAATTAGAAGAATAGAGGTTTTGCCTAATCAGATAGGGTCCATTCACAAATCTATACTAATAAAATGCTAATTTTGGTGACTGTGTAGCTGTTACGTAGTGATCTGGCATCCTGAAAAAGCCGTCTCTGCAATCGCGAGACGAGTGCAGCGAAGAAGAAGAACTTTCATAATAACATCAATATACAATCCATTATAAGTTTTGTGAAATGGTCTATCATATGGTATACACGAATTAGAAGCAAAAAAAGTCCACTTGAAAATAACTATTGTGTGGCAACGAAAAATTTTCAAAATTATCAGATAATTATTGACACCACACATTTATTACCCGATTCATGACATCCTCAATCGAACGATAAAGCATTTTTGCCGAAAACAAATAACTGAGGAAGTATCAAATTTGTCAAAATCAGACATATAATTATAAAACCATCTACTCTCAGAAAGAATACTATACTTTTCTAATAAACTATACTTACTTATACTTACATATTACATATAATTTTGCCGTTAGTAAGCTCGGAAATAAAAGAGGAAGAGGAAATAAAATTAATTTAAAATGGCTTTCCGTAGTCTTCCACAGATCGATGAAGGAAAACGAAATTCCAAACATTTTGAGAGTCAGCGGGTTGCAGCTTTCAGTCGATACACATGAAGATCACGTCAGGAAAATGTTTTCTTCAACCACGCTACAAAACCCCTTATATTTCAACCCCCACGAGTTATTAGGTGGCCCGTGAGAAAATTATGATAAATAGCGAGTTTGGTGGTTTGTAGCAGGATGAAAGAGGAACCGGATGATTTTAGCAATCGTTTATGTATTAACTCAAATTGGTAGCTAGTAAAAAACGTCTCAAGAAACAATTAGAAATGATGAATGTTTCTCTGACAGAAACAAAAATATCTGGAAAACTCCTTACTCTAAAAAAAAAACACACACACACACACATAATCTTCATCAATAACTTCGTGATGTGTGATCAATCCTAATAGACGCCACCAAAGCCTAGCAGCTTGTCTCTGAACTATTTCATGTTGTAGCAAGTGTTTATTTGTGAACCGAAACATCTAGCGCTAAAGCGATCACTGCCCGCGCGAACATTTCGATATCTGATGCTGCTATGTGGCGGTAATGCGAAAACTCCCAGTCGACGTCAGCGAAGCCTAGCAGCCGTGACCTTGATTGTTCGTAATTTAAGGCTTGAATTTCAAAAAATTATTTTCTTATTTAATGATGTTAGCAAAGCGGAGAACTAAAGCTTTAAAATGATACCTCCTTTATCGATTACTTTGTGGTAGTACGAATGGAAAAATATGGTTTCTCACAAAAAAAATAATAATATTAACAACCTTTATATACCATACCTCGCTTTTGCGGATGATTTGGCGATACTAGCAGAAGATGAACAGACTGCCATCAAACAGCTTGAGACACTCAAAGAATGCGCAGAAAAAGTAGATTACAAATCTCATTCGAGAAAACTGAATTCATATGTTCAAAGACAGAAATAGCAAGTTTGAGAACAAAATATGGTAAAATCAACAGGGTCCCATACTTTAAATACCTCGGAGAATTCATCGAACCGACAGGCCTTGAGAAAATCTCGCATCAAAATCGCCTCCAAAAAGTAAAAAAAAGCATTAGGGTTTGTCCAAAATCTCTACAACAAAAATCTAATCAAGACAGACGAAAATTCAGCACTACAACACAGTCATAAAACCAACAGTTCTCTATGCAAGTGAAACATTAGCATGAACCTTGAAGAAATTAAAAAAGTAGAGAGAAAAATCATTAGAAAAATTCTAGGAGCAAGACTCACTAAAGATGGTTACAGACTACAATCAATCAAAACAACAGAAAAGTTTTCAAACTTCGAAATTGACATCAAGAAAAGGCGATGAAATTCTTTGGTCACCTTAAGAGGTTACCAGAAACTCGATTAACAAAAAGATAATAGATTATGTAACTTCACTTAAAAATCCAACACCTTGGCTGACTGAAATTCAGAACGATCTTAAAACTTCAAACATAGAAACAACAGACATCTTAGAACATCTTAAACACAAAGTAGACAAATGGGAAGTTATAACTGAGCAACCATAACAAAAACAATACAGATCAAAGTGGCCGGAAGAACGCAAACAAGCTTTCTTACAAAGAATGAAAGCCTACTGGAACAATAAGAAGAACTCGAAGAAAACTTGATTCGGTCATTTGCTTACCGTCTTCCATTTATTGGGAGAATTCGCCAATAATATTAAAATACATGATAATTCTCTTAAAGTTACCGGAACTAATGTAGAGCCAATAAGAAATTACTAAGTTACAGGGTTTAGAAGTTATGCTGGTATGTGGGACGGGCGGACGGAGGGACAAATGAGCGAATCCGTAAGGGCTCCGTTTTTCCGCTCAGAAGATACAAAGCCCTAAAAATAGCAGTTACAGCAAGGCCATATTTCCGCGCAGATGGCAATCAGATACAAAAGCTGAAAATGGAAAATTCGAAGGTGGGCATAATGTCCCGCCGATAACGTCCCCGGCATCGGAACAAGGGCGGCGGACGTGACAAGTAAAATCAATTATCTCCGGGCGGAAAAATCGCCTCTGGCAGCGCAACAGCGCGGCGGAGGACATTACGCCCTCGCGTTCAATTAGGTCGGCCCGCCCGGCGCGGTCCGGTCCGGCGCTGCAGATTGGCCAATTCCGCAAATCACAAATTACCGCGCACGGCCGGAGCACACCTCATTCATAACCGCGCCGCCGCGAGCGCTGGCGGCGGTAAACCACGATACACGTGTCCCCGCGTCTTTGGCCGCGTCCTCCGAGCAACGCCCGAAGTTAATATTTTTTGTAGCTGACAGAATGTTATATAATAGGATCAAAAGGGAGAATGTGTACAGCTACAGGGTGACCTGGAGAAGATGTCTAGATGGGTAGGTCAAGCTGGGATGAAGATAATTGCAAAGAAGAGTCAGCTTATGAGGTACACAGATAAAAAAAAAAACTAAAGGTTAATTATGACTACAGGGTGTGGAAGCAATTGCTTGTTGAAGATTTGAAGTGTAAGTATCTTGGTAGCATTTGACAGTAAATTCAACTGGGCAAAACACATTGTGCAGGTAGTAGGAAAAGTTTCGAAGTCTTCAATTGTTGGAAACTGATGAGAGGATATACCCGGAGTAGGGGAAATGGGCTACAAAACTTAAGTCAGACTGTCGCTTCAATATGTATGGGATCTACATTTTGGGTATCAATACATATCACTCTCTTATCTACTTAAGAATTTTCCCAACCTCTGATGCCTGATATCGAATGGCAGTTTGTAGTCATGGTCATCTTTTCCCTTCCATTTATTACCACTCCTTTTTTTTTTTTTGGCTCTACGGTAATGGGCGATTCTTGGCTTCGAGGCCTGGGGGCCCCTACAGCCGGTGATCGGGGCCCCCTCAAGCCGGCGGGCCCGGGCACATTTGACCCGCTTATCCCCCCCCCTCCCCCACCTAACCCCGGCCCTGGCAATATACGCCTTGTACACTTCGACGACTTTGTTCACCTCCTTCTGTCTTCCAATGACTTCCATTCCAGCTATTTTACGATCAGCTACCGATTTATTCTGCGCTAATTTCCAGAGACAAATCTAGCAGTCCTCCTTTGCACCCTCTCTAACTCCTGTATTTGATACCCAAAATGTGGGTCCCATTCTACATCACCATATTCAAGCGATAGTGTGACCAAAGTTTATAATATGGGTTGTAAAAAATACAGCAACCAGTCACAATATGATGTTGTTTATTAAACCATTACCGGTTTCGAGCTATACCTGCTCATCTTCAGATGGTTTGTAAATTTTGCATCAACAAATGTAATATACAGGAATGTATGGTTGTCCTACAGTAACAAAAGAAGTTTTTGTAAATGTTTACATCAACAAATGCATGGTTGTCCTACAGTAACAAAAGAAGTATTTGTTTATTGAGCATAAATTAATAAGGTATGGTGAAGAAGATTACAGTTTGTTATTATATTCAGATGCAAAATGTAAGTAATAACAAACTGTAATCTTCTTCATCATACCTTATTAATTTATGCTCAATAAACAAATACTTCTTTTGTTACTGTAGGACAACCATGCATTTGTTGATGTAAACATTTACAAAAACTTCTTTTGTTACTGTAGGACAACCATACATTCCTGTATATTACATTTGTTGATGTAAAATTTACAAACCATCTGAAGATGAGCAGGTATAGCTCGAAACCGGTAATGGTTTAATAAACAACATCATATTGTGACTGGTTGCTGTATTTTTTACAACCCATATTTGACATCACAGTCGCGGAAGTTCCACCAATCCATCATGGATAAAATATTACAAAGTTTATAACACAATTCCCTTATTTTTTGGTACATCCCTCTCCAACCGTTTCTGACATGGATGCCACAGAACGAATTTCCCTTAAAATTTTTACTCTTGTTCCAGGCCGAATTTCATCCAAACCATGACCACTATGGTAAAAGGAACCTGTTTAGGTTGGTATGATCGCTGTACCGATAATTTTATGTAATTTTTGCAGTGCTGCTAACATTTCGCGGTTTGGCATTTTTAATTTGATTCGTGACAATTTTTTTCAGCAAAAGGATAGTTTAAAACGTGAAGAGGACATTATAACGAAGACCTCCCACTCTATTTACATTCCACGTGGGAGCTTCCATAAATCACGTAGCTTCATTCATTTTGGCTTCTTGTTAAACCCCCCTCCCCTCTTGGTAGCCCGACGTGGATCTTGTATCTACCGCCTCCCCCCTCCTCACATAGCACGTAGCTTTTTTCCCTATTCATTCCAGAAGACATTTTGTGGAGTTTTCTCTTGTCAGAACATCGTAAATTACATACGGAGATAATTAAATCACGGAAATAAATATTCACATGCTGTTGAGTGTTCTGCATCTCATTTAAACTGTGACAAATAATATTAATGAAAAGCTACGTGCCCCAACCAACCCCCCCTCCCTAGCCACGTAGTTTAACCTCTTCAGTCCCGAGCGCATAATAAAAACGTAAGGGATCTACTTTTGTGTTATTTACTTTGTGTTAATGCTAGTTAACAATGAATGACCATGAAAAAAAAATTTGAAACCATAATTAATTTTTTATAGATGGTACCATATATGATACCTTGGGACTCAAACAGGAAAATTGTATACACAACTTTAGTGCTTTATGTTGTTTTATTACAAATAAATAAGTCCTAAACAATACACACATTCTTTACATTTGTTGTAGATCTGTAGATAGACCACGATACAAATGTCATATAAAAATTTTCAACAATGGGTATCATTTATGATACCTAAAGGCATAAAGTTTTTAAATTCGTTATAACATTAATTTATAGTTTGATTTTAATTGAGAAATGTCTGTACTGACTTAATAAGTTATTAAAGCAGTGAAAACACTCGTAACCGTTATTTCGACGAGACATGCTGTACAGCTGCAGAATCCCAAGTTTCCAATCAGTGCTGCCAACTTGTGACACTCGGTAGAAAATCGAACAAATGAGCTGTGAGAAGCGCGATGTGTGTCGTAGATGATACCACAGGGCAGAAAAAGTTCAGCCGCGCACACGGCCGAGAAAAAAGTAATACCTGAGGGTATCATATATGATATTATGAGATTATGGTCGCTCCCAGTCTTCAACAAGCAATTATTTCCCCACCTTATAATCAACCTTTATTTGTCTGTGTACCTGACAAGCTGACTGACTCCTGTTTTGTAATTGTGTTCATCCCGTGTTGACCTCCCCAGCTAGGTATCCCGTGTGTAGCTGTTTGGTGTTCTCCCGTCTTTTTGTTTACTGAAGACGGACAGGAGCGCTGGGTATCGAGGCGGCGTGCGTTATGAAGTCGCTCACGTAGGGCGCAGTGACACCTCGACGCGACGCGACCGGCCTGGCAAGGCGCGCCGCGCGCGGGGTGAAGTGCGCGCTCCCGGTGCCGAGAGTCCCGGCCGGAATTACAAGCAGCGCAGCGCGGCGCTGGGCTGCGTGCCTGCGCCGCGCAGGGGCGCCCGGCGCGTGAGATAAATTCGCGCCGGAGAATGGCCCTCCTGGATTTAGTGGCCCCCGCAGAGCGAGGAATGGAAACTGTTTTAATTGCAGTTCGTGACGCTGGCCGCCGCACGTACTGCGAGCACGCGAGGCGGGGAGTACTGTATCACGGTTCAGTTTACTGCGAATTACATCCAGCCTTACCGCCCAATTTACAGAGATACAAAAAAATTACTATTTCAGTTGGGGCTGCGTATCTTCTGAGCGAAAGACAGAACCCTCGCAGGTTCGTTCATCTGTCCGTCTGCCGCACCCTCGTAACTTTTGAACCCTTCAACTTAAAAAAAAAGTGAGCTTTCTGATACAGAATCAGTATTAATGAAAACCAGGGGTGACCAACCCGCGTCACGTGGGCCGCATTCGGCCCGCCTTGAATACTTTTCCGGCACGCGAGATTCATCACACTTTTACGAAATATTTTTTATGTTTCATTTTTAGTGTTATATACTTCGTTAAAATGTGCGTTCAGTAAAATTATTATTATTATCTATGTTTACATGTAAGAATAATAGTAAACAAAATTTTTCACTACAAAAAATGTCTCTAGTGGGGACATATAATTTTATATGCGGCCCGCAGACTTATAATGCACTTCCAAACTGGCCCGCAAGACCGTTACTGAGGCGTGGGCAAGGAGATGGCGAATAGACATAAATCCAACCAAGACACAAGCCATCATAATCACCAAGAGACTCGGGGCTCGTCGACCAACACATCCGGACCCAACACTTCACCTGTGCGGTACTGATATTCCATGGTTCCCCACAGTACGCTATCTACGGGT